>CAWUFW010001214.1:0-1200000 GCA_963921515.1 Calotriton arnoldi | reverse complement strand
TTTTTTCTGACAAATGAGACCCCAACGGCATCGCCAAACTCATGTAGGGCAATTTTTTGTTAAGTTTGTCCTCCACCTTTTCTTCCTAATCCTCCACCATTGTACCGTCCGTCTGGACCCCGGCACCTACCAGCTGTTTACCGCTGTCCCCTTTCTTGAGTTTCGCAGGTGCCGCTATTGCGCCCGCCCGGCGGTCCATGGTTCCCCCACCACCCCATCTCCCAACCCCACTAACCTGCAAGCTTTCTCCATAGCACCCACATCCCCAACATCCCATGCCGTCCACCACTCGCCTTTACCTGGCAGCACTTCACTGCTGACAGCTTTGTCCTTGCGTCGACTTCCACTGCTCCGGTGCCCCGTGGGCTTGGCACTCCCCTTGGCCGCGCTTGCCACTGTTATATTCCCTATAGGTACCCTATATAGGCGCAGGTAACATTGCAACCTTTCACCTATATTCTTCCCTACATTACATACATAACGGTTCTTAGGGACTGACCTTTTACCTAGATACGACACTGCATTCAGAACGCGGGTTTCCCCCTAGTTCGAATCTCATACATTATGCATGAGGCTTCTTAGAAGCACAGCAGGACTAACATCTCCTGTATAATATCTCTGTATAAAGTTCAGGCCCGACGTCATCCTTTAGGCCGACACAATAACACAGCAAGGTAGGACCCCTGGGGAGACCTATGGGTATATATACATCACATCTTGCTTGGAAGGACAGAGGAGGCCGAGACTTCCCGGCTGACACACTGACCAGAGAGGCTGAGGTTCCTGCATGCAGACGCTCCAGCTCGCAGTGGTCTAACATCCCTCGTGGGGTGTCCAACTCGGGACCAGGACGGGGTCCCATATTCTCTCATTCTAAGGTAATGGGGTTGACTAGATCCTGGAGGGATTCTTGGCATAACACCTACACAGATGCTAGGTAAATTTAGGTACATCTAGTTAGGGAGGCATTATAGGAGTACGCACTTTTTATCATGTGTTTTATGTACTTGTATATATTCATGATTTCTGCAAGATGGTAGAACTTTACCATCCCTTTACTTTCGTAGTACTTCTAATCATATATCTCTGCTACTGTGTAATGGTTGTTGCAGCTCATCTATTCTACACTAGAATAACAACTGTTCAATAAATACTTATTGAAAACGCCCAGCCTGTTTATTCTGTGTATCTCTCTGAGACAAACTAAGTGAGCACGAGTGACTGAGCAAAAGGTAGTATATTGTTTCCACGATTCTGAGGGATCAGGGTTGTCATGTTCTGGGGTTGCCAGAATCTATTCTCTCCCTGGTAAGAGGAGATTATAGTGGCACTGTGAGCTAGCTGATACAGACAGGCTAACGTATCCGGTGGGGGTGCACGGAATCAGTGCGCCACCAATCCCATAGTTTATGTTATCCAAACGCGCAGATCCTGTATAGGTTATATAGGAACTACACGACACCACCTGAAAAAACCAACATCTCCGGTTGTCTGCGCTGCTGCCCCAGGTCGCCCCCACTGTCTCTTCCTCGTCATTATGCAACTCTTCTTCCTCCCACTCGTCACTATCATTCACATAATCAAGTACCAGCTCTGCATCAACTTCAATCTCATCACACACAGGCTCTTGCACCACATTCTTCTTCAACTGTACAGATGATAAATTCTGCGATGGGCAATCCTTAGCCACCAGTCCTTGTGCGCGGGCCCTCTATGGAGGGCAGGCCGCCGCGGACCCACCTGCTGCTTTGGGCCAACGTCCTGAGGCTGTCTTGCGCCCCGTTGGCATCGCCACCTTTCTACCGGCCTTGCTTGCTGGTCTCGTTCCCCCTCCCCCACCAGGCTGCTCCATTCAAGGGGGGTCCCATTCACCACTGGGCCCCTTAGCCGTACTGGCTGTCACCTTAACTCCCTCTCTGGCCTTATCTTCTGGGTCCCATACCCACTGGCCTTTACCTCCTTGCCCGCCTACCCTTCCTTCCTTTCTCTGGGCCTCTTTGGGTTTGGGATCCCCGATCACAAGTGGGAGGGCAGCCGCCCTCTCCCAGGCCTCACACATTCGTGCCCACCTCTCCTCTGTCTGCTGAAGGAGGAGGCGCTGTTCCCTTATACGCGCCTCCAGGTCAATGCCCTGCCATCTACTGCTCTGGGTATCCCTAGGGGCGTCCCCACTCCACCCCCCATTGTGTCCTCAGCCCTGACATCCATGCACCTCATTGGGGCCCCCTCCCCGACCAGCCCTCCCATCCCTTGCCCAGATATTAATTGCAGGGCCTTGTAGCCCAGTCCTTTGTCTCTCAGTACTCCAAGGGGGGCCTCACCGATAGATCTATTAGCCTGTTTCCCCCTGAGAGATCCACATCCTCTGGACACGTCCCCGCGCCTGCTTGCAGCAGCGCTGGCTCAGCTGTGAAAAGCATCCTCCCTGCCTGGTACATTTTCCAAGGGGAGGCTTTTCCTCCTGCCCCTGCGCTTCGCTCCCGGTGGTTCATGCTTGGTGCCCCGCTCGCTGCTTCCTGATGTCCTCCCTGGAGGTGGCGGCTCAGGAAGTCAAGCTGTCACCACCGCAGCGACCCCGCCTGACGCCGAACATATTGGGTGACGCACCCCGACTTAGGCCTGGTCAAGGACGCCCGGCTGCAACAGATCGGCCCTACCTGCCTCGCCCAAAGTAATCAGGACAGCCCGAACCGCGTCGCTGTCCAGCGTCGTCATGCCGGCTTCCTCCACACGCTGTACAGCACGAAGGTAGGCCACCCGACAATAAACCCTCACTAAATTTTGGAGACCACTCCCGGTGGTGCTTGGTGTCAGGAAGAGGCTGTATACTCCTCTCCTGACACCTTTATAGCCCTACCTGACACCCTCCCCTTCCCCTAACTCGCACTATCCCCACCTTGTCCCTCCGGCCCTGCACGAAGCACCCCTGGGGAAGACTGGTCTGCAACCTTCACTTTCCCTGGGGGCCAGCATTGTGAAGGAGTTTAGTTGGAAGCATCTATTCGGGCTAACTGGAGGTCTGAGTGGCCAGATTATAAGAATGATTGCTTGTGAGATTACTTTGGAGGTGAAGACCCACATCCCACATTGCTTAGTCAGTAAAAGTTACTTCATACCTGTTTTTCAAGCTGTGAATAGATGTGAATAATCTAGGGTGTGGCGGCGGGGGGAGGGCATTATCCCATAGTTTAGGTGCTGTATTTGACAATATTTACCTTAGTGCTCTGTGTTTTAGAAACACAGGAGTTTCAAGTGTGAGATTTTCTTTGCCTGTCGAGCCCCAGTATCCTCATAACCCCCGGTAATATTGGTTTTCAGGAGTGTTGTGATGTAGTAGCAACCATTTTTTCACAGTTGGGAGTTGGTAAGATTGTTTAGGGTGTTGAGCTGTCATGCTAGACACCGAACAATAAGAATGAGTGCCATTGAGATGGCTGCTAATAACTGTAAATATTTAATTCAGGTTGTGATTTGCACCATATGTGTGGTTTTAAAATAATTAGTATCATATAATGATACACGAAGGGGCTAGTGGTACCTTTACATCAGACATAAATATTAACCGTTGTATCTTGGGAGGAACTTCTAGAATTTACTCAGCATCCCATAGTGCATCCACCTCCAATATCACTTGTCACTTACTCATGTCCACAAACTAGTCTAGAATTCAGACCCTGCGACACAACCCCTACAAGGAGACGCTCTTCGAGTTTTAATTTTTGTATTGCTGATTATTTTGTCTTTTGCAATGATCTCTTTGCTCACAACCTCCTAACTATGGAATCATCTCCTTCCTTCATTGACGAAGAATGCTAGTCATCTGCTGTTTGTCCACATGACTAGCAATTTTAGATTCTTTGAAGCACATCCCACTTCTGACACCATACACCTCTCTGCAGCAGTGCAGCCAGCCGTTTTAACAAGATAAAGACTCAGGGCTGAAATCAGTAGGTTTAAGGAGCTATTTAGGAACTCTACTACAAAGCGCAAATAACTGCTCCGTTACATATTCAGTTCAGTATTATTTCAACTGGGGTCTCTCTATTCTGTAATCAGCTACACCCTGCCACCTCTTGCAGTATAATTGTATGTCTCCCTAGAGCAGCTCTTTGCGGTTCCCACATCATCCATTGCTCCTATTCCGTCATTGAAAACTTGAATGTTTATGTTCAACCTACGTGTAAGGGTTGAGCAGTTGAAGGGAGGACACTGAGAATGCTGGTCGTGTCCTTCCATGCTCTTCAGCCAATAAAGGTATTCAACTTACAAGGGATTACGTCTCGTCTTTCCAACAATGGCGACGAGTGCTAAGGGCTGCGAGAACCCATGCGTGTACCAGAGAATTTACAGAATCATATTTCAATGTACTGCTTTTGATTCTATTTACGGCATTGTGCAAAACGGATGAGGAGCTACAGACTACGTTGGTGAAAGTTTTTGCTCAAATAACATTGAAAGAAGTGTGGCTCACTTGAGGAGGTTCCTTATAGACGTATTTGGGGTACAGGCACGCGACAACTGCAACCTGTTGGCACGCGAAGACTGTAACCGTCATTCAGGTCAGTTGCTGCTCAGTGTGACATCCCTTCTTGCCTCGCGAAGCGCATACTGCAGTACGGGAGCTAGTAGCCTGCCAGACGGATTGCTGTGCCCGTGCGCTGCAGTCCAGAACCACGGAACGATGCTGCCCCATGCCGTCTCTTCCGCATCACTGAGCCGCTACTCCGGGAAGTGGCATCATCACGCGGGGTCACGCAGCGTGACCCCGCTGGAGGCAATTTTTGTTGCTGCAAGCTGAATAAAAATAATTCTAGCTAGCGCGTCAAGAATTTTCAATTCTATTAAGGACACGGAGGCGAGGATTATGCTTCTCTTTACTTTACTGGCAAAACAGCAGCCAATGAGAACTTTAAATTAGCATAACCCAGAAGGACAACCCCCTCCATAGTATGCACCAATCACATAACACTTCATACTATATAATGTTCGTGACGTAAAACATCTTCCTCTTTCTTTGCGAAAAACCTTTCAACACAGTCCTTAAACTTGACCGTCGAACGCTGAACACCACTGATTCCTTCATCAACGTGAATCCGAACTTCAACCACAGGAATTTCTTCTGCCGATCCCGACAAGAATTACCATTGACTCCTTAAGCCGGCTTACTCTGCTCTCCTGAAAAGAGAATATACATTGTAATATACCATTCACGGAATGTATGTCCAACAATAAAATGGGCCGGAAGAAACCCACTAATAAAATACATAATATAATATCAACACAATCATCAATATGAACAAAATCCAACCTCATATTGTAAAATAAATTTTCGAGGGTGGGATAATCCTCGCCTCCGTGTCCTTAATAGAATTGAAAATTCTTGACTCGCTAGCTAGAATTTTTTTTATTCTATGTCAGTCCACAGAGGCTCAGATTATGCTAGTTTAAAGATGTCCCACAACATTAGTTGCAACATCTACAATTGGTTTGTGATAAAATGTTTTGAACGTAGAATCAGAGGACCAATCCGCCGCAGTCATGATATCCTCTAAACGAGAACCTGTAGCAAAGGCCTTGGAAGCCATAGCTCCTCTTACAGAATGAGCGCCAAAGGCCAAAGTATCAATACCTGCCAAGTTCAACAACCAAGTGACCCACCTGGCTAGCGTTGCAGCAGAGACTGGGCGAAAAGGTCTCTGCAAGGAAATCAACAAATGTCCTGCCACATCATCCCTAAACTCTCGTGTGCAATCTTCATAACATTTCAGACATTGAACAACACACAATTTACTATGATGCGGGAACGCAGGGTAGGAAATACATTTAGAGTTGGTTTTGGTTAGTTTCGAAATATTAAATGAAACTCCGGAAGGAGTGAATACTCTACCTGCCAAGTCCAAAGCGCGCACATCAGACACTCGTCTACATGAAATTAAACATAACAAAAGTGTCAATTTTGCTGATAACTGCTTACGGGAGAGACCCTCATTAGCTGGCCAATTTCTGAGAAAACGTAGTACTACATCCACATCCCACAATTGTGAGTACCGTGGTTTGGGAGGATTTACCAACCTGATACCTCTCGGCACCTTACAGACCAAGGGATGTTCCCCCACTGGTTTACCATCCACGTGAGGGTGACCAGCTGAGATCGCCGATCTAAAATTGTTAACCGTCCTATAGGCTAAACCTGTACTTGCCATCTATGACAGGAAATTAACTATCATATGGATTCCGGATCCCACGGGATCCCCCTGTCGTGCAATACACCAACTAACCCACTTACGCCAAGCTGACTCATATCGTTTATGTGTAGCTGGGGCCCAGGATTGGGGCAAGAAAAACAGTGTGTTCTCAGAAACTCCCAGCATTTGCCAGAGTCTCCGGAAAGTCTCCACGCCATGAGTGACAATTGTCCCTGAAGTACAAGCGGATGAGGTTGACCCAGAGGGTCCGTCAAAATCTCTGGCAACGAAAGCAGACGAACTGGGGATGCACAAGACAGGGCCAGCGCTGCTGGAAACCACGCTTGTGCTCTCCAACACGGGGATATCAACATTACCTCCGCTCTCTGCCTGCAGATCTGCGCTAACGTTCTCTGAATCATGACGAACGGAGGAAATGCATCCAGCATACCCGTCGTCCATGATTGAAGGAATGCGTCCGAGTTGCTCGCCAGAGGATCTGGCCACCAACTGTAAAACTGAGGCAGTTGTGTATTGAGTCTCGACGCGAAGAGATCTATCGCACAAGGGCCCCACTTGTCGTTCAGTTGTTGGAAAATCTTGGGGTGGAGACGCCAGTCGCTGGAATCTTGAAGAAAATGAGAGTTCCAATCCGCCACCACATTGGAGCTGCCCGGAATGTACTCCGCTGTCATTGAAATGTGGTGGAGTAGGCAATAGTGCCAGAAATCCTTAGCTATTTCCACTAATAGCCGGGATCTCGTGCCCCCCAGACGATTGATATATCGTACTGCTGAGACATTGTCCATTCTCAGGAGTATGCACCAGCTCGCTTTCTGTGGAGACAGTGTCCTGATCGCAAACGAGCCCGCCAAAAGCTCTAGACAATTTATGTGGAGTTTCAGCTCCTCAGGGGACCATCTGCCCCCCGTCTCCACGGAGCCACACCGGGCTCCCCAGCCCCACCTGCTGGCATCCGATTCGATCACAACTTCTGGGACTGACGCAAAAATGGCCTTGCCATTCCTTGCATCCATGTGCTCCAACCACCATGAAATTTCTGTCCTGGCCTCCTGATTTAACAAAATTTGTTCTGTGTAGCTCAGACCCTTGCATAAATGTAGAATTTTTAACCTCTGGAGTGCCCTGTAGTGAAGGGGACCCGCGAAAATAGCTTGAATCAACGAGGCTAACAGGCCCACCAACCTGGCCAACGTCCGTAAGGATATGGTCTGAGAGGACAGCGCTCTCCTCAACTCCTTCTTGATGGCAATCCGTTTCTTCAGAGGAAGCAATAGCTGTGCTGTCACCGAGTTCACCTGGAACCCCAAAAACTCCATCGATTGTGCTGGAGTCATTGTAGATTTGTCTAAATTGATGACAAACCCCAACTCTTGTTGGAGTTGTGTCGTCAATGCTAGATGATGAAGAACTGTAGCCACACTCTGTGCCATTATCAGGATATCGTCTAAGTAGATGATGAGCCTGACCCCTCGCTCTCTCAAAAACTGAACCACCGGTTTGAGGAGCTTGGTGAAACACCAAGGGGCGGACGAGAGTCCGAATGGAAGAGCGGAGTATTCGTACCATGTGTTTCCCCATTGGAACTGAAGGAATCTCCTGTGTGGAGGGAAAATAGGAACCGCTAAGTAAGCGTCTTTTAGATCGAGTCGCACCATCCAATCTCCTTCCAAGAGTAAGTCTCGGAGTAAGTGTATGCCCTCCATCTTGAAGTGGCGATACACTACCCAAGAGTTGAACTCTTTGAGGTTTAGCACTAGTCGGAAGCCCTGATCTTTCTTCGGGACAAGAAACACTGTGCTGGTAAAACCGTGAGTGTGAAGTGTAGTCTTTACAATTGCTCCTTTTTGTATCAGAGATGCCACTTCGCTGTCTATAAAAGACCTCTCTACATGGGAAAAATTTAGTGGTTGTGGTCTGTGTGTCTGTCGAGGTGTTGCGTAAAAGTCTATCTGAAAACCTTGCACTGCCTGCAGTATCCAAGGATCGCAAGTCAGGGTTCTCCACTTGTGAACAAACCAAGCAATCCGACCCCCCACCTTGACATCTTCCCACTGAATTAGATTTACCTGAATAGGAAGCGTCTCTGTCGCTACTCTGTCCTCGGTAGCCTCCCTTCTGGTGTCTGCCTCTACCACCACGATTTCTGGTGGGGTAGAAATTGTATCGCTGGGCTCCCCCACGTCCTCTCTGGTCGAAGCCTCTGGAGGTCTGATTAAATCCACGGCCGGCAGCTCGACCGCTAAAGCGACCGGCCCTGGTAAAAAGGCCAGTGTGGAATATCTTCTTGATATTGCTTTGGGCCTTGTCCAATGCAGAGAATGTCGCAACATACTTGCCCAATTCCTTCACAAATTTATCCCCGAACAACAGACCATTCGCAAGAGTTCCTGCTTCAGACGTGGCCATATCTGCGAGCTGAGGGTCAATTCTCATTAAGAAAGAACGCCTCCGCTCCGTCGAGATTGCGCAATTGGCATTGCCCAAAAAACAAAGCGCCCTCTGCGCCCATTCTAATATCTCAGTGACATCTAACGGGGAATTAGTCTTTGGCCTGCACCGCCGCATCCAGAATTTTTGTAAGTGGGCCAGAGATATCTAACAATTTATCCTGGCATCCTCTCCAGGCTCTGTCCAAACCTTTCTTCGGGTCTTTCGAAAACTTTTTAAGAAATGTGACCATATTAGGGTCTAATTCCGGTGTGTCAGCCACTTTGCCTAATAAGGCTGGTCTTGGACATTCGGATCTCAAGGTGGCTCGCACTTCGCGCTCAAAGCCTTGATGGAGATTCTCTTGCAAATAATGAGCAACCTCCACACATGGCACCCATTCAGTAGAACGCGGGTGTACAATATTTCTGGGGTCGAAAAGCAGGTTTCTGGTAGGTGGAGCTGCGCTGACGTTGTGGGTCTTGCGTTTCTTCTTCTTTGGCTCCACCGTGTCCTTGTCTGTGTCAGAGGTATCTGGGGCAGCCGGAGAAGACTCGTCCGTCTCCCCTGTCGTCAATAGGGAAGAATTTCCCGTCGGGAGGGACCCACTATAACCGTGGTCAAGGACAGAGGACGCCACCTGAGAAAGGCCTTCCACCGAGGAGTGCCGTGATGGTTCGCCCAAAGACGCCTTAAACTTGCGTTTATCATAGTGTTTCAGGGGCTCGGCAAATGGCTGTAGAGCCTTGATCAGCGCCCTGTTCACAGAACCCTGGACGTGGATATCCAGGGCGTCCACTAATTGTTCCTCCAATTGATGCTCGTAAGGCACCTCTTCATACACCGCATAATCCGAATAATCAGCCCACTGGTCAACCTCCTCGGCGAAATACGCCATTGTGGAACAGGAGGTGTGGAGGAACTTCAGGGGGGGAATAGCCCAAGGGTGTTACTGCTGGCAGAGGTATATACTGGTTGCAAGAAATGTCCCTAACTACACTGTCCCAAAAGTGAAAGCAAATGAAGCACTCACCCTATCACTGACTTATCTTTGCAAACTTTGCCAAAGTATTAAAATTGTGCTGTGGAGGGAGCCACCCTTCAATATTCCCCTCAGGCAAAGCCTTAAAATCGTTTATACGCCCCGTAGGGCGTTCTGGAGGCTGAGGATTGATGCAGTAATGCCCGCGTATGCGTGGGAAGCCGATCAGCAATGAGAGGTCCGATTCGGCTGCCCGCGCATGCGCGAGTGTGTGGCCACAAAAAGAGGACTGTCTGCTCCTCATGCTCACATACTGCGTCTGCCCCGCTCCCGCTCCACACAGTAGTGGGCCACAATGAGCGCAGGAGCGCTACGTTCGAAAACAGTACGCGCGCACAATCAAGTAAAGCACATTTAAATACGCAGATCGGAAAGAGATAAGCGCGCGCACTCTCGTTAAATTACAGTCAGCATATTAACCAACGCAATTAATATAAAAGGGCAAATCACTTAACTCGCTGCTGCAGCAGCAAAGAAAGAGGAAGATGTTTTACGTCACGAACATTATATAGTATGAAGTGTTATGTGATTGGTGCATACTATGGAGGGGGTTGTCCTTCCGGGTTATGCTAATTTAAAGTTCTCATTGGCTGCTCTTTTGCCAGTAAGGTAAAGAGAAGCATAATCTGAGCCTCTGTGGACTGACATAGAATTGCCGATTCCTGCATGTTGTAATACCGGCATTTCTCTTAGGAACATCGCATCCTCGAATTCTACTGCAGGGAATTAATAAGGCAAATTTGGATTGCATTTTGGATTCGACGGTATTTACGAAATTTTCTATTGGCCCATTAATTATTATTCATTGCCTTAATAATTTTTTGGGTGTGCTTATTGTTGCCTTGTTAGAAATGGGATTTCTGATTGGCTAGGGCATGGCCTAAGCCAGGCAGAAACCACCACTCTAGTCAGGGCAAGGGAGTTACACGCTGAAGATAACCCCTGCTCACCCCCTTGGTAGCTTGGCACGAGCAGTCAGGCTTATCCCAGAGGCAATGTGTAAAGAGTTTGCGCAACACACACACACAGCAGCAATACACTAGGCACACCACAAGAGAAATTCCACACAAGGTTATATCAAAAATAGCCTTTGTATTATCATAAACACATTAGAAACATAATAACACAATATACACTGTGCCAACTGGCACTAGGCAATATTCACAGGGGACTATATACAGGACCAGGCCAATCGGGCCACGGCCAGAACCATCAGAATGCAGGTAGTAAATATAGAACACAACCAGTAACTACTGGTACCATAATGACCTAAGCATTATCGCATTAGACACCATCCTAAAATATCATAACATGACATTAGGCATAAACACATTAGGCCCAAACCTCATTAGCATAAACATATTACGCATTAGGCCCCACCAGCATAAACACATTATGCAATAACCTCATAAGCGTAAACACAGTACGCATTAGGTATCACCAGCATAAACACATTATGCAAGAACTCAGTAGTGCACCACAGTAACACTACTACAAGGTGTATACATCACCTTAGGGCCTTGCGCCCTTTCACCATCACACCTATACCCCAGGCCAACTGGCCTTCCACTGGGGCTCAAATGCCCTATGTCCAGAAATGTCAGGGCGTAGCTGGCAATGCAGTGAAGCACCTCTCCCACAGCTCCTCACCTGGGACAGGCACCGGCAATGTGCCTCGTCTGGTCCCGGTTCTGGCCTCTCTATCCTTCGCTCTTCGCAGGCGGCAGACACGGACACGGCCCATTGGGAGCCCCACTCACCGGGGCTCTCCCTTACTGCACTCGGCCTCCTCCGGTCTCATTCAACGCGGCGGGGGCCAGGCACCGACCATGTGCCTCGGGCTCTCCCCGCCCTAATCGCCACACTTCCGCTACCCACGGGGCTCTCTCTCCGATGCATGGGAGCCCCGCTTTCTCACTGGCCACAGCTTCCGCTTCGCGGCCCCACCCACAATCAGACGACTTGCCTGTCTTCCGGGTTGCCGCGCTACCGATCGCGGCGGCTCCGGCTTCTCCGGCGATTCTTCTCAAGTGCGGGGTGGGCTCCTGCCAATAAACAAGCATTAATGCGGGCTGGGCTCCCGCTGGAGGCACACCAATGCGGGGTGGGCTTCCGCTCTTCCTCAGCAGCACGGGGGGAATC
This sequence comes from Calotriton arnoldi, assembly GCA_963921515.1. NCBI lineage: Eukaryota > Metazoa > Chordata > Amphibia > Caudata > Salamandridae > Calotriton > Calotriton arnoldi. Next base: position 1,188,180 of record CAWUFW010001214.1, on the reverse strand, counting down.
CCTCACGCCGGGATTCCCTCGTAATCACCACGCAGCACAGCGCTGCAAGGTACCGGCGCTCCTCATCAGCTGGCACAAGGACATCAAGCTGTAGCGCTAAACCCACAGTCTCAGAAAATCCTCAAAGTTGAAGGGGGGGCATAGCTGGGCCCAGGCAGGCCAACACACAGGGCCCTCCGGCAGGGAGGCAGTCCCTCGTGGTGGTTCCTCCTGGAGCCCAGGAGCAGCAACAGGCCCCCCCAAGTCACAGGAACAGCTCAACAAATGGGGTCACAGCCCCTATATTTATACCACATTTCACTTTGTCTGTAAAGCACAGGACTTGGGGGAACCAGTTCCAACTGGTTCTGGAGCACTCTGTTTACAGTGCTCACACCCTTCTTTGGGAGATGGGGGCTCTGCCATCAGACACACCACAGGGGGGCGGAGCCAGCATTGACCTAGGCAGGCACAATCCTATTCAGGGCCAGGAGACTACTCCTCCCACTACTCCAAATGCAGATGCCCTATTCAGCCTAGCGCTGACTCACCCTGCCCCTCCTGGAGCCACACACACCTCACCAGCCCCTGTCACTCCAAAGCCAGACATGCAATCCACATCAGGCAGGCAGGCACATAGCACACAGAAATGCCAACTTCTAAAAGTGGCATTTCTAAAATAGTTATAATAAATCTGCGCACACCATTGCGTAGCATTTATTACTATTCCAAACATACCAAACTTGACCACGCTGCTCCTCTCATATCAGGAATTACCACTGAAACACTTATCAGGAATCCCCAATGCATTCCTATGGGAGGGCAGCCTCACAGTAGTGAGAAACCAAAATGGCTGTTTGTCACTACCAGGACATGTCACACACTTAAGGTACATGTCCTACCTTTTACCTACAATGCACCCTGCCCACAGGGCTAGCTGGGGCCTACCTTAGGGGTGACTGACATGCAGTAAAAGGGGGGTCACAGAAATGGCACACACTTAGGTGCCACGTCACAGCGGCAGTAACACTGGGCGCACAGGCCCTGCAATGGCAGAGGCCTGGGATAGGTTTGAAAGGCTACTTTGGTGGGTGGCGCAATCAGCGCTGCAAGCCCACCAGTAGCATTTAATTTAGCAGCCCCAGGTATATGAGATACCACTTTACAAGGGACTGACAGGTAAATTAAATAGGCCAAATAGGTGTAGACCAATATTACCATGTTTATCACAGAGAGCACACGCACTTTACACTGGACAGCAGTGCTAAAGTGCCCAGAGTCCTAAAACCACCAACACCAGGTCAGAAAAAAGGCTAGGAGAAAGGCAAAAAGTTCAGGGATGACCCTGCAAAAAGGGCCAAGTCCAACACGCCTGATTTAAGTCTATCAGCCTGCCTGGGTGCTCCTTGTATGGTGAAGAACAGGACAGTGAACTAGTCTTTAAGCGAAGTGTGGACACTGGACAAGTCCATACTATGAGTACCCAAAACTATAATATCAGTCCACCTCAGACATTGTGGGCAGCTGGTTCAGAACCTTCTATTAAATGGCTTGAATGGAGGGCATATTTTACGAACTACATCGATGCAGTGGATGAAGCTGGCAAAATGGTGGCAGCACAGGAAAAAAGATTACTTTTGCATTTGTTAGGCCCAGCAGGATTGAAAGTTTATAATCAAATGACTAAGACTACGGTTTCTGGTGAGATAAATGTATATGATCTAGCCTTGTTACACCTAGATAATTATTTTGCACCCAAAGTATGTATTGGTATTACCAGGTTCACATTCTTCCAAAGGAAACAAGGTGAATCAGAAATGGTTGATAACTATGTTTCAGAACTAAAAAAAATAGCATTAGATTGTTAGTTTGGAGCCTTGAACAACGACCTAATCAGAGATCAGGTTGTTATGCATGCATATAACCCCGCTATTCAAGAGAGGCTTTGGGTTAACGGCGATGCTTCTTTGGAGGAAGTCCTGGCCATAGTTCGCAAAGCAGAGATATCTAGTAGATGTGCAGTAGTTTTGAAAGAGGATGTTCAGGATTCCATGTTGGTTGGTAAGTGAATTTTGGTAGGAACAGTCTGGACAAACAAGGAGTTTCAGGATTTGATTGTGAGAAATCTAGAACCAAGGAATAAGTGAGGTGTTACAGATGCGATAGTTTAGACCACTTAGCATATAGTAAACATTGTCCTGCAGCTAAACAAAAATGCAGCAATTGTGGCATTTTTGGCCATTATGCTAAGGTTTGCAGGAGGAAAAACACTAAAATCACATTTATAGGTGAATTGGAAGAGGATCCTGGTATGTCAGGTAATTTAGAAGAAGATGCACCTGTCAACAGTCTAGTTATGAATGTTAGGAACAATCTTGTCCTAAACATTAATGATGTTGTATGTTGTAACAAGCCAAAATGTTGGATGGTGATTGGTGGAGTCAAACTGAAAGTTTTTGCAGACTCTGGATCACCCTATACGATTATTAATGAAGACTTGTGGAAAACATAATTTGTACATAAGGTGGGGAAACACTTAGTGGAGCCTGATATACATCCTGAGGGTTACAGTGGGGAGAAGATAGATTTGATTGGCTTTGTGTGGTTCATATTCCAGTTTAAAAACAGACAAAATCATGGGAAACTGTATGTTGCTAAAACTGGTCCACCTGTTTTAGGTTCTTTTGACCAGAAAACGTTACACATTATATTGGATCCCAATAGTAAGGAACAATTGTTAGTAGGTGAAGGCAGTACATTGGGTAAAAGGATGCATGAACAATTTTCCACCGTCTTTAGTGACAAATTGGGGAACCTTCGGCTTTTGAATATCTAATTCGTCTCAAGTAGGACGCTGTTCCCAAAATACACAAATGTCGCAATGTTCCTTTGTTGGTAAGAGATGAAGTTGCAAAAGAACTTGAGAAGTTGATTGTTTCTGATGTAATCGAACCTATTGAAGCCTCAGATTGGATCTCTCCGGTGGTTATTGCTAGACGGGGTAATGGAAAGATCAGACTTTGTGTGGACTTGCGCCACTTAAACAACAACATAGTGAACGACAGGTTTACACTACCAAAAATCAATGAAATGGTCACATGCTTAAAATGGGCTAAATGGTTCTCCACCATTGACCTTTTGTCAGTGTACCACCAAATTTCTTTGTCACCTGAATCCAGAAAATATACATCATTCATTACTCCTTTTGGTTGCTATCAGTTTAAGCGCATGGCTTTTGGCTTTGCCTTGGCGGCAGCTGTATTTCAGCGCCTTATGTTTCAGCATTTTCAATAGGGAAGAAGGGATTTCCTTTTTCCAAGATGATATCCCGGTTTTTGGTGCAAATGAAAAGGAGCATCAATCTAGACTTCTTAATTTTCTAAGGATTTTAGGAAAAAAGGGCCTCAGTGTGGAGTATGTAAAATGCAGTTTTGCTTGTAAAAGTGTTACTTTTTTGGGTCATGTGATAGATGAGTTTGGTGTTAAACCAAAACCCACATTGGTAACAGCTATTGAGAATGCTAGCAAGGATGATGTAAGGTCCTTCTTAGGTATGGCAGAGTTCTGTGCGAAGTATATTCCTAATTTTGCTGAGAAAACATACAACATTCGCCAGATACTCAAGAAGGATTGCAATTTTTATTGGTCTCCTGATTGTGAAAGTGATTACAAAATTATCTTTTCAACAATTGTTAAGGCCACGGCCTTAAGCAGTTTTAACCCTGCTAATAACGGCATAATCCCTACGGATGCGAGTAATAAAGGTCTGGGGGCGGTTTTGTCCCAGTTGGATGACAAGGGAAAAGAATGTGTAATAGCTTACGCTTCTAGATCTTTATTTCCGTGTGAGGAAAAATATCCCATTATCGAAAAGAAAGCATTATCCTGTGCCTGGGCCTTGGAGCATTTCAAATTCTTCATTTGGGGTAAAGGTTGTACCTTGAGATGTGATCACAAACCCTTGATTAAAATCTTGACTTCTGAGAGTTCAGCTAACGTTTCTGCAAGGTTGGCAAGAATTTCTATGCAGATGCAAAATTTTACTTACAGAATTATTTACACCCCAGGGAAGGATTATGTTGCGGCCGACTTCCTCTCTAGAATGCCTGTGATGTTGGAGGAGTGTGAGGATGACAAGTGGAATGATTTTCAAGTGGTGTTGATTCATGATCAGGGGCGTTCAGCCATTAATAAGAGTGAGTGGGATTTGGAGTTCCAAAAGGATTTGGTTCTTCAAGAAGTTGTTCCGTGCGTAATGAACGGCTGGCCTAGGAAGGAATCGCTCAATGAAGCCGCAAAACCTTTCTGGGAAGTCAGATTGGAACTGACCATGGATGAGGGATTTTTGTTGAGAGGTGAGAGAATCATTCCCCCAGAAAGTTTACATGCTGTGATTGCTGAGTTATGCTATGAAGGGCATTCGGGGATCAGCAGAACTACATCTATTTTTAAACATTTGTTTTGGTGGCCCGATTTGGATACAGCTGCCAAGAGAGTGGTGAGGGAGTGAAGTGCTTGCTGTAGGGCTGACAAGTCCTTGCACACCTTGAGGCCACCAATCTGTGAAGTATTTATTCCTAAGGAACCATGGGAGACAGTGGCAATCAATATCATGGGGCCTGTAAGTGATCCTATCCATGGTTCCCAGAGGTATTTAATTGTGTTGATGGATTTGTTCTCACAATGGCCTATCATCAAAGTAGTTGACAAGGCAGATACGGATGCGGTGTTACAGTTTTTGGACGAAACTTTTATGTCCGAAGGTATTCCAGCGTGTATTGTAAGTGATAATGGAGTTCAATTTTTATCTAATAAAGCCAGAGTGTATTTTGAAAGGTTGGGTGTTAAGCACAGGACCACATCCTTATATAATCCCAGTGGAAATGGAATGGTGGAGAGATTTAACCGTGTGTTGAAAGACATCATCTAATTAGCTATGAATGGAGGTGAAGATTCGATCACACAAGTGGTTGGTTTGGGCTTACTGAATCACTTGCATGGATGCCACAGAGTTACCCTCATTTGTAATAATACGCGGACGCAAACCTAGGTCCAAGTTTAATCTGGCTTGGTTGTGTTCATCAGGAGTAGAATATTGGTCCAAGGAGGAAGTACGGAGCAGAATGGTGCGAATGCATGACAGGAGTAAACAATATTATGACATGAAATGTGGTGTGAGACCCACCTAGATTGAAGTGGGTGACTGGGTACATGTTAAGAAACTTGTGTTTGCTGGTAAGGGGGAGAGTTGTGTTTTTGAAGCAGAAGAAGTTGTGGAATATTACAAAATGCCGTGAGACTTAGGAATGGTAAAGTTTGGAACCTCAAAAAGGTGGGGAAAGGAAGGAGGATGGATGAGAGTGATGTACGAGGTGGAGAAACCAACTGGGATTGGCTGGTGGATGATGGTGTTGGGAATTAATCTGAATTGGGTTCTGAGAAATGTGTGCATTCCTCACAGAACATTAGTACATGTAATGGAAATTTGGATGAGGGAGCAGGATTCGCCATGTCAGAGGAGCAGGATGGTGTAAGTACACCTTGTGTCACCTATGAAATCACGGCGAATGATGTTGATACTTCAAATAACCAGAATATGGAATAAAGGTTGGTAAGGGAAAGGAAGGTTCCTGTATGGTTGAAGGACTATCTTGTAAGCAATTCATACACCGTAAGGTTTATTATCAAACAAATAGACCGTACATTTTATTATATCATTGTGAATTTTTAAGTGATTTAGGATTGTTTTACTAGTTATTTTGTCCTATCTTTTGTGTTCTTTGTGTTTCCTTCTTTCTTCCCTTTTGTTTTTTTAAAAATTATTTTATTATATTTTGTTCCGTTCTCCAGTTAACTTAGTTCTTCTAGGTTGTTCTTGGTGTTGTGGAAAAGGGAAGGAAGTGTTGTGTTGCTTGGATACCAGGAATGATTGACTAGCAAGCATTCCTGGAATGTTTATGTCCAACCTACGTGCAAGGGTTGAGCAGTTGAAGGAAGGGCACTGGGAATGCTGGCGTGTCCTTCCGTGCTCTTCAGCCAATAAAGGTATTCAACTTACAAGGGATTACGTCTCGTCTTTCCAACACTTAACAGGCGTGATAAAGCACATTTTTGACTTCAGACAAAGACATCAAATTGCTTTGAACCTGATGATATCCCATCGAATGGATAAGAAAGAAATATGTAGATTGTTTACAAATGTCACACAAGTAGACAACAAGAAGTCATGGGGAAACCTTTGTGGGGTTTCACTGTTTCACACCTTGAAGATCTTCAGTATGAGTGCCATCGAATGCCTGTATTTGAGCTTCTTGTTTTGTGTGGTATTGCCTTCTGAACAAACATTGGCAAAGCCAGTGGGTTTGGCGCTCATATTTGAACGCTGATTAAAACAATAACAAAATGCCAGCTGCGTTTGCAAAATGCAAAATAACTGAACAATTATTGTTTTAGTATACAGTACATGGATGAGATAAAGAATTAAATGTATATTGACTGTGTACATTCAAGCTGTAAAATAACACCTCATGCATTCCTGTGGCGGCAAAAGGATACATCCAAACAGTCAATAGAAAGAAGGTGAGACAGAAATACTCCTGCAGGCTGATTCAAAATGTGATTGAAAATGTCTCAAGCCAATGACTTCCTGAGTCTAAAAAGCTAATGGCTGAAGAAGAGTGAACCAAAGCCCCTTAAAGTATATATATATATATATAATACACAGTGTTTGCCATAAATCGTGCAGACCCAAAAATAAGAGATACAGTATTACTGTTGAGCCCTTAAATGGTGGAAATGCTGCTGGTACCACAAGGAAGAATGCTACACTCCAAACACTCAAGGATCCTAGATGGCTTGTTTCCACTCCATTTAGTTTTCTGTGTCCCTTTTACTATATCTTAACGAAAATGTGACATATTTTTAAGTTCTAAGAATAACACGTGACATTGAGAAACAATTAGACAAATTCTGCAAGAAAAGGTTTATTGTTGGACAACGAAAGAGAGTGTCATTCCAGATTCAAGAGGTAAAAAAGAAAGATTTAACAGACTATGTCTTCCCCAAGATTTAGAATCTAGTGTTCATGATTATATGTGGCTGCCCTATGATATCCCATAAACTCTGTGATTCCAGATGGAACCACAGCATCCTGAAAGTTCACCAATCAGCCATAGAAGAGTAGACCTTTCACATGGATCCTTGCACGAGTGCTGTTCTGTTCTCCGGGGTTATTTTCCATCATGGTGGTGATTGGTGGGGATGGCCATCCACCATGTGTCGCAAGCGTGCCTCAGCGCACTGGCTTTTCCACCACGTTTTGTTTAGTGGATGAAACCAGTTTGCCATCGACAATCTCTTCAACATAGGTTATCACCCTCTTCGTTTTAGATGACTCTACAAGACAAGATGGTCGAAGGATGTTACTCAATGGTGGCACTTGTGATGCTCACGCTTTTTATTAATAAATCATACAAAAGTAGGTAAGCTTTTGTCATGTCAAAATTGAAATAGCTGGCTGGCAAATTGGGAGTTTTTGCAACCTGAATGGGCTCTATGAAGCAAACTGAACAATGGATGAGGCATGGGACTATCTCAACTCAGGAATGTATTACTTCCTAGCTGATAGACCTTCACTTGATGCTAGCATCTTACATTCGACTTCTTTGTCTCAAGTAACGTCTACTCCTTCATCCCTCTTCCCTGCATGGTGTACCACCCGCTATTATTTCATTTTGACTTTCCCTTTCGCTGTTTCACTCTAACTGCCTCATCTACTACTCTGTTTTTACCCCTTGGTAGATATGATGGGTTTCCGTGTTGCTATTTCATTGGTACTTCAGCGGCACTTGTTTCAATGCACATATATTACTCCTTTAATTTTACTATCATATCATTGATACTATATCATAGCCTCTCTTATTATCCGGATATATTGACATCCTACCTAAATGTTGCCTCTTTCTTTGTATGCAAAGCGCTCTGCCACCTCTATGGGAATGCTGTTCCGATATAAAAAAAAGAACAAATGGATAAAATAAATAACTTGATTTGTTTGTATTTCTATGTTTCATATTTTTAAAAGGTGTTTCTATAAGGCTAATTTTTGACAGTGCTTAATTTGTACCTCTAGTTGCAAGTAGTGGGCACTAACACTAATTTAGGGACTGGAAAATAGTTTTTAATTATTAAACAGCAAGCGAGAGAAAGACAGAAAAGGGAGCAAGAAGGAAGAAGAGAAAGACAGGAAAAGGGAAACACATGAGAGAGCAAGATATTGAAAATAACTTGTCAGACTGAGATATACAGGCAGGAAGTGTAGATTACTGGAAGAAAGATGCAGCAGGCGGAATAAGAAACAGGTTACCATGTTATTCAGCTGCCCTACCATTGGGCACCTCCAGTGGTTGCCTCGTAAGAAAAACTTTGGATCCTGACACCTTTTTTTTGACAAATTAACCAACAAATGTATTTGCCCACACGAGATCTGCTTAAATCAATCATGTATACTCTTTAATCGAGCTAAAGTCTTGCGATGGATGCTTTGAAGGCGTCCACATTTGATTTGTATGGGTCGAAATCTCTAGTAAGGACCCTTTGACTCCCAACTCCAGTACACATGGCAGTGGCTTGTTTTGTGGTGGGCTCATTATACTCAAAGACACAACTCCGTGGACCCTAGACCAAATCAATTCTGTGCCAATCAAACACTTACCTTTGCCGGAGCTTGCGGAGGACACTGCCTTGGTTGTTTTTGACACTCTGCAGGAAAAGAAATAAAAGAATCCAGTAGATCCAGGTCATTTCCTGTCCAGAAGCAGCATATGACTTATTGCACTCCCTATGCCATCCATTCAATGTGTGTGTGTGTGTGTGTGTGTGTGCGTGTGTGTGTGTGTGTGTGTGTGTGTGTGTGTGTGTGTGTGTGTGTGTGTGTTAGTGTTAGTTATAGTGGCCATTTGGAAGGAAGAAGACGATCTCAAGAATCACATCATGACCATGACCAAAAGTGGTCTTCACCATCAATGTTCTCGGTATACCTCATCAAAGAGCCTTGTGACACATTACTGGAAAAAGCCCTGTCAAACTCAGCCATGTTGCTCAGTACCCTACTATGTATCCCAGTTGCATTAGATCAGAATATTTAGGATTGTGTTAGTTATGGGGGACAAACAAACTGTGGCCCTGCATTATCTTTCCTTTCTAGAAAATCCATGAGGGGTCATTGTTTGACTTATAACTTATGACCTGTGTAAGAGACCCATGTGGCCATAACGCAGACTGCAAATCCACTCCAGTACATATGTATCACTGTACTAGCACTAGCCAATAGATGTTGCTGCTCTTTGGCTATCTATCTTTTCTCTTGTTGTAGACCCAAAAGCTTGAATGACTCATTGGAGGGGCAGGAAAGATCGAAATAAAGGACCGTCAGAGAGTAAAAGAGGGGAAAATGTAGCAGGAATAGAGGGAATGAGGAAGGAGTCCAGTTGGAGTGGTCATTCTCAAAATACGAATATGACATTGAAAATACCTATAGTACTTTTTGTGTAGCAGGTCTGCACTATCCCTATACAATCCAACTGATGCAGACAGACAAGAGACTTACAGCCTGACTTAGAGTTGGGTAATTGTGGAAAATCTACTGTTTTGTGGTGGAAATACTAAATCTGGACAATAGTCCGCTAACAGAATTTCCTTCACCATACATATCAAATCATGTGAGTATCATATGGTGGAGGAATGTTATGGTTTCTACTGAGGATTAGTGACCTCAACAAAGAGGATTAATAAACCTTCTCAACCAACATCACCATCCAACTCATCCTTGCAACCTCCTGAACGGCCATCTTCCTTTAGCTCTCTATGGTCTTTAGCGCTGAAGACCTTACCCTCCCTCTCCATCCAGTAAGCGCCGGTAGGTCTCGATCTCCATCTCCAGCCGGCTCTTGATGTCCAAGAGCTGCTTGTAATCGGCACTCTGGCTCTCCATGTCCATGCGGATCTGGTTGAGTTGCTCCTCAAGGCTGCTGATAGTGAGCTGGATCCGTGCCAGCTGCGAGCAGTAGCGCCCCTCTGTCTCTGCCAGTGTTTCTTCAAGGGATCTTCTCTGGGGTGATATCAAATATAAAATGTTTAGGAGCAAGTAACAGGAGCGTCACAATTGAGTTTTTATTAGTAGTGAAGAGGCCGTCTCATGCTATTATGGCAAATAAGGTGAATTATACAGGTGAGGAGGGCACCAGCTTTCCCCCACCTCTTTTTGCCAGTGGTGTAGCTACATCCTTAGTTAATTGGATTTGGAACATATGTGATGCCCAGCAGATGGTTCAATATGTGGCCACCTCTGACATGTGACCCTGCTGAACAAAGGTGCTTTGCACTCGCAATGACAGTACTGCCGACAGCAAATGTAAAGTTCCAACTCACAGTGCACAAAAGGGCATTGTACAATGGCCACTGTATATTGCCCTGCATATTTTGCAGATCCATACAATCCAGTGCTTAATTTGAGCCAGTGGTTTCCAGCAATTAATTGGCAGCACCGTCTCTATTGACAGTCCACAGCATGGTGGCACTGTCTGTCAAAATTTGAGATAGGAACAACAGTGTTTAATTAGTCAATATACATTAAAACTGAATAACACCTGCCACTCACACCATTATTATAGCTTTGGGCAGCTTGAAATAGTTTGAATTGTCACACTTGTGGGAGTGCAATGGTTAGTACTTGTGCTGGTTCAGTCATTGGCAGCGCCGGCAGGGTCAATGGGTGGTGCAGGTTGCAGTGGCCTCCTGACGAAAGCACTGGCACTTACTTTTTTTTGTTTTTTTTTTACAAATTAAGCACTGATACAATCACAAGGTGAAGATGATGAATAAGAGGTCTCCTCCTGTCCATTATTGTTAGTGAAGCAGGAAGTTTCTGCCTTGGGGCCATTTGCACAACAAAAGTTGTGGGAATCCTTAAACTGCACAAAGGTTGAGGCTTCTTTCAGCACAATACAAAGCATTGCACTCCGGAACATTTTTTTAATTTTTTGCTTCAAGTATGGATATGTGTGACATATATTCTTGAAAAAGTCAAATTTTCCATGCGTAACAGGTAAAGCAAAAATAAAAAAAACATGCATACATTTGCCAACTTGTAAATGTTGCCATAGAACTTTGTGAAGGTTACAAGGTGAAAAACGTCGCAAGTTCTCACAACCCCAGTTAGAATGCTAGCTGGGAGACCCCTGAGGAGTTCAGGGAGACCTGAGCTGTCGGAATCTGCTAGCCACCCATATCCTTTCAGTGGCCCAGGCACAAAGGAGTAGCCAGATAATGAAAATTCCCCCCCCCCCCCGGGCTCCCTCACAACCATCCTCGAATCACACCAAGCATGGAAAGCGTTAAAAGCTTCTTCAAACCAATCATCCTCCGCCCATCCATCTACCCTTTTATCCATCCAACCTTCCATCTTTACATCCATCCAGCTGCCCATCTCTTCACCTTTCCAACCACCCACCCGTCCTCATCCAAACATACTTCTTTCTATTCACCCATCTTCCCAGCCATCCTTTAATTTTTACTTCCACCCATCCTTTAACTATCCGAGTATATTAGTGTATCCATCCATCCTGTTTCGCATCCACCCATTCACTCTTGTTCATCTGTCCATTTTCCATCCTCCCTTTTACTTGATGATACTTTCCCTCCAAATCTTCCCCAATAATCTATGCATCCTTTCACTCTTCATTCCCTTCTTTTTGTTCGCCCATCTGTCCTTTCTTTCACGTTTCCTTCTTTGCTTGTACATTTCCTTCCTTGCTGTCACCGCTCCTTCCTCCTCCCATTCTTTCTCTGCCCTTTCTATCTATCCATCATTTTTCTCTCATCCTTACTTTTTCCTTCTCATCTTCCCCTCTCATCCTCATTGTTTTCTAATAGTCCCTCTCCCAGTGTGTTTCACTTCTCCCCATCATTCCACCTTCTTTGCTTCTGTCACTGTGCATTTGAGCCCATAACCCTGTTGGCACGGTTTTACCTAGACGTGTTATTTGCATTTGCCTGCACGCTTGCAGACAGAAGAGGCCAACGAGCAGCTACTTGCAGTTTCTGTAGGACCCAGTTTCCCAGCCCTCTGGGCCCAGTGGCAGCCCCCGCTTACGCTGCTGGAGCCCCTGGCGTGTGAACCAGCTCTTTCGTACCATGGCAAGGGCCGACTGCAGCTCGATCTCCAGGCTCTGCAATGACCGCCTCACTTCGCTAAGCTCAGACTTGGTGCTCTGCACTTGTTGCACTCCTGTGGCGAGCTCCTTCTTTAGTTGTTTGCTCTACAAGAACAGAAAGGGATGAAAAACACAACTAGCATTTGCTGGGTCCTCCCATGTTTTGATTAGCAGCAATCCCACCGACTGGTGGGAACCCACCTCAAGAACCTGCTCAGCAGACTCCTGCTTGGCCGCCCATCCTGACGATGCACCCAGAAGACATCCTGGTTTTCGCTAAACTCAATCATGCAACTAACAAGCGTTGTGCTGTGTTGTTGTGTATAAGGTTATCAGCATGCTGTAGTGTATATACCATTGGTTCGGTGCTGCAGTGCATCGTTCTGGGATCTCTCAATTATCTGAGTCACGGTGGGATTGTATTCGTGTGTATTGGCACTGTGTTGTCTGTTGATGAGTTACTGTGTAACTGAGAGCATATGCCCCAGAGATTTGCTGTTTAGTTACTATAAGACTGTAAATTCCATTGAACTGCATTGTTTTTAATTAATTTACATTCACAGTTCTGTTGGATGAGTTTGAAGTTGGTTTATTTAGAGTCTCCTGGTGAATCTGTGAGGTACCGGTGTTTTAGGGCTGAAGTGTGCTATTGCTGTGGTAATGCCTAGCCAGCAAGCTGTATGGCTTCGGTGCACTGTTATTTTGTCCTTCATTGTGCAATGGTGGTAGCGTGAGGAATGGGTGTGCTGCTCAGGCAGCAAAGCTTTGCTAACTAAATGGCTTTGACGCCCTGTTTAGAACATGAGTGAGTTGTGAGGCCTCAAGGCTCTAAGATAGGAACAGGAGGCCTCATAAATTAACAAGGCCTCATGACTAGGGCAGGGGGCCTTATGACAGAGCTAGGTGGCATCTTGACAGGACCAGGAGACCTCATGATAAGACCAGGAAACCTCATGATGTGGCTAGGTGGCCTCATGACGGGGCTGGGAGGACTCATGACTGAGCCAAGTGGCCTCATACCTGAGTCGAGAAGCCTCATGACGTGGCTGGGAGGGAGGCATCTTGATAGAACCTGGAGCCCTGATGACAGAGCCAGAGGGCTAGACGACAGGGCAGGGAGGCATCATAACTGAGCCAAGAGGCCTCATGGCATTACCGAGAGGTCTCATAACTGAGACCTAGCTGTGTGTTCTTTAGGTGTTGAGAGTTTCTTAATGTCTCTGGGCTATTGCACAGACATGCACTTTCAGCTAGAAAGTAGTGAGTGCTGTTGGGAGCCCAGATGATCTCTCTATGACATGTCTCAGCAGTGCCAGATATATGATATACGATGTCCCTAAAGCGTTACCTTGGGTGTTGGAATATGTCATGTATTAGTGCCAGATATTGCTGGTATCTTCTTGATAGCCGACCATCATTGCTCACCTGCTCCTGGAAATTTGCCTCTGCTTTTTCGCGGTTCCTATTAGCGACCTCCTCATACTGCCTCCTCATGTCATCCAGAATCTTGAGGAGGTCGATACCCGGCACCGCATTCATCTCCACAGTCAATTCTCCGGCGCTTCCACCAGCGAGAGCTTTCATCTCCTGGGCAGGGGGGAAAGACAACAAACAGGTTAGAAACACCTAATGGCTGAGCACTGTCAGCTTCATTCACTGCAAAGGAGCTCTCTTTGGACTCAGAAATCTCACTGCATGGGAGCTGTTGCTAAGTGTAGAACTTTGACTGTAAAGGAGCTCTCTCTAAGAGCAGAACATAAATTGCACAAGAACTTTTACGAAGAGTAGAGCTTTGCAGAATTTTCACTGTATAGGAACTAACACAGAGCGACGATCTTGCACTGAGTTTGGAACCCTCCCTGCACTCGAGAATTGCTATGTACATGAACCATGATTGCAAAGGAGCTCTTTTGAGTGTAGCACTTTCATTGAGCATAGAACTTTCACTACTGAAGAGCTCTCACTAACCTTGGGGCCTATTAGCAATAACCGGCGATAATTATCGCTAAGCGCACTTAGCGCTAGGATAATTATCGCAGGCTATCGCCGGTTTCTATCGCGGAGATAGCATGCTATCAGCAACGCTTATCTCCAATGCGATAGAAACCCCTGCTGTCGCTGGAAAACAGTGCGATTATCGCTGGAAATCCAGCGATAATCGCACTGTGACCGGCGATAGCTTGCTGATAGGGCAAGGTGGATTTAGCCATGTAATCCACCTCCCATTGGATTACATGGCTAAATCAGGTTTGGACCAGGTGTAAAAAAACAAGCGCTAATCGTGTTTAGCACTGGTTTCTTTATCGCCTCGCTGGCCTCCCTAATAGGCGATAGCGATGTTAGCGACTGCTTCCAGTCGCTGCCAGGTTGGGAACGCCTACTTTGCATGTCATTAGCGATAAATATCGCTGGCATGCAAAGTGGCACCCAACCCGGTCGCTATCACCTAAAAGTCGTCGCTAACAGCTGTTAGCGACAGCTTGCTAAAGCGGCGATAAGGCCCTTAGTAATATGCCCCTAAATCTTTAAAGAATTTAAATATATTAAATTACATTAAAATCGTTCTTCGGAAGTGTAAATTAAAAATAAATTCCAACCTAAAATAAACAAATATTTTGTATTATGTATTAATTATTATTAAAAGTGCTGCATATAATTAATTAAAAGGACATTAATTATATTTAAATAAAAGTTATGGGTACATTATTCTTTACATTCAAAAAGGACATTAAAATATTTATAATTGAATAGTAAATATGTTTTATTTTCATATGGTTTAAATTAAACTATATATCTAACTATTTTAAATATTTATTTTTACATTATTTCCTATGGAGTTTTATTTGAGTTCAGAAGTCCATTGATTTCTATGGGAAGGTGCTGCAGTACCAGTGGTTTGCCATGTGTGACGCAGGACTTATTACTGTTTCTATTTCGGCAGAAGTAACTTACACTCAGAAATGTGGCCCCACCTACTTTTTCAGGGAAGCGGAAACGTGTAAACCTATGCTTTTGAGTAATTTGCACTGCCTTCAGCCTGAACTCACAGCCCTCAAAAGTGGCCCGTTATAAACACCCACCCACAACCTGAACTCACTCTTTTCACAATACACACTATACATAGGTAATACTATAGAAACACAACATCCTAGAAAAAGCAGATACTCTTAGGGAATAAACAAGTAAGTAAAACGTGAAGTGTAAACAGGAACAGCATCGCTGTTTCCTTGCTGAGAGGGCAGTGACTGTCTTCTCCAGCTGCGGCTGTCTCCCATTGGTGGACACAAGGGCTGAGAGGAGCAGGACTCTTAAAGATGGGCCACCTGCATTACCCAATCAACAGCACTAACCCTGGGCACTTTGTGTTAGAACCACACATGTGAATGACACCTTGCCTAGATGAGGAATAGCAGGCTATGTGTATCGTTCATACGGTACCTCTTCGTGGTTCTTCCTCAGGTAGACCAATTCCTCACTTAGGCTCTCGATCTGGACCTCTAGGTCAGACTTGGCCAGGGTCAGCTCATCCAGGACACGGCGTAGTCCGTTGATGTCAGCCTCCACGCTCTGGCGCAGTAGAAGCTCGTTCTCATACCTACAGTGTAAACGTAGAGTCATAGATTAAAAGGGAGCATCCATCCATCTTTCTTTCCTTCCTTTCTCCCGCCCGCCCTTCCTTCCATCTTTCCTTTCACCAAGGATGGAGATGGGAAATGTCCCACACTTATATAGTCTACCAGGGTGGCAGAGGAACTTCCACCAGCCTACCAGTGGGCACCATGAGAAGAGCCACTGTAGGGAGAACTCCTCTGTCCATGGAAATTCCATCACCTTCTATAGACACTATAAATGTACACACCCTATGAGATCACATTGTCAGTGTTATCGCACATCTAGGGTGTTCCACTGCATTTTGCTGAGATTCAGCCTTTATGTTGGTCAATCATAGGCGGCTAACGCCATTCACAATCTAACTTCTCAGTCTCTGCAGAGAGGCAAACCAGCATTATCAGAATAATTTTCAAAATCCTGTACCGAACTATTGGCTTTGCCAATGTTTGTTGGCAGTGTCATGCATCCAGACCTATGCGCAGACATGGCCGCTAATCTAAGAAATGTCTATTAAACAAAACCCATTTCAAAGAGAATGCATGGGCAGGTGGAAGGCGGAAATAAAGTTGGGATATAGGGTTGGGAAAAATGTGGGATATAGGGTAACCACTTGACTAGTATTTTAGTGATCGAACCAGAATTTTAGTGGCAAAACTGATGGAAAGATGATGAGGAAAATCATAAAAATCTCGTATTTTTCCCCTTCCATATATAAACTGGAAGCAACAAGTGCAAGATGAAAATACGTCAATAGCTGTTATTCCAATAGCAGCTTCTGGCCCTACCAGAATCCCAAAACAAGCACAATTCAACCTTTCTCTGAGAAAGGCGGCAACCCTAGTGGGAGAGCAAGAAAACACATGCACTCCCATGGAGGGTTGAATAGCAAAAAATAAGAAGCATTGGCAAAGCCAATATGCCTGTCTTTAATGCGCCTAAACATGGAAACACAGACATTCAAACATGCTGCTTGCACGTGTTGCGTGCACAACTGCCTGCACTCTTGGCTTTACCGTTGTTGGGGGGGGGGGAGTAGCAAAAATAGATTTCTTTTCTCCATAGAATGCTTATAGGAGGTAAAGAATTAATTGTGACAGACAGAGTAATGTACTCTTCAGATGCAATATAGTCCCTCCTGCATTTCAATGGCAACATTTCCTGGCAGGTGGAAAGATACACCAAACAGCCATTAGGTGAGAGAATATTAGGTGAAAGAATAATAATCCTCCATGTGGAGCCAAAGAGTACCCTAGGTGTATTTTAAAGAATTGGTAACAACATGCCTTTCAGACAGCCACACTGTCAATTCAGACCTAAAAAACAGTCCAAAAGTCCCATCACAAGTATACAATGGAAGGATGCAACTCAGCCAATCAGAATACGGTGAGACGGGTATGCCACTGAGCAGGACAAACAGAAGAACATGAAGGAGAATCATCAAATCTTCAACTGAGACCTAACAAAGGAGGGGGAGGGCTATAATAACCAACCATTCCTATGACGCTGACTGCCATGGGCGGTCTCATTGGTTGGCTACCATTTGGATTCCACGCATTGCACGTTCTCAGAACTTTAAACCTAGACATTTAAGGGGCGGGACTTTAGGCAGTGACGAGTTCGTGAAAACTGCCTGCCATCACGAAGGGTGAAATTTACCTGACTTTTTGCGGGTGATGTTTAAGTTTTCCCCACCCAAAGTAGTGGCTAGTCTCACTTGTTCTTTGTCTGCACAGTTGGTTCTTGTCTGGGCTTTGCTATTTTCATGTTGAGGGGTAGTGAGTTTTGGTTAGTAACGTTTTTAATGCTCTGGGACAAGAAGACCTAAGTTCAAATACTGGCCTCCTTCTTGGCCGGAATGATGTGACCCTGGAAACTCACTTTATACTCCGGAGTCTCTCTTACAATCAGCCACCCGCTCTCCGCGCAGCTCCTTGCGGGGGTGGGGACAGGCACCTTTAGCATCCCTTTTCGTCCCGGAAAGCATTAAAAGCATGTCTATTTTACTAAGCACCTGGTTCGATCTCTAGCTAGCGTTTAGTTGACCTTTAATAGTTGTAGCGCTATATACATTACAATTCAATGCGATGTAACCAGTAGGAGAGGTTAGAGTAAAAGCTCCCCCTTGTAGCAGTGCCCCCTCACGTTCTATGGAGGCTGGTTTGTGTAGAGGGTACTGGGTCCTTACACTGTGTACCCACAGATTCGCCTGTATCCCTCAGTGTAACGGTAAAGAACGCTGCTCTTGCCCCAGGCTAAGAAACCTCTTAAAAAGGTTTGCATTTTTTCTAATCTGACAGATTTATGTATTCAATACCTTTAAAAAGCACAAAAATAAGCTTTTTCACGTTCTACAAAATATTGGTCAACATCTCATAAATATACAAAAAAATGGTACATAATTTCTTTCCTAAAGGGGCAACTTCCCGCACGAATAACTGAGACGCAAGAACACAGCACACGTATCATTACATATATTCACACATTTCTGACAAAAGGTGATGAAACGATATGCCCAGAATCACACATGTTGTCAACTGCTGACGCTGAAATTAAAATTGAGGCAGTAAATATCATCCATCTATCCATTCATTTATGCATCTTCCCTTCATTCATTGGTCTATCTATACAGAGCGCCCGACGTGCCAATTTGCTGCATGCCATGCCCCGAACACCTGTGTCACTCACTTGAGTTTGAAGTCGTCTGCCGCCAGCCTGGCATTGTCTATCTGCAGGACCACCTTGGCGTTGTCAACCGTGGCGCTCATGATCTGGGAAAGAGAAGTTTCGAGAACTTAGAACAGGTTATTATGGGGCACTCGGACAGAATCAAGGAATTGGTTACTGCCTGCTGGTATTTTGAATCTGCCAAATGCCAGTGCGGCACACTAGACGTCAGAATGTATCCTTTATCAGTAAGACCTTTGAAGAAGCCATTAAGCATGGTTATTGGTGACGCCTAGAGGAGCCTTTTGGAAATAGAGGCGCTTTACTGGTGCGCTTTGACCACACAGTGGACGTTGGGTCAGTTAGTGGTACTTGTGGACTCCGAAAACTGTGAAAAACGGAGCTTCTTTTCACCACGATCCTTTTATTGTTGCTGAAGCTGTTCCTGTGCTTTAAAGATTAAAGGGTAGCCCTGACCTGAAGAAGCACACACGCGAGGCAAGCCCACGGTGACGTGTGTCCCTCATCTTTTTCAGCTACCCAAAGACTTCAGCAATACCTAGAAGCACACTCTGGCGTCCACGTGCAGCATATTCATTCTTATAAGGAAGAATTTATCTCAGAGGTCTTCATACTTCCATCTTTACTAAATGAGCTCCCGAAGTACCATTAAAGGAGCTCCCAAAGTAGCATTCGTTCAGCGGAGTAAAGCTCGCACAAACAGACCCAGATTTATATTTTACTCCCACTAGAACATAAGGTGCATTTGTAAAGCGCACGTTCAGCCGTAGGCATCTTCGTGCTGAACAACAGGTGTTAATCATTACCCATCTCAATGGCACTCATTTTATCGACCTCAGACGGATGAAAGGCTGAGTGGACCTTCTGGGATTTGAACCTGTGACCCTGAGGTCAAACACAGGCCCCTGGAGTAGACGCATCAGTCCACTGAGCCACCAGACCCGGCTATGCCAATGTCTTTTTCCTGATCTCAGGGACATAGTATTCAGAGACCTGCCAGGCTGGCTGCTGCACTGCTATGAGGCCTGCCTCTTTCAGCCTAGGGACACCTACCATCCCAGCTGTGTGTTTGGTTACAGACAGATGCACCCTGTTATTTCTCACCTTGTGCTGCAGGTCTTCAATGGTGTCGTAGTACTTGCTGTAATCACGGGTACCCACACCCGGGGTTCGATGCTTGTCGTACCACTCGCGGATCTTGCGTTCCAGCTCAGTGTTGGCTTCCTCCAGGGCCCTCACCTTGTCCAGGTAGGAGGCCAGGCGGTCATTGAGGTTCTGCATGGTCTGCTTCTCAGTGCCGCCAGAGAGAAGACCCTCACTTAGCCCACCCCCAAAACCACCTCCACCAAAACCTGCGGCTCCACCGCCTCCATAACCACCGCCACCGCCTCCATAACCACCGCCACCGCCTCCATAGCCACCGCCACCACCTCCATAGCCACCGCCACCACTACCGCCTCCAAAGCCACCACCACCAGCACCGCCTCCATAGCCACCTGGGCCTCCAATTCCAAAGCCAACGCCATAACCATTAGCAAACTCAGCACCACCATAGCTATCACCAAAGCCGCCGCTTTCCAAGCCTCCTCCAAAGCCAGCGTCATAGCCCCCACCGAAGCCACCCCCACCAGCACCCCCATGTTGGTAGGACTTCACTGATTTTCGGACAGAGATACTGCCGCCCCCAAGGCTGGGGGCACCTACAGATCGAGCAGCACTGAAGGTACTCATCGCGGCCAAGCAAAACCGAAGGGGGTGACCCTTGGGAAGGTAGCAAGAGCAGGAAATCAGTAACCCAACATGGTGCAATCCCCCTTTATATACAGAATCCTCTGGGTGTTCCTGCCCATAGTGCCACCTCCTTTTCCCTTAACAAGCAGTTTTCTTGCCAGCTCGGCATGCCAGCTCCAAATTAAGTAATTTATGGAATTCATAAGTGTTCATTTCTGTGAAATATGATGCCCTGAGGGTGCCCGTATTCTGTGAACAGCGCTAAATGGGTGGGGTGGAACTAATCTTCCATTAAATGTTTGGAGAATCTTTTGATTATTATAAATGTACACAGGCAAGATTTCTTCTACCTTCCCTCCCTTCCCCATACTCTTCTCAAAGGGCGGGAATGGCGGGGTGGGACTAGTCTTGCACCGGCAAACACTTGCCCAAGGGAGCGACTAATATGATTTTTGGCAGGTCTGCCAGAGATGTCTCACCATTGTCTCATGCTCAGATCAGACTCATTTTGAAATACACCTTGGCTCAGCTCCCTGTTCAGTGAAACATCCATTTTTGTGCAAAGCAGCCTCCTCCACAAACCTTTTAATGGACACCAAGGGCATAGGGGTCTTGCGACAGGCTTTTCTTTGAAGCTTTAGGGATCACCTACCAGTATCAAAGCTAAGATTGCTTAGGCTCCCTGCAGACCTGCATGCGGGATACTAGGCCTCCAAGGGCATGGCTCTCTGGGGTTTCTTCATAGAGGAGACAAGGCTCATGGGAGGTGTGTAAAGTCAGATGCATTACACTCACAGCCACTGGACCACACTTCCAGAAGAAGTCTACACACAATCTAGAGAACACACGTCCCTGCTCAACCACCCGCCACTGACACTACATCACAATACACCCTCTGATCACAACTGGACATCCGAAGAACAGGTACACAAGATAAAGTCAACAACCTTGACTTGATAGTATGAGGATGTGGCCTCACTGCTAGGGTGGTTGACTTTGAAGGTGGAGAACCAGGTTTGAGTCTCGGCAGGGACGCTCAACATCCTGTGATTCTGGCCAAATCACTTAATCTCCCTGTGCCTAACAAAAAAAATGAATGGCTCCTTCTGAAACGCAACTGGTGCTCATGTAAAGCACTCTGATACCTTCGGGTCAAATTCATGCTATATAAAACTCCCCCCCCCAAAACAAAATACCTGCAAGCTTTACCAAGTCCCCAATAACTTCCCAATCACCTTAACATTGGTTTGCTTTAATTTGATCCACATTAACATTCCATTGCTTTGCTTCAATTAGATCCACCTTAACATTCCATTGCTTTGCTTCAATTAGATCCACCTTAACATTCCATTGCTTTGCTTCAGTTAGATCCACCTTAACATTCCATTGCTTTGCTTTAATTAGATCCACCTTAACATTCCATTGCTTTGCTTCAATTAGATCCACCTTAACATTCCATTGCTTTGCTTCAATTAGATCCACCTTAACATTCCATTGCTTTGCTTCAATTAGATCCACCTTAACATTCCATTGCTTTGCTTTAATTAGATCCACCTTAACATTCCATTGCTGTGCTTCAATTAGATCCACCTTAACATTCCATTGCTTTGCTTTAACTAGATCCACCTTAACATTCCATTGCTTTGCTTCAATTAGATCCATCTTAAGGGAAGAGGTGTGGCGCAGCGGCCAGGGCGACTGACTCCGGATCCTGGGGCTCACGGTTCGATCGCCGGCGGCAGATCAGCCCAGCACCATGTGACTCTGGGCAATAGCTCGCTTAATCTTCCCGACGGCCCCCAGCGCCGGGACACCTCGCCGGAGGTAGCTGTGCGCTTTACAAATACTGGACATTTACATTCCATTGCTTTGCTTTAATTAGACCCACTGATAGGTAAAGGAAGACTTGATGTTACCATACTGCTGCCCTCGGTACTCTTATCCACTGTAATGCACTATCACTGCCTTGTCTCTTAATGCCCTGGAGCTCTAGCGCCTCGAGGCAGTAGGGTATGGTAGTGAGAGCCTCACAAAGTAAATTCACACTTATAAGAGTAATATTATGAATTCTCCGCCGTTGCCTTGACAATGCGCCCAAGCTGCACACTGTGCATCTGGGGTCTTCTCACACAGCCAGCGGGGGGAGCAGACAAGACGTGTGGAGTATGGAGCCGCAACCTTCTGCATGGACTAGGGAGGCAGCAGCTTGCTTGCTACAGTTTGCGGGTGCAGCTGTTCCTGGAAAAGCAGGCTGGGAGTAGATAGCTGGGAGCACATGCTCACCGAGCCGCTGGTGTGTTAACAAAGCTCACACATCAATCTGCTCTCTGTTTGCAGATGTGATGTGCTGCCCATGTCCCAGAGCTGCGCGTGTTACTTCCGTGGTTGTAGCATGTCCTGCTTCTTGTTTTGAATGTTTGGTCATCCTGGTTGAGGGGGGTGCTTCCATGATCTATTATATAGGGAAGGCTTGCATCCACTCGCTCCCTACGTGATTTGTGGCATTGGTAAACCAGTCAACCTTCCTACACCAGAAAGGGCCGCCAGAAGTGACAATGTTTAGCTTAGAAACATTCACTCTAGCCTCTCAGGCAGCCACCCATGGCTTTTTACTTATGGAATATGATATTTCTTGGAGATGCAAACAGTAACAGTCACATTATTACTACCTTACAAGACCGCTCCATAACCCTCAGGTGGAAAAACACAAGTACTGGTCTATCGACAAAGTCCCCCTATTAAAATAAAGCGCAACCTGCAGGCAACAATCTGCGTAACAGATATTCTGCACATCAAGCGGCTATGGAAATGGTTAACACTGCCCTGAAAACATAGCAAAAAGTACTCTAACCTCACAGTTTCTTCCACATGGTTGTGCATGCGCAGGGGTGGTGAAACATGGGGTAACCGAGAGTGGAACCTCCATTAATGGCAGCATCCTGGTGCATCCCATGTGGCTCTCTGATCAGGAATAAGTTTAGGTCAATCGTAATCCATCTAGCTCCCGTTTCAAAACTCAGCACCAGAGACTTAAAGGCTGTCCCTGTTCTGGCCTGCGATAGATCATTCATCTGTATTCCATCAGTGTATTGATGCCACTGCGGACCCTGCTTAGGGATGGTTGCTCCTCGCGGTGTCCCATGTACCTGTTAGGACCCACAGATGCTCATAGTGCACCATGTTCCTCTGTATTGAAGCCGCTGATGAGTCAAACATGAGAAGGGCAGAAATACAGCTTGTATCCATCACTATATAAAAGTAATCGAACACAAAGACCCAGAAAAACTTGTTCCTGATTCAGAATTTGGCTGGTGGATTTTCCGTCCGCTAGTGCAGCAATTTCCTTTCTCCGACATGCAGCAGGGGATGCTCTGGCAAATTAAAGGTAATCTACCTAGACGGTAGTGGTTTCTCTATAAAGTGGCAACTATAGGAGCCATGTTGGTGGAGAAATACTGTAACATGAGTTTCATCAATTTCCTCGACTGCTAGAAGAGAGTCTGCTAGAAAATGTGAACACTGGACACACGCTCCCACGTTGGACATTCATTTCCTTTGCTCTAATAGTTAGTCTTTTCACCTGCTGGAGATGTTGCACATGATGCTATATTTACCCTTCATGAAGAACTGGCCACCCTTTGCATGGTGGATCATCTACAGATGTAGCTTTGCTAGACATGATGGTTGATCAGCCATTCCAGAGCAGGTGCTCACTCCATCACCATTTCTGGTGGATTTCCTTTGGGTCACTGGCAGGGTACATGGTGGAAGTGAAGGAGTCTCCAATGGTGGAATACCCGCCATTTACCTCACTATAAACAGAGTGAATATGCCACCAGAGGCATGGACTTAAATCCATCGTTTCAGTAAAATTTAAAAAGACAGCCCTTCACTGGCTTCTAAAGGGTCTAAATACAGCTAGTCACCTAAGTTCAATTTTTTAGTAATCTTTAAAATTGCTCTTGTTTGGTGTGGTCATGTATTATCTGATATATAAGCGGACATAAAATATCATGCAACACAACTCGATCTAGTAGAAATGATTTGATGACTGGTCAACTGGAATGTAGACTTATGTTTAGTAAGGCCATAAAAATGCTGCCATTTGCAGTTGTAGACAATCTGTGCTATGCACCTTTCACTCCATTAAACCTCACCCAATTCCCACAGAGAAAAGTCTTAGCGTGTGGTTTTGACAACGGAATGGCTTTCGGTAACTTTCCTCTCTAGTCGGTGTCACTCAGAGATTACTCAGAGGATCCATATACGTTATGGTTGTGTGCCTGCACCAACAAGTTCATCATCTGTTGTTTCTTCTTGGGGAAGTTGATCCTTAAATTGCCTGCTGCCTAGGGTATGGGTGCCCTGCCCTTAGAAAACTATTCTATGCCAGACTATGAGAAGTTCCTTCAGCCTTATACACATCAGTAAGTGACATCTCTGCCAACTCTCTTTATTTTCCACACATTGGCAAAGGCTGGTGCTCATTCGTCAAAGTTATCTTTGACAGTATAAAGAAACTGCTGTTTTGGGTTTTTGGCTTCACTTTGATCATTGAATAGCTCACATATCCAA
Source organism: Calotriton arnoldi (assembly GCA_963921515.1). Lineage (NCBI taxonomy): Eukaryota > Metazoa > Chordata > Amphibia > Caudata > Salamandridae > Calotriton > Calotriton arnoldi. The sequence continues at coordinate 1,163,386 of CAWUFW010001214.1, read as the reverse complement.
TGAAGTATTGAAATTTACAACCACACCCTCAATCTCAACTCCATCCTCCGCTATAGTGAATGTGACCGCGTCTTCATGCTCATAATGCTTCATCTGTTGTTCCCAATGCTAGAGTTCGGCCTGGTGGCTCAAAGCCTCCACGCCTGTAATTTGCATTCCATCTCATGATCACAGAATTGAATCCTTCTGAGGTCTATTGAGTTGGGTAACATCTGTTTTTCAGTGCCAAGATGCCCCAAGTTGTGATGTTATTTTAAATGCAGATTGTATAACAAATCATGACGTAGATACAGTCTTCGTTACTGAAGCTTGGCCAATCACCACTTCTTCTACATGCAATGAACTTATCCCCAAGGTGCTGATACTATATGGAGCTGCCTTACACCATCATCCTAAATGGCCACTGTAGGATACCAGGTTGCAGCAATTGCTCTGCTCTGGGGTTTTTGCTATGGGAAGGTGATCTCTAATAAGTGTCTACTAGTAGATGTTGACTCTGCAGAGGTGGAGAAAGCCATTCTATTTCACACGACAAAGGAAAGTGAGGCTATTCAACCAGAGCCTTCAGGCTGGACTGCGAGAGAGAGGGTGCAAGCATCTTACAGGGTAGAATAAGGGTGCCATGTTACCAAGGCAACCTAGACCACTGATGGGAATAGGTGCCGGTATATGCCTGGGACAGACTGCAAACAGAAGAGAGAAGACAAAGGAGCGAAAACTTGCCAGAAAATAGTGGCTGCACCTTGGTAGTTAGGAGTGGTGGCTGTTCAGAGCATGCATAAAATATGAGAAGGACTCCATGCTGTCTCTCTTCACTTTTGTTATTACAATAACTCAATCACATGTCGTAACCATTCTTGGAAGCTCCTACTGACACCCCAACACCAGTGCTTAATTTGAGCCGGTGGTTTCCGGTGCTCGGCACCAGCACTTAATTGGCAGCATCGGCTCTAGTGACAGTCCACAGCATGGTGGCGCTGTCAGTCAAAATTTGAGATTAGGACAACAGTGTTTAATAAGCCAATATATATTACAAATGAATAACACCAGTCACTCACACCAATATTATAGCTTTGGGTAGCCTGAAATAGTTTGAATTGTCACAGTTGCAGGAGTGCAGTGGTTAGCACTTGTGTTGGATCAGTCATTGGCAGTGCTGGCAGGGTCAATGGGTGTTGCAGGCTGCAGTGGCCTTCCGATAGTGGCCCTGGCACTTACTCCCTTGGCACTTATCTTTTGACAAATTAAGCACTGCCCAACACTGAGGTCTCTGTGTTTGCTTCTCTTGATGGAGCTTGCTGTGTGAAATGAAGAGTTCTACATCGTGCTACGGTTTTGTGGAGGCAGTAAGTACCAACAGGCCATGTTTACATTTGCATCAGAACACCCTTTTATTGATTGATAGAAGAAACAGAAACGCAAAAAGTACAGCCAACCGGATACCATTTGCGGGGTTCAGTTGACTGTGAATCAGAAAAACTATCATGTAATACAAAGGCCTACAGAGAAACAATTTAAGGAATTGAGGGGCATATTAGCAAGAACGGCGTGAAAATTATCGCCGCTTTAGCGGCAGGAAACTGCCGCTAAAGCGGCGATAATGGGCTTGATAATATGCCCTATAAGGTTCCAATAGAAGCCCAGGATCACAGCAGAACATGGGCTTCTATTGGTATTCTCAAGGGCATATTATCAAGCCCATTATCGCCGCTTTAGCTGCAGTTTCCTGCCGCTAAAGCGGCGATAATTTTCACGCCGTTCTTGCTAATATGCCCCTGAGATTATAGGTGAATAACACATACAAAATGGAAGAAGTCTTACTAGAAACAATCCTGCTGGGGGAGAACCTGCAGGAGAAACTTTCTCTAACCAATTAAAGAGTTAATCATCTCAGAAGCATAGGGTTAGGTGGCAGCAGGATCTCCCAAGACGGCAAAGAGTTAATCATGCATTAGAACATTCTGAACGTTTCGAGAATGCTACCTTTTTCATCAGCACCATTTCCCCCCAAATATGATATATTTATTTAAAAGAAAAGGGGGGTTTTCTCTCGGTTTCCTCTTTTATTGCCTTTATGCCAGACAAATAAATCTTTCAATATGTAGAAAAAAGCATTAGAACAGCTTGTATAGAAATCAAGTTTTATTGCGCCCCATGAACGTGTAACAAAGTGGTCTGCAGAAGTGTGCTCTTTCGTCTTCAGTCCTTTGATAAGGTGCTTCATTCAGCTTCCAGTAATCATCGTTGTTGTTCATCTTACTTGTTTTGATGTGGTCTGGATTTTAAAAACAATCAGAACAAATGAAAATATGAGCTTTGGATATTGGTGTGGTTGAAAATCAGAACACTAGGTAAGGGAGGACCTAATAAAATGTAATTTACTCATAAGTGGTTTGGAAACAAGTTATTCAAATGCTTTTGAATTTTACGAGGACCAACCTGATGCTGGCGTATTCTAACAGAAACATGTTACTTCACAGTACGAAAAGTCTCTGTGATGATAAAATTATCACCTCTAGCCTTTCCCATTTATATTTAAGAGTTTATCATCCTGCCAATAATTCAAATGAGCAGTTATAACATTTTTGGAGTTTGGGGTGAAATCTTCTCGTGAGCTAAATTTGAGCCGGGTACTTTAATAAACGGTTGAGTCCACAATTGTCAAGGTGGACTTAGGTCTCCATGGGCCTGCAAAATTGCTTTCAACATTAGGTGATACTCAATGACTAAAGTTATATTTCACAAATCCAGTTTGTTGGCTGGTGGCGTATAGGTTATGAATTATTTTTATGTGATGGTGTTTTATACCATAGGTGCTGTGCGCAGTGTGAATCGTATACAGTGTGCCTTGCTTTATTATAGGTTGCTACACTATATGGCAATGCATTCTGTATTAATTTAGCACAAAGTCAGCAAAAAGAGCAACAGCGCAATTCACCAGCAGGTATCATTCACAGTTATGTTTTGGACCTTGTCTTAAACTATGACTTTGACGTCATAAACAGTAGCTAGGGCTTAGTGGCTCGGATATATTGTTACCTTTCAAAGGTAACTCTGGGAACACTTTGGCACAACACTTCATCATGTGCTGCAAAATACCTCTCGTAATGTCTCTTATAGGTGTGTTAGTGCTCAATTCTAAGCATTACCATATGTTTGCTGCTGTATCTTGTGGTGTTATGCTAGACATATAGAAGAACTGCAGGGTCTTGTCAGGGGTATGAGTCATTATACAAATGCTGCAATACATTACAATAATGTGTTAAAATAATATATGTGGTAGTATTTTTTAGATAAAATAGATAATGTATGGTATTCATCATACAGTTGCATCATATTGTATTACTATTTAATCTGCTATAAAATATTAATGTCCCAACATATATAGACAATTTTGCAGTTCACGTGTAGGTTGTTATACATAGCCCTGAACAATATATAAGTATCAACATGATTCTATCCATATATGTAATTATGGGCCAGATGTACAAAGCTTTTTTTTGGTCTGAAACAGCCCAAATCTCAGAATTGGGCTGTTTGCAACCGCAAAAAAGCATTTTTTTATGTGCAAAGACTTGGGGCCATATGTATCAAAGTTTGTGTTTGCGATTCTCAAATAGCGAATTTTAGAGAATCGCTATTTGAGAATCGCAAACGAGATGTATGTAGGATTCGCAAGAAAATTTGCGAATCCTACATATTCTTTAATTGCGATTCGCAAATTGAGAATCGCAGTTAAGGAAACCCTCCCTATTCATTCCTATGGGCCTAGAGGCCCATAGGAATGAATGGGAGGACATTCTCAATTTGCGATTAGCAATTAGAGAATCGCAAATTGAGAATGCAATTTCAAGGTTGCAAGGGTGTCCTTTGGACACCCTGTTGCACCCCTGAAATGAGCATGGGTGCACATGTGGCGCACATACATGCCCTAAGGGCATGTATGTGCGCCACATGCCACTTTGAAAAATGCAAAAAATGCATTTCTCAAAGAAATCGCAAGTTACCACCAACCTGTAGTTGGTGGTAATTTGCGATTCCTTAAGCTCATAATCGCACAACTTAGGTGCTTCATACATTTCATTTAAGGAATTGCACTTTGCTATTCCTTAAATGTATTCGCAAAATAGAGAATCGCAATTTTTGCGATTCTCTATTTTGCGAATGCCTTTTTGGATGATACATCCCAAAAGGCTTGTTCCCGTTCGCAAACGGGCCGATTCTGAGAATCGGCCCGTTTGCGAACGGGAAATGGGCTTGATACATATGGCCCCTAAAGACCTATTTTGCGAATCTGTAACCTATTACCAAATCACAAAATGAGTTTGCGATTCAGTATTAGGAAGGGGCGGATTGAGGGAGGCCCTTCCTAATACCGAATCGCAGTGGTATGTGTGAATGTTTTGCGACCGAAATGCAGTTGCAAAAATTTGCATTTTACCGCCTACTTCAAATAGGTGGTAACCCATTCGCAAACGGGAAGGCGTCCCATAGGGACACCTTTCCCTTTGTGAATGTTTGCAAAACCGTTTTTTAAGAGCAGGCAGTGGTACCATGGGCCACTGCCTACTCTTAAAAAATGAAAATTAAACTTTTCATTTTTCTTTTTGAAACGCATCCCATTTTCCTTTCAGGAAAACAGGCTGCATTTCCCACCCCAAAAAGCTTTGGGGCATATTTACGTTCCCTGGCGCATCCCTGCAAATCAGCAGGGATGCGCCAGGGAAGATGCGACAAACAAGTTTGCCCTTGCGCCACCGCCGATGCGCCGCATTTACAATGCGGCGCGCCGTGGCGCACAGAATGGCAGATGCGTGACGCATCCCCGACGGAGAAGGCGGCGCATTGCTGGAGTCGCGTCGCAAGCGCGACGCAGCTCCAGCAATGCTCGGGCGGTGCCCTATCCCTAACATGGTGCGTCAATCCTTACGCCTGCTTCAAGCAGGCGCAGGGTTTGACGCAGCATGGGCGTAAAAGTGACTCAGTGAAATCTTGTAGATTTCACTGCGTCACTTTACGTGGCGTACCTGCGAGGGAACGCCCACCCTGCGCTGGAACGCCCACATGAAACCTGACGCAGGTTTCATGTGGCGCAGGGGTCTACATCGTGACGCATCTCCCTAGATGCGTCACGTTGTAAATATTGCGCAACGTGGCGCATGGTTTGCGTCGCCGCTGCGTCACATGAGTGACGCAACGGCGGCGCAAAAGTGGCGCAAGGGGCTTGTAAATATGCCCCTTTATTTTAAAAGCAATCACAAACATAGTGGCCCCTATCCCATTGATTTTAGAGATTCCCAAAGGGTCGCAAACCGAGACCTATCCCATGAATATTAATGGGGTAGGTGTATTTGCAACCCACTGGGAATCGCAAAATGTGTCAAAGACACATTAGTACATGGGTGTTTACGATTACCAAATAGTGAATCACAAAAATTCGCTATTTGGTAATCGCAAAGCCAAACCTATGTACATCTGGCCCATAATACCCTGGTAATATAAACATATGCATGTATATAAATGCATAGTAATATGTCTTCAAATAAATCATTAGACATTGATTTCAGTATTTTTGACAGTATTACAATTTCAACAACTTCATGAAGTTTGGGAGTATTTTTCAAATTTTATGATGTTAGAGAAGATACCGTCAGCCATATATGAGAACTGTAATGACAGGATTTCTTTTGTAATATAATGATAGGTACTCTGGGATAGGGAGACAATCATTCTTGAATACTGGTAAGTTGTAGTCAAAAAGCTGGTGTCTTTCTCAGCCCCGGTGTCTGAGGTTCTGTTATCACCTTGCCTGCAGCTGATCCTTTGAACATGTAATCACTGTGGCCTACAAGAAATCTACTTAGAAGGTTTTAGTTCTTTGATGTCAGAAGAAGCCCTTCAAAAACACAACAGGTACCAAACGTTCCTAAACCATCTTCATATATTGCTGTTCTACTGCTTCAGTGAGAGCCTCAGCGGTGGTCTTCACAGAAGCAAAGCTGATTAACATGGCTGTGAACCTGCAGCAGTAGGGTAAGACATTCAATTTTCTCCTTTCTATGGTGACATCCTACCATCCCCCAAAGGAAGCTCAGGCAGTGTTTATTAGATGGACAAACCACTGGATTATATTATGAACAAGCCATGGAATGATTGGTTAGAATGATCACCAGGCACCTATTCTTTTCAGATTTAGTTCTGTAGTCTCCGATTACATACTGTCAAAACCTAAACTTTGAGCCTGAGACCCACAGATTCCTGTTTCTTGAACTTAGGTGTTCTGAATCCCCAGTGTAGGAGCCCCCATTTCCCCCAGCTGAGTCTCAGTAATCAGAGTTCCCACTGGATCATCAGAAACTTTAGCCGAGGCCCCCCAAACACCACCCTGTCAGCTGAAGATGCGTTTTATTTCATTGAAAAACCCCAAGCAGTGAACCAGAACCAGCATCAATCCTGAACCTGCAGATCCAATAGCTCTTCAACTCATAAACTTACAGTTCTTGAACTGTATATCGAAGAGCTGCCGCCAGACAAGCTTCCACTTGATCGATTTACACTTGAAAATGAACTTTCACCACCACCAGATATCCTGTAAAGCCAGAGAGCAAAATGTTATGTTTGAGTGCGTATTGTTGTGAAGTGACCTCATTTACAGTTGCAGTTACAATTGACAGGGTTCATTTGGAGATGGAAAGTGCTGGATTGACAATTGTGTAGCCTGAAGTCTTGAGCAGTCAAATTTCATTTTACTGGCCAATGCAATGCATCAAAGTATCTTGGATAAGTAAGAATTCAGGCTCACAGTTCAGCTTATCAATTACAGAGCCTGGTCTAATCCGCTTCTGATATTGTTTGTCTTGAAAAAGCATCGTGGCCAGAAGCTGCGAGTGAGGAAAGAATGAGGCAAGGTGAGGCGAGGGAGTGTGAGTAAGGCTTTTCTTATATTAATTAGTGCCTGTGTGGCACCTAGACAACAATTCTGTAAATATTGACCCTGCAAAGACTTGAAATTTGTAAGGCTGTGTGCTGCTCCTCTCTTCGTGTACTGGGTCTTCATTAACTTCATTCATTGCTGTTTAACTCAAAAGGCTCAGTCCCCTAGGATCCTGTGACACAACAGGTACCAAAGAAGAAACACCTATGACACAGAAATCAGATTACTTTATTGAGTATTTCACCTGTTGTATTGGAGCCTGTGCAGTAGTATGGTTAGTGGTGAAAGATGAGCAATGTATTGACTCTATAAATGCCCAATGCAGGCAGAATGTACCGTACCATGCCATACCATACCATACCATACCATGTGTGTACCTACCAGTAAGGTGGCAGTTCTAGTGCACCTAAGTCCAGGTGTCATAGGTGGCTTCAGATCTCCAATTATGGCTCAGTTGATTACCCAACTAGCAGACAACAGGCACTTGCTTTCATCAAGACCCATAGTAGCCTAGGGCACCAATGGACCATGCTATAGATACTCTACCATACAGTACTGTACTGTACCGTACCATACCATACCATTCCATACCACATTGAACTATTTACATGACTCTCCGAAGAAGACACCAAAATACGAATAGAAATTAGGTAGCCATTTCCTTATTAAGTGCCAAATAGTCTCCTGTGATACTTTACAAATAGTGCTTTTCTTTGTCACAATTAATAGACCTTTGGAAAATTCTTCAGTTGATGGTTTTTCGTTTGTTTCTGGAGTAGTTTTTGTTTTATCCCAGTTAAAGTGAGTCATGTTGCAAGCTCCCCAAGAGTGTTTCCTGCCCCTCCCCTAGAAAGGCTTACATCATGGATCTAATGCTGAAAATAGGGTGTGCCAAGTTGGCAGAGTTTCGTTCCACTAACTTCAGAAAGTTTATTTAAAACGTTACGACTTCGGGACAGTTGTTTTTAAACGCAGAAGAAACCAAAGTGAAATAACAATTTGTGGGATCACTGTACTCCAATATAAGAGCAGCATTGTAGGAAAAATCTCCAGGAAAGACGTTCTTTTGTGGGAAATTCTGTGTGAAAGGGGAAGTTGTGCAAAGCAGAGAAACATTATAACTTCGCAAAGTAACAAAATGTCCGCGTTCATGCAACTAATCTGGGGGGACTGTAATTGCTCATACTTCCAACGTCAAAAGGGGCACTAAGACCTGCGTAATGTTCCTTACCCGCCCTCACTATCCAGAAGACTTCGGTAGGTTTCGATCTCCTTCTCCAGGCGGCTCTTGGTGTCCAACAGTCGCTTATAGTCCTCGTTCTGTTCCTCCATCTCTACCCGAATGCATGCCAGCTGCTCCTCAACATGGCTGATGCGCAGTTGGAGTTGAGCGAGCTGAGAGCAGTAGGCCCCTTCTGTCTCTGCCAAACTGGCTTCCAGCGATTGTTTCTGGACACAGATAATGAATGAAAGTTAATAATAACTCATTAGTCTTTCGGGTACCTGCAGAAGGCTACTCCTGGCCGGAAAGGAGAAACGTTTTACAGGAAGAAAAAGAACTTAGATTACACCCTGAATATACTATATCTAGATCAATTACTAATTATCAAATTAAACAAAAAGATCTAGATGAAATTCAAGCATTCCACTTAGAGAGTGCATTAAAATGCTAAAATTCTAGAAGTGATTATTAGACATAGCAAAATCGAGCATGAATGACAAAATAAAATTATAAGGGAAAATAATACATGTCAAATTCAAATCTAGCTCAGTATGGCTAGTCGTATTTAGCTGGTTGGATTTGTTGAAGTTAAGAACTATTACTGTGTGATGACTGTCCTACTCCGGCTCACTTTTGCATTTGATTCCAAGTTGTCTATGCCGGATTGGGGAATAATTTGCATTTTCGGTTTTACTTACCCGTTTTCCCACACTAATTCCTCCAAACATTACTTGAAAGGCTTTGAGTTGAAAAAACACCAATATCCGTGCTCAGTTTACTTAAAATCAGGTGCAAACTCAGTTTGTGCACAATTTTAGATTTAGTGCCGAAATCAAAATCGGCAGATAGTCCTAATGACACTATCTGTGGCCCATGAAACCCTAATGAAGTTCTAACAAAGGGAATAGCAGAAAAAGAGCTTTTTTGGGCTAACCTTTGCTCAAAATAAGATTAACAAGCCAAATGTAGAAATAAAAATGAGGATTGTTTTTGTTGAGATTAAGAAAAAAGCAAAGAATATATATATTGAGTGAAAGAGAAGTTTGTGAGATAATAGTCTGGGACCCTAATCTTAAACATTTAATAGCAGCTAAATTGAGAAAGAACAAAAGTGAACTGGAGTATTTGAAGTGGATTAGAAAATACAAGCAGGTTTGACTTTTAGGCACACGGGTGCACTGTCATTCACTCGCTCCCCTCCTCTCCTTAACTGGCAGAGTACTCAGGGTGACCAACGTGTGGGATTTTCAGAACAGAGAGGTAGGATACGTAATACATACCACTCAGGGGACCAAGTTATTAGCATCATCAGCAACTAGCCTGAAAATTTAGCATGGATTCGCCCTAGCAGGCTATGTTGCAGAGCCCTTGATTATCCTTCTAAACTAATTGAACATAATATATTCGTAAAATGATAATGCCCCAGCTGCTAAATCAGAATATAACTTATTCATGGCTTTTCTGAAACAGGACATGGAGTGGCGGGAGTGTCTGCAAACTGGCACACTAGTGATGGTTGCGTTGAAAGGGTAGTGCTTATTGGTACTATTTTTTCTGGAACTCGTTGAATCTGTCTTTGTTTTTAAGAGGAGCTACTTTAAGATTCACACAATATAGATGCATTCTCCCAAAACAAGGACTTACATTGAGAGCAATGCACCTGATTCCCCTAGAACGCCAACCAGTAACCCGACTAAGGCAGTGGCGTAACGCAAAACGATGGGGCTCCTGAGTCTCCCATATCTCATGGATATTCATTGGTCTTGGCCTGAATGGGATCCCTTGAAGGAGTTTGTGGACCCTGGAAGGGTAGCCCCTCAGCCCGTGCTGTGGGGACTGCAGGGGCCTGAGTTACGCTCCTGCACTAAGACAAATTCATAGTATGATGAATTCGACTGTTACTCTAAGCTGGTTAGAAGGAGAACAGTTCCTGTGATACTGTCCTTATGCCAGTGAAAATGACCACTTTAAAAAAAAAATTATTCTTTTATTTATTTTATATAAACCTAACCCCAGAGAACAGATTAGCGTAAAGTATAGTCCTGGGATTATTCTGTGAAGTTAATGGACAGCGGGCTCATTGAAAACCATGCAAGCATCCATTTACATGATCTCAATTTTGAGTATTAACTGCAGAGGAGGAAAAGTAAAAACTTTTCACCTGCAGGCAGTGAATTGGTAGACGTCTTTGTAACTAAGTGACAGCCGCGGCCCGTGCAGGTAAGAGCGGTGACGCCGGGTTGGGGGGGGGATTCGACAGACGACTAAGAGGGTAAATTAAATGAATAATTAATTTTCCCTCGTCGTTGTATGTTGAAATGCCCCCCACCGACTCACCGCTCTTACCTGCATGGGCCGCAGCTGCTAAGTAATCTGGCCGAGGTGGACTGATCAAGTAAAGATCTGGCATGGATAGGCAGCTCTGGTATTATTTCCAAGCTCCCTTAAGAAGCAAGGTATGTTCTCCAACTGAAAGATCCTTCACATATCTCTTTAGAGTTCTGCAACCTGTCTCTCACATGGGTTTATTTTATTTATAAATGCTGCACATTTCTACAAATCAGTCTTCTGTTTGCTCTGTAGTTGTTATGTTGCACATCAGCAGGGCGGTGCGTATCCATCAACCAAGTCCCAGCGCCTGGAGTATTGGAGGTGTCCACCTGGCAATCCTCCCTAACTTCAAAAAGAGACTTTAAAAAAAGATTGTGTGTGCTGCTGACCAACACAACACAAGGTAGGAGATCGAAATGCTAATTATTCACCATTGCGCTTCAAATAAACTGAGGAATTCCCAGGTAGATGCACCGTAGGAAGCAAAACTGTTTTTCAGTCTTCCTATCCCCATAGTTTCTTCTGCTGAATACTATCAAGGCTTACAGGGTCTTTTGACAAATTAAAGAAGAACACATTATTTTCTTTAAAGTGTACATTGAATGTGTGATCTTGTGTGGAATTAATGCACTTCACATTTGTGTCTCGATTACAAGTTGGGTTAGTCGTATGCCATGGGAGATACTACTTCATTTTTTTATTTAAAGAAGGTATGCAGTTCCTATGTGATGGGATGAGGGTTAGGAGGAAAGGCAGTGAAGGGAGAAAGACAGGTCTATCATCGTGTTGCCCTCACACACCCCTGGGGGTGCCATGCTTCATCATAGGGCGATTGCCCCTCGTGCCAGGCGCTGCAATGCCTGACGGGCTCCCGAAACCGGGGCTCTTTATCGGGGATCTTTTAAAGAGGAAGCCGTTGGGTGCGTGCGGGTCTGAGGGCGGGGTAGTGCACGAAAGGAAGTGAAATAAAATAGGTCAAGAGCAGTCCTCTAAAGTCAAATTTTTAATAAAAAGGTTGCTCTAGCCTAAATAAAAACAAAAGTGATCCCCTATAAGGATATTAATGTTCCTAAAGGGTGATCTAAGTGTATAAGGTCAACATGTTTCGTGCCTATATTTGCCCCTAACGGGTCAATTGGCACTTCTTCAGGACCGTGCTAAAGATGAAGCGTGCACTACCGCCTGGTATTCAATTAGTGGATGTAAATCACCAGGGACGGTAGAGACCCTAGTTGACGTTAACTAGGGGCTAAGTAGACCCCTAGGCAAACGTACTGGGCCGACGGGGATAGGCAGAGCACGTAGTTACTCACAGTAATGAATTCAAGGAAGCAACTTGCTATGATCCTACCCTGGCTCCTGGACCCGGGTCCAGGGGCAAATATAGGCACGAAACATGTTGACCTTATACACTTAGATCACCCTTTAGGAACATTAATATCCTTATAGAAGATCACTTTTGTTTTTATTTAGGCTAGAGCAACCTTTTTATTAAAAATTTGACTTTAGAGGACTGCTCCCAGAGCCAGGGTAGGATCATAGCAAGTTGCTTCCTTGAATCCATTACCGTGAGTAACTACGTGCTCTGCGTATCCCCGTCGGCCCAGTACGTTTGCCTAGGGGTCTACTTAGCCCCTAGTTAACGTCAACTAGGGTCTCTACCGTCCCTGGTGATTTACATCCACTAATTGAATACCAGGCGGTAGTGCACGCTTTCATCTTTAGCACGGTCCTGAAGAAGTGCCAATTGACCCGTTAGGGGCAAATATAGGCACGAAACATGTTGACCTTATACACTTAGATCACCCTTTAGGAACATTAATATCCTTATAGGGGATCACTTTTGTTTTTATTTAGGCTAGAGCAACCTTTTTATTAAAAATTTGACTTTAGAGGACTGCTCTTGACCTATTTTATTTCACTTCCTTTCGGGCACTACCCCGCCCTCAGACCCGCACGCACCCAACGGCTTCCTCTTTAAAAGATCCCCGATAAAGAGCCCCGGTTTCGGGAGCCCGTCAGGCATTGCAGCGCCGGCCTGACGAGGGGCAATCGCCCTATGATGAAGCATGACACCCCCAGGGGTGTGTGAGGGCAACACGATGATAGACCTGTCTTTCTCCCTTCACTGCCTTTCCTCCTAACCCTCATCCCATCACATAGGAACTGCATACCTTCTTTAAATATTAGTCTCTTTTGGGAGCAAGTGTGCAGGACCTCATAACCCAGCTCTCAGTCCCTCCTTTGGATATAAGATACTACTTCATCCAATTAGAAGTGGCCCATGTATTCCCACACCTGGATTTCCCAGGTGCGGAAACACTCCGCACAGTTTTACCGGCCATATCATTGGCAGGTAAAACCACATTTGGGTGGGGCTGCAAGGGCCTGTAAATATGCCCCGGAGTCTTGGCTGCGGCCACCGAAAAAAACTCCTCATCGAACTTGACTGTCGGAGGTTTTGGAATTCTTAGTAGGAATTGACGTGCAGAATAAAGTGTCTGATTGGACAGAAAAATAATATATTCCTTATAAAGTCCATCAATCGCTGGTACAAAGCTCAATGGACTATGGCCAGAATGTCACTCCGCTTTTGAGATGAGGACATAGGTACTTTAGCAACAAGTCGGGCAGCAGCTTTTTGTACCAGCTGTAATTGATAAAAAAAAGTTTGTCTGGGGAGGCTAGCTATACCGCGTTCCCTCAATCCAGTCTAGATTGAGAAAGAACATTTACGAGATTGAGTGTGAAGTTTATTATTAATGAGTGGAAGTAAAATCCACAAGGTTTTCAACTATAAAACATATTAGTAGTAAGATTACAAAAACTGGCATAGATGGTGCACAAATCTGCCAGAGTATAACATATGAAATAATTTGCACCCCAAAAAAATTATGAAAACAACCCTCCCACTTAATTGATTGTGTGCTTTTTTTAACCTTGTTTCATGCATGTAGGTGGTGGGCATTCTCTATTTGAATAGCAGACAATTTTTGCGGCGCATTGTGTCGCTTCCTTTCACATGTAAGTAACGTACCATGGCCAGCTGAGACTGCAGCTGCAACTCCAGGGTCTGAAAGGTGCGTCTCAGTTCTGAGATCTCCGATCTGCTTGATTTCACCTGCTCCACCCCAACCGAGATCTCCCTCTTCAGCTCAGCACTCTAGAAGAACGTGTTGGAAAGAAAAGTCTTTAGTCTGAATTTTACAGCTGTCACGCATTGTTTCCGCCTTTATTTGACAGCTTGATTCTCATACAAGTGCTATCATAAAATGTATAATAATAGCAATAATATAACGTGTTTTAGATAAGTTGCATGCTACACTTCTGCCATTTCTAAATGCTGCATATTACATGTTACCATGATCCATTTTAATGGTACTCAATGTATCCACCTCACAAGAATGGAAGGCTAGGTTGATCTTTCAAGATTCGTACTCTTGCCTTTTAGGTCACCAGATCTTTCAGAAGTGACCCTTCAACCCACTGAGCCATCCTGTCATCATAGCAGCTGTTGTCATCTGGCAGAGGGACAAACTCAGGGCCATTAATCCACCTTGGCACGTTTCTAACTCTGAAAGAGCTAGGAGTGGCATTAGAATAGTAAATGTGCCCAGTTGTGCCATGGGAAGGTAGTGGCATCAAGAACCATGCAACTGCTGCCCACCTGGTGAAGGTATCGTCCCTCCGCATCTCTGCGGTTCTTCGCCGCCAGCGCCTCGTACTGAGATCTCATCTCGCTGAGGCTCTTGAGCAGGTCAGCCCCTGGTGCAGCATCCATCTCTACGGTCACATCTCCGTGCTCTGTGCGATGGGCGGACTTCAGTTCCTGGATGATAGATCAAAACAGAACCGGTGACGCAACCCTCATTTATAAAGAGATATCAAAGATGAACCAAAAGCATTTAGATTCCATAGAATACCCTAGAACCTAAACCCTTCCAAACGTTAACAACATTGTACAGTATAGGGGAAGATTAGTTCCTAGCTCCAGAAAGCTCTACATCGACAAGAGTGAAGCATATGGAACAGGCGCTCTGACACTTTCTATAAAATACGAGCATTGGCAAAGAAAATAAGTCTTGCTCATGAAACCTACTCAATGCCGTTTTCCCATAGATGACAGTGGCGCGTTCAGGTGTGTAGTACATCTTTGCTCTTACAAAATAAGTAAATTAAAAAAAAAATATGGCGGAGGGGCAGGAGAAGGGTGGTGTAGTGCACAGGGGGCCACATCCGAAAAAAACAAGCAGCCAGCAACCTGTGTGGAGCTACTGGTCCCTTTCAAAAATGAAAAAGTATGCTGAGTGGAGACCCGTGCTTAGGCGGGCTATCAGAAAGAGCAAGCAGCTTGGTAGCACAGTGCAGCTGCCGAACCCTCGCAAAAAATTAAAAATAATTAAGTTGTGGAAGACCGAGAAGCAAGCAAAGAAAGTAATGCACTCCCTTGTGGTGCTGAAAGCACAATAAAAAGTAGTCCCCTTATGTCCACTGTAGAAGGATACAACTCATCCCATCAAAATACACAATCACAATAGGATCAAAATGGTCCCTGAGCAGCAGGAGAAATACAAGAATAGTAAGGAAAGCCATTGAATCAAGAACAGGGAAGTGAGATAGACAAGAGAGCCACTAAAATCATAATCAAGGGGTGGACCAAAAGCAAACTCTTAGACTATGTTGGATGCAATAAGTCCCTTTGCTAACAGACAACTGTCTATAACCGAGACCTAAAAAGTAGTGCCAAGTCTGGGAGGATGGATTGAAATAGTCCATCCTCAGGTATCTGGAAGGCTGGTAGAGCTGAAATAACTGGATAGGGCCCTCTAATGCACACCCATGTAGAGCCTGGTGGACTGTGGGAAGGGGCTATAACTGTGACCTTTGTGCCAGTGGAGCAAGTGGGGAGCAGGTAAAATATGGCGATTTTAGCAGGAGAAGCAAGAATGTCAGCAGGTAGAGATAATAGAAAGTATGTTTGGTGAATACATTCACTTGAAAGAGGGCTCATTGTTGAACAGAGGCCCCAGGATGGAGCAAAACAGAACAGCCACTGTGGGCACTGGAAACTTAGAAGCACCATCTCCCAACAGAGGCACACTGATTGGCCACTTGAATGCCTGGTTTGATTCGGAAACAAATACTCATGGCACATCCACTTAGTTCCTTTAAATGTTTTGACTGAGTGTACATTACAGATTATGTCTGTTTTTTTTCTTCAATCAAGCCCTTATTGTTTTAGTCCCTGATATTTATGTTGAAATGGATTGGAGGTCTTGGCCAACTCGCCCTATTGCTCTGCCCTGACCGCTCAACAGCAGTGAACTCTACCTCCTCGTGGTTCTTCTTGAGGTAGGTGAGCTCCTCTTGCAGGCTCTCCACCTGAGACTCAAGGTCAGACTTGCACAGGGTAAGCTCGTCCAGGACACGACGCAGCCCATTAATGTCGGCCTCCACACTCTGGCGCAGGATTAACTCATTCTCGTACCTGAAAGTAAGTGAGAGGACAGAGGATAAAGAAGAAGAAACTTTTTGTTATAAATGTTATAATTCACTTCTCCTTTTCCCTTAGTGCATTTTTTGCTTTATCCATGAAATATAAAAAATAATTAGATTAACTAAGTCTGTTGGGTAGTATTAAGCAGTAAACTCCACCAGCCGGTTTGGAGCCTCAGAAAAAACTGTATTAGACTTCCACCCGTCGGTTGGAGTCGATTTTATGCCAGTCCGGTGTGTTTTCGTGATCTGGGAATCAAGCCTCCTTCTGTCCGCAGTTGAATTCCGAACTGGTGGAGATCCTTATGAATTAATTTTCTATCTGACTAAGAATTCATTAATCACAGGGCCACCCAGGAATCTACTTTTGGGCTGCCGTTCCTCCCCCCTCCTGCCTTGAGGAAGACCCGCCTGGACGCACCTTCACTTCTTGCGCGATATATAGGGTCGAAACGTCGGCATATTACATATGTCCACACAACGCTGATGATCACAGTCCCATTCGTCATTGGATCATTAAGCATATGTGCTAATAATAAGGACATTTATGAAATCTTTTTCCCTCCCCCCTCCTCATTTTTTGCACAATTTTTTCTGTATATAGTAGATTGTATTTATCACTATTCACCACATGTCACTGTTGCACCACAGTCACGTATTGCAATTGAAATTATAAATTGCGACAGCCTTTATTATTTGATTTTCTCCTAATACATTTTTGATTCAAAAAAATCTTTGGGTGTGTGTTATATCTTTATGTATTTATTATATTTTTTTGTGTAAATTATTCAATTTGGTTATAAGTAAGTTGTTACTACTTGTCCTAAGCAATTGCTACCCCGACAGAACCATTTTTTCTTTAAAATACGTATACCCAGGTTCTGAGGGACACCGGGCTGCCCCATTACGTTTAACACTCTCTTCTTACTTGAGCTTGAAGTCATCAGCAGCAAGGCGAGCATTATCGATCTGGAGGACGACGCTCCCATTGTCAGTCATGGCTTTGATGATCTTAACAGGACAATGGAAAATACAAACAGGGCAATCAGTAGGTTGGCATGGTCGACCACTCTTTCAGATGGAGTGCACCAAAGGCAATTGTATAGAAGCAAAGAAGAAGCTTGCTACTTGCAAAACAAATTAAATATTGTGACTAATAATTAAAGTGAAAAAATAAACCCTCCTCTGTGGCCTGCAACACAAATGAAACCTTCTCCTTTGGTTCCCACTCTCCTGCCTCCATCCTTTTACCTGGTAGTATCTGTAGAAGAGCCACTTTTTAGTCCAAATATAAATTCAGAAGACCTTCATCTATTTGAGGCAGTGTCCCTTCGGACAGACATCTCCCAAAGGCTTTATTATTTATTCATCGATTATTTTGAATGTACCATTATCAAATATTTTATGATTTATTATTATTTTGTTTCTAATTCATTTAATCTGTTTTGGTCGTTTATTTTCAATATTTCTGTTTCTTACTTGTTTTGATACATTTTTTTTATTTTTTGCCATTTTTCAAAAAATTTATTTCGCCATTTCTTCATCAAAATAGACTAGTACACAACACAAGGTTGTGACTTTCACCTGTCTTATTAAGAAATTCCAGTTGTTTTGAACATTTTACATCTGACTTCGTAATATAATATTTGCTACATCTTGCAGTTAGATTTTCTTTCTTTAATTTGTTTTACTAGAAATTGTGGAACTTCAATTAACTTAGAGACAACTTGTATAATCTCAAACAGCATATATATAGTGTGCCATAACAATGCCCTATATACAAGTGCCCTTAAATTCAAAAGTGTCTTTTTAGAGCTGCTCAAAAAACAGTATCTTTCTGCCAAATGTTTCTTTTCTAATTTATGATTTTTTGGATACAAACTGAGGACTATGTTATTGCAAAGCGATATTGTTTCTTTTTTATGTGTAATTTCTGAAATGATGGTTTAACGCATATCGTGAAGCACACCCCAGTCCACCCCATTCCAATCCGCCTAACTCCAATCCATTCCGATCCACCCCACCTCACCCCACACCAATCCGACCCACTCAATCCAATCCAATCCAGGCACCCCTATCCATCCATTCCAATCAACCACACTCCAGTCCTCCTAACCCACCCCACTCCAATCTGCCCCACTCCAATTCGCCACACTCCAATCCAAAAAAATCTGCCCCACTCCAGTCCAAAACAATCTGCCCCAAACCAATGTTCCACACTCCAATATGCCCCACTCAAATCCAAAAGAATCTGCCACACTCCAATCCAAAACACTCTGCCCCACTCCAAAACAATCTGCCCCATTCCAATCTGCCCCACTCCAATCAACACCAATCTGCCCCACTCCAATCCAAAAGTTTCCCCCACTCCAATCCAAAACAATCTGCCCCACTCCACCTGCTCCACTCCAGTTTAATGCAATTTGCCCCACTCCAATCCAAAACAGTCTGCCCTGCTCCAATCAGCACCACTCCAATCTAAAACAAACTGCCCCATTCCAATCAAAAACAATCTGCCCCACTCCAATCCAGAACCATCTTCCCCACTCAATTCAAAACAATCTGCCCCACTACAATCTGTCCCACTACAATCCAAAACAATCTGCCCCACTCCAGTCTACCCGCTTCAATCCACCCACTCCAAACTGTTCCACTCCAGTCCAACACCATCTGCCCCATTCCAATCTGCCAACTCAAATCTGTCCCACTCCAATCCGCCCACTCCAATTTGCCTCACTCCAATCCAATCCACCTCACCCCAATCAACCACTCCATCCCAATTCACCCCACTCCAATCCACCACAATCCACCTCACTCCAATCCAATCCACCCCACACCAATCCAATCCCCCCAATCCAATCTACTCCACTCCAATCCAATCCACCTCACTCCATCCCAATCAACCACACTCCCTTCCCAATCCACCACACTCCCATCCAATCCATCACACTCCCATCCAATCCACCACAATCCACCCCACCCCAATCCAAAACAATCTGCTACACTCCAATCTGCTCCACACCAATCTGTCCCACTCCAATCCAAAACAATCTGCCCCACTCCAAAACAATCTTTCCCACTCTATTCTGCCCTACTCCAATCCACCCCACTCCAATCTAAACCACCCCACAACAATCCAATCCACCCCATTCCAATCCAATCCACCCCACCCCAATCCAATTCACCCCACCTGAATCAAATCCACCTCAATCCAATCCAACCCACCCAACTGCAATCCAATCTACTCCACTTCAGTCCACCCACCCCAAAACACCCCACTCCAATTCACCCCACTCCATACAAACCCACTCCATTCCACCTCACTCCATTCCACCTTACTCCATTCCACCTCACTCCAGTCCACGCCACTCCAGTCCAGTCCACCCCAGCCCACCCTACTCCACCCCACTCCAGTCTACCCCAATCCAATCCACCCCACTCAATTTCAACCCACCCCACTCCAATCTAATCCACCCCATCCAGTCCATCCCACTCCACTGCTGCCCAATCCCCTCCACTCTCCTCCAATTCAACCCACTCTACCCTAATCCAATCCACCCTACCCCAGTCCAGTTCCTCCCACTCAAGCCAATCCATACAGCCCACCAGATTCCTATCCACCCCATTCCAATTCAATCCACCCCACTCCAATCCCTTGCACCCCACTCTAGTCCAATCCACTGCAATCCACCCCATTCCAATCCAATCCACCCCCACCAGTCCCGTCCAACCCACCCCTCCACTGCACTCTAGTTCATCCCACTCCAAACCACCCTACTCTAATCCAATCCACCCCAATCCAATCCACCCCACCCCACTCCAAACCGATCTAATCCACCCCACTCCAATCCACCCGTCCAATCCACCTCACCCCATTTCAATTCACCCCACTCCAATCCAATCCACCCTATCCAGTCCACCCCTCTCCGCTCAATCCAAACCACTCTACCCCAATCCACCCCAATCTACTCCAGGCCAATCCACCCTACTACCTCAATCCACTCAAACCCACTCTACCCTATTCCAGCCCACCCCACTCCACTCTACGCCACTCCACTCTATACCACTCCACTGTACGACACTGCACTCTACGACACTCTCTGCCACTGAACCACTGAACTCTACTCCCCTCTGCTTAACTCTACGACACTCTATTCCCCCTACTGCACTCTACGACACTGTACTCCAACAAATCCAGTCTACGACACACTACTCCCCCCACTCCAACTCTAGTACACTCCATGCCACTAACAGTTAGCCATGCTGATCAGCACTCACTCCGGTGTACAACATGGCAAAACCCATTGTCAAAGCCAATAGCTCTTGTGTAGGCAAGGCCTATTGGCTTTGCCAATGCTTGTTTAAAATCTAATCATTTCTAGAGGAAAAAAGTTATTCTATAACGCTACAAAGCATTCTGGCTATAGCAGACCAACTCTGTGCACAACAGAAATGTGCAACTTCTAATGAAGCTCTCTCGGCACATTAAGGGCCTGATTCACAAAGGCAGCTTATTCGTTTGAGTAAATTACACTTTGGAACAAGCATACTACTTTTCAGTATTCACAAACTCCGAATGTAAATTTGCTACAAGAGTTTAAGTTGCATGTCTCCACTCCCTGATTATACAAATTGGCTTAGACTTGTGTGGGTGGGTGACTTCTCTCTCTCTTTACCCCTCCTTGGCCCTGCCTAAACCTCTCTTGTTCTTCCCTAATCCCATGTCCTTTTGGAGTAAGTCTGCCTCTTTTTAAAGACTTTCCCCGGTGTCCCACCTACATTTACTACTAAAATGTATGCTTACATATGCGGAGACTCCGCACACATAAGTTTAGGTAATTGCAGAAGCGTAACTCTATGCAGTTTGTGAATAGCACTTTCAAATACAAAATGTACCTCAAAGTGCAGTTTGTGAATCAGGCCAAAAAAGTGCAACCATTTTATGTTTCTTAATTGTGACCAGCAGATTAAATAGGTGAGCGTGAGAATTAACTGCCATTTGGCTGAGTTAATAGTGGAGCAAATCTTTTTTTTAACCATGATACATCCCCACCGAGGGTCTAATAACAGGAACTCTCCCTCTGTTAACCATCCCTGAAATAAAGGTATTTTGTCTTCTGCCATCTGCATATTTAGGGGCATATTAGGTATTATTAGCAAGAACCTCGTTAAAATTATCGCCGTTTTAGCGGCAGGAAACTGCCGCTAAAACGGCGATAATGGGCTTGCTAATATGCGTTATAGAATTCCAATAGAAGCCCAGGTTAGATGTCCTGCACATCTAACCTGGGCTTCTATTGGAATTCTATAACGCATATTAGCAAGCCCATTATCGCCGTTTTAGCGACAGTTTCCTGCCGCTAAAACGGCGATAATTTTAACGAGGTTCTTGCTAATATTCCCCTTAGTGTTTTTCTCTGTTATCAGTCAATCTTTTAATAAAATCTACTCGAATTGGCCACTGAAGCAATATCTACTATTAAGTTATATATTTCATACAGCCAAGAGATCTATTTAATTGCATTTTGTTCATAAATGTATAAATTGACAACGTATTATAAATCAAATAAAAAAAATCTATAATAAACTAAGCCAATATGCTGTGCTATGAGTACCCGGCAAAACTGATGGGAAAACAAGGTGATGACTCTTAAACTGAAAAGGAGAAACATGTTGATGCTATTTACTCATATCTAAGGACTGGGATTGTATTAGACACACTGACTTCAACTTGTATTGACAATGTCTAGCCGTGACAGACCTATGGTTTCAGTTGAAACTATCAATTCATTACATAGTTTCATTTGCTTAATATTTTCTGGTGATTTGTCTCACATGTTGGAACTTCCTTGTCATGGGATTCTAGTGATTGTCCTAGTTGGCCTCTGTTAATTACCATACAATATGTAAATATCATACATTTAAGTACCCCATAATGTCAATCAAAAAAAATAGCATTATGAATGTATAAATAGCTCCGTATTAATGTGGTCAGGCCTTGGTGGTAGCTGGAAACCATGGGGATATTAGCAACAACTTGCGATAATTATCGCAAACCGCGCTTAGCGCGTTTTTTTTTATTGCCGCGTATCGCTGGATATTATTGCAGAGATAACACGCTATTAGCAACGTTTATCTCCAATGCGATAAAATATCCAGCGATAGCGGCGAAATGCGTGAATATCACTGGAAATCCAGCGATATTCACACATTAACGCCATGTGGGACTTAGCCTGACAATCCACCTCCCATTCAACAAACAGGTAAGTCATGTTTTTAGCAGGTGTTAAATTCTAGCGATATTCGCGCTTAGCGCGAATTTTTTTATCGCTTCGCCTGCATTGCTAATAGGGGGAAGTTGTGTTAGCGACTGTTTTCAGTCGCTTTTAGTTGGGAACGCCTACTTTGCATGTCATTAGCGATAATTATCGCTGGCATGCAAGGCGATGGGAAAACGGGCCGCGATCGCCAGAAAGCTGTCGCTAACGCCTGTTAGCGACAGCTTGCTGATAGGGCGATAAAAAAATCGCCGCTTTAGCGGCAAAAAGTGCCGCTAAAGCGGCGAAAAAGCCCTTGCTAATATGCCTCCATGTTTATAGATAGGGGACAGTACACAGCTTTGTAAAAGAAAGAAAAGCATTGCTTGTTGGAAAATTGTAATTGACTGTTTTATGTCGGAATACACAGTGTGACCAAAGACTACATTTTAGTATCCAGGTTAATAAAATAAATATAGGTTAACAAAATAATTTCCAGGCATATTAGTCAGACTTAGCATATTTTCATGTATTTAAACTACATATATTTGAACAACAGAATCTAACATAAATATAAGTTTGAAATGGTGTATATGGGCCTGATTACCCAAAAAAAGAAACTGAAATTAACCCAATATTTAGAAAACATATATAGTATGTGATTATTGATAGCAAAAAAGGTGAAAGTAGGCAATGGCGAAATGGAAAGTGAGAAGTCCCCTTCCATCCCTAAGTTAAGTATATAAGAAAAACTAATTTCCAGTAGATTTGGAGGTACACATTTAGGGCAGGTATACTTGGTTCCACCCATGGTCATGGTAACTAGTAAAAGCTGTTCACTGTGTTCACGGTTTGCTGGGCATTAGCATGAGTTTATAGCTGCAGTTATCCTACAAAAATGAAGATTCTTACCTGCTTTTGCAGATTTTCAATGATTTGAAAGTATTTACTGTAGTCCCTGTTAGGGGTAGTTGGACGATTCTTCTCATACCAGTCTCTGATCTTTCTCTCCAGCTCTTCGTTTGCTTCTTCCAATGCGCGCACTTTGTCCAGGTAGGAGGCCAGTCGGTCATTCAGGTTCTGCATGGTTTGCTTTTCATTGACATTGAAAACAGTATCCATTCCGTAATGGCCGCCAACCACACCAGCAAAACCTCCAGAGCTTCCCCCACCTGAAAAAAATGCTCCACCACCAAAGTTTCCTCCAGCTCCCCCTCCATAGCCTGCTCCTTGGTATCCCCCAAAGTTCCCTCCATGGCCACCTGCAAAGCCTTCACCAGAACCAACATCAAAGTGTACACCAGGTACCCCTGCAAAGACCCTGCCCGATGAGGTGCTGAACCCCCCACTAGGCATAATGTAGCTGCCACCACTGGTACCGCCCCTTGAGCTAAGCCGCCCGCCACCAAAGCCACCACCTGAGCTGTTGCTGCTTTGTGTGGTGGTCGATTTGCTGGAGTGGATAGAATGAGACATGGTGTCAGATTGCTGCAGGCAGGTGGCACTGTCTATGACCCACAGTGTAGGTGAGTGACTGCAGTTTGTGACCTTTATATACAGAACTGGGAGGGTCAGCTATGTCTACATTTTCGTTGTTTGGTGCAGAGGAAAATCACATGCTTGCTTACTTTTCCCTCCTGCCTCATGGCATGTATATTATTGTTGATAATAACTACGTTCAGAGTGCCAATTTGTACAGCTGCCCTTGAGATGTTTGTTATGATATGGTAGCATGAGGGTGTTGTGGAGCAAGACTCTTAAATCAGTTCCTCCTACTGTTAACACATACCATGGAATAATCCCATACTTTTTGTTTTTCTTTCTAATGTATGATTTCCCTCGGCCATCACCCACACAGCTCTGTTCCTAATGCACCCATTGTGCCTCCTGTGTGGCATGCCTGCTTCCAAAGGCACCACCCTGGCAGCGTTGGGCGTGCCACGTAAACACAGGATGTATCTGTCTGTTTCTCAGGGGCTTTTGTGCCATGGCTTGCCATGTTTCTTGGTATTTTTATACCCATTTGTTACGCCTCTTTGCTATGCTCCAGAACACTGTCAACAACTTAATAACACGGTAATTTAGACCATGAGGTTAGATAAGAACAGGCAGACATTTGTTTGCATATATCTTACAAATTGCAATGCAACAGATCATACTTTATCTGTGGTGTATCTCTCATCCCTACAAAAGCACAGCTCCACACTTTGGATATCTAGCCCCCTCAACCACCACTGCAAACATTGTCTCCGTCCCTTTTGTTTGCATGTATTTCACCTTTTCTGGAGAACAACAACCGTGTCTAACATCTAAACCCTCCACAAACCGAGGTTAGGATTAGGATTCAAGTGCCATTAGAGTTGCCTTACCGATCTAGGGGCCCGATTCACAGAACTAACTTAAGACAAAATCTAAACTTACTACCATTTTGGTATTCACAGAAGGCACTTACTCATTTGGTATTCACAGAAGGCATTTATTTACTCATTTTGAGTAACTTACTATTTTGAGTAACTTACTCATTTTGGTATTCACAGAAGGCACTTACTTACATTAATGAGTAAGTGCCTTCTGTGAATACCAAATGAGTAAGTTACTCAAAATGAGTAAGTTACTCAAAATGAGTAAGTAAGTGCCTTCTGTGAATACCAAAAAGAGTAAGTGCCTTCTGTGAATACCAAAATGGTAGTAAGTTTAGGATTTTGTCTTAAGTTAGTTCTGTGAATCGGGGCCTAGAACAATATCTTATTTTGTACCATATCATCTGTCCACTGTGGGAAAAGCAGGGTAGGCTATGGCACAATCTCTATTTCTCCTGTACAGAGCAGGAATGTCACATAACTGTGCTATACTCTTCTTTGACTCTACAGTGGTGTTTCTTTCTGATTATTGTTCCAGAACATTTCACTATACTGTGCCAGAATGTCCTATTGCAATACTGGAAAACCTCATCACTGTGTCAGAATATTCTATTATGGTGCCACAATAGCTATGTAAGTGGCATAATATCAAATTCCTATGCAAACATCTCCCATACCCATGCCTAAATGCATCCTCATTGGGCTATAATTATGTTTGAATTTCTCTGGGCCAGATTATCTCATCATGGTCACAAATTTGCTATCACCATGACACAATATTCGCCCTGTCCTTTACAGGCGGGCGCAATTCCATTGGTGGAATCTGGCAGCTCTTCAGGTGTGGACAAAGAGTGATAAATTAAGAAGGTCTGATAGTGCAGTCAGTGTCGGTCTAATACTAGGCGAACCCATAGAGGCCTAGATTCAGTGTAAAGTTTAGCACAGTAATTGAAGAACAGAAAAAGCAGTTAGCAGATAGTTGGGCAGTGGCAGGACACTTAATTCATCCCTTCAATGACCATTGGCAACAGCAAGACAATAAATATCACACAGAATGGTGCTTCTAGTTTCAGGACACTCAATAGACTGCTTTGTGTGGTTATGCTTGGGTTATATTCTCTCACTCATTTCTTGGTGGGTATATATAACAACAAGACAAGCCCTTCAACAACTTTGGCACAATGTGATCATAATTTATATAAGCGTTCCCCTCCACCTGGCACAGATAGCCCAGCACATCACCTGCAAAGACACGGACTGGTAATACCAGCAAGTAATCAATATGTTCCGCTCCCTTTTTAGTGCTTTGCTGCATTTTGGCTAGGTTTGCGTTATAGTAATCCCATATAAATACATACAAACATACATGCACACTGATTGGTAAGACTCTCTCTCTCTCTTTCTCTCTCTAACTCTCTCTCTCTGTCTGTCTTTCTCTCACAAGTTTGTGAGTATCCACAAACTTTTTTCAACACATTTTTCCATCCTGGTATTAGATTTACTCGAGGGCCAGAGTAAATAAATATCCAGGTTGGGAACTGGAAGAGAGCAACAAGAAAATTGGTGGGGATGTGGAGATAAATGATGGTTTTGCACTTCCTTAGAGATTTTTACATGAACAAACATTCATCTGTGTATTTGCTCATAGGCAAAGGGAATTCAAACAAGCATTTGCAATGCAATAGGTCTTGCATTTGTTTTTAGTTGGAGTTATTGGCATTATAAATACCAATGTTTTTTACCTAGCCATGTTGCAGGGTGCAGTACCATATGCGGCGAAAAGAGGTCCCATTGGACCTCTTTTGGAAACACATAGTACTGCAACCTGCAAAGTTGGAGTTATTGGTATTGTAAATGCCAATGGTTTTTACCTAGCCATGTTGCAGGGTGCAGTACCATATGTGGCCAAAAGAGGTCCAATGGGACCTCTTTTGGCCACACAAAGTACTGCACCCTGCAAAGTTGGGGTTATTGGCATTATAAAAACAATTTTTTTTTTACCTAGCCATGTTGCAGGGTGCAGTACCATATATGGCCAAGAGAGGTCCCATGGGTCCCATTGGACCTCTTTTGGTCACATATGGTACTGCACCCTGCAGAAGATATGGTAAATCCACCCTGCCCATAATGCATTGAATGCAAGACAGTACCATGAGTACATTCAAATAGCTATGTCCATATATACAATTAGTAGCTTTAAAATGTGACAAAAGAATTATATTAATTCTGGATTAGGTTGCACTCTGTGTGGAGCTGATGAAGGGAAATTTATGGAAGGTCTCATATAAATGTGAGATGTGCTAGTGAGTAAAGTAACCACTGCCAGCCTTGCTTAGGACCAAGCGTGTGTCCTGCCTGAAGCCCTTTAAGAAAGTAGTGCTCTGAGGCTGTAATTAAAACCTAGGGAGTAACAACACATGTAACAGGGGGTGTTCCCATGGGAGGTTACAAGAAGAGGCAAGATGGAACTAAGGAGGGACTACTAAGTCTATTGACCAATGAAATGCCACCATTTACAAAGGACAGGAGCCAATTAAAAAGATGGGCAGAAAGTGGGTGGAACTTTATGCCCATATCCTGAATACAGCATGTCTCGAAAAGAGACAGCTTAAGCGCTGCCTAGGCAAGACCTAAAAAGGATTCCAATAGTACTCCTTGAGAAAAATGCTACTCCAATTAAGTGTCATTGCCTTTAACGGGTGCTTGCCCATGTGTAGCAGAGCTGCAGGGAGGCTGTGTACTGAGCAAAAAAAGGCCTAATCCAAAATTACTGGGTCTGGGTGTAGATATATCACCTCCTTTGTAAGTGAAAAATTGATAAAATCTTCAAAGGGAGGGCTAGACTTTCCTCTGCAAACTTTTTGAAGTTTTTGCAAAACGTTACCAGCTCTGAACACTTTGCGATATTTGCAAAATTAAAATTGCGAAAAAAATTGTAAAATCACGAATAAATGACAACAAGAACTCACTTTTAGTCGTACAATTCTCTAGCAAAAAAGTGTTTGTATGTAAATTATTGTGTAATACTTTTTTCACCAGATGTTTCACATGCCAGGCAATGCCTGTGAAGTTTCCAAAACTTGCCCAGACTTCAAAAAGTGAAATGTTTGTAAATTTTGATGAAACTTTAATATTGTCTATCAGCAATGGAACCCCCAAGCATATGGTTTTAATAATTCTCTGGCCAGTTAAAAGGCAGTTGCCATGAGTGATATGGCTAACCAAGAAAAATAACTATGCCATCCATTGTGCTAAATAGCTCTAAAATCTGGCCATTTGTGGAGTAAGATGGGCAAAGCAGGACCTCACAGTGCATAGAGAAGTAGGAGAAAACCTGGACTAGCAGGTTGCAGTACCTGGTCCTACAGCCATTGAGAAATCAACATGGTAGGACTGCATAACGTATCTTATGTATTAATATCAACACTTAGGTATCACAACTTTGCAAGAAAATGTTAGTTTCAATGCATTTGCCCTCAAATACTGGCACTTCAGAATAGCTTCGGTACCTTGAAAGCTCAATGGGGGATATGTACAAGGAAGTGGCGGAGCGCGGCGTTAGCCTCCTTGGCTTAATGCCGCGCTCCGCCACTTCTGAAACGCAAGGCTGCACCATATTTACTAGAATGTGGTGCAGCCTTGCGTTTCCCCCTGCGATGGCGCTAAGTTTAGCAACTTGGGGGCATATGTTCAAGAATTGGCGATAACTATCGCTAACGCTAGTTAGCAGCAGTTTTTCTATCGCCGTGTACCGCGGAAAACTATCGCCTTGTTAGCGACATATGTACAAGATGTCGCTACATGGCGATAGCTTCAGGGATCAGCGGTGAAAACTGCCGCTAACATTAGCGTGATGGCGATAGGAATTCCGGCGTTAGCGGGCGAAAACCAACGAAAGGCTCATTAGCAGCAAAAAAACGCACGTTAGTCAGCCCAACGTGAGTTTTTTTTGCCTCTAATGGAAAAAATAGCCTTTTAGTCGACCTCCAATAGAAAATAGGCAAAAAAAACAATGAAATGCAGAATGGAGCAGCCTGGGCCAAGTGGAGCACACATCAACAACCCCCTCAAGCCACTCAACATCCAGGATGAGAGCCTGGATGCCTCGCTGGACCTGCGCCTGGAGCCTGGATGCGTCGCTGGACCTGCGCCTGGAGCCTGGATGCCTCGCTGGACCTGCGTCTGGAGCCTGGATGCCTCGCTGGACCTGCGTCTGGAGCCTGGATGCATTGCTGGACCTGCGTCTGGAGCCTGGAGTGGGATGCAGAGGAGCTGTGGAGTCGATGAGCCGTGGTGGTAGACATTGAGGTGCGGCGATCGCCCGTACCTGGTGGTGAAGTCTGGTTGGTCGCATGGAGACAAGTTGCTGACCTGTGTGAGAAGACCGCCTTGCATCCCTTGGAGCTGTTAATGGTAGAGGCGCTCCTGCGCACCAACGTAGGGAGGTCTGCATCGCATACTACGATCCACCACTACATCGGGGTGCACAGAGAGGATTACCAATGGTGGGCGGCACCTCTCTGCATCACAGGCCGGATGAGGTTGCGCTGGCCGGACGCTGTGGAGGGTGAGGCCCCTGAGCTGCGCCAAACTTGTGTTGCGGGAGCGCTGCAAGTTCACGCCTAAGGGGGCCCTGCTGCATCAACTGCATCGGGAGGTTCACCAGCGGACTTGGCAGCGACTGCTGTACCCACGCTTGTGAAATCCCACCTGGCTGAGGCTCCTGCTGGCTGAGTCACAGATTTGGAGAGAGTTTAGCGGATTGCGCCACAGTGTCAATGTCCAGGTAAGGAGAAGGTGGGACACGTAGCGGAGGAGGCCCGGGGGTCGAGTCGCCCAGGCCTAGCACCAGTAGATGACGCAACCCCAGTGTCAGCTCATCCACTATGGCGGAAGAGCATCACCCCACTGCTTCCAAGCAGTGCAAGAAGAGGAACAATCATCACATGATGATAACTTCCTGATGTTATGGTGCCATGTTTCCGTTGCGGGCTGGAGGGTGGGTAGGGCTGCTCCACTCATGGAGCAGGGCAGGGGCAGAGTGGCATGCCCACTCAAGTGCGCAGTGACTGCTTTGTCAGCCCGCTCAGGGCGCACAAAGCAGTGATGCGTACTGTCCTGTTCGCAATGCAGGCTGCATTACAGCCTGCATGGAGAACATGCCCACACCTCCAGCCCCTGGCTGAACACCTCGTCCTGGCGCCAATGACCAATCCCAACGCCACATTGCAGCGTTGTGATTGGCTTTGGGGAGGGAGCCTGGCTGCCTACTTCCTGTTCCTGGAAGCAGACTCAGGAGAGCAGGAGCAACGAAGACACGGGACCCGGCCTCGAGGTAAGATTTCTCTCATGTAAATATTTACAACACCAGCTCACACACACACCCCCGCGTCCACGCCCCTTCCAGTGTTCTTTCCGGCGTTTCCCACCTCCCAGCTGTCCAGTCCCCCCCACAGCACTTCTCAATGGCGGCTGCTGTGCGGCCATGCGCAGCGGGCGTACCACTGGTGTGCCAAAGGTATATATGGAGTTACGACGCATACCATTATATCGCATTCCATTACAATGCATAATAATACTAGTTATATTGCAACAGTAGGGAAGATGTTGGATTGCGGAGATGTAAACATTACTATTCCCACTTCAGTGAGTGCAACCCTAAAACTGACCCTTGCACCCCAAAGCAAACCCTGAATCCTAAAATTCATCTTTGAGCCCCCAAAGCACACCCTAAAGATCATATTTGACCCAAATGCACACCCCAATTTTCATATTTGACCCAAATGCACACCCCAAATTTCATGATTGACCCCAAATGCACACCCCAAATTTCAAATATTACCCCATAATACACCCCACATTTCATCTCCGACACCCGAAATCCATACCCACCCTAAAAATTAAAAATACCCCATTACTGACCTCACAATGCGTTGTAATGGAATGCGATGTAAAGGCACCTGCGTTGTTGGATTTGCGTTGTAAAGGCATTACGATGTAATGCCTGCGTTGTAATGGACGTTTCCCGTGCCAAAGGCGTCCGTCTGCCCCTGGACCGCGCTCAGCACCAAGGACCCTTCCTCTCGGACACTCCAGCCCTACGGCACCAGCACCCTCCTCGCCATCAACCCTGGGCACCACATCGCCTGCCAGGACCAACATCTGCTCTGGACCGGACATCGCCATCGCCATCACTGACTGCTACTAAATCACCTGCAAGGACCACCCGACCGTCCAGGAGGAGGCATTGCCAACCCCCTCAGAAGCACACTCCGACTGACCATGCACTCTAATGACCCAACGGTGACCATGGAACACCTTAACTTCCAGATCAGGACCAACCCCAACCCCATCCTCTGTGGCACTCTCATCTGCAGGCCCCCCGGACCATGGACACCCATTCTCAAATACCATTGTAGACCACACCAGGCTCTCCCATCCACCGACGACATCCTACTCGGCAAACTCATGTTCCACCTGGACAACACCAGTGACCAGAACACCACCCCCTCCTGGGGTAGCTCACCAACATCAGACTCAAGCAGCTAGTCACCGCAGCAAGCCACATAGCAGGAAACACGGTCGAGCACGTCTCCTCCGCCAGCGGGACCTTCAACTACAGCCACACCACCGGACTCTCCTGGACCGACACGTCTTCACCATGCCCACCGTACACA
This sequence comes from Calotriton arnoldi, assembly GCA_963921515.1. Taxonomy (NCBI): domain Eukaryota; kingdom Metazoa; phylum Chordata; class Amphibia; order Caudata; family Salamandridae; genus Calotriton; species Calotriton arnoldi. Next base: position 1,132,109 of record CAWUFW010001214.1, on the reverse strand, counting down.
ACCACCATCATCGCCCCCCTCGCAGCTGGATCAAGGCCATCGAAGTACGTCTTGTCAACTCCCCCAGCACCACCACTCCGCCAACGTTTACAGACGATGACACCGCAGCTCGCAATCACCACCGATGGATCTCCAACTGCGCCGACACCCGGGCACCCTTCAAGAACGACACTGCGTCAGTACCTTGCGCCTGCATGATGGCAGGCGTAAGTGTGACGCAGTGCCACAGGGATAGGCTGGCCCCATGCATTGCTGGAGTTGCGTCATGGTTGTGACACGACTGCAGCAATGCGTGACTTTAGCACAGACAGATACGTCAGGATTCCAGACGTATTATTATTAACAGATTTATACAGCGCATAGCTGCCCCAGCAACGGGGCGTCCCAGTGCTACCCCGACAATGCCCGTAAGTAGTAGCAGCCCGGGAGAAGGGAAGAGAGTTACGCTGGGAAAAGCCAGGTCTTTATGGCTTTCCGAAAAGCTAGGTGATCTCGAAGCCCTCTAATAGTAGTCGGGAGGGAGTTCCAGAGTTTGGCCGCCAGAACTTTGAAAGAACGACCACCAGCTCTGGCTCTTAGAGCTCTGGGGGTGCATGCCAGCCCTTGGACAGCTGACCGCAGGCAACGACTCGGAACATACGGTGTTAGCAGGTCAGATAGGACCGGGGGGGCTTGTTGAGTCAAGATTTTATGAGCGACGCATAACGTCTTGAACTGAATTCTTTTCTCTACCGGTAACCAGTGTAGTTTAGGTAGGGACCTAGACACAGAGCATGTTTTCGGAAGCGCCAATAGAGTGTGGGCTGCTGCGTTTTGTATTCTCTGCAGGCGCTGAATACAGGATTTGTTGGCACCTAAGTAAAGGGAATTGCCATAGTCCAGTCTAGATAGGATTGTGGCCTGTACTATAGTCTGCCGGACTTTAGGCTCAAAGAAGCCAAGAAGGGGTTTTAATCCTCTTAAGAGCCCAAAGCAGGTCCCTGCAACTACTTTGGATTGGACATCAAAAGAGAGACCTCTATCAATCCAAAAGCCCAGGTTCTTAACCGCCTCCTTTGGTGTTGGTGCTGGTTTTAGTTGGTCTGGCCACCATTGTTCTGACCACATATCACTGTCTCTTCCAAACAGCAACATTTCCGACTTACTGGCATTTAGCTGTAAACAGTTTGTTGTCAGCCAATTGGCGACTGCCATCAAGTCCTCCTTAAATTTAATAAGATTGTTTTTACAATTCTTGGAAAAGGCGATGACTAATTGGGTGTCGTCGGCATAAGAAACCAACGACAGCCCTCTGCTTTTTGCCATCACTGCCAAGGGTTGGACATAGATGTTAAAGAGCACGGGGCTCAGTATCGATCCTTGTGGAACCCCGTGTCTGATCACCAATTCCTGGGAGTGATAGGGTGGCACTAAGACCTGGAAAGTTCTACCCTCTAAGAAGGAGCGAAACCAGGCCAGGGCCAACCCCTCAATCCCTATCTCCTGTAGCCTGCACAGTAATATCTCGTGCGAGACAGTGTCGAAAGTGGCACTTAAATCTAACAGAATTAAGGCCGCAGACTTTCCGTCGTCTAAGCTACTACGAATTTCCTCCATCACTGCCAACAGAGCCGACTCCGTACTGTGGCGGGCTCTGAAGCCGTTTTGCGAGGAGTCCAGAATGGTATATTCCTCTATGAACTTTGTCAGAATAGTATTGACATGGGATTCAGTGACCTTGGCTAAAAAAGGAGCTGAGAAATGGGGCGATAGTTACCCGGTTCAGATGGATCTAACAATGCTTTCTTCAGGAGAGGTGTTACTTTCGCGTGCTTCCAAGCTGATGGTAGGCACGCTGAGGTCAGGGATAAATTAATCAGTTCCCTGGCCACTGGTAGAATGGAGTTGCGAAATTGGCGGAATTGAGCAGGTCTCAAGAGATCAGCTGGAGAGCCTGATTTAATTTCAGGCAGAGATGTTCAGTCTCAGTAAGGGATATTTGGGAAAAGGAACACAGTATATTATCCGAAGTGAGTCCCCTATCCTTGTACCCTTCCCTCTGATCGATGTTGATAGTGACTGGTGGAAAGCTCTTATAAATTTGTTCCACCTTGTTAACAAAGTATCTGGCCAATTCGTCGCACTGCTTATTGGAAGTGACAGGTGAGTCGGCTTTCAAATTTGCACATTTCATGACTTTAAGAAGAGAGAAGATCATTTTGGGAGAATTATTGCTATCCGAGATTTTACCAGCGATATACTCCGCTCTAGCTTTCCGGATCAGCTTATGATAAGCTTTGATAGATTCGCGGTATTTGCTTTTTGTTTCAGTATCGTACAGGCGCCTCCAAGCCCGCTCAAGTTGTTTACATTTTTTCTTAGCGTTAGTCAAGGATTCATCGAACCAGGGGTTCGACTGTCCTCTTTTTTGTTTAAGACAAATTTTAGCAGGAATACAGCTATCCAGAGCTTGAGCCAGCCAGTCCTGGAAACATGTATTCGCAAGCTCAATGTTTGACGACAGCTGTGGAGTGTGGTTAGACAATACATCAGAAAATTTATCAGCCTCTAATTTATGCCAGGGTCGTGTAGATACCAATGAAGGACGGTTCAAAGCTGGCTTGCCTTGCCAGCAAAAGGAAAAAGGGACAAGAAAATGGTCCGTCCAGACCATGGGGATCGGAGGCTCAGTTATTAGAGAGCCTAAGTTAGAAAATATGGGATCTAGCAGATGACCTGCTACATGTGTAATATTAGAGACCTGTTGTACTAACTGACATGCCTCTAAGGGCCATATGTATCAAAGTTTGTGTTTGCGATTCTCAAATAGCGAATTTTTGAGAATTGCTATTTGAGAATCGCAAACGAGATGTATGTAGGATTCGCAAGAAAATTTGCGAATCCTACATATTCTTTAATTGCGATTCGCAAATTGCGAATCGCAGTTAAGGAAACCCTCCCCATTAATTTCTATGGGCCTAGAGGCCCATAGGAATGAATGGGAGGACATTCTCAATTTGCGATTAGCAATTAGAGAATCGCAAATTGAGAATGCAATTTCAAGGTTGCAAGGGTGTCCAAAGGACACCCTGTTGCACCCCTGAAATGAGTATGGGTGCACATGTGGCGCACATACATGCCCTAAGGGCATGTATGTGCGCCACATGCCACTTTGAAAAATGCAAAAAAATGCATTTCTCAAAGAAATCGCAAGTTACCACCAACCTGTAGTTGGTGGTAATTTGCGATTCCTTAAGCCATAATCGCACAACTTAGGTGCTTCATACATTTCATTTAAGGAATCGCAATTTGCTATTCCTTAAATGCATTCGCAAAATAGAGAATCGCAATTTTTGCGATTCTCTATTTTGCGAATGCCTTTTTGGATGATACATCCCAAAAGGCTTGTTCCCGTTCGCAAACGGGCCGATTCTGAGAATCGGCCCGTTTGCGAACGGGAAATGGGCTTGATACATATGGCCCTAAGTCAGCTAAGAAATTAGCAATGCCTGTCTTGCCACTATCTTCTAAATGCAAGTTGAGGTCTCCTAAGATGGTAAAATTTGCTGCCTTATTGGCAAGCAAAACAGCTTTATTTACTAATTCTTCCCTGAAGACTTTAGATGGCCCTGGTGGTCGATAAATAAGAAGTCCAGAAACCGTAAGATTGTGGTTAAGGGTATTTTTAAAGAGTGCACTTTCGCACTCTGGGATATTCTCCCTAACGAGGCTGCAGGAATATAGCTCCCTATGGATTAATGCAATTCCTCCACAATCTGTCATTACTTGCGTCATGGAGCGCTGTCCAGTGAATACAGCGCATCCGTGGTGTCGCAAGAAGGGGGTAGTGAAAAGTGTTGCAACGCTGTCTTGTCGCAGCGCTGCAACACTTTTCATGAGTGAGGCCCAGGAATGCGCACTATCTTATTGATGATGCGCAGCCCTGCCCTGTAGTTTTGTCGCAGGGCAGTGCAGCAACATTGATTGCAGTGCAGTCCAGCAACAAAACCTGCTGAAATGAGGCCCCAAGTGTTATCTCCATTTTTAAGACCAGCTATTTTCTGGTCTTAAAAAACTGCCTCTAACTGCAGTTAGAGGCAGTTTTTTGGTCCTCCAAACTTAAAGAATCCCCTTGTAAATATTGCAAAGTGGGGTTAGCGGCCGTTTTTGCACGGGAACGCCTCCCTTGCATGTCATTATCGCTAACAGAAGTGGCGATCTTTATAATGGACGTTTTTGCCGGAAAACCGCCGCTAACAGAGGTTAGCGACAGCTTGTACATTTGGCGATAAAAATATTGCAGCAAAACCGGCGGGAAAGTGCCGCTAACGCGGCGTTAACTCCTTGTACATATGCCCCTTAGCGCCAACGCAGGCACCCTTGCACCATTGTGCAAGGGTGTCTGCGTGCAGGGGAGGATTGTTTATGTGTAGGAAGGTGTCCCTTCCTGCATATAAACAATCCCAAAATGCCATTATGTCACTTTCATGTGTGATGCTTCATGCAGCACACATGAAAGTGACAAAATGGATTTTTTTTTTAAAGGTTTGTTTATGTACAGGAAGGGAAACCTTCCTGTACATAAACAAACCATGGCATTTTGCTTTTTCCATGTGTGCTGCACAAGGCAGCACACATGGAAAAAGCAAAAACGAGGAGAAATAGTGCACTTCTCCTCGTTTCGCCAACTTAAGACCAGGATTTACCTGGTATTAATTTTGGCACTGCCTCCTATGTACGCCACCCTTGTACATAGGGGGCAGCGTCAAAATGAATGGGTGTTGCGGTGGAACGTCCACCGCAACACCCACTGCCCACCCCTTTCACGCTAACCATAGCATGAAAGGGGGCCTTATGTACAAGGCAGCGTTAAGCCACATTAAGTGGCTTAACGCTGCCTTGTACATAAGGCGCAGCCCCTATCACCACCACAATGTCTGTAAAAGTGACGTAGTGGTGGCGATAGGGGCTTGTACATATGCCCCAATGTTTCATAAATGAGTTTGTACCTCAGCATTTGACCAGCAGCACCAGACCCAGCGAGGAGGCAGAATTCTAGGCCTGGGCTGCATCAGCAAGCAGTTCTCATCTAGATGAAAGCACCTGATCAATGTTGGTAAAAGCGACATCAAGCTGTATCCCAGTGGAGTGGGGGAACAGAGACATTTAATATAAAGGATGGACTGTCCAAAGTGATCAATCTAAAACAATTTATTAAAACCAAGCAATTATGTAGAATGTATGGGCAATATGCATGATTTTATTTTGATAAGAAGCATGCAAGCAAACCTGCAATGGTTTCAAGAGTTCCTTAACAATGCCAGCACTTGCTGTCGAGCTGAGAGCTAGGCATCAGTGTTTGGTGCTGGAAATCTAAGATGTCCTGCTTCAGATAAATATATCTCCAGCAACACAATTCTTTAGTAAAATTGCATAAAGCATCTTTATACCTGGGCCCTGATGGCCGGTGGGCATCAGAAGGGAAGACTTGATAGGCTGGATGTCTGCACAAATCAAAATGCAGCCTCAAAGCTGGATTATTAAACCAGCTGGCTAATTTGTATCTCTGGGCAGTTTGCAATGCTGCTTCCATGACATACTATACTTGGTCAGAAATTAAGAATTTTCCTTCTTGCCTGCAAAGGAAAATTCTTGAGTGTCTGGCAAAGTAGAATTAGGGAGAGAATTGGAGCCTGCCTTCAGCTCTCCTCCACTGAACTGGCGGAGACCAGCTGCAATCTTGAAGTGGACAGGGGCATTAGGACCCATCACCTTAGAAAATCATGCTAGCGGGAGCAAGTTTTGCTTAGAAGTTTGGGCACTATGTAGCTGGATAAAGCCTTCCTGTAAATGTGCTACCTCACCTTGGATGAACTTGTTTCCTTAAATAAACCATGTTAACTTTGTGGATCAGATTGTGTGGGCCAAATGGGAGAGCAGTAGCAGCTTACATTAAGACTGTGACCCTTCTTCCCATCGGTCACCAATCTGTTTTCCTACAAGCCTGTATATTTGTGATGTTCTTTGACTGAGTCAACTGTAACCTTTGCTTAATGTGTGCTTTTCAAGCCTAAGTGCACCATTTTTATAATTTCCTGCCCCACACCAAGCATCACTGCCAAATGCCTAGTAGTCCCATATCAAAAATATTTAAGCTATGGCTTTCAAATAGCAAAGCGAAAATTGTTTCAAAATACTTTAGGCCAATTTTCCAAGCACTGGTCATTTACAATATTGATGGATTAAGATATTGTAATTGTAATTGCATTTATATAGTACTTACTACTCCTGTTGAGGCGTCAAATCGCTTTTCGGCAAGTAGCACGCTACTCCAGAATCCAAAAGGTATTAGTGGTGAATTAGTGTAGGGAAAAATTAAATTAATTTGAGCATTGGACATGTGAGTATGTTAGTTGGATTGAAAAGGATAGAGGAGTGAAAGAAGAGGGGAGGATCTAGAAAGTGTTTATTTTGAGATTATAGCAGTAGGAGGAGGTTTGGGATGAGTAAAGGAGAGATGGAGGAGGGAAGACGCTCTAGAAGTGGATTAGGGAGAGAGATGAGGTATCAGATGGGTCTAGGAGGGATACATGAGGGAAGAGTTTTGAAAGGCTTGTTTGGGAGATCTGAATAGTAAAAGAGGTTTGAGATGATACAAGGGGGTAGAGGAGGGAAGAGCCTAGAAAGGGTTATGTTGGAGATCATAGTAGTAGATTGAGGTTTGGGATGAGTCAGAGAGTGGAGGTAGAGGATATATTGAGAGAGGTATAGGGTGAGATATAGGGTAGTGCATTGGAGATGCTGAATTAGGAGTAAGGTAATAAATATAAAGATACATAAGTACATGTAAGGTATATAGGTATAAGGAAGGTAATATATCAAGATTTAAGTTGTATTGAATAAACTCAGACTTTTATGTGTTGCTTTACTTTAAGCTAATTTCTTTGTTTTGAATTTGTTTTTATCCTTTTGATAATTCAATAGTGAAGCAATCGTAGATAGTTATGATAAAAATTTCTTATTTATGCAGTGACCTCTATACATGTTAAACATAGAATAATATAACCATAAGTAATATGTACGTCTGTTAAGCAGACCTAACGAATATCTTCACATTTATAAACATACTTATTATACACATTTATGCAAAGGAATAAACATATCAAGATACCTACATATAATCCAAATTAATGCTTACATACACAGGGACTTGTTGTACATTTATGTTTGAGTATGGTAGTTATGTGGGGAAGAGCTAACTCTTGACTAGTGTTCTGTAGCGAAGATAGTTATCCGTGGTGTGAGAAGTTGGCCTGGTATATGCTGTCCACTAATTAAAGTGGGCACCTTGCACCAGTCCAAACGACCCTTATGATGTATGAGGTCAAAGATAACCTTTAGAAAGCTATCCTAGTGGTACCTGTGGAGAGCAGCCTTAAGGCTTAATCTTGAAGGAATGTAAAGCAGCTTGTTTTACCAGAACATCACCTCCTATATTGATTACATGAAAGGAGAACCACACAGTAGTTATATAAAAATATGTATTTATTAATATAACACTCTGTAGTATCCTCTACAAAGCACACAATACGAGATCAATAGAACAGTTGTAAGTAGCACAATAGGCAGTGGGCTCCAGGGGGAGACCAAACCATATACTAAAATAGTGGTATAACAATCACGACTCGGGTCAAGACAAGGTCTGGAGCACGTAGAATCGCTGGGACCCCAAGGAACCACCCAAAGTGAGTAGGCAGGGACCCCACGGAGGACGGGTGCAGTGTGCTAACATGACTGCGGGCTCCGTACAATTCTATGGGGAAGTTGCAGTTGCAATTTCACAGTTTAAGGACCCTTCTAGGAGGACTTCCGCAAAGCCTTTGGAACTTAAGAGGTTGGAGAGCCACCCCACCCATGGATACCATAGTGCCCGAGTTACCTATCCCAGGGGAGCCGGGTGCATAGGTCTGGAGTGGCGTCAGAAACCGCTGTAGTTCTCAATGGAGGGCTGTGAAGAAGTACTGCTGCCGTGAAAGTGAAAAGGGTCCGCTGGAATCCAAGCCTGGATTCTGGAAGGAAGGAACCTGAAAGCTGAGGGGACAGAGTCTGGGTCACTTCAGAGTGACCAGGGGCTCGGTAGACGAATGCCCACCGATGTCGGGTGCTTCAGGTGCAAAGAAGGGATGATTGACTCTGAAGCCACGAGGACCAGGAGACATCGAGGATAACCAGGAGCCAGATGCGAGCTGTCCCACGAAGGATGTCGAGTGCTGAGGGGTTGGTGTCCGGCTGGAGCACCAACAAGCCTTGGCAAAAGCAACCCACACAGGAAGGTCAAGCAGCTTACGGTGTGAACCAGCAAGGTCCAGGGGATGCACCAAGCAATGGGGAGTCAGGGCACGTCTGGAGCAACCAGGAAAGCCCAACAGAAATCAAGATGACCCTCAGGAGGACCCACAGGCTGAATGACCAGGAGTTGCGAGGGAACATCAAGCAAGATTGCCAAGTACCAGCCCACGGAGCACTCGGTGTGAGGAGGCCGGAGTTCTTTGGTGCAAATACTGCTCAGGGTCAGGACTACAAGGAGTCCAATGCACAAGCTCGGGAATTTCCAACAAGCATATGCAACTGCAAATGGATGAGGTGCACATGGGTTTGAGTTATGCAGTCCCCACGAGGGATACTGGCCTCAAACTTGCTAAGAGGGCAGATCGACCTCAGGGACCTTCAGAAACTTACCTCCTGTGTTGCTGAAATCTTCGGAGTCTGCAGGAGCTCAGGAGCAGCAGGCCGGTCAGTTGCGTTGAGGTGCCTGCTAGGGCAGGGGAGTGACTCCTTCACTCCAAGGGAGATTCTTCAGTTGTCCTTAGTGCACCACAGGTCCTGCACAGAGCCTGTATGGAGCAAGGGCACAGACAAAGCTTTGGACGGAGAGGGAGACGAAGTCAGGCCCAGTCGAAGTCCAGCGAAGTCCAGAGTGTCCAGACGGACGAAGGTCAGTGGTTTCTTCTTGTAGAATCTTGTCCACGGAAAATCTAAAGTCTTACAGCCAGGTGCCCTTTTGTACCCACGGGAGAAGGTTGGACAGATTCGAGGGACCCTCCTAGGGGAGGGTCAGGACAGAGAGATGGTTACACCCATGTCCTTTGTCCAGTTTCGCGCCAGAGCAGGAGCCAATGGCTCCCAGAACTGGTTTGAGCTGGACTATGCACAGGGACACCAAATGCGCCCCAAGTGCAGACTTTCGGGCACTCTCAGAGTGCACCCACCCAGCCCCAATACACTAAATCCTGTCTGGGAGGTGGTCACACCTCCCTGTGACAGGATTCCTATTGTGCTGCCTTCCTCTGCTCGAGCTTGGCTCAGTAGCAGGAGGGCAGAAATGTGTCTCTGGTCAGCAGCATCCATTTTGTGCTGACCGGGTCGAGAAGGCTGGTACCGGAAAGACCAGTGACCCCACGAAGCTCGCATCAGAAGGGTGGAATCATACCTCCCACACCGGTTACCAGTGCGGAGGTATGATTCCAAGGTGTTTGATACCAAACACGATATGTTTCTATGCAGCTGTTTTCGAGATAGCATTTACCGTGAGGTTATAATGCACCTCTACCTATATGTCCGGCTGAGTCACAGACAACCCAGAAGAATGGTCTCCAAAGGCTGCAGAGAGGCTCTGCTCATGCAGGGGCACCCTCTCACTAAAAACCCAGCACCCTGCCTTCAGGATTGATAAGCCCTGCTATAGGGGTGACTTATAAGTTTTAAGTGTAGTGACCTACAGATATAGTGAACCTATATCTAAAGTAAGTGGTGCACGCACCAGCCTACACAGGCTGCTATAGCAGACCTGTAGTTCCATTTTGCATGGCCGCTCATGGGTGGCATAATACATGCTTCAGCCCATGGGAGGCCTCTGGGGTACCTATGCCCTGGGTACATGGGTACCATATACTAGGGACTTATAAGGGTACCCCAGTATCCAATCTGGAGTGTACCAAAGTACATGTCAAACATTTTAGGGAGAAAGCAGATAAACTGGGGTCCTGATTAGCAGGATCCCAGTCAGACTAGTCAAAAACCAGCAAAACACCAGACAAAAAGTCGGGGTAACCATGCAATCAGATCCTACCTTCCTACATAACACCCACCCCCAAAACGAAAGGAGATAGGGCTAACCTTGCCCAGTTGAGACTTTATTTCCTAAGTGGCCATACAAGGAAGGTCCTGCACTAGCATGGATACTCCCTGTTTTATGGACCACTAAGGAGTCCCTACCCTGAAGGGTTTGGGATGCTCTCCAAAATTTGGGATAACTACCTGTAGTTTGCTTTGGTAAAGAAATAGGCTGGTGGGGTGCCTGAGTATTTGATTTGATTTGATTTGATATTTATATAGCGCAGCATTCACCCGAAGGCATCAAGGCGCTAAGAGAAAGGCCATACATACCACGGAATCTAGAAAAAAAGCAAATGAACTCCAGCTCACCGTTCGACTGTGAACAGCCAGGTTTTAAGGGCCTTTCTGAATGGGAGCAGAAGAGGGATAGATCTAAGAGCAAGGGGTAGGGAGTTCCAGAGTTTGCTTGCTGCCACTGAGAATGCCCTATCCCCCCACTTACTCTTCTTGGTTCTTGGAACCAGTAGTTGCTTTTGAAGTGAGGAGCATAGCAATCTGCTGGGAGAGTGCTGTTTGAACATATTCTTCAGCCTTGAGGGGTAGGGAGCGTGCAATGATTTATGGACCATGCAAAGAGATTTAAAAATGATGCGTTGTTCAATGGGAAGCCCATGCAGATGTTCTAGACCCTTCTTAGCAGATTGTTTTTTGGGAATGTCCAGAATAAGTCTTGCCAAAGCGTTCTGCAGTCCCTGGAGTTTATGCTGTAAGATCATATTGGCAGCCAGGTACAGGGCATTGAGTAGGGAAGTGAGGCCCTAATAGGGTTGGTCTCAGCTTCCTCAGAGCACTTGTCACCATGGAGGCCTTTCTTTCCATGACTTAGTTATATCTGGCCCTAGGGGTCAACCTCTGGCTGCCTACAGCTGGGGGTTGAGTCCCTCTGTTTGGAACAATGGAGGACCAGGGAAGGTTTGGGACAGCTTTGTCCCAGGTTTTTGTTGAGGAATAGTCACCTGGCTAGTGCTACTAGACTGGGTGTCCCTAATCTGATGATGAGGGGGTTCCTCTGGTCAGTGGGCCCCTAGGGGTCCACTGATATCCCTGACCTCTGCAGCCCTAGGCTGACTGAGGCTGGGTAGAGAGGGGCAGGATACCTGCTCCAGACTGGGTACCTCCATGGAAGGGTCCACTGCCCTCCGTGGTTCTGCCAGGACAGGCCTGACCACCTCTGGGGCAGTTCCTTCACAAGGGGTAGGATCAGTTCCCTGAGGAAGCTGACCCTTACCTATAGTCTGGGGGGAGGAAGCCTTTTCTTCATTCCCTGTGCTCTCTGGTGGAGCAGAGTGGACCATTATTTCAGGCTCCACTACTCCAAAAGTTTCCTGGGATTGGACTGAGGCCCTAGGGGTCCCACCAACTCTCTCAGGGAGGCCTAACATCTATAGATGGGCCTTCAGCTCTACTTCAGCCCAGGCTGAAGTTTCTAAATCATTACCCAAGAGGCAATCTACAGGCAAGTTTGGGGACACTGCCACTCTCTTTGGCCCAGTGACCCCTCCCCAGCTGAGATTGACTATTGCCATGGGATGATCTGTCCTCACACCATCAGTATTGGTCACCTGGTACTTAAACTCAGGTAAAAGCTGGCCTGGGGACACCGGGGTTCCTGTCACCATGGTGACACTAGCCCCTGTATCCCTATAGGCTACAGCCTTCTGACCATTGACCAGAGGCTCCTGTCTATACTTGCCCAAGGAATTGGGACTGACAGTAAAAGTGGCAAACCCCATGCCACCATCACAGACTAAAGTGGCCTGTGTGGGGGACCTGGCTAGGCCAGGGTCCACCTCAGTTCCCCAAGAAAACCCAACTAAATTTTTGGGTGCACTACCACCACCTGGGGGATTACTATCTGTAGTACCAGGAGGTGTAAAAGTTGTGTTTGGAGGAATATTTTCCTTATTGCTGACCTTAGGGCAAATGGCAACATTTTTCCTGTGGCCTGGCTTCTTACAGACAAAACAATGAGGTTTCTTTTCAGGGGAGGAAGGAGTTTGGGACCCACCCCCAGTAGAGGATTTTTGGGTCCCTTCAGAGGACTTATCTTTTGACTTATCCCCACCTTTCTCTTGGGTCTTGGAAGAATCTTTCTTCTGGTCACCACACTGGTTCTTGTGTTTCACCCTGGTTCTGACCCATTTATCTGCCTTCTTTACCAATTCCTGTGGAGGTGTCAGATCTGAGTCCACCAGGTACTGGTGCAAAAGCTGGTTTTGACAATTATTAAGGATCTGCTCCCTCATAATCAAATTGTACAATCCTAAATAGTCATGCACTTTGCTGCCAAGTATCCAACCTTCCAGAGTCTTAGTAGCACAATCTACAAAGTCTACCCAGTCCTGAGCCTGTGTCTTCTGGGTGTCTCTGAACTTAATCCTGTACTGTTCAGGACAGAATAGTTGTCAGCATTCTCTTCTCTAACAGTGAGGAGCTTATCTCTACCTTTGTCAGCAAAGGAGAGCCACAAGATAGCTGCCCACTGCTCTTGAGGAATCCTCTGTACTTTACAGGCCCTCTTTAAAGCAGTTATCCATTTGTTGATGTCATCCCCACCATGGTAGGGAGGGACTATCTTGCTCAGGTTCCTATGGTCATAAGTATACTCCTTAACCCTAGGGACACTGTTGCTGCCACCATTGGACTCTAGTCCCAATCTTTTTCTAGTCTTCTGGAGCTCTAGGGATTCCTTATCTAGGGCCAATTGCTCTTGCCTGAGTCTAAGCTTGACTTTCTCAAGCTCTAGAAATTGGCACTGTCTGTCATAAGAGTTATCTCTCTTATGAGATATGGAGGTCCCTACAGAGTGTCCTGAATGGTCAGATTCTGCAGAGGGAGATCTAGATCTCCTTGGTAAACTCTGCACTCTTCCAGGAGGAGTAAAGAGAGGGCCCCTGGGGCCTTCTCCAACCTCTTCCTGAAGATCTAAGTTGTCCAGGTGAGAATCATCTTGATCCTCCTGGCCAGGGTTTGAGTCTAGGTCAAAAAAGGTTTCACCTTCTGTCCTGTCCTCATTCCCTGCCCCACCCACTCTTTCTACCTCATCTGATCCTGGGGTCTTCCTAAGGTCATCTAAGAGTAACACCTCAATGAGACGTTGGGTGTTGGCATTTCTTCCTGTCTTCAGCTTCCTAGAAACACACATGGCTTTCAATTCCTGAAATGCAAGACCATTGTACCTAGAAGGCAGAGAGCCACTGGCTTCTCCTTTAGAAGACATAACTAAGTGTGGTGTGGTGTCTGCACCTACCTAACCTAGTGGGGTCTAAACTCTCTTAGGTTGGAGAAAGGGTGTACTGGACCCTTAACTTACCCAATCCTAAGTTCAGTAGAACTTACTTATTCTAACCTTAAGTATTATATGTGCCTAATACTTTAGTGGTTTTCAGTTAATCAATACAAAGAGATTTATCTGGTAAAACAATGCAGGCTTGAATACTTTGTTTTAAATAGGAGTCCAACGTTTCTACTTTGGTTGTGTAATGATTTGCCAATTTGTCTGTGAATTGAGTAATGGGATTAGTTCCCTCTAGGCAATTTGGTTTATGAAATTCAGTGAGAATTTTATGGATTTCTTTATTTGCACACTTAGCATTTTTAATTCTGTTTGAATAGTATCTTTTTTATCTTTTTCGATTCCTGACTTGCAAAATCTGTTAAATTTCTGTACGTGAAGTTTGTCTTCATTGGTGTTTGTTTTGAGCCAGGTGTGTTGCAGCTTTCCAATATGCTGTTTTATCTCTTTTAGCTCTGTATTTCTCCAAGGTGCTTGTTTTCTTTTGTCCTGTTTTGTTGTCCTTAGTGGTATTAGGATATCAAAAGCTTCCTGTAGCCGCTCATATTTTTTGGACTGAATTTATTATGCCTAGATCTGTATTCGATGTTAGTTGTGTTCCTAAGTGCTCAAAATTGAGTTTGTTCCACGGTCGATAGGTGGATGCATGTAAGGTGGTTTTAGGTGTGTTGCTTTGTGTTGTTTTATGTTGGAAAGCAAGCAAATGGTGGTCTGACTATGTGACTGGAGTCATCGTTTGAAAGGTAACTAGTTCTGTTTTTGCAAAAATTATATCTAGAATACCATAGTAGGTCACCCTAGCCTTTTGTTTTTTTGGTGATATGTTGAAATTCCTGGTGTCTAGTGGCCTTTTTATCACCCGGGGCAAATTCAGGGTAATTACTCTCAATGCAACCCCAGGTGGCAGAAAGGCTTATGCACCTATATTGGGGGGGGGGGGGAACACGGCGTGCTGACTCGGAGCAACCCCCCCCACACCTCTCTCTTTTGGTCCCAAAAAAAAAAGAAAATGGTGTGGGCCGCTCACACCCTAGAATAAGTGAATCAGTGTTTCACTGCCCCCCCTTCTGCCAGGTGGACTGGGGGTGTTTACTCGAAATTTGCCCCCAGGGACAGAAAGGGCACTGGAAATTAGGGAAAATAGCCCCCCCCGAATAAATTAGTGGGGCAGCTCACTCAGGCATTACGCCTTGCTCCCAAATAGGTGCATCAGTCTTTCTGCTCTCCTGGGGGCAGATTGAGGGCATTTACCCCAAATCCCCATACGGGGAACAGAAAGGCCATTAGCCACTAGAGGAAAATAGGCTGAAAAAATAAAACAGGGTGTGGGGGCAACACACCCGCACATCTTGCCATGTCCCTAGTCCAGAACTGGCACTACAGTTTTTCTGACCCTTTGGGAAGATTGTGGGAAAACACTCTCCAACCCATTTTTAACATAAGGCACAGGAATAACTCCCTGGTGTCTAGTGGGCTTTCTCCCCCCAGGTAGGGGGCATATAGGAGGTAGAGACTAGCCATCTGCCACACACAGGGGCAGAAAGACTATTGGGGCTATTTTGGGGGTGGGAGTTCATCACAATGCCTGGATGGGCCACCCTAACAGCAATGACAAAATCTCCCTGGTGTCTAGTGGGCTCTCTCTCCCCCCACATCTCTTCACCCCAGAAAGACTGCTGTCTTATTTGTCAGGTGGAGGTTTGGCCCAAAGCCTGTCTGGGCCGCTCCCACTCCTTTGCGTTATAAAAACAAAAAGATATATACTACCTGGTGTCTAGTGGACTTTCTGCCCCCTATCTCGTATCTGCCCCAGGCAGGGCAGAAAGGCTTTGGAACTGAGGGGAGGGGAGCATTAGCCCATTGCCAGGGGGTGCAGCCCAGATCATTGAATTCATTGTGTGATATTTGTTGGAAGGAATGCAGAGCCCCACCATTTAGGCTCCATGGGGGTTTAGCGGGCTTTCTACCCTCGACAGGAGGCAAATCGGAGGGCAGAAACACTGCTGGGGGTTATTTAGGGGGGAGACTAGGCCCAATGCCTGGGCAGGGCCCCCCACCCATTTTCCAATTAAAAAAACACCCTGGTGTCTAGTGGATTTTTGTCCCAATTTGGAGGTAACTGCCCTCAATCAGCCCCCGGAGGGGGGGAGCACAAAGGATTTTGGGGCTGGGGGAGGTGGATGCATTAGCCCATTGCCACTCCCCCCCCCATATACCCTCCCTGGGGGTGTAGTGGGCTTTCTGCCCCCGCTGGAGGACAGACTGGAGGAAAACACCTCCTATCTGCTCTCGATGGGGGGGCCTTAAGGACTGCTGGGGGTAATATGGGGGTGTGGGGGCTAGTCGCAATGCCTGGACGGGCCGCCCCCACCTGTTTTCCAATTAATAAAACACCTTGGATTCTAGTGGGGTCTGCCCCCCCCCCCGGGGGCAGATTGGAGGTAATTGCCTCTAATTTGTCCCCAGGAAGGGCAGAATGAACTTTGGGGCTAGCTGGAGCATTAGCCCAATGCCACAGGGGGTGCTCCTCCTCCAAATACCCTCCCTGGGAGTCTAGTTGGCTTTCTGCCCCAGCTGGCAGGAAACATCTCCTATCTGCCACAGATGGGGCAGAAAGACTGCTGGGGAGTAATAGGGGGATGGGGGCTAGGCCTGATGCCTAGGCAGGCCGCCTCCACCCATTTTCCAATAAACAAAAACACCCTGGTGTCTAGTGGGCTTCCCCCCCCACCCACTCTCTAGGGGCAAGTTGGAGATAATTGCCGCCAATCTGCCCAGGGGGGGAAGAAAGACTTTTGAGGCTTGGTGGAGGGGGGGAGCATTAGCCCATAGCCAAGGGGGGCGCTCCCCCCTCAAAAATAGTCCTTGGTGTCTAGTGGGTGGTTCCCTACTTGGGGATCACCCCCCTATAGCAATCCCTGCAATCCCTGCAATCCCCATGCAGAGAACCACTAGGGAAAGGCACCACTGGAAAGGTGAGAGTCTCCCCTTTCCAATGACACCTCCCCTGTTCAAATCGGTCCTTGGGGGAGCTGAGCTATGCCCCCGGGCACTGACGTCAGTGAAAATAAATTAACCTATTGGCTCATTTTACTTTCACTTTCTGTGCAATGACATCAGCGTGCCATGTATGTCGATTGTCATTGCACAGGCAAAACAAGCATTAGTAAATGCATTAGGTTTCGCCTATGTGATTATTAATACGCTGTGTTTTTGTTGTAAGTTGTAGCTTGCTTAGTAGTTGTACAGTATAAGTTACAGAAATTCTGTTAAAGTGTTATGACTTGTTCATGTACAAAAATGCAATGTACTGTGCTGTTACTAAATAAGCCACCATTCTTGCCAGCTTTTCCAGCTTAGTCAAGTAAAAATAATAGTTCAAGTCAGTTACAATCATCAAAATAATAGGTAAGGGTTTGCAAAGTTGTGAAGTCCATGTACTTGCAACCTGCAATGTTTTTTTTGCATCTGGCAAGACTCTCCTATTTCTTTCTCTAACCATATACCCACCATTGTGAATATCTTTCTTGTTCAACTACCTGTTCTGAATACATTTCACACCACCTAGACCCTTGTAATGAAAAGCCTGTTTTTTTCCTATCCCCGCAAAAATATGATAAATATCTCGCCTGCCTTATCACAAGTGCCATGGCATATAATCCACTTGTAATCAGATGGAATGGATATCTGTCATTTAACCTGTTCGCCAAACTCTAAATCAGGCCCAAAGTGTGGTCACTTAGGGAATTAGTGTGAAGTGTTTCTTTTCTACTTTGTTCATTCTGCGAATGGATTGTATCCAAGTTGTTTTACAATGTTACATGAAGGCGAGAGTGGACACTGGTGTCAATCTTGGAAATGTATTTCTCTTCTCTTATTGTTCTTTAGTGGATCCACTTTCAGTTAGGAGTTGTTGGGTGCCTGGTGGTGCTCAGCGTGTTCAGATTATGTGATTTTGTGTAAAGTGTTAGTTCTGGGACTGATGTGTAGGTTGTATGTGGTCTGAAATGTCTGGTCTTTTTGCATTCATGGTAACAATAATGTGAATAATGGCAGTTTGATAGATCCAGTGGCCCCAGCCTTGCTATTTAAAAGGGAGTGTCTGAACAGAGCATAAGGTGTCTCTGGGAAATCTGAAGCAGTTCTAGTCAACGCCCTATTTTAATTGTTCCTGTTGCTGATCAAGAAATGTCTTGGAAAGCTGTTCCAGTATCAGGTTTCCAGGCATACTACTGGCAATCAAGCGCCCAAAGGTAATGGGACTAATGCTTGCATGTAGTCTAACCAGTTGTAATTGCTCGGGGTTGCATTCCAAACCATCATTTTTCACCCACTGTGCCACTCTAGACAGAGGCCCGCCTAAAGCAAATCAGTACTGACCCTGTTTCTCGTGGGACCAGTCCATCCTGAAGCTTGGTCAGGATCAGGATTCGCATGTTGTAACTGCTGCCATTTACCAGGTCGCACTTAGCCGCTATCTGCTAGATGCTTTTACGTGTTTCTGTTGTGCACGAGTACCAGGCCTAACTGAGAATCCACTTTTAACCATTTGTTCTATCATGCGCTGGCTCTTACTGCTTTTAAACTGCTCAGTTACTCCTTTCACTAACTCTTTTTAAAACTGTTCAGTTACTCCTTCTTGCCTTGCTGAACCCACGGAGCCATTGCTTTCGGGTCCGCCACAGCTTCAGTAGCTGTTTGTGCGGAGAATGCTTTTGGCCCCACTTCCGGCAGGGCTGCGGTTATCGCTCTAGTGCACTCGGCCATAAAAGCCGATGCCGGGCCGGACGCGCAGCGAATCAAGGATCAGGATGCGCATGTTGTAACTGCTGCCATTTACCAGGTCACACTTAGCCACTATCTGCTAGATGCTTTTACCTGTTTCTGTTGTGCACGAGTATCAGGCCTAGCTGAGAACCCACTTTTAACCACTTGTTCTGTCATGCGCTGACGCTTACTGCTTTTAAACTGCTCAGTTACTCCTTTCACTTACTGTTTTTAAAACTGTTTAGTTACTCCTTCTTGCCGCGCTGAAACCACGGAGCCACCGCTTTCGGGTCCGCCTCAGGTTCTGTAGCTGTTTGTGCAGAGAAAGCTTTTGGACCCACTTCAGGCGGGGCTGCGGTTAGCGCTCTAGTGCACTCAGCCATAAAAGCCGATGCTGGGCTGGACTAGCGCCGCTGGCGCGCCAAAGGCAAGCCCGTCTGCGCCTGTCTGCCGCCAAGACCCCTGGTTCTCCTAGGGTAAGCGATAATGGATCCCACTGATACCATTATTCATTGGCTACCCTCCATCAATTGAGGGTGCCGAACGATGTTAGCACCCCACAAGAACTCCTATGCACCAATAGTTTCCCCCATATCTTAGAGGGCCCGGTGGCATGTTACAACTGCCATCTTCAAAACAACATCGAATTAGGAAACCTTACAGGGAATGACTGCGTCCCCATACTCATTAAGTATGACCTAAAAAGCCTCCTCTGTAATGTAAGGTCACTAGTTAAACACGCGACTGAGATATGGGATTTAATCATATCTCAGTCACCGGATATTTGTTTCCTGACGGACACATGGCTGAATTCATCTAACCTTCCAGCCATCACGCTAGCCATTCCGGACAACTATAATTTAATTAAACTTGACAGAGGATCTAAACTAGGTGGAGGCATTGCCATAGTCTTTAAAAATACAATCAACGTAACATGGATCACGACCACCATCTCTGACTCAATGGAGTTAGGTATTTTTAAAATAGATCTCTCCACTACCAACAGCTGAAATGGAGCCCTGATCTATCGCCCCCCTCCCCCCCCCCCGGATCTAAGGCTAATTTCATTCAACAGCTGGTGGGAGAAATAGCCACCCATGTCCTATCCTCAAAACAAATTCTCCTCATAGGTGACTTTGATTACCACGGGGAAGATTACACTAATTCTGAAGTGACTAAGCTATTAACGGACCTGGAAACACTAGGACTCTACCAACGAATCAAAGGCCCCACGCATTTAGCGGGCCACTCACTTGACCTGCTGTTCTCTAATACTGAACTTCTTGAATGTGAAGTTCCAATTCCCCTTCCATGGACAGATCATTTCTTAATTACTTTCCACGTTCTCTCTCTCCAACCTTACATCACAAAGAGTAACAGCAGACCGCCACTAAATGCTTACAGACCATGGCATCGACTTACTCCTGAGGCTTTTAGTGAAGCCTTTCACCTCAGCCTGCCGCAAAGCAATCCTGAGGTCACCGACCTACTGGAGTCCTTCAACACTGCCTGCCTTAATCGAAGCCTTGGATGCAACAGTCCCTCATAAAAACTACAGCTCCATTAAATGCCGACCTTCGGTCCCCTGGTTCTCCTCCGAGCTAAAATTAGAAAAATCAAGGTGTAAGAACCTAGAGAGGCGCTGGCGCAGAAGTAAAAAGCCTCAAGATAAGGATCTTTACAAGCAAGCCTTATCTTGTTATCATCATAATATCAAAATTGCAAGATGCAATTTTATTATCAATAAAATTGAACAGGCTGGCAACTCCCCTAAAGCTCTTTTCAATATAGTTCATGACTTTACCACCCCTCGGGCATGTACTCAGTCCCCCTCTGAATCCCAGAAACTTTGTGATTCACTGGGCAATTTTTTTCAGGAGAAAATCTCCCACATGTATGCAAAATTTAACATCCCCCCTTCTCCTGGAACAGGGATTACTAGTTCTGATGCAGATCAGCTAAAGGATATTCCTTACACCTTAGATAGTTTTGCGCCCTTTACCTTGGAGGAAATCCGTAGTTCTCTGGCAACAGCCAAGTCAGGTTCCCCAGTGGACATCTGCCCCCCCCCCAAAACAATGTCTCTGCTGGCCAATTGCCTTGCCCCGGCGATCCTAGTGATCTTCAACTACTCGGTGAAAACAGGCACCATCCCGCCTGAGTGAAAGGCGGCATGTGTATGTCCTATTTTAAAATAACCTTCCTTGGACCAAAAATCCCTGGCCAATTACCGCCCTATATCTTTGCTACCTCTCCTGGGCAAACAGCTCGAAAGCCTAATTAATAAACAACTAGTTGCCTATCTAGAATCTAACCAAATCCTAGCTTCTTCCCAATCTGGATTTCGTCCAGGCCAAAGCAAGGAAACAGCACTCTTGGCCGTGGCAGACTCCCTGCACCTTGGGCTGGACATGGTAACCCAGTCATGCTTGTGCTATTAGATCTCTCTGCAGCCTTTGATACAGTCTCTCACACGAGGATGCTGGAAAGGCTGCGAGAAATCGGCATACAAAGCCCAGCACTCAAATGGCTCCATCATTTTCTGAAAGATAGACATCAAACTGTCCTCCTGAGCCCATATTCCTCTCGCAGAACAATCCTAGACAAGGGTGTTCCGCAGGGTTCCTGCCTGAGACCCACTCTGTTTAATATTAACATGGCTCCCCTTGCCAGGATCACAGACCGCTTTGGCTTTGAAATAATCTCATACGCGGATGACACCCAGTTGATGTTTACATTTGACCCTGATCTGACAGCGACAAAAAGACATTCGCCCTGGGCATGTTAGCCATCTCCGATTGGATGAATATGAACTATCTCCAATTGAATGCAGATAAGACGGAGATCATGCTATTTGGAAAAGCTTCCTCTAGCTGGACAGACGATTGGTGGCCTCACCAACTGGGGTCTACTCCTGTGCCCAAACAAGCAGTAAAGAATCTGGGCATGAAAATAGACCAAGCCTTAACGATGAAAGAGCACATCTTGGCTACCACTTGAGTATGTTACCATAACATGCGCCTTCTGCGCAGAATATTCCCCTATCTTCCAACCTCTGCCCGAAGGACTCTAGTCCAAGCCTTAGTAGTAAGCAGGCTTAACTACGGCAACGCCCTTTTAGCGGATGCTAATGAGACCTTAGTTGCCAAACTCCAGGTTGTTCAAAATACTGCAGCCAGGCTCGTTCTCAATTGCCCTTCCGGTACTTCTTTGGCTCTGTTGCTGAAGGAATTGCACTGGCTGCCAGTGAAGAAAAGATCTTGTTTTAAGATCTGCTGCCTTACCTATAATGCCCTAAAACGGAAAGGCCCATTATATCTGCAACAAAAAACTAAAGCATACACACCGGACCATAGCCTAAGATCTCGCGATAAAGCCTTACTGTGTGTTCCTCGCATTCGCCTGACTTGCAGCGGAGGAAAGGCTTTTTCTTACCTCGCTCCCCAATACTGGAATAAGCTTCCACTTCATGTTCGCTCTTGTCCAAACTATTGTAAATTCAGAAAACTACTCAAATCTCATCTATTCTGAGTCCTTTCCCCTCCACTGACACTTGTTTCCGTAACAGCGCCGAGGTGCCCCCGGGTGATTTGTGCGCTATATTAAACATAAATAACATAACATAACATCCCTCCACCCTGTAGCGCACCACTTTTTTAGTTGGGAAATTTGAGATTCACCCCAAATCTCACTGACTAAGCTACACCCCTGAAGATGCATGGTGTCTTGTGGTCCAGAGTACACTGCTCCTCCCAAACTCATGATATTTGCTCATGGAGCAGAGCGCCAGCCCTCCTCCAACACTGGTTGGAAGGTTGTTGTTGCCAAATGACCATGTCCAAAAACGATTGATGTCTACTACTGCCAATGTAAATTTCAAAAAGTAGTAAATCTGCACCTATTCAAGGAGTATGTGTATAGGTACAGATTCACTTCTTTTTGGTAAACTGTCCATTTTATGTTTATATTTAAGTTCCCAATCCAAAATTATGAACATGTTAAGACCTCCTAATGAAAGGAGAACAATGAGAAAACCCAACATAGTCATAGCAGCCGTGACTCAGGGTCTCCAGACCCAACTACCAAGCCAAGACTGCATTTATTTCGGGGTCTCACACCCCAAACACCCCACCTGAAGCTACGCCCCTGCGCATCTTCTAATTACCACATTACATTTCGGCAGACCATCCAGTGTAAATGAACTTTCAAACATTCCAACCTACCTAACAGACAGGATCAAGATAATTGGTGAAGAATGGAAGTCACAAAGAGCCAGTACATCATCCTGCTTCAAACAAACAAACAAACGCAAAAATGAAGGGGCAGATTTACAAGCCCCTTGCGCTGCCAGTACGTCACTTTTTGTGACGCACTTACAGCGCATTTCCCTGCCCCATATTTACAAGGACAGGAAAAGCCACCCTGCGTGGCTTTTCCTGTCCTTGTAAATATGGCCCCTTTACATGCAGCATTTTGCGTGAAAGGGGCGTTCCATGGGTGTTGCTGTGGGTGTTCCCACGCAACACCCATGGAACGATACACATTTCCAGATTTACGAGGAATCGTAAATCTGGAAATGCGTGTGTATCCAGGGAGGCGCAACGAGGAGAAATGTTTTCATTTCTCCTCGTTTTTTTCTCTTTCAATGCGTGCTGCATTCAGCAGCACGCATTGAAAGAGGAAAATGCCTGTAGTGATTGTTTTTGTGCAGGAAGGAGCCCCTTCCTGCACAAAAACAATCTCCCACGACGCAGGCATCCTTGCACCATGGTGCAAGGGTGCCTGCGCCAGCGCATGGCTGCAGTTTGTGCGCCAGCGCAGGGGGAAGCACAGAGATGCAACATATTGTTGTAAATATGTCGCATCCCTGTGCTTTGAAAGTGACTCAGTGCGGCGCAGCCAAATGGCTTGCGGAATGCACTGAGTCACTTTCATTGTAAATCTGCCCCGAAGTGCCTAGAAGACTGGTCCTCTCATGCTACACACCAAGGAGCCTGAAGTCCACCTAAACGCAAATCCAACAAACGCCTTTACTCCTACACCTAAAAAGAAGCTGAAAATCCTTTGTTTCAAAGGACACCCTATCCAGAAGTAAACACTTCGATTGCTTACCATGCGTGGAAGTGAAGGACTAGAACCCCTTCTATTTGTATGGAACTCTTATTTGCTGTCACTTTGCAACCCCTTGTAAAGCGCTCTATTGCTTTATAGCTAGGTACTGCTATACAAATGTCCATTCATATGGAGATAAAGACATATATATCCTTATCAGTTAAAGCCCCATCCGAGTAGCGACCTCCACCCACACTTTTATGGGATTTACGCATTTGTTTATGTGGCCTTGACCCACAGCTAGGAGGCAGAGAGCGCTACAGAGTACAATCATGGGTAACAACAAGATGGGGGAAACCTTTAAATGACAGATAAAAGGTCAGGCAAGTATTATATAAATTCAGTATATTTAGAGTACTCTGGAGGTCTGATAACTGGGATTTTGAGCACTAATTAGAGCCATAGTTGGATAAAGAGAAAGCTCTTCCTGTTAGTTAAACAGGACTAGGAATGCAGTTTCTGCCAGGAGCATTGTTAGGAGAGAGGTCAAAGGGTCTCAGCTATGCTCCCTGTTATGGGGAGATCCCACACACAGAGCATTGCAGCGATATGCCTTAGAACAGTGATAGTCAATGTATGGCTCGGGCCGGTTGAGCCCCTCCTGACATTTACATTTGTCTCTCTAGTGAACTGTAGAACTGGGCTGCTGTTCACTATCCTGAGCACAAGCATTCAGATGTTAAATAAACGGGCAAACATGTATTTACAGGTTAACTGAAGTAAAATAAAATAAGCAAAGAAGGTGTCCTGCATCATTTAACTTTAAGAACACCTTCATTTTTAAAGACGTCTTGCAACAGGTGTGTAAAAATATGTTTCTTCAAAGTTCAAAAAAGGGTTTTCATTAACTTGCGGAAGTGTTTCACCTTATTATATCAGATTATATCAGTGCATTGAGAAGTATTTTTTCAAAGTACCAGTTTTCAAACATGAACTTAGAAACATTCATACCTCCCCCCAATCTGACAACAATGCCAATATTGATCTAAGAGGCATGTCAATTGTCATGTGCACCCTCTGGGTGGCCTCAGTTGTAATTATACATGGACAACCTCATAGTTTATTAAACCAAATTCAAGAGAAGGTTGTGTACAGTTCACATTCTTTACTCCTGTATTTCAAGGTTCTCTTGTATGTGAAAATGAAGAAAAATGAGGTGAAGTGAAATAAAACAATTGCCTAGGATTACACAATTGAGTCAAGTGGGGAAGCCAGGATTGAACCCAACTTTTCTGGTACATGAGGTTAGAGCGTGGGTGGCATACAGAAGCTACATGAAGAGTGGGCTTGTTTTTGGGCTCGAGGGTTCCAGAGAATCTGCCTGAGCCACAGCCAAGCACTTGACTCGAGCTTGGCTCAAGCCTACAGTGGCTAACCCAACTCTATCACTTAATGTCAATTAGGAGACAAAGGCATAGAAAGGGCATGATTTGATTATCACCAAACAATTTGGTGAAGCAGAATTTTCAACATCACAGTTCAGTGCTCCATCTTTCAAGATATATAACTTTCTCACTACACCATATTTGTGTGAGTGGACTATGAGACTTGGTGTTCTCTCTCCCTAGGTGAAATCAAATGAGTATTGGGGTAGTATCTCATATTTACTGCCAATGTTTAGTTTGATTTAAGTTTGTCCTGTCTCTTTTTAAAAAAAATAAAGGAGTCGAGCAATAGTTGAGAAAGTGATTCTCCAAGAGCACACAATTTGTGACAAAGGGCTGCCGAGATTAATAAAAAAATATGCCCTCTGTTTCCATAGTTTCTTTCTTGCTCGTTACATTGCTATGGGGTTGTGAGTGGTTCCCATATTGAGACTCGGGGGAACCTCTCATCAAAGAAATGTCAGTGGGCCGTGGAACCTGCCCAGATTTTAAATACAGAGTTCACAACCAACACATTTTGCTACTTCCCTTGAACACTTGATTTCCCCATTGTAGCAATAACAAGCAGAGACGTTTTATCCCAGTGTTGTCCCAGGGATTGTGACTCAGATACAGCAGTGTTGTCAAATCTATGACTCTTCTAGAAATTAGGGGCTTCATTTAGAGGGTTGTATGGAATGAACCCCTCAGAATAACTCCATGACTCACTGCCCACACCATGCACAAGCTTCACTTTCCCGATGCCCACCTTACACCCCTATGACTCCCACCCTCCTGGCTTCAATGTGGCCTTCAATTACACCAAGGACCATCCCTTTTGGCCCCTTGAAAAATGTTTACGAGTACCCATGCCTTAGAATTATTTCCTCCCTCTGCTATTACAAGGAAACAGAAGGTGGCTCATTGGGCTCTCTTTCAGGAAGGCAGCATGGTCAAAATGAGTTGGTAGAGAGTTCCAAACATTGGGGGAAAGAGCATGTTAGGGTGGACTTTCTCTTAAACATGGGGATTTCAAGGCATGGGGATTTCAAGGCAAATTAGGTTAAGATTTCTAAGATGATCTGGCCAGCAGTGTGTAGGGCAGCCTTGAAGGGTGCAAGGCAGGTCTTAAGAGACCTAGAAAAAGTGCATTTCTCTATTCAACTCTTGATCAGATGTGTAACGCAGGCTCCTGCAACCTTTGCGACCTCAACCCTTCAGAGTGCCTCTAGTCCTTCAGGGGGGCCACCCATTCATCCTAAGGCC
Source organism: Calotriton arnoldi (assembly GCA_963921515.1). Classification (NCBI taxonomy): domain Eukaryota; kingdom Metazoa; phylum Chordata; class Amphibia; order Caudata; family Salamandridae; genus Calotriton; species Calotriton arnoldi. The sequence goes on along the minus strand of CAWUFW010001214.1, from coordinate 1,106,150 downwards.
AATGAATGTCTGTGAGATATGGGAGACTCAGGGGTCCTTCATCACACTTTGCACTGGGGCCCATCATTTCGTGTTACACAACTGCTCTTAAGGTGATCATAACATGTACTAGAGTGGTTAAATGAGAGGACGGGAATACCAGTTTAGACACTAAAGCATAATTTTACCGATAAAGGTGCCCAGATTCATATGTTACATCTTAAATTAATATATAGAATGATAAGATTAATAGTGTTTTTGGACAATTAGGCAATACATTTTCTCTCACAGCTATTTCAAATATACTTGGTGTGCAGTGATAGAGCGCAGACGTGCTCTTTAATTGTAGGGGTGCATTATAATCATGTGTAGGTTGCACCTGCATTTATTCTTTTGGCATATTAAAATAATGGTGTTAAGAATGTACCGTAATAACATGAAGATGTCGTGTTATAGTTGTATTTACATGAATGTGAAAGATGTTCGCATTATAGAACAAGTTGTGCTCAGCTAAAGGCCTAACGTGCAGTGAATTGTGTATGCCTACTTACAGTTATTTACGTATTTGATGTGCTCATGTAACATGGTGTATTAGAAGTGCTCAGCAAGTATTCATTTATATGTACTCTCATGAGGCTTGTATGCCATTTTCTTATGTTGACCAGCTTCTGTGGGCCTGAAATTGTACTTTCCCCTGGTCGCTCTCTAGAGGGGTTTAATGTGTAGGCTTGAATTAATGTGCATGTTGAGTTTGTTCTTTCTCACCATTTTCCGTTGCAGGTGGTGAATTCATCATTGTTAGTTAGAATAAAGTTTTTTATTTTAGGAGTTAGGCTCGGAGAGCAGTGGATACAATGAGCGTATGAGAAGCTGATATCGGAAGGCGGTGTTCTTTTCCGTTGGAACAGGCCTGGTAAGCAAGGTCATCGAGCCAGGAGTTGGGAGAGCAGAGGTGGAGTGGAAAGTCACCTTTGAGAAGATGCACAGTGGGACGGGTCGATGAGGAGACCTGAACGGGCATGTTTTGTGATTTTGAGTTTGAATTAGGGACAGTGTCCCGGTGGTTGAGTTAGGATAAGAGCGGGAGACACTAGACGAAGAGGAGCATCTTAGAACGAGCTCCGTAGCTTATGCTACTTGACCCATACAAAGTGAGTGTTCTTCTTAGGAAGTCTTCACGCGCTGACACCTTTACTCTTTTCTAACTTGCCGGGGAAAAATGCTAAGTAGGGAAGTCACCCTAGTGATAGTGTGGGGATAGATTAATGCTTTTCACTTATGAACCTGTGATGAAGTCTGACATAGACGTAAGGGGCACTGATTGCCTGCATTCTGTTTCTGGAAGTTGTCATTCTGTTCATCCTTCATCGAGTTAACTTTGCTCGTAGGTTTGGTTTTGTATTAGTTCCAATGTATTTCTACAACCTTGTCTTGAGGTGTCTGTATGTCCAACAGTTTTTGGCTTTGTAATTAACCGACTAACTTGAGAATTGGAGTCTGTGATCCTTCGGAGTCATAAATTATTGGGCCCACAATTTGTAGTGTAAGTAGTGATTATGATATGTCTCTTTCCTCTACATTGCCAAGCAGGAACCAACCGTCCATCCGCCAGAGAGTGTTCCAGAGTAAATTATAGGTGGAACTTCAGCCCCATCAGCAGCAATAAGTCACAATGGGATTAACGCTACTTCGACGTTGACCTCTAGTACAAATTCACCTTGGGACGCTCCCCTATTGGTGAGAATGCCACAGAAATGAGTAAGTATTTAAACTACGCCTTGTGGGAGCGGGGCCGGCCGAGTGCCCAGCCTTACATGTCTCCCTGTTGCTCTTCTATGGCTCCGAGGCACTTATGTGCTGATACAGGAGAGACAATGAAAATGTGATAACTGCCAGTGGAAAGTGTTACTGTGCCTCTTTGCATCAAAGAAGCCTTGAGAACGACAGCAGCCTCGGACATTGTAGCGGCATTCACTATTGGGAGCGTCTACGCTGTCCAAGTTAACATTGGCTTTCTCCCTGGGCCTGTTGGAGTTACAGGCCAGGTTCGATGGAGCATCTGGGGCAGAGTGGCCCATCTGGAGCCCAGGGAGTTTTTTGTCCCTGTACCATCATCCAAAGCTGGAAGCAAAATGGTCCTAGTGGGTGACCTTGAGGTGGAGGTTAGATGGGGCACATCCAAGGATGAGGTCTAGATTTTAGCCACTGTTTGAGAGCTGCAGCATATGATGGCCACTATCAAGAAAAAGGTCACCTGTGATGGATGCCGTGACTCAGAGATTGTCTGAAAATGAGTTAAAGCCACAGCATCTGGCTTGGAGAGGCCTATTGACAACTGTTGAGAACCATGGCGGACCCAGGCAGGGAAATTGCAGAATGGCTCCCAATCGCAGGAAGAAAACTCCTTGCTTGTTAGGGGTCATTAATTCTTTTGATTATTCATGAAAAACAAAACTTTTCTAAGTGAGGCAATACATTTGGTGCCAGCTCGGCAAAGCTTCACTGTTGCCCATGGAGTTCCCCATGTGGTGGCTCCACTGAAGGCAAAAAAATCTATGAGTTATCATCAGTCCATTTTTAATGAAGCTGTCATTTGTGTTTTGGAGAGAAAACAAGGAATTCGTTTGTTTTTTTATTGAGCGGTGACATGGCAGCCACACATTCTAAGTCTATTCCAATATGACTTCAATTCTCTTACTGCTGGCTCATCTTGACACCCTATCTGATGACCAGTGGATCTTTTTTTGCCTTTGTATTGTTTAATAACAGAGGGTTAATAACAGAGGGTCGCAAAATACTGGTCGCAATTTGCAACTAGTATTTTCATGACCAGTAAAGAATTTTAATAATCGACCTATGTGATAGTAGATCGATTCTTCAAATTTTTAAACGGAGTGGGTCGGAATCTGGCCCACCTCACGCATATTAATGAGGTTGGTCACAAATTCAGACTCACTGTGATTGTAGGTCAACACAGGGATGGTTTCCTGCAGGGGTCAGAAGACCACTATGTCTGTGATCGCTTTTTAACGAAAGCAAACTTTTTTCCTCCTAAACAAACTTTTTTTTTTCTTTTACAGTCTCATAAGGGAAGGGGTCCAAGGCAAAGGGGACCCGTTTCCGTTTTGCATAAGGGTTACCACCTCCTTTGAGGGGGTCAATGTTTTGTGATTGTATTTGAGCCACAAAACATTCATACATTAAATGTTGATTCTGTATTTGGAAGGGACGCCTACAGCATGCCCCTTCCAGATACCGAATCGGTATCCATTCGGAATCCCATTTAAGGAGTTGGAAAAACATTACCAAGTCCTGAAATAGAATTAGCAAATAAGAGAAAAACATTCTAACCATTGCAAATATCGGATTATTTGCTAGTGCTACCATTAAAATGCTTACTACATCTGGCCCAGGTTTTTTTGTTTTTTTTTACCTCAAGCGTCTATTTTTGAGGAATTTGATTAGAAAGCATTCTTAATTAAATACTTTTGTCAATTTGCTTTTTGGTTTGTCCCTCTCTTGCACCCTTATTTGTTCGGCAGTATTTAGCAAATCTTTTATATTATATTATGAGCCCTAAGAGGAGTGTCTGGGTTCAGGAGGAAGCGGAAATTGAGTTGCAAACCAGACCCTACGGACGGGAAGCGCAATCAGGTGGACAGGTACCGTCACGACGGATGTGTTAATTCACATATGAATGGATGACATCTGTGTTCAAGAACGACACCTGGTTGTGCAGGTGGCCAAGGGCCCACTCGTCTGGTTACAAAAGGGTCACTATAGCTCCCAAGCAGTGACAGGAAATGTGGGCGACAGTAACAGGCCAGGCTGTGGGCTGAATGGAGGAGGGAGCAATCAATCCATGCTCCCCCTGCCATGAATAGGTCAGGCGAAGGCGGGCTGGCTTCAGCTACAGCTGTGCCCGATTCTTAAACGATTTTAACTGCCACATTTTTGGGATGGTAAACTCAGGCCTGCGGTTCCTGCTCCCGCACATTCAAAACGTCAGTTTTCTGAAAGTGGCATGCCAATGAGGATCAGAGACACAATTGCAATTTTAAATCAGGGGAGAAGATGTGGCGTAACGGCCAGAGCTGCCGACTATGGCACTGGGGAGCCAGGTTCCAGTGACGGCATCGCACAACATTCTGGGCAGGTCACTTACTCTCCCCTACCTACGAAAAATGAATACGCACTTGTGTACTGTAACTGGGGTCGAGTTCGCGCTATATACAGCTGCAAAAAAAAACAATATTACATCTCTCAGATGGAGAAGCAGAACACGGCTAATGTAGCTGGTTCTGGGAATGGAAAGGGAGTGGTTCATTTTGGCACAACAAGAGATGTCTTAAATCAAAAGTGTCTTCTTCAACGACTAACTCTTTCCTGCCAAGTTTAGTGTGCTGTGACTCGCACAGGAACAACAGCAGACAGGCACTGACTGCTCCAACAAACCAGCCTGGAATGTGCCAATATCGATGCCGCCCTGCTCTCGGGGGTAATAAATGTGGAATGTCCCAGTTCTTCCACTATGCACCGCAATGCATCTCTTGACACCTGGAGACAGCCATTTTGAGTCTACATACAAGGGTGCAGTATGTCTGTACTCCAGTTCCCCATATCACATTCTTGCAGATAATACTGAATGTCCCAAAGAAATTCCTATCTGCAGCTGGACCAGACACCAAGCTACTACCTGCAGGCAGTCACAACATTGTGACATATGCCATTGGTCCTCCTGCGAGGATGTGGCTTCAGTGACAGCAGTAGTTACACCAGTTCAAGTACCCCATCAGCTCCATCCCTTGTGTGTTTCTTGGACCTCTGAAGGCTTTCATTAAATGGCTGCAAAGACCTGCTTAAGGCGCGAGGGAGCTACAGGTGGTACCCTCACACCATGCAGGCTTTTCACATTATGAATAGACTCAGCTTTAGCCTTGTTTTGTGCACCAGTCTGGCTTCCTTTGCAGGCAGCAGTCAGAAACAGCCAGGACACAATTACTTTTGATGTCCTGAAAATTGAGTGAAGGGTGCATATTCTTATCTCTTTTGGCTCCTATATGTAGACAATCCCTCTCCTGAAGAAATCATAAGGTACACAACTACTACAGACAAAACTGACCGGTGTAGATAGAAGGGGCAATTTTTGATATATTGTCAGAAACATGCCTTGTGCAGGGTCGGACTGGCCCTATGAGCATCTGGCATTTCCCTAGGAGGCTGAAAAGGTGGGGGGCGGTTTTACAGCGATGGGGGCTTACAGGCACATGCATCAATTTAGGCTTTTGCGATTCCATAATTGCGATACAGGCCCATAGGAATGAATGGGAAATTGCATGCGCAATTTGCGAGTACCAATAGGTACTCGCAAATTGCGCATGCAATTTCATGGGTGCAAGGGTGTCAAAAGGACACCCTGTTGCACCCCTGAAATTGATCTGTGCACACATGTTGCACACACACATGCCCCAAGGGCATGTGTGTGTGTAACCTACAACTTTGAAAAATGCACTTTAGTGCATTTTTCAAAGTTTTGCAAATTACCATCAAGTTCAAATTGATGGTAATTTGCGGTCTCTATTTTCGAAATCGCTATTTGCGATTTCATCATGCATTGCATTTAAGGAATCGCAAGTTGCGATTCCTTAAATGCAATCGCAATTTAAGAAATCGCAAAAAATTGGCATTTCTTAAATTGCGAGAACCTTACAGTGTTATGCATCGCAGAAGCCCTTTTTGCAGGCGCAAATGGCCGATTTTTGCGAATCGCACCATTTGCGCTGGCAAAAATGGTTGATGCATGTGCCTGTTAGTTTGTTACTGGGGGCAGGTTTCGCAGTGGTGCTGCAATATCAGCTCCTAGTAACAAAAGCTGCAAGCAAGCGTTTCCAGCCTCGCAGGGCCAGGCAGTACTTCCCCAGGGACTGGTCTGATAAAATTGCCAGGGCTGCTTTGGGTTCCCAGTCTGGCACTGGCCTTGTGTAATTTCTGCTACCACACCGATGGCCCCCTAGACCATTCTTTGTATCCAACTGATCATGACATTATTGACTGTCCGACAAACCTCGTGAGAAGTCACCTTTTGACACATACAAGCCTCTAACCCATGACATGTTTGAAGCATTCCCAAGCTGCAGTTTGGAAGACTAAGGCAAAAATGGTGGCAGAATCACTCCAGTTACAGGCATGGGTGTCACGTGGCAGTGGCCACTGAGGCTCGGTCTCATGTTTGGTCCACGTGTAGTGTATGTGCATGGATGTTTTCTGGATCATGCTCACACTGCGCACTCTCCTCAGTCTTTGGGACTGCCCATGTGGGAGTGGAGCTCCAGCATCCTCCTTGATTTTTCTGACTCTGATTGACCTTTCACTGTTGGGAAGGAATTCTTGACTATTAAAGTCATCCTCAGTCACTGGCTCTTCTATGGCATTTGTTAGACCTGGCTTTTTCAGCGGCTTTATCCCTAGACTTTTTGCTTTTTGGCCTTCTGTTTCTGACCTGTTTTTATTGGTTTTATGACTCTGGGCACTTTACCACTGCTGATCAGTGCTAAAGTGCATATGCTCTCCCTGTAAATTGTGTTTATGGATTGGTGATTCCATGATTGGCATATTTTATTTACTGGTAAGTCCCTAGTAGAGTGCACCGTGTGTGCCCAGGGCCTGTAAATCAAATGCTGCTAGTGGGCTTGCAGCACTGATTGTGCCACCCACATAAGCAGCCTGTAAATGTAACTCAGACCTGCCACTGCGGTGTCTGTGCGCAGTTTGGTACTGCCATGTCGACTTGGCAAGTGCACCCACTTGCCAGGCCCTAACCTTCCCTTTTCTTACATGTTAGTCACCCCTAAGGTAGGCCCAAAGTACCCCTATGAGCAGGGTGCAGTGTTTGTGAAAGGAAGGACATGCCCTGATGTGTGTGGCATGTCCTGATAGTGAAATACTGCCAATTTCGTTTCTCACTATTGTAAGGCTATCTGTCCCCATAGGATCGAATGGGAGTTTATTTATAACATCTTATAAATATGACTTCCATTGGGACAAGATAGGAAGATAAAGTTTAGTATGCCTGAACTCAGAATATAAAGATGCATCTTTTAGTAAAGATGATTTTATATTGTGTGTTTGAAAATACCACTTTTAGAAAGTGGGTATTTTCTTGCTTAGCCATCCTGTGTGCCTCTGTTAGGATGCGTATTGACTGTCTGGCTTTGGAGTGACAGGGGCTGGGGATGTGCAGTGGCTCCAGAGAGTCTGGATGAGTCAGCGTTAGGCTGAATAGGCCTGGCCTGCATTTGGAGTGGTGGGAGGAGTAGCACCTGCACCTGAATAGGGCTGTGCCTGCCTTCCACAATGATGGCTCCGCCCCTCTGTGGTGTTGGAGCCAGGGCTCACACTGACAATGGAGGTTGTTGTGCACTTGCAAAGTGCCCCCCAGAACTGGTTTGGACTGGGCTCAGAGCCCTGGGCCAGGAGAGAACAAAGAGATTTATTGTATAAAAAGAGTGGCCCAGACCCCAGACTTTTAGATCACTGCTGAACTAAGGAACCTGCCAGGAAGACGGACCGGGAAAGCTGGAGGAGGAGTACTGCACCTGTGCTGTGTGCTCTTGGGGTTGGTCTACAGTGGTTGCTTCTGTCTTGGGTAGGGAAAGGACTGGACTGTGCTTTCATCATCCTGCTGTTAGAGTTTTCTCCAAGGGCTTGAAGTAGAGCTTGCCTCCTGTTGGAAGTCTCAGGGATAGAAAATACTTCAAAGATCACTTCTGGGAAATCAAGAGGAACCTTTGCCAAGGAGAAGAGCTGGAGAAACTGAGGAGGAATACTGCCCCTGTGCTGTTTGCTGTCTGGGGTTGGCCTGCAGTGGCTACTTTCTGCCAAGGAAAGGGAAAAAGGACTTTGCTGTTTGCTGTGTCCCCTGCTTGAGGAAGATCTCCAAGGTCTTGAAGAAGAGCTTGCCTCCTGTTCTGAAGTGTTAGGGACACAAAGACTTCACCCCCAGCTCCCCTGAACTTCCTTGCTGGGAGTTCTGACTTGCCAAGAGGTGCCTGTACCTTTTCTGGGCCTCTGGAGGTTGTTCTGGCTGTTGGGAGCTGGAAAAGCTACGCAACCACAAAAAGCGTGACGCATCCGCACCTGTTTCCGACGCATCGCCGAAGAAATCGACGCAGCCCCTGCCCGCAGTTCGAAAAATTGCCGCAAGCCGCATCGAGGGCACCGATCTCCGAAGTCCGACATCACCGCACCGATTCCGACGCAAGGCCTGCTGTGCAGCTGCAAGAACCCACGCATCGTCCTGGATCGTCGCATCGCGGCGCCAAGTCTGTTGCATCGTTGGGGGATGCAGTAAGAAACCTATGCATCACTTCCCCAAGGAGTCAGAAACCGACGCATCACCTCCTCTCCGGTAAGGAACCGACGCATCACCTCCCCTGTGCAGCAGTAAGGAACCGACGCATCACCTCCCCCGGAGAAAGGAACCAACGCATCATCTTCCCTGAGTGTAAGGAACCGACACATCACCTTCCCTGCGACCCTTTTTGTTTGTGTGCGCGACGCATCCAAGGTACTTTGTGTGAAAAGTGTTGCATCTGCAATTTGCTTTGAACTGAACTATTTCTACCATTTGAAAGTCTTATTTTTAGTACCGTATTGTGGATTTTTGTCGTTTGGTCTTATTTGGTTTAGATAAAGATTACTTATTTTTCTAAACTGGTGTGGTGTTCACGGTATTTCTGTATGTGTTCACAAATGCTTTACACACTGCCTCTGAGATAAACCTGTCTGCTCGTGCCAAGCTACCAAGGGGGTGAGCAGGGGTTATTTTAGGAGATTATCCCCCTTACCCTGACTGCAGCAAGGGTCCCTATTTGGACAAAGGTACCTTTTTCTGCCAACTAGAGACCCCATTTCTAACAGCATATTTTTATACTCTGATAATTGAGCTCCATCTTAGTCCTTACTCATCATGATTAATTAATTGACTGAGAGCATCTTTTGGTGCATGCTACAATAGACTCTCATAGTGCATTTGTGTTTTACTCTTGGGGCTGTGGTGCCATATTGCCCAGGGTCAGCACTGGTCAGTAGCTGACATGACTGCATCCCAGGAGTAAGGCTAGCGGGTTGTTGATTAAACAGCACCATTTGAACTAGGGAATAGAAACTCTGATTACAACGCCCTTCCTCAGGTAACGCATCCTGTTCTCTTGTTAAATCCTGAGTGAGATGCTCCTCCACACCATTCTTTTATGCTGACATAAGGTGGGAGCCAGTAGATGTTTTCCTTTCAGATCTTAAAAACTGGCATGAGTGAGCTCAGGCATTGGCCACCACGATAGAGCCTCTGTGAGCTCAACATTTTAGCAGTACAACTGTGTAACTATAGATCCATCACTCTTCCGGTATCTGTGAACTGTGACAGAGAAGACAACTAATACAACCCTTGTCTACAAGATGACACTGTGGTCCATTGGAAAGACAAACTCTATCCCATCATCCATATGCCACCCCACTGTGTTCTATCAATGGCAGCAGGCTTTGAGGTCTCTCAACACACCCTCCTTGGGAGTAACTGAACCCAAAGACTCTCCACTCTCTCCCATCTGTCCTGTACCTCTTTCAGGTCATGTGTCATCATTTATATGAACTCCATATGGATGCTCGGAACTAAGTCATTCTCTCCCACATGAATAGTTATGGCATCTGGTCTCGGTCTCATGTCCTTATGCCCCATTTCTCAAATCAGTACATTACCACTTTCATGTAATCTAATCTAGGGGTGGGCATAACCTGCGTAATATGCGGTAGCATAGTTATGTGAAATGAAAAGAATTATATGAGATCATGCAGAATTATGCAAGGCGCATAACCCAGCATTTAACGCTATTTTATTAGCTCAAAATGCACCCCCACGCGCAAAATTGACCAGAGGGTGCATTTTACGTAAATAAAATAGCTCAAAATGCTACAGACTATGAACAGCAGCAGCTAGCAGCTGCACACGCTTGCTAAATTGTTCCTGTTCTCCTGCCGTAGGATTTTTGTGCCAGATTACTCAGAATTACACAAATGGGCGTAATTGCATAATTTTCAGTGATTACCAGTGGAATTACCAAAATTACTCTGGTTACTCCAGTGTAATTAATATTTTACTCAGGCCTAATCTAAACTCAGCTAACTGATCTAACTATGACTAACTCTATCTCCTGTATTCTGTCTCTTTGCTATCAATTGGCCACAAATCCACATCTTCTTCCACTTCTTCTGTACTAATTACTATTAACAAAAATATCAGAAAATTCTTCACATGACACTATGCAGCTCTCATAGGCCTTATCCCCACAAGCATTTCGACCTCTGCCTTCCAGATCCCTCAACCTGTCCCCTTTCATCTCCAACATGAAATCTCATATAGCCGCAACTATTCTAAAGGAATTTGTACCACACCGTTTTCTCTGCAATACTCCTTAACTTCCACATTTCAACACCACCTCCCACACCTACCTGTCACCTTCTTCCCCTTTTTGTGTTGACCACCTGTTCCCCTGTATTGAATGCAACACGTGAATGCCCTAACTGGCAATATCACTTAGTTGCCCAACATTCTAAAAGTTCCCTTTTGCCCCTTCACCTCTCTGATCAGCCTTCAGTCGAGCATCCTTATCAGCAGCCTACCGTCCTTCAACATTATGCCACTCAAATTCAAGCCTGCGTAATTCCTTGCACCCAAAACTCTCTGACATATGTAGTACCTCAAAGTACACCCTGTATAGCCTGAACTCTGCGGCCCCGATTCACAATGGTAAACTTGGACCAAAAGTCTAAATTTAGACCTGAAGTCTAAGTTTAGACCTAAAGTGTAACTTTACTAGTAGTAAAGTTAGACTTTTGGTCTAAGTTTAGACCAAAAGTGTAACTTTACTAATAGTAAAGTTAGATTTTTGGTGTAAGTTCTACTTTTGCTCTAAACCTAGACCCAAAGTCTAACTTTGCTAATAGTAAAGTTAGACTTTAGGTCTATACTCAGACTTCAGGTGTATACTTAGACTTTTGGTCTAAGTTTACCTTTGTGAATCGGACCCTTAGATAGAAGCACACATTATTCTTGTGCCTGAGATAAATCTCTTAGAATATGAGTTATGATTGAATGTCTTGCACCCTCTCAGAATGCACCTCACAGTTTTTTAAGGTCTTTTCATTGGTTTTCACTCAAACATACAATAAAATAAAGGCAAACGTCAATTACATGTAGTAGGCTCAGTTCCTCTGTATCATCAAAATCCACCAGCACCTACCTTTGATGACCGTAATCATAATATCAGATCATGAACACGTTCCCAGTGCTAATGCAATTCAGCAATCAGTCAGCAGCCAGCAGCAAATTCCTGCAGAAATCAAAGCACAGCAACACAGTACTCTCCTGCCATCAAGTCACCTGTTTCAGGCAAATAGGAATGCATGTTCCTCAGATGTTCTTGGGGCTTCTCGCTGGGCCGCATCCATGTCACTGCTTCCTTAAGTCTGTCTATACTGTCTATTATTTGAGAGGTCACCACCGCCCTCTGAGTTTTCACCTGCATTTCGCATGCCGGGGCTATCTCGTCACTGGTCGTAGTGTCTTTTTTCAACTAATCATTTATTTTCGGTGATGGTCCTTTCATCCACGACTGCAGCACTCTGTGCTTCGATAATAGTATCAATAGTATTGTGGAGAAGTGTGGCTCAATGGTTAGAGCGGCAGACCCTGATGCAGAGATCTGGCCCGGGACCAGGGTTCAATTCCCGCCTCGGCGGGTCTTGGGCTCAATTTCCTCGGACCTGATAATTCTCGCCTCGGTGCCTATTCTAATCATGGGTCCCACTCTGCAACTCTGGGCAATAGCTTGCTTAATCTCCACAACGGCCCCACCAGCGCTGGGATGCCTGGCTTCACCTTGGGGGTGCCCAGGAGTGGACATTTCACAGGGAAAAGACAGGAAGGGTTCCACAGCGGTATGCGTACAGCGCCAGGACACCCTAGGGTAACAGTGCGCTTTACAAGTACAAATTTCATTTCATTCAATACTGCAAGCAGTGTTCTGACCAATTTGGGAAGGGGTTAAACGTATCCCAACAGTAGTGTCAGGGGTCTGCTTTCAATGTATGTGTCCACAATCCCTCCGATGAGCTGTGTTATTTTTACCCAGAATCCTCTGACTGGCGGGCAGTCCCAGCTAAGTGGAAAAACATAGGATTATACATGCATCTGGTGCACTGTAAGGGTGCAGAAGGGTCAATTTTAAGTAAATAGTAGGGGAGCAGTATAGTCTACTTAGCAACTTAACACGGAGCAGCATGTGTCTGTATTTTATCCAACACACTTTAGTTTTGGCACACAAGTATTTCCTGATATTGGCTTTTATCACCTCCCCAAAGTCAAGTTGCCATTTCTTAAGACATTATTTTCCACTGGGGATCTGATCATGTGTAGGCTTGGGCAGAATTTTTATTCCACGAGCGTAATTGGATATATTTGGAGAATCGTCGTTAATCTTGTAACATGGAGTTCCAGCCAAATTACGCCAGTCACCGCGTGGTGGAATTTTTTTCCTGTTCGAGCAACCCAGTGACAACGAGAACAACGCAATGCTTCAGAATGGGAGTTGGTGAGTGAGATTTGGCGTTCCTAAGCGCGATTTCCGGTTGCTAGAAGGACTTCCTGTAAGAGTTTCGAATGTGGGCGGTCGTGAGTGAAAAGAGGGCTGCTACCTGAGTGGATTCTCTACTCGAGTGGGAGCAAAAATAGTAGTGTGCTATTCACGCTGATTTTTCACCACAGAAACAATACCGGCGCTACAATCTGAGCATGAACAGCGTGACCCTCATTTTCCGTCCGTTGGCCAAACTCCGCAGAATCCCATGGAGATTTTATGAAACTTTGCAGAATTCCGCCGAATGAAATTCCACAAGCTCCACCCAGGCTTAACCATATTTGTAATTGGGGGTGATCTCTTTAGGTTCGTTCAGGAAAGAAGGCCATGTATCTGATATCTCTTGGCAAATTCAGAGACAGCAAATGTCCCATTTTAGTCTAGGTTTCCCACCAGTGTAAATGACTTAGATGTATATTTGTTAATGCACACTTGAGCTGTTGGGTCCAAGTGGAGCAGTCTAATTATTCCTGTGATGTTGGAGCACACTCCCATTTGGTGTAACACCATAAACAGCAAGCATTGGCAAAGCCAGTAGGTCTCGGAAATGCAAGAGCTATTGGCTTTGTCAATGTCAATGTCTTTTAGCCATGTTATGTAGCAGCCTGGCTGCTGTACAACATGGCTGAAAGTCAGGGGAAAAGTAAGGAAAGATGAGAGCAAGCACACCCAGAGAAAACAGCATGCAGGACAGAGTCTGTCACAACTCGCGTGGTGCCTGGTGGGTTAGCGCAAGCTAGTAGTGGACAGACAAACAAACTATTCTGAATTATTAAGCTATTAGATGGTTTGGGGGGGAGTTGGATGGGTAGTATGTATGAAGACAGATCAAAAAAATGTCTGGTTCCCCAAGTAGTGCATGTATAATCAGTGGACAGGTTTGTGAGGCCACAAACATGCCACACAGTTAACACTAGTTCATCTGAAGATAAAGGGGATGCTGGCAGAACACAACCCTGTATCACTGAAGAGATACTCGCTGACTGACAGTGAATCTAAGAACCCCGCCCCCCCTCCACTCCATTAGAGAACAGCATGTAGTCAGGAACAACTGGCCTCAGCCTCAAGGCATGCCACATCTACAAGGAGAGCACTGAAGGTTAGGGGTAGTCTAGTGACAGCTCACTCATCGGGATCTGCATCTGACGCTTGCCGAAGAGCTGGGAAAAGATGGAGGAGATGGTGAGGCCCATGGCTGCGCTGTTTGAGTACTTCCGACACTCCTCGCCGCTCCCTCTGCCACTGCTTTGTGTACTTCTGTTAGCTGCTCCACTAGCACCACCTCTGCCATGTCACGGTTTGCCTTTTCATTGCTGCAACACCACCACTTCCAACACCACTTCCAACACGACCCAAACGACGTCAGCACTGCCACATTCCAGGACAGACCAAAAAGGAACTAATTGGTGTGACTACAGATATGACGAACAATTAGCCCTTATGAATTGAATGCGGAGGATGATATTCGCTTGTGTTGTTTCATGTTTTAAGAAAAACACTGTATCGTTTCCTTTCCTTAGCTTTACAAAAACACAAGTGGGAGTGTGCATGCAGTTATGGGAGAGATGTGCGGATAGCACCATGGACAATGGAAGGGAAGGAGTGTTTGAGAGACCAACACCACAAAGTAAGGGAAGAAGGGTGGATGTGTAGAAGGGAGCAACTGACAATGGAAGGGAAGGAGGAAAGTTGGGTGATCAAGGGCAACACCAGGGACAACCGAAGGGAAAGAGTGGCGGGTCCTTGGGAGGTGGCAACACTAGAGACAACAGAAGAAGGGTGGGTGGGAGGAACAGGGAGGTGGTAAAGTACATGAGTTAGCCTGCCCAGAAAGACTCACTCTGGTATAGTGCATACACACTAAGAAATAAATAGTGCCGAAAAAAAGGAGCAGTGGAGGGACACAAGTAATGCATCCATGCTCCTGGGGAGGGATAAACACACAAAGGGGGAGGGATAAACACATGAAGAGGAAGGACGCTTTCAGCAGCTAACCAATAAAAAGCAAAGTAATCAGAGTGACAATGAACCAACCAATGAATAAGTAATGAGTGGGCTTAAGCCCACTGTAAGATAACAATAGTCTCCAAGAGATAGCGCATGCGCTGTCTAGCCAAGACCTTAAAAGGACCACACCATGAGGTAAAGTAAAGTTTATTGTATTATTCATTTATTACAATAAATATAAAATCAAGAGGGAATGCACACAAAATGGTGTAGACTATTAGAATTAGTAAACACACCATCAATACTTAAACTATAAAAGATTAAGTAAAAACAGTGTGAATCTGAGGCGATTTGAGCTCAAACAGTTTGATTATGATAAAAAGTATGCATAATATAAGAACATAAAGGAATTTGATTGTGTGGTAAAACAGAGTTTTAGAGCCTCTTTGATTGTTATTACATTAGCCTCGGAAATATGCTTGTAAATACTTTTTGTGTAAATCCAGTAGTTTTGGACAGATAATATGACCAATAGTTTCATCCTTGTATCTGAAGCAGCTATAGCCAATGTGGCTGATGAAGCGGGTGTTCAAGGGACCTTTACACTGAAATAGTAGTATGTACAATAACGTGAACTTAGGTCTCTTAGCATGAACTCCACTGCAATCTGGGACACCATTGCTACCTCCACCCCTGACGTGATATTCATCATCAAGACCTGGCTCACTCCATCCTTAACCCCCGACATTGTGACTGCAACACCTCACGGCTACAAGATGATACACAGGGTCTGCGCCAACAGACACAGAGGAGGCATTACCATCATCCACAAGGAGACACTCCACTGCACCACCACCGACGATGACATCTCATCAATCATGGAACATCTCAACTTCCAGATCAACGCAAACACTACCGTCAGAGGAAGCCTCGCCTACAACCGCCCGCCCCAGCTTCTGCGCCGCCGCCACTGAAATCATCACGCCCCTGGCAATCCACTCTAGTAACTACATCTTCCTCAGCGACCTCAACTTCCACCTAGACAACCCCAAGGACCCCAACACCGCCAACCCCCTGGAAGACATGAGCAACATTGGACTCGCGCAACTGGTCGCCAGCCCCACACACTACGCAGGACAAATCCTGGACCCCATCTTTACAGCCAGAAACAGAATCAAATTCAGCCACACCACTGAACTTACCTGGGCAGACTTCTTCAGGGCTAGAAATATAAATATGAGAGCCCATATTATAACCCTGAGTAATGCTAAATATGCTGTATTACATGCTGGTAGTGCACACCCGAGATCTCAAGTGAACTCGATCCCATATGGCAAACTATTCAGGGCACGTCGCAATTGAAGTGATGATGATGAATTCGCTAACTGTGCAGTGGATATAGAACATAGGTTCCTGGCAAGGGGATATAACAAAGATATCATTCAGAGAGCAAAAAAGAGAGCGGCTAACCTTGCTAGGAGTGAGACATTGAAAACTAAAACTAAATCTGGAGTGAGTAATGCTCCTCCCATTAGACTAATTACAGGTTACCATCCGTGGTCATTCAAGATTTATGGAATACTGAAACGATATTGGTATCTTCTTACTTCTGACACCACACTTCGACCATATCTAATGAGTCATCCCAGTGTTACTTACCGCAAAGGGAAATCAATACGTAATATCCTTAGCCCTAGTTATCCTAGGGTACAGGGTTATGGACAAACATGGTTACAAGAACGAAGTTTAGGTTCATACAGATGCGGTAATTGTAGCATGTGCAGATTAGCAGTTCATGATATTCATGACTTTGAATTCAATGGATCGAGGAAGTATCACATAGACACACATATTGACTGTACAACAAATTTTGTGATTTATGCCATTATCTGTAAGTGCGAAAAGATATATATTGGCAGTACGATCAGGAGCCTTAAAGATCGTATTTCAGAACGTTACAGGGCTTTGAAAAATGTGGATACCAGATATCCTATTGCTGTTCATGCTCTTGAATGCGGGGCACAAAGCAAACACTTGACTTTCAAGTTTCACGGTTTTGAGGTTGGGAAATCAGATGTTAGAGGTGGTAACCGTGAACTCAAACTCAGACAAAGTGAAGCACGATGGATCATGCAATTACAAGCTGTTGAAAAAGGGCTTAACATCAATAATGAATTGCAATATTTCTTGGGTACATGATGTTTCCAACTTACCCTGTAATATATTATTGCACTGTTTTATCTGCCTGTTCCCTCATATTACTTTGTTAGCCTTGTACTAAATGTGTCTGTTTGTTACTAGTAATGTACCTGAATGATGGATCATATGCACTGGTTGACTATTCTCTTTACTTTGGCTGTCACTGTACTTTTCGCATGTCTACATATTAGCTTTTCTCGTTTGACTCATTCTTTTCGCCATCAGCTTGTTCACATTCCATATTGGCGTCCAATGAGCACTTTGGACACATGATTACTGTTCTTTATCTGCGCAATCTCACAACTTCTCTTTTACTCTCCTATGGTGCGTGGATAGATTATGTGTGTCCTCACAGAGGTTTTAGTCCGTCTATTTTTGATGATTTGCATTAATATGTTCTGGTTGGAATTTCTTACATAATGTTTCCGTTACATGTACGGAGTGTGATTCTGGATCTACAATCTCCTCACAAGCATATATTTGCTTTTGCCTTATCAGCTCACCTATTATACATATGTGGAACCCTGGTACTACTGTGGTTCGAGAGGGTTCTTATATAGTTTTATTGTCCTCTATACTAGTCTTGCTTCTATTCCAATACGTTCTGGTTGGATTAATTACATATTGCTTCGGATACATATACGGAGTTTGATTTTGGATCTACAATCTCTTCACGAGCATTAATTTGCTTTTGCTTTATCAGATCACCTAAATATAGAGTGTTTGTACGTATTTTTCATCATTTTAAGATGGCAGCCGACAATAGGCTTCGGACACGCTCCATACTTGAACGTTGTCCTCCATACTAGTCCTGTTTTTATTTCAAAACTTTGGGATATTTAAGGATACTCCAAGATGGCACCGGTGCGAGACGCCGAGATATTGCCAGGAGTACACTCCGCTTGGAAGATTGCTGTTTTACTTGGTATGTTGGTATTGCTTCATGGCACTTTATTACTATGCAACGCATGTATATTTTTTCTCGCAAATAGTTACATGCTTAGGTGATGTCTAGAGCGAATGCGCGATTTCTCGCATCTGCCGATTTTTTTATCAATTATTTGCTCTCTAATACTTAGTGACTTTATTTTTCTTACGTATTCTATACTTGTAGCTCTACCGCTACTCGTATTAAGATATTAGTCATTTACTGGCATACTGCTCGGGTTACCTCCACGATTACTTACTTAACTGTTGGCTGCCATTGCGTGATTTAATGAGTTAATACTATTATGCTCATGTCGTGTGAATTTAGAATTGGTTTTCTTATATTTATTTTTGCTACACTTACTATTAGGACCACTTATGAAATTAGACTGGAGGGGTTACGAATATTCACGGAGCTGTTGTACATTTCACTTTGAGGATTGACCATTTACATGAGTGAGTACGTTTTTATTTTTCGACTACAGGAGATGTTACTGGTGTTACTTCCTACTGTATTGTCTAGTTTTTTACTACGGTCTTGTCGTTACCATTGTGGTGATTGTGCTTTTCTCTCTACTTTGCCATAGGATTATAATTTGGACTGTTTCATATGATACTGGATTTGCTTTGGGTTCCTGGCCCATCGCACATACATTGCTTTGCGATATATATCAGTTGCATACTAAGCTGACATGATTTTTTTCTTGTACATTTTGGGGAATTTACGGGTTGTCTTTTCACTCTATATGCTTACCTACAAGGATGATCTTTTCTATGTTATTGGTCACTTTTTCCTTTTTTTGGACACCGGGTGCACTATGGTGTCCTTTTCTCTTCAGGGTTTGCATGCGGCTGACTGCCAGCACAATCTTGTGCTCATGTTTACAAATTTTTCCTTTTTTTCAACACCATGGTTTTAACACGAGTGATGGGATTCTGCCTCTCAATCTTGTTCACTTGATTAAACCAAATTTTTGTTTGTGTAATAGTATATCATTTTTTAGCATTACTTAGGGTTATAATATGGGCTCTCATGTTTAAATTTCTAGCCCTGAAGAAGTCTGTGGATCACTCCACGTAGACGAAACACGTGTTGGCTAGGAGTCAAATTCCTGTTGGATACTTGTGCATGAAAATAAAGAACCGAAGAAGAATTCTGCGGAGATAAACTTGTGTGGAATTTGCTGATTATTATGGACTTCCTTTGCTCAGGATATTAACGTTTTGTTTCATTGTGTGGGCCCTTTGCCTACGCAGCTGGTAACGGCGGGTGGCCGCTATCTATATCCTTGAGCATTCCTACGTGATTACTAGTACTTAACACAACTCAGCGCAACTTATACCCTTCCACCCATTTTGCTCTATTACCTGGGCAGATCACAGCATCATCCACTTCACCATTGCAGGCAGTGCTGGCTCCAGGGCGGTGCAACCGGTGCCACCGCACCGGGTGCTGACTTCAGTTAATTTTGGTTTTAAAAGCACCTGCCTCCAGCAATTTCCAGGTAACAATAAAAATGTCAAGGTAACTCAGGTGATTAATGTCCTTCCTAGAAGGAGATCAGAGTTTTGTCTAGTTGAGGTTTTGAATGGTCATAAAATAGCACAGAGAATTAATATGCCTGTGAAAAGAACATGTAGCATGCAGATCACAAAGTGCATAGACTGCAAATAGGTAAGTGGGTTACTGCTTTTATAAGAGGCATCCTTTTGTTACTTGCAGTGTATAAGTTAGAATCCTAACGTAGAACAGTAAACTACTAACTGTCATCAAAGAACTGCATGCACACTGCAAAGTATAGATTAGAGCATAGATTAATGTTGCAAAAAGGGTTAATTTGGGTAGAAATCAATTCTTATTATTAAAGAGAAACCCCAACTATGGTGTTCCGTTTTCAATTCTGAGTTTGTGCTTCTCCAGACCAAGCACTCTTAAACTATACTGCCTACCATTATAGATGACGTGTCACTCCTACACCTTTTAGTCCTCTGGCTTATGTAACATTTCCTAAACGTTGATTTAAACACGTATGATTGTCTCTTTGTAATGTGTGTGATGCAAAGTGCTATGACACCCTACACTAGTATGAGTGGCACTATATAACTAATTAAATGCATTTGAAAGAGAGTGGTTAAGGAGGCTTGAGGGGCACAGTTAAAAGGCAGTGGTGAGGGAATCCGTGGTGGAGGTGGTTTTGAGAAGTTGGCCTGGCATATGCTGTCCACTAGTTATAGTGGGCACCTTGCACCAGTCCAAATGACCCTTATTGATGATAGGTTTAAAGACAACCTTTATTGAAAGCTATCCTAGTGGTAGCTATGGAGAGCAGCCTTCAGGCTAAGTCTTGAAGGAGTGTAAAGCAGCTTGGTTTACCAGATTATAACCTCTTGAATGACCAAATGAAAGGAGAACCACACCAGGTATATATAAAATATATGTATTTATTTCTAGATACTCACTACTAATCTCTTTATGAGATTAGAGTCCAAGATACACAATATCACAGTATTAAAACGACAGTAAATAGCACAATATACAAAGGGCCCCAGGGGTGGACCAAACCATATATTAAGAAAGTGGTATAAGAACCACGACTTGACTAGACACAGTGCCTAGAGCACGTAGAATCGCTGGGACCCCAAGGAACCACCCAAGGTAGTGACACAGGAGACCCACGGGGGACGTGTGCAGTGTGAGAACACAGCCGCGAGCGCCGTAGGATTCTATGAGGAAAGTCGCGGTTGGAATTTTAAAGCAAAAGGACACTAAGGAGAGGACTTTGAGCAAACCCGTTTAGACTTAAGGGGTTCTAGGGCCAACACCCACGGGAGCACCGGAGTACTCGAGTTACCTCACCCAGGGAAGCCGGGTGCATAGGTGTCAAAGGGTGTCGGGAATCGTCGTTGTTTTCAATGGCGATCTGCTGCAAAGTGCTGCTGCCGTGAAGAAGAAAAGTGTCCAGGGTGATCCAAGCCTGGATCGAAGATGTGAAGAACCTGAAAGCAGAGGGGACAGAGTCTGGGTCACTAGCCAGTGACCAGCAGCGGAGCAATCGAATGCCCACCGATGTCGGGTGCTTCAGGTGCGAAGAGGTGAAGCTTGACTCTGCAGCCACGGGGTCCAGGAGATGTCGAGGACAACCAGGAGCCGGATTCGAGCTGTCCCACAAAGAATGTCGAGTGCTGGGGTGTCGGTGCTCAGATTAAACACAACAGGCCTTGGCAACAGCAACCCACGCAGGAAGAGAAAAGATGCTTCTGTGAGGACCAGCAAGGTCCTGGGGACTCCCCAAGCGATGGAGAGTCAGGGCACCTCTGGAGCAACCAGAGAAGCCCAATTAAAGTTAGAGTTGCCTTCTTGGGGACCCACAGGTCAACGGACCAGGGATTTCAAAGGGACCTCGAGAGGAATCACAAAATGGCGGCCCACGGAACACTCGTTGAGTGTAGGCCGGCAATCTTCGGTGTAGTTTCTGCTCGGGGTTAGGGCTACAAGTAACCTAAAGCTCAGCCTCAGGGGTTGCCGGAAAGCTGATGCTTCTGCAAATGGACGCGGTGCCCAGGGGTTCAGGTTGCACGGTCACCACGAGGTATACGGGCCTCAGACTTGCTGTGGGCACAGATCGACCTCTAAGACTTTGGAAAACCCACCTCCTGTGTGGCAATATTCTTCAGAGTCCTCAGGAGCTGCGGAGATGCCAACTGGTCAGTTGCGTTAAAGGTGCCTGCCTTGCAGGGGAGTAACTCCTTTACTCCAAGGGAGGTTCCTCAGTCATCCAGCGTAGTGTAGATCGTCGAAGTACTTGGTTTCTGGGTCAGTTTAGTCCAGGTGTAATCCAAAGTCCTGTAGTCAGGGGTTCCTACTTTATACCCAAGGAAGGGATGGGACAAACTCTGGGGACCCACCTATGGGAGGGTCAGGAAAGAGGGGTGGCTACACCCATTTCCTTTGTCCAGTTTTGCGCCAGAGCAGGGGCTGGTAGCCCCTGCAACCGGTTTGAGCTGGACTATGCACAGGGACACCAAATGTGCCCCCAGTGCAGACTTCAAAGCACTCTTGGAGTGCACCCACCCAGCCCCAATACACTAAACCCTGTCTGGGAGGTGGTCACACCTCCCTGTGACAGGAAACCTATTGTCCAGGCCTCCCCTGCTGGAGTTTCGTCCAGCAGCAGGAGGGCAGACTCGTGTCTGTGGCTACAGCATCCATTTTGTGATGCCAGGGTTCTGTTAAGCTGGTACCGGGTGTACCGGTGGTGCCATGTTTCTCCCTCTAGTAGGGTGGAATCATACCTCCCACCCCAGTTACTGGGGTGGAGGTATGATTCCAAGGTGTTTGACACCAAACACGACATGTTTCCATGCAGCCATTCTCAAGTTAGCATTTACTGCGAGGTTATAATGCACTTAAGAGTATATGGTTGGCTGCATCACAAACCACCCCGGAATGAAGATTCCGAAAGCTGCAGAGGGGCTCTGCTCATGCATGGGCACCCTCTCACATGAAACCCAGCACCCTGCCTTCAGGATTGTTAAGGCCTGCCATAGGGGTGACTGATAGGTTTACACGTGCAGTGATATGAAAAGATATAGGGAACCTATATCTCAGTAAGGGGTGGATACACCACCTTACACAGGTTGCTGTAGCAGACCTGTTGTGTCATTTTAAAAGGCTTCCCAGGGGTGGCACAATACATGCTGCAGCCCCTGGAAGGCCTCT
Organism: Calotriton arnoldi; assembly: GCA_963921515.1. Lineage (NCBI taxonomy): Eukaryota > Metazoa > Chordata > Amphibia > Caudata > Salamandridae > Calotriton > Calotriton arnoldi. Next base: position 1,083,686 of record CAWUFW010001214.1, on the reverse strand, counting down.
GGGGTACCTAGGCCCTGGGTATATAGTATACCATATACTAGGGACTTATAAGGGTACCCCAGAATCCAATCTGGAGTGTACCTAAAGTACATACAATCAATTTAGAGTAGAAAGCAGATAGACTGGGGTCCTGATTAGCAGGGCCTCAGTCTGGTTAAGTCGAAAAACAGTGAAACAGCCTCAAAAAGTGGGGGTAACTATAAGAAGCAGATCCTACTCTCCTACAGTGGTCACCACCTCCACCATGGATGGAGTGGCGCCAACAAACAATGTCACACCAGGTGCCACCAGTGCTAAAGCCGGCCCTGATCACCATGACACACCGCCACTCCCCTCTCCCCCCCACCACTGAGTGCCACAGTTGGAACAGAATCTCCAAGACCGAATAAACTGCCGCCCTTAACGCCAACAGACCCCACATCTTCAGCAACCTTGAGACAGCCGCCCAAGACTTCTCCAACTGGATCACCAACTGCGCCGACACTGTTGCCCCCTTGAAAACAACTAGCCCCAGAAGATCCACCAAACACTCCAGCTGGTGCACTCCTGAGCTCCGACCCTTCTAACGTGAGTGCAAAGGACTGGAGAGACGATGGCGCTCCAGCAAAAATCCTTGAGACCTCATCACCTTCAAAACGGCCCTCAGCAAATACCACCACCACCACCTCTAGGAAGCCAAAAGGGACTCCCTGCCCATCCGCATTGGGACAAACCCTCCAACTCCCTGGCGGACTACTTCCATAACAAGATAACATACTTCTATAGCAACTTCAACCAGCAGCCATCTGACCTCAACCACCTCCCGACAAACACCGACAACTCCCATAGCCACCTCACCGAGTGGACCCCCCCTCCCCACGTCCGTCACCTCAGCGATCATGACCTCCATTCACTCAGGAGCACTGATAGACCCCTGTGCCCACCACATCTTAAATCTAGGATGGAAGGAAATCAGCAGCACACTCACCACCATCCTCAACTCGCCCATCACCACTGCCACGTTCCCTAATGCCTGGAAGCACACAGAGGTGAAACCCCTCCTGAAGAAACCCTCCGCCAACCCCAGCGAGCTCAAAAACTACCATCCAATCTCACTGCTTCCCTTCCCTGCCAAGGTCCTGAAGAAGGCCAACAACCACCAGCTCACCGACCACTTGGAAGGAAACAACCTACTCAACGCCTCCCAGTCCAGCTTCCACCCAAACCACAGCACTGAGACTGCCTTGATAGCCGCAACTGACAACTCGACCGTGGCGAGTCAGCAGCCCTGACCCTCCTCCACCTTGTAGCGGCCTTTGACACCGTATCCCATCACACCCTGATTGCCACTCTCCACCACGTCGGCATCAGAGGAAAACGCCCTCAAGTGGATCTCCTCCTTCCTCACTGGACGCACTCAAAGAATCCACCTTCCTCTATTCACCTTTAAACCCAAGAGCATCATCCGCAGAGTCTCCCATGGACCGTCACTCAGCCCCACCCTCTTCAATGCCTACATGACCCTATTAGCCCAAATCGTCTGCACCCACAGAATCAACTTCATCTCATATGCTTTCGACACCCAACTCATCCCCTCCCTCACGGAAGACACCGCCACCACCAAATACAAATTCCAGAAGACCAAGACCAATGTCGCTGACTGGATCAAATCCAACTGCCTGAAACTGAACACATACTAGACTGAGGTTTTCATCTTTGGGAAGAGTCCCTCCCCATGGGACTACACATGGTGACCCTCGGCTCTCGGACCCTCACCTACTCCCACCGACCATGCACGCAACCTTGGCGTCATCCTGGGCAGTGATTTCTCCATGAAGGGCCAGCTCAGTAGTGCAGTTACCTCCGCCTGCTTCCACACCCTATGCATGCTTCGCATGATTTTCAGGTGGATCTCCATCAGCTCCAGGAAAACAGTAACCCAAGCCCTAGTCACCAGCCGGCTAGACTACGGAAATGCACTCTACACCGCATCCTCTACCCACCTCCTCAGACTACAAACCATCCAGAACACCGCAGCCAGACTCATCCTTGACCTACCCAAACAGACCTGCATCACCCCCCACCTAAGAAACCTCCACTGGCTCCCCACCCCGAAGAGATACCAGTTCAAGCTGCTGACCCTCGCCTACAAGGCCCTCCACAAAGTAGACTCTCCTACATCAACCATCATCTGACCTTCCACCAACCAACCAGACAACTCTGATCTGCCTCCCTCACACACGTTCCCCGCATCTGACAGAGCCGCTGTTGAGGCCGCACTTTCTCCTACCTCGATGCCTCCCAACATCCCCCTCACATGCCGATTTCAGGAAGGGAATCAAGACCTGGCTTTTCGACAGAGGCTCACCACACCCTAGCGCCTGGATATCCCCGGGGAGATAAGCTGCGTTTAACAAATACTGATTGATTGATTTAACTGCATTTTTACTGCAGCTTGAATGGATATATGGTTGCTTTAATAAAGTATAAGAGTCTGAGACCAAGTCTGAGTGTTTATACCTCAGGGATAACATTAGATCTTCGTCGCAGTAATTACCCAGCTATGTTGTTCTTATTAATTTCTTACGTATGTTCCTCGGTAGGTCAATAAGAACACTTAATTAGGGTAAATTGCGCTCTTCAATCACTTTAGTGAGTGTTGATAGATCCAGTCCCACTTTACTGAAGTTCTTTGTTTTTAGTTCTTCCAGAATTAGCCACTTTAGCATGTTGGCACTAGCCTTGCCATTGTCACAAATATAACTTAAATTGGATGTGCTATAGGAAACCAATAGTGATATCAAGTTTAAATCGAGAAATAGTTTACTGTGTGATGTCGATGAGCATATTTTTAGAATCTAATGTTCTGAATGTAGACCTTGTTCATTTTGGGTATTATCCTGTTTGTAAGTACATGTGATGCAGAAAGCAGTGAAGGAATAAGTTTTACATTTAGCACATGGATTTTTTTTAGGGGTTGCCAGGGGTCACAGCTGCGCCCCTTGGCTTGCCCCTTGAGGCCCCTGGCACTGCCTTTACGACCCCTGGACTCAGAACACGCATGGGTTCTGCTTTCTTTATTGTTTCTCTGCTTTTCATTATACTATTATTCAGTTATTCACTATTAGTGTAATAAAAAATGGAGCACACTTCGGACCAATGGTGGCAGCTGTGGTAAGTAAAAATGGTTTTAAATATATGTTTTATACGTGCTTGTGGGTGAGAACATGTTTCAATGAGAAAGAGCATGCATATGTGTGAGAAAATGTTTCTGTATGTGTAAGCATGTTTGTGTGAGTGAAAGTGAATGAGAGTCAAGTGGCAGGCAGTGAGTGAGATTGAGGCCCAGGTTTACTATTCTTTGACACAAGGTAATTCTGCACCAAAGTTGCTGCACTGCTTTGCGTCAAAGGAAGAGAGAAAAAATGTGCCATATCTAACAAGATATGGCAAATGTTTCTCTCAGTGTGCTGGCACACTTTTGACAGCCATGCGCTAACGCACATATCCTTGTGCCAAAGTGCAAGGTGTGTGCATTCTCTGATAAATTTGTTTTTTATTGGAAGGGGCCCCTTCCAGTACAAAACTATGGTTTCCCACTTTATATGCATGCATGCAAAGTTGGAAAAACGAGAAGACATGTAACAAAATCTCCTTGTTACGCCTGCTTTGAGGAGGCTTAAGATTTCGGTGAAAATTCCTGTCTAACAATGGTTGTAGATAATGATTTTCTTCCAAACCCGTGTGTGGATGCATGGGAAGGCCCATGCACCATCCAAAAATTGCCCCCTTGATACAAAATAATGCAAAACAGCACATAGCACAACTTTGAGTTACTTTGTGATATTATTCTACGCAAACCTTAATTGTTCTGATGTTAGGTCATGTGACATGCCTTCATGGTTAAAGATCAGGGTCAGGGGTCATATGATGTCACTTCCTGTGATGTCAACTTAAAAGAGTATGTGATGTCACTTCCGCTCCCCCTCGCATTTTGGGGAATTGACGCCCATGATTTAGTACCTTAGTTGAGTGATCTGTGGGTCTTACATCCTGTCAAACCCTATGACCAATTTAGCAATTATCCCAGCTTTTTTTCCCATTAAATCCATATGCTGAGCTCAGGTTAGTTGCTCATCAACAACAATACCTAAGTAATCATATTTCCTTACTATGTCGACTGTTACATTAGTGATTTCTCAAGATCATTTCTTTCAGACTTTTCCAAAACACATTACTATTATTTTAGAATGCTTTACCATAACTCATCTCGCAAGATTATATTCGTGTAATTTTGATAACTGGTATTGGAGCTGTTTAGAAGTCATTGGGAGAATTACAAAATCACATGCTTAAGCTAAATGCGTAATAACCTACTTCCCTAATTTCCTTGGAAGACCATCAGTTGAGTCAAGATAAAAGGCTAGATCCCAAATGCATGAAGAAAACTGAAGTGCTACCAGGATGCAACCCTTTTTTAATGCATTCTTTTTTGGCACCTTAGGTGATAAGATGTTTTTATTAGATAATATAATTTGTAACCGTGTGTCTTTATATAGGGATATAATGAAGTGCAGGAGTGTGTGGTCAATAGCCATATTCCACAATTTGTCCCACAGAAGATTACGGTCTACCCTGTCAAACGTGGAACCGTAATCTATGCAACAAACATATAGTGTTATTTTCTATCATTGGCCTTCTGTACTAGCAAAGTCAGGGTTTAATACTGTATATTGTTGCACAACCAGTCAGGAAAACAGTCTGATTAAGACATATTGTTCTTTTTTAATTGATCCAGTTGTTTTGTTTACCCAACAAATATTTTGCAAATATCTTGCCATCAAAATCCAAGAGTGCAATGAGTCAGCAGTTTTTAGGGTCGCTTTTCAACCCCATGTTTTGTGTATAGGATCTATTATCGACCCTTTCCATGATTGAGGTATATTACTGAAATGCAGAACTTTAAAAAATAATTGATATGGGAGAACACTCCAGAGAATAGGATTGTGTTGACAATATTAATTGGCAAAATATTAGACCAATTAGAGCAAGGAGAAAAAGAAACTAAATCCTAATTGCTCATTTCTCTGTATAATTGATTCTCCCTTTTATAGTATGTATTTTACATTTTATTGCTGAATTTTTAGAGCTGTATTTTATTAATGATGGATTTTGAGTGTTATATGTTTTGTACGTGTTGGGTATTTTAACATGCTTTTATGATTTTGATTAATCGAATAAAGTGACTTTGACTGACTGACTGGCAAACCATTAGAACCAGGAGCTCTGGAGATTCGACAGTTCCTTGTCAGAGAGACTCCAGTAAGTCAAATGCCTTTTCGGCATCGAGAAAGAACAAAAGGGCATGCATATCAGATCAAATTTTATGCACAAGGACAAACAGCGTTATAAGATTGTTAGAGGTTGCTCCACCCATCGGAAAGACACACTACTTTGACAGAACCAGTTTATCCATCAGCAGGTTGAGACTGTTGGCCAGAACTCGGGCAGAATTTAATGTTTATGTTCATAAGGGACAGTGACCTATCGGACTTATAGTCTTTTTCATTTTTTCCAGGCTTAATATTGCAGTAATTACTGCTTCCCGGCTGATGGAGGTGTGAGGGGGAAGGGGTGGGATTTACCCATCTCGTGATCTTCCTGGTATAAATTGACCAAGCGTGGGGCTAGTATTACCTTAAATTCCATGAAAACTCTGCCTTAAGCCTGTTGCAACAAGGTGCTTAACTTTCTAGCAGTCCATCAATGGCATTCAGAATTTCCTGCACAGGCTCCTGTAGATATGCTCTAAAGCCACCTTCTGTGCAGGACAATGTTATGCCATTTAACTACTCTTCTATCTTGGAGGGGTTTACTATTGTTTTAGAGGCATATAAATGTTCCTTTTAAGACGTGAATTCCAGCAATATAATTTGATTTCCTCCCACTATCTTGCAGAAGCCAGCCTCAGTTAATTTAAAATGTTTTGTTGGTGGACCTTTCCTAGTAGTCAGAAAGAGCAGTCTCTCTCCCACACCACATCTGCATGCCGGTGAATTTTTCCCCAAATATTTGATTTCTCTATCCACGGTTTCCCTGTACTGAAGATGGGCCTCATTTATGTCTTTGAGTGTAGTAGGGTTGTGTTCTGTTTCATAGTTCAGCTCTGGATCAGTTGGGGTTTTCTAAGTCTTTTGCAGCTGTTTGTGCATTGATCAAAGGACCCTAGTCTGCCTGCTCAGTGCAAAACCCCTTGTATACACTTTGAAAGCCTCCCACAGTGTTGCATAGTGCGGAACACACATTTATTCAAAGAACTCCTTAATAGCTAACTGCATTTTAGCTTTAAATACTGTGTCTCAAATGGCCTTGAAGGAGAAGCACTACATTTGTAGCTGTTGCAAGGGTTCAGATGCTTTTATCATGAACATGATGGGAGTGGTGGTCCGATAGTGTATGTGGTAAGTATTCCATGTCTTTAACCCACAATAAAACCTCTACAGAAGTAAGCTAGAAATCTATGCATGAGTGCATGTCATGTACAGAGGAATAAAAGGAATATGCCCTGTCCTCTCCTCTTCTTTCCCTCCAGACATCTTTTAGTCCATCCACATCCAGCATGTGTCGCAGTGCATGGATAAGCTACTCTGTGGGGGTTAGTATTGTTTATTAAGAGTTCCATAGTATGATTAAAATCCCTCCCCATATAATATTGTAGGCTCTGTGTTGTCTAGAAAGTTTAATGACATTCTCAATGAACTCCGAGAAGTCTGTATTGGGTCCATATGCATTAATCAGGGTAATTGAGATGTCCTGTAACACCTCTACAATAATATGCCCTGATGATGAGTGTGTACGTAAGTCAGTTTAAAACACAGACCCTCCTAACCAGTAAATCCACGTCCCTGGAGTAGGTGCTCTAGGATGCAAAGTAACAATTCTGCCCTCACTTGGAGGTGAAGGCACTAGCACCCCTGCACCCAAATGGGTCTCCTGTAGCAGTGCTGTTCCACCCCATGTCTATCTAGGTATGGCATAAGATCACACAAGATCATGAATACTTCTGGTGCCCACATTGTGGTCGGTCTGATGCGGTCCTATCTCCCTAAGAGAGCATTGCGTTTGGTTCAGCTCAATCTGGCGATAACTCTGTGGTTCCAGAGGAAAAATGCAGGCGGACGCTCTTTTCGAGTATTAGCGCCTGCCCTCTGGAACAATATGCCCCTTGAGATCAGGATTACTCAGAGCCATTTGGACTTTAGGAAAAAGCTCAAAAACTGGCTGTTTACCTATTAGAGATCTGTTGTTTTCTACTCCTCCCCAGGTTTGGTTTATTGGGTCAGGTGAGCAGCACTGGAAAGCTCGTTTGCTGGGGCAGCAATGTGCTTTATAATCATTTTAACATTAACATAATCAGCTGCTTCTTCTTCGGATTACTCAGCTCCTGATGTCTCAAGTCATGACTTTAATTGTACGCATTACCCAGATCACGTAACATCTTAGTCAGTGATGGCTCACATCTAAGATGCCAGCTCTTGTAAGATGTCCCTATAGAATCAATGTGTCTTCAGTGACAACAGGTAAACCTGCAAACAGTGCTGCTGTGCATCGAGCACTGGATGGCCTCGCCACCATCCGAAATATGCTCTTTCGAGTGGGACTTGTGGCAGTGGGGATGCTGTAGTACACAGATGCCGGGCAAGAACTCACCCACTGCCCTGAGCTTTAACAGCGCATGCTGATTTTTTTAAACTTCTCAAGATCTGCCCATCAAAATACTAGAAACGTTTTAAAATCTGTGGCGGAAAAGAGACACAACACCATTAGTAAGTCACCTGTGCCCTTATTTCCTAAGGCACAAGGCCAATGCTTTGTGAGTTTTTAGCTCAGAAGACGTCCAGAGTCTCTCAGGATCAGGTAGGTGGGCTTCCTTTCTGAATTTTCTCACATCATTTTGTTTAAGTAGAGGCAAGGAAAGACCACTTTATTGCTGCGAGTTCTGTGCAGAGTCTTGCAATGATATTGCATCATTAGGGTGTATCCCTTGTCAATATAGCACAAATGTGGTGGTGACAACTGCCATTTGAATGATTCTCAGCCTGAGCCTTCCCAAGGACATCATGTCAAATCCTTGCTGGGCCTTGTCCAGTGAGTCACCCTCTTCTAACCCATAATTATATTTCTTTACCTAGAAATATTAAACATGTTTTACTTAACCCTTTAGCCACAATGAGAAACTAAGAGCATATATATATATATATATATATTTCTCACCAAAAAATAAGAATTCACCGCACTCCAAGAGAATGGAATTTCTCAATTTGAATTTATTTGCATAAGTGCAAATCTCACCACAACCACCTAAGGGAAGCATATTCACAACTAAATGATGGACAGTGCTACAAAAGAATCACTATGGATGAGTACAACAAAGTAAAAGAATCACTTTACAACAGGCTGCAATACTGGAAGGATCAAGAACTTTTTGAATTGGGATGAACATAGGTTTTTCAACAAGATCACCTCAGTCTTCTGGTATTGTATCTCATACCTAAAATTCACAAGAATGCCACCAATCCCCCAGGATGACCGATCATTGCAGCACAAAATAGTCTGTGGGAGAACATATCCAAATATATAGACTATTTTTTAAATCCAATAGTGACTACGTTACCTTCTTACATCTGCGACACTACAGATTTCTTGCGCAGAATATTTGATGTGAAATGGGAGAAAGATATGTTATTAATGACTCTTGATGTGTCCACATTATATACTAGTATTAAACATCATGATGGGTTGAAAGCTGCTGAATACTATTTGAGAATGTGACCTATCAAATATATGGAACACAATAAGATGTTATTAGAAATGATGAGTCTATGTTTAGAAAATAATATCTTTCTCTTCAATAATGAGCTCTTCAGACAGCTTAGGGGGACAGCCATGGGCACCTGCTTTGCCCCCAGCTATGCGAACTTGCATATGGGCTGGTGGGAGGAGCAGGTGCTTGGTGGACAATTGTTGGAAGGGTGGACTGAACACATAGCATTATGGCTCAGATACATCGACGATCTCTTTGTGCTTTGGCAAGGCACAAGAGATGAGGCTAATCAGTTAATCAATTCAATTAATGAGAATTCCCTAAATTTAAGATTCACGGGCAAAATAAGTCAAAATTCCTTAGAATTCTTGGAGGTATTAGTACGAGTCAGCAATGCAAAGCTAGAAACAACCCTATATCGTAAACCAACAGCAGGAAATACGATATTACATGCTGGAAGTTTTCATCCTGCCCCTCTAGTTAAGAGCATTCCCTACGGTGAGCTATATAGAGCAAGAAGGATTTGTAGTACTGATGTAGACTATGAGAATACAGCGCAACAAATGATTAAACGCTTTCAACGAAGAGGATACTCAGATGAGACCCTACAGTCAGCATCCAATAGAGCACGAACACAGAAAAGAGAGACAGTTCTGTTTGCCCCCACTTGCTCTAAGACCCTTGATGTAGCATCGGTGCCACATAGGTTTATTACTACGTATAATACTGAGCAGCAGAAAATATGTAAAATTTTGTTTAAACATTGGCATCTGATTAGAAATGACTAATTTTTAGGACCTAAGGTAACAAATCGACCACAATTGACCTTTAAGAAAGCCAAACCTATCAAAGACCATTTAGTGAAGAGTGATCTTGAACCTGTACAATGTAAGGGAATTTGGTTAGCAAGAAAAGAAGGCTTTACTAAGTATTTAAAGTGCAAAACTTTCAAAAATGGCAAAAATAGAACTAAAATTTGGACTCTGTTCAAGAAAACCATCAAAATCAAAGGTTATTTAACATGCAAAACTTCCTTTGCTGTGTATATGTGGGAATGCCCTTGTCTCAAACAATACATGGGGAGCACGACGCTCCCAGTGCCTCAGCGTATTTTGCAACATCTTAGGGCTATAGTCAATAAAGATAGAAGCTACCCTGTAGCTCGGCACTTTGAGAAAGTACACCAAAGTGACCCAACTGAACTAACATACAGCTGTTTAGCGCATGTGCCTACAAAGAAAAGAGGAGGGGATACGGAAAAAGCATTACGTAGGTTGGAGACCCGCTTCATATTGGAATTGGATAGTAAGGAACCTCACAGTTTCAATATTGATGAGGAATTATACACCTGTCTAGGGTAGCCTACTCCAATTCCAAACATTTTCCTGCATGCACATCTGTTCTTTTTCTTTTTCCCTTTTTTTCTACTTATATGAGTTATCAATTTATTTGACTAGGCAGTAACACAGTAATTTTATTTTGTTGGGTTTTTCTTTTTCAGTTTAAAAAAATTATCCATTAATGAGATAATTAAAATAGGAGAGTCTTTTACCTATTTTAAACTAACTGTAAACTATTAAATAAATCTTTGTATTTAGGCACTTGCCTGGAAAGCACTCGGTAGACAGTAACATAATGAGATTATTCTAGCACTTGCACTTTAATGTTGAGAATTCATATGAGCTACTTTGATATTTACCGCACGCATGTATGAAATAGTAAATTGCACTTGCACTTTTTGTAGGTAATGAAAAGTTTCAGTATATTTATACTCGATGTCAGTTAATTATAATGAATGATATTTCTTTAAGTGCAATATGAAAATCAGTTTGAACTGATAATAGTCGAGTGCGGTATTGCAGAGAAACAGTGAATCTCAATGGATATGTAGCCATTCAAATATGGCGGTGATGTTGACTGTGTAAAGTCTTTGTCAGTTTTTATGTTTGTACAGTCACATGATATATAATGAGAAATTGAAGATGTCTCTGTCGTGAACAAGGTTGTGACGAACAACCAAAACGCGTTGACTAACGTTCATCCTTAATAAATTGTAAGGAGCCACATTTGGAGTGCCGTGCTTGCTGTGTTGCTATCACGTACATGAGCTTTTGTTATATATATATATATATATATATATATATATATATATATTACCAACAAATGACCACTGTCTGCCGAACTCCGTAGAACGTGTGCCTCCGTTGTGATGGTGGCCAACTCACGCATTAATATTTAACACAAAATCCCACAGGAATGGAACACTCACAGGTGATAAGCAGCTTTATTTCTTTGGCCAGACGCGTTTCAGCAAGTACTGCCTTTCTCAATGGCGATATTAGAAGCGGGAAATCACATTGCTCTTTAAATGGGAGCTGCTGCGCTCCCATTGGCTGCTCGTTCGTGATTGGCAGAGTCGAACACCTTTGCCTTCACGGTGTTCCGTGGCCAGCATGTACGTCATCTCAGTTGGTACACAGCGATTCTGATGATGGCATCTATGGGGGCACATGTCACTGCAGTAGCTGTTCGAACCTTGGTGGATTTCAGGCCCCATAGATAGTTTGATTAAGACATACCACCATGCAATTTTTCTCTTTCCTTAAGAGCGATTCCCCTTCGACTGCCCATACACTCCTCGTTACCGCATTACTCCCTCTTGGTGTACAGTCCTGGAAACACTCGCTTAGTAGCACTTGTTTCTACATTGTAGTAATGTCCCTTCTCGGCAGGTATTGCACTTGCTAACTGGGCTGCGGCGGTTCTGGCAGTTTACAAATTAATTTACCAACAAATGACCACTGTCTGCCGAACTCCGTAGAACGGGTGCCTCCGTTGTGATGGTGGCCAGCTCACGCATTAACATTTAACACAAAATCCCACAGGAATGGAGCACTCACGGGTGATAAGCAGTTTTATTTCTTTGGCCAGACGCATTTCAGCAAGAACTGCCTTTCTCAATGGCGATATTAGAAGCTGGAAATCCCATTGCTCTTTAAATGGGAGCTGCCACACTGTGTGGGTTTGTGAATGGGTGTGTGAGTGGGTGTGTGGGTCTGTGAATGGGTATGTGCATGGCTGAGTGGGTGTGTGAGTGGTTTTATGGATATGTGAGTGGCTGTGTGAGTAGCTGTATGGGTGTGCGAGTGAGTGTGTGAGTTATAATGTGGGTGTGTAAGTGGGTGTGTGAGTGGGTCTGAAAGTGGGTGTGTGAATGGCAGTGTGAGTTTGTGAAAGGATGTGTGAGAGGATGTTTGGGTCTGTCAGTGGGTATGTGAATGACTTTGTGGGTATGTGAATGGTTGTGTGGGGTTGTGAATGAGTATATGAAGGGATGTGTGAGTAGGTTGGTGAATGACTGTGTGGGTTTGTGAATGGGTGTGTTAGTGGGAGTGTGGGTCTGTGAGTGTGTGTGTGTGTGTGTGTGGGTGTGTGAGTGGCTGTGTGGGTTTGAATGGGTATGTGAGTAGCTGTGTGGGTTTGTGAATGGGTGTGTGTGTGAGTGGGTGTGTGGGTCTGTGAATGGATATGTGCATGGCTGAGTGGGTGTGTGAGTGGTTTTATGGATCTGTGAGTGGCAGTGTGATTAGCTGTATGGGTGTGCGAGTGAGTGTGTGAGTGATAATGTGGGTGTGTAAGTGGGTGTGTGAGTGGGTCTGTAAGTGGGTGTGTGAATGGCTGTGTGAGTTTGTGAAAGGATGTGTGAGAGGATGTGTGGGTCTTTCAGTGTGTATGTGAATGACTGTGTGGGTATGTGAGTAGCTGTGTGGGGTTGTGAATGAGTATGTGAGTGGCTGTGTGGGTGTGTGAGTAGGTTGGTGAATGACTGTGTGGGTTTGTGAATGGCTGTGTTAGTGGGAGTGTGGGTCTGTGAGTGGGTATGTGGGTATGTGTGTGTGTGGGTGTGTGAGTGGCTGTGTGGGTCTGTGAGTGGGTATGTGGTTATGTTAGTGTGTGTGAGTGCCTGTGTGGGTTTGTGATTAGGTGTGTGAGTGCCTGTGTGGGTGTGTGAGTATGTACGTGAGTAGCTGTGTGGGTTTGTGAATGGGTGTGTGGGTCTGTGAATGGGTATGTACATGGCTGAGTGGGTGTGTGTGGTTTTATGGATCTGTGAGTGGCTGTGTGAGTAGCTGTATGGGTGTGCGAGTGTGTGAGTGATAATGTGGGTGTATAAGTGGGTGTGTGAATGGCTGTGTGAGTTTGTGAAAGGATGTGTGAGAGGATGTGTGGATCTGTAAGTGGGTATGTGAATGACTGTGTGGGTATGTGAGTGGCTGTGTGGGGTTGTGAATGAGTATGTGAGTGGCTGTGTGGGTGTCTGAGTAGGTTGGTGAATGACTGTGTGGGTTTGTGAATGGGTGTGTTAGTGAGAGTGTGGGTCTGTGAGTGGGTGGGTGTGTGTGTGTGTCGGTGTGTGAGTGGCTGTGCAGGTTTGTGAATAGATGTGTGAGTGGGTTTGTGGATCTGAGTGGGTATGTGAGTGGCTGTGTGGCTCTGCCAGTCAGTGTGTGAGTGACTATATGGGTGTGTGAGTCGCTGTATGAGTTTGTGAATGGGTGAGTGAGTGGATCTGTGGGTTTGTGAGTGGGTGTGTGTGTGGCTCTGCCAATGGGTGTGTGAGTGGCTGTATGGCTGTGTCAGTGGCTGCATGTTTGTGAGTGAATGAGTAAGTGGTTTTGTGGGTCTATGAGTGGGTGTGTGAGTGGCTGTGTAGGTCTGTAAGTGGATATGTGAGTGAATGTGAGTGTGTGCGTAGCAGTGTGGGTTTGTGAATTGGTGTGTGGGTCTGTGAGTGGGTATGTGAGTGGCTGTGTGGGTGTGTGAGTGGCTTGTGGCTCTGTCAGTAGCTGTGTGAGTGGCTGTGTGGCTCTGCCAGTGGGTGTGTGAGTGGCTGCATGTGCTTGTGAGTAGATGAGTAATTGGCTTTAAGGGGCTGTGAGTGGCTGTGTGGGTCTGTCAGTGGGTGTGTGAGTGTCTGGGCATGTAAGTGGCTGTTTGAGTTTGTGAATTGGTGTGTGAGCTGGTGTGTGGGTCTATGAGTGGGTATGTGCGTGGCAATGTGGCAGAGGGAGTAGTTTTGTGGGTCTATGAGTAGATGTGTGAGTGGCTGTGTAGGTTTGTGAATGGGTGTGTGACTGGGTGTGTGGGTCAGTGAGTGGTTATGTGAGTGGTTGTGTGGCACTGTCAGTCAGTGTGAGTGACTATGGGTTTGATAGTGACTGTGTGAGTGGCTGTATGAGTTTGTGAGTGAGTAAGTGAGTGGATTTGTGGGTGTGTGAGTAGGTATGTGCATGCATGTGTGACTGTGAGTGGCTGCATGCATCTTGTGAGTGGGTGAATAATTGGATTTGTGGGTCTGAGTGGGTCGGTGTGTGAGAGACTGTATGGGTTTGTGAATAGCTGTGTGAGTGACTGTTTAAGTTTTTGAGTGGGTGTATGGATATGTGAGTATGTGTGTGAGAGTGTGAGTAGATCTGTGAGTGGGTGTATTCTTTTTTTTAATTGGGGTCTGGATCTGTGGATCCATCACAGATTCTCACCGGGGGGCCACGTGGCCCACCTCCCTGAACCTCTAAAGATCCTGGGGAGCCCACACCCAGGTCTGAAATTGCCTGAAAATGGGGAGGGGGTTGAACGCCCCCCCCCCCATAGTCATTAATGGCCCCAGGGACCCCATCCCCTGGGGCCAGCTCACTTGCTATGCCCCAGGGAGCCCACCCCAGGAACATTTCTGTTTACCTGTCCACAGCGGCACAGGCAGGGAATCCTGGGTTTTATCTCATTTGGCGGGAGCATTTTTTAATCTCCAGTATGCAGGAGCAAACACAAAGTCTGCTCCCACCTGGCGGGAGCTTTAGAGATGCTCCCGCCACCTGGTAGAAGACTTTTGATCAGGTTCACTGCTGGCACTGATTCGGGCACGGAAAGATCCAAATATTGCTCCTGCCCTAAGGGAGCAGCATTAGTAGCTGTTCCCTGCGGGCAGGAGAAATGCCAGCTCCTGCTGCATGTGGAGAGCTGGTTGGGACTATGGGGGTATTGGGGCTCCCCCTGCGGCCCCCAATGAGTATATGGTGGGTGCCCTGGGTGGGCACCAGGGCACCCACCTTTAATAGTTTGGTCCCTGGGGTATGGGGTCCCTAGCACTGGAAAAGACTCAGAGAGGGGGCTTTGCAGCCCCCTTCCCCTTTAATTTTCATAGTGGCCCTGGGGTGTGAGGTCCCCAGGCCCTAAGTAGGCTCAGGGAAGGGGGCCAGGAGGCCCCGCACCCCTTTATTAAAAAAACAGCCCTGAGGCATGTGGTACCCAGGGCCTAAGAAGGCTCAGGGAGGGGGCCACATGCCCCCCTCCCTTTTAACTTTAGTAGTGGCCCTGGGGGTGGGGTCCTCAGGGTCTAACAAGCCTCAGGAGGGGGGCCATGCGGACCCCTTTCCCTTTCATAAAAAAAGACCCTGGGGTATGGGGTCTCCAGTGCCTAATAAGGCTCAAAGAAGGGGGGCACATGGCCCCCTCCCCTGTAACTAAAAAACAGCCCTGAGGGATGGAGTCTCCAGTGCCTAATAAGGCTCGAGGAGGAGGGCCCCTCCCTTTTAACTAAAAAAAACAGCCCTGAGGGTGGGGTCCCCATGGCCTAACAAGGCTTGGGTAGGGGGCCACACAGCCCCTTCCCCTTAAATAAAAAATAGTCCCTGGGGGTAGGGTCCCCAAGGCCTAATAAGGCTCGGGAGGGTGGCCACTTGACCCCACTCCCCCATAGAAAAAAACGACCTGGGGTATGGGGTCCTCAGGGCCTAATAAGGCTCTGAGAGCAGGGTCATGTGGACCTCTTTCCCTTTCTTAAAAAAAAGCCCTGGGTGGATGGGGCCCCAGGGCCTAATAAGCCTCGTGGAGGGGGGCATGCGGCCCCCTCCCCTTTAACTAAAAAAAACCAGCCCTGAGGGATGGGATTCCCAAAGGCCACATGCCCCCCTTCCCTTTAAGAAAAAAGAGGCCCTATGGGATGGGGATCTCAGGGCCTAATAAGGCTCGGGAAGGGGGCCACATAGCCCGTCCTCCCTTTTCATAAAAAAATGTCCTTGAGGATGAGGTTTCCAGAGCTTAATAAGGCTTGGGGAGGGTGGCAACTTGACCCCTCTCCCCGTTAAAAAAAAAAGGACCTGGGGGATGGGGTCTTCAGGGCCTAACAAGGCTTGAGGAGGGAGATACATGGCCCACTCCCCTTTTAAAATCAGAAGGTCCTGTGGGCAACCCCCTGGCAGCTTTACCTATGGTACGTTAAAAACCCCTAGAAATACACTGAAAAAAGCAAAGGTTAAAGAAACATTATAGTTAGGTGTGATAAAAAGAGCTTTTTTTGTTTAAATAAAAAACCTTGGAAATTCACAGAAAAAGCCAAAGGTTAAAGTAACTTTATAGTTAGGTGAATATGTCAGTG
The DNA here is from genome assembly GCA_963921515.1 of Calotriton arnoldi. Lineage (NCBI taxonomy): Eukaryota > Metazoa > Chordata > Amphibia > Caudata > Salamandridae > Calotriton > Calotriton arnoldi. The sequence continues at coordinate 1,067,448 of CAWUFW010001214.1, read as the reverse complement.
ACAACATTAACGTTTTAAAGTTAAAAAACACAGAAATTCAGCAGTTATGCTTAACAAAGCTAACTATAACTTGTGCCCCCGCCATGCACTGCTTATGATCTCACATATTGCGTCATTGATGACATGTTCTATGACATCATTTGTGGCCTAAATCAAAAAATGCAAACATGCTGCCACTTAAATGTTGCTAACATGTGCTTGCATTACACATTTTACATTTAAATAATATTAATCATCTTACATAATTTTAATACAACATTGTAGGAGATTCCTATTCGGCACATGCACTTAAAACAGATATGGAAACCCTTTCTTCTGTTCAAACTCTCCTACCCTCCCATCTTGAAGACCCTGCGCCAAAGCCTCCCTGACTCCACACGGACCCCCTCAAACGACATCTTACAGTCTGCAGCACATCTTATCCAGAGTCTGAAAAAATATGACATCATCCCGATACTGATGGAACTGTACTGACACTCATTACCGGCCTGAACCATCTTTAAAATTAGCTTAACAAAACCAGAACCCCCTACATATCCGGCTGCCACGTTCACCACCTCCGGTGGTTCTTGGCACACATGCAGCCAGAACAGAGTGGAGAGAAAGAAGTGCAAAAAAGAAAAAATAACAAGGCAACAGGCCTTTTCCCTCTATGCATCCAGGATCTGTAAAAGCATCTCTGTAACTATCAGGAATGTACAGAGATCTGAAAGAGCAGAAGATGTAGATCTTTAAAGAATAGTAGATCACAATGACCTGTTGACTGTATCTTTGCCTTTGAAACTGTGCAGCACTAACCTGCCTTTTGGTTGTCTTCATGACATACAAATAGCACAAAGATATATTGATAGTTCAAACACACAAGGATTACTAAAAATAACAAACAATGGCAAAGTCAGTAGAAAATAATAAATAAATAATATATAAGTGCACATGCCACACGATATATGCACAAGTATAGGTCATGATGCTGCAGCAGCCATTTTTGTTACTTTTAATTTACTGTTTCAAGATGGTGGACACCACCGGCAGAAATATGATACACATACTCCAATGGAGTGCTGGAAGCAATGTACAAAAGAAGCTCTATGAATGCACGTTGTAGAAAGATACAACCCACCATCTAGAATTTGAACATATCACAATATTATATGAATCCCCCCAAACATTCTAAGCCTTCCTCTTTTGGGGGCAGGTCCAAGTTACTCAGCCTCGACTTGCCACCTCCACCTTGCTAGCATACCACTCATCTGTTACATAACCATCTTTATGGTTTTGGAGATTTATCCCCCAAAAAAATGGAAAAAAATACATCTCTTTTAAAATAAATCATGGGCTAACCCTAAATATTTAGGGTTTATGTATTGATAACTATCAATAAAATACCTTTAATTATTTTAATATCTATGCCCCCACGCATTTAGATAAATCATTTTGGCCTGACATGTTATCGAAATTAATGACACTGATGACTATTTAATTTTTGGCGGAGATTGTAATATGATTATGGACCTCTATATTGATCGCAGATCCCAAACTACTTTTATTCCCTGGTCTATGCACTCACAATTTACCTCCACTATAAAACAAAGACCTCTAACTGACACTTGGAGACTTTGTAATCCTACCCTACAAGACTACAGTTTTTTCTCTCCTGTACATTTCTCCCAATCTATGATTGGTTATTTGTTTTTCTCAAAAACCACTTACACAGCACATTTTTTTTCATTCAGAAATTAGTTTTACACTGATTTCTGATCATGACCCTGTTACATTGGATTTAGACTTTCTCCCTGTAGATCATGGGAACAAGAGATAGAGATTTAATAATACCCTTCCGCTTGATCCTGATTTCAAACATTGTTTTGAAGAATTTATGAACAGCTTTTTTCAAGTTAATGAAACACCAGACATTTCCCCCCAGACTATCTGGGATATTTTCAAAGCTGCCTCTAGAGATTTCATTATTTCTTTTGTGTCTCACAAAAGAAAGACTTCCTCCCAAAAGTTGCTTCAGGCCAGGAAACATATTACAAAATTATAAAATACATGCTACACTTTCAACTTTCAACTGAAGATTCTACCTCACATCTCCTTAAATCCAGTGCTAAGCATTACAAAGGGCAAAATAAAGCTGGGAAACTTCTAGGTAATTATCTTAAAATAAAAAAAGATTGTGTCCAGGTAGAGTCAATTTTGTGTGACAATAACAATATTGTTCATAAAAACGAAGATATATTGCCTGAATTTGCTAATTATTATCATACTCTTTATACTCCTGAGTCACATGATCTGGTACATGATATTGATCAGTATTTATCTTCCCTCAAGTTATCCCCTAATTTAGATGTAGACTTCTCTTCACTAGATGGTGATAATACCTTTTAGGAAATCCTCACTGCTATGCATTCCATTAAGAAGGGAAAAGCACCAGGTCCTGCTCTAGTCCCCATATAATTCTATATCCAATTCTTCAAGATTTTCATTCCTAGATTACATCACCTTTCCACATACTTTGTAACCTCTACTTGTGCTGGGGGTTCCTTTCAAGATGCCTTAATCTGTCTCATCCCCAAAGAAAATAAAGACCCAAAATTTAGTAAAAACTATAGGACTATAAGCTCTCAAATTCTTGCCCTATGGCTTGATCCTCTAGTAAATCCAAATCTTTAAAGCACTCGCTGGCAGCTATTTCTCTAGATGCTTAAGAGGCATTTGACCGTATTAATTGGTCAATTATTTTCTCCACTCTTTATTGGATTGGTTTCTGTCAGAATTCGTTAATTTAGTTTCTCTATTATATTCATCCCCCAAAGCCTTAATTTTTGTTAATGTCCTCATACCCTCACCATTTTCACTTCATCAAGGTGTTAGACAAGGCTGCCCCCTTTTCCCTTTATTGTTTATTTTAGCCTTGGAACCCTTCTTGTCTAAAGTTTTTCTGAATTCAGACATTCATAGATTCCAATATGGAGACAAACAGTTAAAATTCTAAGTATTCGCAGATAATATTCTTCTTTTCATGTCTCATCCACAAACATCCTTACCATCCTTTTTGACAGAAGTCACAAATTTCGTTTTTTCTTTCAGGATATAAACTGAATGAGGATAAATGTGAAATACTCCCACTTAATAAATTATGATTAAATTCAGATTTAATTTCCTCTCATTTCCATTGGAATCAAGATAAAATCTAATACCTAGATTTTTGGTTCACTGTTTCAATAAGAGAGACGGTTTCTATTAATACGAAAGTGGTTGTCACAACTCTAACATCTCTTACATCTAGATGAAATCCCTTGTTCTTTTCCTGGTGGGTATGATTGGACACTCTCAAAATGATGTTGGTACCGTTAGTGTTCTTTTTCCAACATTCCTATTTATATTCCTGGTGTTTATTTAAAAAAAATCTATTCTATACTCTCAACCTTCTTGTGGAATAACAAAAGACCCCACATGTCCCTTCAAAAGCTTAAACATCCTAAACAAATGGGGTAAGTCAATTTTCCTGACTTTCATTCTTATGTTACTGTATTTTTTATGAAGCAAGCCTCTTTTTCTTTATTCAAAGATGATTCTGTCCCACCTCCCTTATGGGTAGATCCTAAGACCTTTTTTCTTTATCCTTTTCTGTCAGAGAATTTTTAACCTTTACCCAGAAACCTCTATCTATGCCCCTCCCTATTTTAAAGAATGCATGCAAACTTCTACGCTCTATATTTGTCTGCTATCACACTGTCACAGAACAATTTCTTCATTCCTCAATATGGCATAATGAATATATTAAGATAAACAATAAAACTATTTTTTGGAGTCCTGGCATGAGAAAGGCTTGCAATGGGTACACCAACTCCTTGATAATGATTCCTGCCTTCTTTTCTCGGAAGCTCAAGTACGTTTTCTTTCCCTTCCTCTTATCCAACTAAATATGTCATTAATCTCTATGATTTACACAGCATATCAACATCTTCCACACAATACCACACTGTTAGACTTGTCTTTTTCAGTTGGTTTATCCCTAGACATTTTGGCCTCCTATTTTCAACCTTGTTTTTGTTGATTTTAGGACTCTGGGCAAGTTACCACCGCTATTCAGTGCTAAAGTGCATATGGCCTCCAAGGAAGTTGTGTTGATTGGGTTTCCATGATTGGATTATTTGATTTACAGTTAAGTCCCTAGTGCTGTCCACTGTGTGCGCCCAGGGCCTGTAAATCAAATGCTGCTAGTGGGCCTGCAGCACTGATTGTGCCTCCCACACAAGTAGCCTTTCAAAGGGTTCTCAGACCTGACACTGCAGTGTCTTCATGCAGTTTTTAACTGCCATGTCCACCAAATGCACGCAGTGTATAACTGCCATGTAAACATGGCAAGTGCACCCACTTGCCATGTAAACATGGCAAGTGCACCCACTTGCCATGCCCTAACCGTCCCTTTTCTAACATATAAGACACCCCTTAGGTAGGCCCAAGATACCCCTGTGGGCAGGGTGCAGTGTGGGGGAAAGGTGGGACATGTACTGGTGTTTATTATATGTCCTGATAATGAAATACTGTGTATTTCGTTTTTCACTATTGCAAGGCTATCTGTCCCATAGGTTAACATGGGATTTGCTTTGTAACATCTTACAAGCATAACTTTCCATTGGGGTAAGATAGTGAAATGGAGTTTAGGCTTCCTGAACTCAGAATTTAAAGATACGTATTTTAGTAAAGATTATCTTTATATTATGTGTTTGAAAATGCCACTTTTAGAAAGTGGGCATTTTCTTGCTTGACCATCCTGTGTGACTCTTCCTTTTGTGTATTCCCTGTCTGGGTTTAGAGTGACAGGAGCAGGGGATGTGCATTCACACTGGACAGACACAAGGGGGGGGTTTGAGCTGTGTCCTACCTTTCCTGGGTGACTCATAGTCAGGCTGAATTCAGAATAGTGGGAGGGGTTTTTGCTTGCACCTGAATTAACTGGGGCTGCCTCTCACAAAGCTGTCTCCACCTCCTGTGGTGTACCTGGCCTGAGCCAGGCTGAACTGGTTTATGTGTGCCAGAGGAACTTTGTTTGTACCAACTTCAAAGGGAAATGTGGTATAAATATTGGGGCCCTGACCCTAGAACTTGAGATTACTGCAGGCTTAAGGAACCTACCAGGAAAAAAAGCTGAAGAGATGCCAGGAGGAGTGCTGCCCCTTTGCTGTTGTGCTCGGTTGAGTTGGCCTGCAGTTGCTGCGTGTGTCTTGAGCAGGGAAAGGACTGGAATGTTCGTTCTGCATACTAAGTATCTCCAAGGGCTTGATGTATAGCTTGCCTCTTGTTGGATGTCTCAGGGAAATCAAAGACTTCAACATCTTCTGTATACCGGTTTCTGGAACTAGATGTTTTAGCTGCCACAGAGGAGACACCATCAACGACGATGCTGCCGGCTCCGTGACCTGAAGGCACCGCAGAGGGCTCTGCCGCACTTCACACCATAACCATGTTGTCACCAACACCGCCACCCAGCTGCTGCTTGCTCCGTGACCTGTGGGCACCGCACTCCGCACTGCCTGCACTGTGGTTTGGGGGCACCGCCCGTACGTTATCCAATGCACCGCCCATCCCACACCGCAGCCTTAGCCCCCCTGACACAAGCACCATTGACTCCAGTTCATCAACCGATGCTGCTGCCTGCACCGTGACCTGTTGGTCCCGCACATCACATTGCCCTGTCTAGCACCGCAGCCCTGATTCTACCGACGACAGCGTTTCAGCAATGACGCCGCTGCTGCCTGCACTGTTACTGTCAGCACCGCAATGAGCACCACCACGCTTTGCATAGCAGCCCTGGTCTCACCAACGCCGCTGGACTGCCTGCACCACGATCTGAGGGCACCACACGTTGCACCGCTCCACTTCACATCGCAACCCAGACGCCGGCATTCCTGACTTTAAACTCACGGAGTTTGACCTGCAATGCGTGTGACTTCAAGGGCCCGATGAACCGATGCCTGCCGATGCCGCTTCTCCGTAGCTCATCGCAAGCTCCGACGTCATGCATCTCCAAAGGTACTGTTTTACGGGTCTCCCCGACACCGTTGCTGGCCTGCGATGCTGCGGTCGGCCAGAACTGTTGGATTTGTTTGCTCACAACGCTGTCATAGCCCCTGATGGAGCTATCGACTTCAAGGAACTGTCTTTAAAGTGTATTTTTGCTTTTTTGATATTTGGAATACCTGTATGTTGGATTTTTATCGTTTTTGGTCTTGTTTTTCCAAGATAAATATTGGCTACTTTTCTAAAATTGGTGTGGTATCCTTTTGTAGTTTCTTCACTGTATTACTGTTTGTTATGTGCAAATGCTTTTCACATTGTCTCTGGGATAAGCCTGACTGCTCATGCCAAGCTACCAAGGGGGGGAGCAGGGGTTATTTTAGATGTGTAATCCCATTATCCTGACTAGAGTGGTGGATTCTGCCTGGCATGGGTGCAAACCCTAGTCAACCAGAAAACCCATTTCTAACTCACACCTACTACTTCTACCCCTCAATTAGCTACATCATTGTTATCCTCCAATTCAGACTTTATAATATAATAGCTACTTCTTTGGAAAACCGAGATAAGACAGATGTTGAATTACAATGGGAACAAGATTTAAATACCTCTTTGTCAATTTGTTTATGGAACAAGATTTGGCTTAAATAATGGAAATCCTCTAGGGCGCTAACACCATTCAAACTTTATTTTTTATTTACAGTAGGCTCTTGATCACCCCAGTTACTTTACACAAGATGAACCTGACTACTCCTTCCTCTTGTTGGCCATGCAATGTCACTTCCTCTGACCTAAAACATAGACTATTTGATTGTCCCTCCACTTATCAATTTTGGTTGAAGGTCTGAAAACAGATAAATAATATTTTTCACTCCCAAGTTCCTTTTAATTTAAAAATATATAGCTAGTTAGTGTCTCAGACAATTGGTCATCTCATTCAGCTAAAGTTGATGTTTTGGATGTACTTCTTGCACTTGCCTTTCAAGAAATAAATGAATCCTTGAAAGACTCTTCCAATATATACTTCTAATCCTGGTGGTATGGTATTTGTTATAATCATAGACTTAATAGAGCGTGTGTCAATCCGTTATCTCTTGCTATCAAAAGAGACATTCTTTGGTTACCAGTGATAACCTTTCTGGATTCTACTGCAAAATGTGTCAATTCACATATTCCTCAGATTGGAGAGGTACCCAAACCTCCTTAACTTTTCTCTGATGTTATACACAGTTGTCATATATAGCGCTTTTCTTGCTATGTTATAAATAATGTATATTTTCCTTACTTTAAGCAATGATGTTGTATTTATGAATTTTTTTATTTGACACAGTTATATAGTCATCTCTTTTCTCTTTCTCTTTTTCCTCTCTTTTCCACACTCTTTTCTATCCTTTCAGTTTATTATATTATTCTTATGCCTACAGTGCTATATATGATTGTATACTATTCCAACTTCCAAATAAAATGAATCTTAAAACTTTTTTAAAAAAGATGAAAATTCAAAGTTAAGATTTCCAGGACCACGAAGGTGGAGACATCAAAGGCGTCAGTAAAAACTGGTCTCAGTCATAGGAAAACCATATAAGCCCTGGGCACTGGGAACAAGTAAATATTCTTTAGCTCTGGTGTCCCCCGGAGGGCGTGGACACTGCAAAGCTTATTAACTGGTTCTTGTGGTCGCCTGCAGCCGCAGCAGGCCTTCACAAGACTTCCTTATTTAGTGAGAGAAAAACATCACCCGTAGCCATCTGGACTGTTCGAGACCTAGGACCTGTAGATGTTAGATCTTTCATTAAGATGCTCTAAGGCCTGAGCTTTTGTGTTGCCCTGGGAATGTTGAACTCTTTGGGCCTTATCTATGAAGGTCTGCGACACTTGTACGCCACCGTTGCGTCACCTTTTGTGAGGCTGCGGCGGCGTAAATAATGTGCCATGTTGCGACATATTTACAAACAGATGCATTACTTTGTAAAGGCCTGCGCTGCATTATACCTGTGTCGGGTATAATGTATGCAGGGTGGGCGTTCCATCGCAATAAAGGGTCGTAGAAGTGGTGCAGTGTAATCCATCAGATTTCACTGCGACTCTTCTAGGACGCTCCTGCGTCAATACCTTATGGCTGCCTCACAGCAGGCGTAAGACTGACGCAGGCCCTTTCACATGGGGCTTGACCCATGTGAAAGGACACATTGCTGGAGTTGTGTCTGTTTTCAGACACACCCCAGCAATTCATCGTGTCGCAAGGAGGGCGCAGTGAAAATTGTTGCATCGCTGTTTTGCCGCAACGATGCAACAGTTTTCATAAATGAGGCCCTTTGTATATTGGGTCATGTATGGTTAATTAGCAAAAAACAAGATATATGAAATTTCACTGAAATGTTGTTAAAGGCAATAGGTTTTGCTTTTTGATAGTGAAGGACAAATATTATAATGGTTATGGCACAACATAAGTATCCCAGCACTTTGAATCTATATAAAAAAAGGATATATATATATGCTTCTGAAACCAAATACATTTCAACATTATTCATTTTTTTAAATTTATTTAAACAAACTTAAACATTTGTTCTTTATTTTTAACAAAACATTCTGTGAAGCTTAAGAAAAAACATCCACATTAGACCCTTGGCTCTGTCAGTTAGTTTTCTCCTTCATCACAACCCATACACAATCATTCTTAATAGTAAAGTAAAGTAAGTAAGTCCGTTTTTATATAGCGCAGCTACTCACCCTTACGGGTCTCAAGGCGCTGGGGGCCGGAGTGGAAATTAAGTGAGCTATTGCCCAGAGTCACATGGTGCTGAGCTGAGCTGCCGCCGGAGCCGGGGATCGAACCGTGAACCCTGTGCTCCGGAGTCAGCTGCCCTGGCCGCTGCACCACACCTCTCCACAATAGACGGAAGATTACGCAAAAAACCTTGCTCCTCCACAATCATTCATCAGAAAAAGCATATCTAATGTATTTGGTTTCATATGTATATATATATATCCTTTTTTTATATAGATTCAAAGTGCTGGGATACTTTTTAATGTAAAGCCTGAAGAAGGTGGTTGGACCTGCTGATACCACCGAAACGCGTCGCTTCTTGGTCTTTTTTATAAATAAATTCTGTGCATACCAATTGGTGTTCTTCACAATACAATAAGATAATGACATTACTTAGATGTTGAATGGATCTTTAATGTTGATTCATACAGTTGATTTGCACTTTGTCTTATATTTTGTCATACAGTTGATTTGCACTTTATCTTATATTTTGTCATATATTGTGCAAGAATTTCTGATAAATTGTGGTATTAAGATTAGAGTTGATTAACTCTTTTTAATTATTTTTAACAAATTGCATTTACTTAATGAATAAACATTCATATATTTGATTTGTTGGCTACTGTTATAGTCTCCGGTTGATTGATTGTGCAAGTGATGAATGATTAGTTGAGTACGCTATTGCTGTTTCCCAAAGGGAATTGTTTTCAGACCTAGTGTCAATTTGGTGTCCTGTCCCTTTGGAGAGTAGGACCCCTCTCTTTTTTTTGGAGCTATTAGACAAGTGACAGCCAAGGTATGTCGTCGTTAAGCCCATTCTCTACTGTCTCCAGTCTAAACACCCACCGTTGCTCAACCCTTAAAAGTGTTTTTATTAAGGTGAGGTGTGGTCACTAACAAATTGGGTTTGTCGAGGACGGTCTAATTGAGTTCATTTGCGCTGTGGTTCTTCTCTAAGAAATGTTTTGTCAATTTGGTCGTTTGTTTTGCACACCTAATAGTGCATTTGTGTTCCAGAATGCAGATCTTAACTTTACGCGTTGTCATACTGTGAGAAGTTGGCCTGGTATATGCTGTCCACTAATTAAAGTGGGCACCCTGTACCAGTCCAAACAACCCTTATGGTGATTTAAGAGGTCAAAAATAACCTTAGAAAGCTATCCAAGTGGTAGCTGTGGAGATCAGCCTTCAGGCTTAGTCTTGAAGGAATGTTAAGCAGCTTGTTTTACCAGAATGCAACCTTATAGGATTGGTTAAATGAAAGGAGAACCACACAGTAGTTATAAAAATATGTATTTATTAATATAACACTCTCTAGTACGAGACAGTATCTTCTACACGAAGATACTCACAAAGCACACAATACTGTAGCACAGAAACAATAGTAAATAGCACTAATACACAGTGGGCTCCGGGGGAGACCAAACCATATACTAAAATAGTGGTATAAGAACCACAACTCGAGTCAAGACAGTGACTAGAGGTTGTAGAATCGCAGGGACCCCAAGGAACCACCCAAGATGAGTAAGTAGGGACCCCACGGAGGACTGGTGCAGTGTGGTAAAACGACTGTGTGCTCCGTACAATTCTATGGGAGAGTCGCAGTTGAAGTTTTAAAGTTTAAGGACCCTTCCCAGTGGACTTTGAAGAAACCCTAGAACTTAGGAGGTTGGAGAGTCACTCCACCCGTGGATACTGAAGTACCAGAGTTACCTATCCCAGGGAAGCCGGGTGCATAGGTCTGAAGTGGCGTCGGAAACAGCCATCGAACCCAATGGAGGACTTCGAAGAAGAGCCGCTGCTGGAAGGAACAAAAGTGTCCGTTGGAATACAAAGGTGGATTCTTGTCGAAGAGTACCTGAAAGCAGAGGAGGCAGAGTCTGGGTCACTCAGGCGTGACCAGGGGCTCGGTAGACGAATGCCCACCGATGTCGGGTGCTTCAGGTGCGTTGAGGGGTTCTTGACTTTGCAGCCACGGGGACCAGGAGATGGCGAGGACAACCAGGAGCCAGATACAAGCTGTCACACAAAGGAAGTCGAGTGCTGAGGGGTCAGTGTCTGGCGGGAGCACCAACAAGCCTTGGCAACGGCAACCCATGCAGAAGGTCAAAGAAGGTTACAGTTCGGACCAGCAAGGTCCAGGAGACTCACCAAACACAGGGGAGTCAGGTCAGTCCTGGAGCAATCAGGGGAGCCCAAGAAAAGCAAAGTTGACCCTCAAATGGACCCACTGGCTGAAGGCACAGGAGTCGCGAGAGGACCTCAAGCGATTTCACCAAATAGCAGCCCACGGAGCACTGAGTGTGGGGAGGCCGGAGTTCTTGGTAGGAAATGGTGCCAGAGATTACGGCTACACGGAGCCCAATGCACTTGCTCGGGAAATGCCAACAAGCATATGCACTTGCAAATGAACACGGTGCACAGGGGTATGGGTATTGCAGCCCCCACGAGGGATTCTGGCCTCAAACTTGGTAAGAGGGCAGTTCGGACCTCGAGAGACGTAGAAACCTACCTCATATGTTGCTGGAGCCTTTGGAGTCCTTAGGAGCTCAGGATCAGCAGACCATTCGGTTATGATGTGGTGCCTGCGGTTGCAGGGGAGTGACTCATTCACTCCAAGGGAGATATCTTCAGTTGTCATTGATGCTCCACAGGTCCTGCACCTGTATGGTGCATGGGCACAGACGATGCTTCAGACCGAGAGGGAGACGAAGTCGGGCCCAAACGAAGGCCAGCATAGTCCAGAGTGTCCAGACTGTCGAAGTTCAGTGGTTTCTGGTTCAGAATCTTGTCCACGTCAAATCTAGGGTCCCACAGCCAGGTAAGACCTTTGGTACCCACGGGAGAGGGTTGGACAGATTCAGGGGACCCTCCCAGGGGAGGGTCAGGACAGTGCGGAGGCTACTCCCATGTCCTTTGCCCAGTTTCGAGCCAGCGCAAGAGCCAACGGCTCCCAGGACTGGTTTGAACTGGGCTATGCACAGGGACACCTAATGTGCCCCTCATACAGACTTTCGGTCGCTGGCAAGCGCACCTATCCAGCCGTAATACACTAAATCCTGTCTGGTAGGTGGTCACACCTCCCTGTGACAGGATGCCTATTGTTCTGCCTTCCCCTGCTCGAGCTTGGCTCAGCAGCAGGAGGGCAGACATGTGTCTCTGGTCGGCAGCAACCATTTTATGCTGCCCGGGACTAGAAGGCTGGTACCGGGAACACCAGGGACCCAACAAAGCTCGTTTCTGAGGGGTGGAATCATACCTCCCACACTGGTTACTGGTGTGGGGGTATGATTCCACAATGTTTGACACCAAACACGATAGGGTTACTTTCAGCCGTTTTAGAGTTGGTCATCACGCGTCGCATAATGCCACTCTATATGTCGTAAATGGCTGCTGCACTAACAACCCGGGAGAATGGACTCCGTGGGCTGCAGAGGTGTTCTGCTCATGCAGGGGCACCCTCTCACTTAGAACCAAGCACCCTGCCTTCAGGATTGTTAAGGCCTGCTATAGGGGTGACATAGGTTTTAAGTGTAGTGACCCTTAGATATAGTAAACCTATATCTTAAGTAAGTGGTGCATGCACCAACTTACACAGGCTGCAATGGCAGGCCTGTAGTTCCATTTTGCATGGCCTTTCATGGGTGGCATAATACATGCTTCAGCCCATGGGAGGCCTCTGGGGTACCTATGCCTTGGGTAAATGGGTACCATATAGTAGGGACTGACAAGGGTGCCCCAGTATCCAATCTGGAGTGTACCTAAGTACATAAAATAACAGTTTAGTGAGAAAGCAGATAGACTGGGGTCCTGATTAGCAGGATCCCAGTCAGACTATTCAAAAACAGTATCACATTTAACAAAAAGTGGGGGTAACCATAAGAAGCAGATCCTACTTTCCTACACATACCTATATACCTAAGCCTGCAAGGGCATGTGATCAAGTATATAAGTTTCTCACTGTTACACTTTGTGTTCTGTTTAAGCACCCAGGGCTTTCCTGTTCCAATATCAATTGTTTTGGTAACTGAAGTCTAAGCACATGCCTCACAGGAGCCACACGGATAATGTCCCTGCACCAGACCTAGGCTTAGTCTTATTCAGACCACCAGACAGAACACTCTATGGGGTTCTGTCTGGTGGTCTGAATAAGACTAGGCCTAGGTCTGGTGTGAACCAAAGAGTCTCTGAGGTTGCAACTCCTTTTAAAAGCAAAAAGAGGTTTTTCCAAAGTGTGTTTGCCCTTGTTCAGGATATGCCAGTTTTTGTGAATTACCTTTTTGACCTTGTATGAGAAGGAATAAAAAGTGTTCACAAAGACCAGTCTGTTTGTGGGCTCTTTGTTGGATGCTTGTTCTAGGAGGGCGTCTCGGTTATTATTCCTAGCTCATATGATTACCGCCCCAACCGTCATCACTTAGGTTGAAGACGTGCATGCACCTTAAGCATTCTTGCTAAGGACGACTGGGGTACTGAGCCTGACATTTGCAGGTGAGTGCCAACCATTTTAAAAATAGTTTCACGACATAGTCGCACAGTGTCTAAGCTATCATCTTGAACTGTGTTTTACTAGCTATGTTTGGCTAGGTATGTGGGTTTTGTTGGGACTCTCGAGCCTTTACAACACCAACCATTGACGGATTATGTGTTTTCTGTTCAAAACATATTGGCTGACTCTACCTCAAACTTCACATGAATCTAATTTTTTTCGGTATGTTTTTTTTTCCTGTTCCCTTACAGGTACCACCGGTGTATTCAACTATCTGGTTAATCCTGGATCACTGGTCTAGTATCTTATTTAACTTACCAACATATTGGTTATTGTTGTCAACACGTTTGTTCACAGCTTTTTAGATATCACTTGTATAGCAGTAGCAGACACTAGATCCTGAAGAAAGCCGCAACACTTTTTAGGTCATAGGCTGAAACATGTTGATCTAAACCAGTACGATTCGATCTAATGGTTCTCGTTGTACATCCTGTTTCCTTTTCTGTTTTTAATCCTAGCACAGGGCAGCCAGAATAAATAATACGGTAAACCTTGTAGCTAGTTTTAACTCACTTCACTATTAGCACTGCACCCTTCACTTCACTGAGCTAGCTCATATTGGGTCTTAGCGTTACCCTCTCTGACAAATAAAACATCCCTAAGCACCTCCCGTGCAGCGAGGGGGTTGTAGCCCGCACCATGACTAGGTTTCATGGTGCAAGGAGGATTCCCAATGATGAAGCATGCCACCTTTGGCGGGTGAAGGAAACCGTCCTTTAAAGGGACGCCTCCTTTGTAGTGAGCCTCCTCCGTCTTTGTTCTTTCCCTTTCCAGACCTGAGGGCCTTTTTGTGTTTAGTGATTCCTCAAATGTTTCCCAGGGCTCCAATTCCCTTGCACTATAACTCACTCCCAGATCATCATAGCATTTTATAAAATGGCACCCACATGCACACTATGGTCCTGACCACAGGATTATGATTTCTGTTTGAGCAAGGATGGATTGAAATTAATAGTTAAGCAGAAAACCACAGTGCACTGCAAGTCACTTTTGGCAGGTCAAACCTGATGACATTTACTGAAGTAAAAAATGTCCGGTAAATTCTGATTAATGCTGACTTTGTTGTGGAACCCCATTTTTCTGGGGAATACTCAGAATATGGGATATTTACTATACCTGGTAAATACCACACATTGAGGCATCGTTATTTATCACATCCCATACCAGCCCACTCGTAATCAAGGATATAATGGTGTTCACTAATAGTTATAAGTACATTCATCTTTCTGGATACATATTATTAAAATAATGCACTTATGCTTACCTTAGATATCACTGTTCCCCCTGAGCGAATGTGTGTTTTGCAGTAAATGGGCTGGGTTTATGTACACAAAATAGGGAGTGTGAATGTAACAACAAGCAACGCATGTAACTCTGTTTCAGAAAATAGAGTACATTTAATTTGATTTTAGCATATGTCAACAATTAGTGCAATTGATTTAAAGAATCATTTGATGTAATAAATGACGTTGATGTACAATGGCTCAAACATGGGTAAACATGCAACTTAATATAGACTACAGGTAATTGTTTGGATATTTAAATTATATATATACATATATATATATATAACGCTCCACTGCCCCTTGAAACAGTAAGGACCAGCACTCTCGTTGGTATAAAATCCAGATACGGATTTATTCGTGCACAAAAATCAAACAACAAACGCGTTTCAGCCTAAGCCTTCGTCAGTGTATTTGAGTACCAATTATTTGATTGATAAAATTAAGTAATGAGAAATAACAGCAAATACAGTGACATGCAAGTCTGGCTTATACTCATATAGAGAGTACCATGCGTGCCATAAGGTAAGGCACCTTACTCTCAAGACCACATTAAGTACGTAGTTTGTAATTTACAGCCATAAGACTGCTCGTCGTTTACCTGACGTCTTCACTAATAGATTATTTGTTGTAATGGACCCATTTAGCGCCTACTTTAATTCTGCTGATTTTACAGCACAGCAAAATATATATTTTTTGAAATTGTAGATTTTTGGATAGCTGGTACCCAAGTAATTAGATGGTTAAAAAAGACACAAACAACATGATGTGTAGATAAGCAAAGCTTTATTAAGATGCAGAAAGTAATCCGATGCTGATTTCCATAAATGACAAGCCCGTCATCCAACACATAGTAAACTGACCAATCCAGCCACCCATATAAGATAGTTCACATTATAAGCAATCTGTTAGTCTGTAGTATTTCTCAAGGAGATTAACTAGTTGAATTTTATTGTAAGATGCTAAACTATGGCACCTATTTTCTAAGCACTTATAATTCAAATAAGGGAGATGTCAAATGACTAAACTTCAATAATCTCAATTGTGATATAGTAAGTCAATTTTTAATAGATTGGATAGTTATTGCATAATGTTCACTATCCCCTTATCAAATCAGTCTCCCAACATTAAATGCAATAGCCGGAATTAGGTTCTATCAAGGCCATGCTAAAATAGGCTCTCATCTCCCTTTCCCACTAGGGGGTGCTGTAAACAGATTACCCTGTGCCTCTCCTATCAACTCCCACATCTTGTCATCTCATTAACATTTGAGTAGATGTACTTGGTCCATGGCTTCTTCATGTTTCAGTGACAAATTCCTCAAAATAGATTTGAACATCTTAGTTAAAATAACTTGCAACCTACCCCTGGCCTTGGTCACATATTGGTGCCATATTCAGTGCTCTGCCTCATTGATATATATATTGCCACAGCATTCAAATTTGTTCTGGTAAACTACTCCATTACCTAACTTTGGACTATTTCAATGAAATAAAATCTTAACTGCTTCTCTATGTATGCAGAGACGACCAGGAGCAAGTAATAATGATACTCTGGTATCTCTTTTGGGAATATTTTCCAATAACCAGGGATATTTTGGTATAGCTGCCTGATATTTGTTCTTTCTGTTGGATGGTGCTCTTTATAACATGCATGAGCAGAGGAATTGTGAAGGTCTGGGTTCTTTTTAGTTTACCAGTAATTCCGCCCTCCTCTCTTAGACTCCCCTGATGAAGTAGTGGGTCTTGACTGGGAGCCACTGGACATGCTTGCCATTCCTGAACTGCTAGACATAGAATATCTGGCCTGTGACTGAGAGCTGGACTGGGACGACCCTCCCGCGGAAAATCTCGCTTGGGAGCCAGACATAGCCATGGACTGCCCACCTTCCACCACCAGTCCCTCAGAGGATGACGAGAGGGGCTGGGATGCTTCCATCACTACGGCGCCGCCTGAAGATTTGGCTTGTGCTGTCCCAGCTGAGAACCTGGCTGAGCTCTCTGAGGTAGATGACTTAGACAAAGACCCTGCAAAGGAGGAACCGCCTGAAGAAGATTTGGATTGTGACTCTTCCATTGATGCAACGCCTGAAGACTTGGACACCGCCATTGATGAGCTCACTGACATCGAAGCCGCTCCGGTAGAAGATTCATCTGCGTTGTCTAACGACAAACCCCCTCTGCAGTAAATAAATAAATAAACACCACTCCAGTTAGATCATTTGCAAATCACAAACTGCTGGCCACACTTAAAATTAGTGTCTCGTTCTTCACCTGTAAATTTATTAAACTAATCTTTCTTTTCTATCAATTCGGCCTATATTTTCCTTGATTAAAAATTCTACAGGTACGTATGTCATTACATTGTGTGGTCTTCCAAAATGGGTTTCCGCTTTCTAGTACCTTTGTGTTAAAATATTGGTTTTGTTTAAAAATATTTATTTTACATCAAATGTTAAACGAATGGTGCCCTTATCATCGTTTTATTATGAAAATTATGCATTTTATACTCCTCATTTCTAATATCTTACCCACTTATATTCAGAAAGAAAACTCGAGATCTGGCCTGAGATTGCTTTTTTTGTCATCAAATTCTGATTTTTAAATGTAACCTTCCCTGGGATAACATGTGACCATCCCTTACTGTCGACTGTTCCACTGAGATTATATGTTCTCCTCTAAGTCATGCTTAATTTGAGCTGGTGGTTGCTGGTGTGGCCACCGGCACACTTTTTTGGGGACGGATCTTATTTTTTCATATCCGACATTTCCCGAGATCAGAGAGGGAAAAACACACAAAAGGGAAAGAAGGAGAAAGAGAAAGACTGAGACACCGTCACAATGGGGGAAAGCAGGACCCTCCAAATGAGATAAAGGGGTAGGGAGTGTCTGGTAGTGGATTAAAGAGACATGCAGTAGATTCCAGACTACACAGCCTTGGTATTCAGTGCGCCGGTGCTCACAGCGAGCTTCTGAGGGGTGCTTTGGGCACCAGCACCAATTCTTCTACAAATTCAGCGCTACTTCTAAGGCTAGCCTCAGGGAAATGCCGAATCAGGCCTGCCTAACCCCAAGACCTGTAAACGTGGCCTTGAAAATAGAATTATCCACGATGGAGGACTTTTTAGAAACTTGACACACACAGAACTCCAGAATAGTCCAATTGCAGGTAGTTAGGGACATACTTATGTGCACACAGATGTGAGTCATATAGCTTATGACATAAGGATCTGAATGTCAACTTGTGACAGAAGCAGAACACCCTACATGCCCTAATTGACAAAGGTTGCTTGGGAATATTTGTGCTCATGCTGCCCTTGCTACCCCCATGTGTGATCCCATCCATCTGAGGCTTGGAGGTGCATCAATCATGCCTTCTTCCCGGGAACTAGAAATTGCACTTGTGCAAAGTACACCTAGGTGTGTGCAGACATCGCAATGCTACACAAATGTTAGACACACACTGATGTGGCTCTTTTTTTATCGAAATTGTGCCAATCAGATGCTATAGATTCTTTCCTCGATGGACAGCCAAAGTGGAGCCTTGAAGAAGCCACTGAAGGAAAACACCAGTTTTTGAACCAATAGAATCGAAATATTTTGAAAATACTCACTTTGTCTATTCACAGGGATATCTATTAGTTGGGGTGAGGGCACAGAGAGCAAGCCATTCAGTTGTGCCATGCATTTTACTATTATATTATTTTGTGCAGGCTAGAAGAAATCATCACCCAATCAAATTGTAGGCAGCTATGATGTCACAAATCTACTTTATACCAGCAACTTTAAAAAGAAGACATGTAATAAATCACTGTATAACTGGGCAGCCAAAATAAAACTTTACCTATAGAAAAAAACTTTGCACACTCCTTTGGGTGTTAGTGAACAATAAAAGAAAATGCAATGTTTGATTTTTTGCCTCTTTATTGCTGTATTAGATGTTTACCATGTGCTTGTCTGATGTAATTTCGGATGCTAGTGCAGCTGACTATTCATTCATAAATGCTGTTCCCCAGGGGTGTCCAACCTTTTTTGTAATGAGAGCTACTTCTGATCAGTGAAAATCATTGTGAGCCACTGAAGGCCAAGTATCTTGCGTATTGTTACCAGACACCCCCTCGCCTAGCTTCATTGATTTTAAACCTAATGTCCCTGGAGCCCGATACTATGGTTTGAACAAAATACTGTGACTAAGGGTACTATGATAGGGCTACCATGTGCGTCAGTCAGTGCATGGACTGTGGGGATGTATGAACATGTGTGAATGAATAGGATATTTGTGTATGGGTGACTGAGAGCCTGTGTCGGATGTACTTGTGGCATAGGACATACCTTTAGCCATATGTAGCACTGTTACATGTCCAACACAAACATACAACCATTTTGTTTTTTTAAATGGGAGAAATTTAAAGTGCAGAAAAATGTTCTGCAAAAATGTTTCTAATAAGCAACATTTTTCTGCACTTAAAATTTCACCCATTTAAAAAAAATAGCTGTATTTTTCAGTTATAAATATGGCAGCGTGTCTACCAGTCACTAGGAGCAAGATGCCTGCTGTGTGTAGATGCAACACTTTGAGAAAATTAAACTGAAGATTTAACTTTATGTTTATATGCATTACATAAGACTCCTCAGTTTAATTTTTGCCCATGTCAAAATGTCTTTACAAACAGCACGCATATTACTCCCACTAGCCTGTAGAAATTGTGCCATATTTATAACAGGAAAATCCAGTCATTTGTTTAAATGTGAGGAATTTAAAGTGAAGAAGCATGCTTCATAAAACAATATGACTTAATTGAATTAATTTAAAGTAGAGAAAAACATTAAGACAATGTTTCATCGAAACATTTTTCTTCACTTCAAATTTCTCCCATTTAAAAGAAAATGACTGTGGGGCATATTAGCAAGAACCTCGTTAAAATTATCGCCGTTTTAGCGGCAGGAAACTGCTGCTAAAACGGCGATAATGGGCTTGCTAATATGCGTTATGGAATTCCAATAGAAGCCCAGGTTAGATGTCCTGCACATCTAACCTGGGCTTCTATTGGAATTCTATAACGCATATTAGCAAGCCCATTATCGCCGTTTTAGCGGCAGTTTCCTGCCGCTAAAACGGCGATAATTGTAACGAGGTTCTTGCTAATGTGCCCCCGTGTTTTTCAGTTATAAATATGGCACTGTGTCTACCAGCCACTGGGAGCAAGATGCCAGCTGTAACACTTTAAGGGAGAAAATTAAAATGAAGAGTTAACTTAATCATTAAGTTAACTCTTCATTTGAATCTTCTCTCTTTTAAAAGCATTGAGAAATATAATTTTGTTCTCTCGCTCCAATATTGAGTTGAGAACAACTTTTATTTAAGAGTAAAAATACCTCAGTGCATCAGTCTGGACCTCTGTGACCCACATGGGTCACAGATTTGAGTGGAGTACTGTTCATTATCAGACTCTGCTATCTGCAGCCTGATAATAATGTAAAATAAACATAGCTTTCCTGAACTTTAACTGGAAAACACAACACTTATTTATTGCAGTTCTTAGTTAAAAATGAACTCAAGGCTGGGCGCCCTTCTAAAGGTTTCTACGTGAGAATATAAAAATATAGAAACATTAAAAGTAATATGAATGGAAAGAGTCTTAGTCGGAAGGTAAAACATTAGTGTAAAGAAACAGTACGTTTTTGACTGTGAACTTGTTTTCCCGTTTAAGTCAGACAGTGTGAGGAAATCCCTTAGAAGTTGGGAATGCCACCTCCTTGTCCCGCCTGTACTTACCCTTCCTCGTCCAGCAGGCGGCGGTATGTCTCAATCTCCCTCTCCAGCCGGACTTTGATATCCAGGAGCTGCTGGTAATCTGCTTTCTGGCGCTCCATGTCACCCCGCACTTGTGACAGCTGCTCTTCAGTGGTTGTGATGATGAGCTGAATCTGCATCAACTGCACACCATAGCGGTTTTCTGTCTCCGTCAAGGAATCTTCAATGGCTTTTTTCTGAAACGATGAACGGTACTCATTATGGGTGAGGATAAGTGGGTTATCACCAGTCGCGGCTCCTGTTGGGAGTGCTGCGGGGCGGTGGGGCGGGGGAGGGGCTGGGTGGGGAGTAGTAAACTCAGGCATATGGCCGAACGGAGATAAGTACAGAAATAAATAAATAAAACGAATTACATTGCGCGTGCTGCAACGCCAAATGGCGATGTGGCGCGCGCAATGTAATTCATTTTATTTATTTATTTCTGTACTTACCTCCATTCGGCCGTATGCCGGAGTTTACTACCCCCCACCCTGCCCCTCCCCCGCCCCACCGCCCCTCAGCACTCCCACCAGGAGCCGCAACTGGTTATCACGCATAAGAGGAAAGATAGAACGAACATCAACAGCGGCAAGGGGCTAAAGGATTTTGCAATCATAAATCCTGCGATTTGCAACACCACTGGGCTGGCGACCATAAAATACGTTTACTAGTCAACAATGTTTTTCCATCTTTTAAAAAGGGTTTTGTGAGCCATACTGAATCACAATTTTTATGGGGCTTTAAAAACAGGAGCGGCCTGTGCAGGTAAGAGCAGTGGGGCGGGGTGGGGGAGAGTCGGCAGACGACAGCGAGGCTAAGTTAAATTTAAAAAAAAGAAAACCACTTACCTTGCACTCCCCGCATCACTGAGTCGGCAATGCGGCAAGCGTTCAGGTAAGTGGTTTTCTTTTTTTTTTTATTAACTTTACCTCGCCTTTGTCTGTCGACTCCCCTCCCCCCCGGCCCACCGCTCTTACCTTCACGGGCCGCTCCTGGTTAAAGGGGCATTCATTTCAAATTACGATTCAGAGAGCTATGTGTCAGAGATTTCAGACCTCAAGTATGGTCCATTTACTGACCCCTCTACGAGGTGGTAATGGGTTGACAAAGGGTCATTTTGGGGCTCCTTCCTTTTTGGGAATCGTGCTGGTTGCCTGAGTGGGCTGCCCTCCTTGATATTTTCCCAGATGGGAAGTTTTATGTTTTTTAAAGCAGCACTGGCTTCTTTAAGAAACTCACGCTGCTTTAAAATGGAAAGATTCCAATTTTGAGGATGTAAACACAGGGCTGGGGGTCTGTTGTTCTGTGCAGGCCTCCATCCCTGTTTTGTATCCAATCAAAGGGGCTCGCAATTTGCAATCTGCCTAAACAATGTTCATTAGGCAGGTTGTTCTGTGACTGATAATTACTGGGGTGCCCCAGGAAGCAGTATTGACACATGAACTCTTACTCCTATCAGTTAGAACACAGTTACCTTCTACTTCAAAGTGTGTTTTTGTATTTAAATCTTTCTTACTTTTTTTGCATAATGGTTTTCTGTGTGCTGAAACAGAAAACGTTGGTTCAATAAATAATGTATAATGATACGTGATAGATAGGCCGGTGATGGACTAGCACCACATATTCTCATGCACGTCATAGAAAACAGAGAGACCTTGGCTCACATGTTTTCACTTTATGATAGTTACTTTAAAAGCGCACACTATTCTGTTAACAAACTAAAGTTGCCATCTTTCTTCCAGGAATCTCATGGTCACTCGAAGGTAAGCCTAGGTTAAATTTGAATTATGCTAGAGAAAGTTTTTAAGTTTCTGGCACACATATTTTCCTGAAAGGTCGCATCATGTGATTTGCTTAATTTACGCCCTCAGGAGACTGGCTCATGCAGAAAAAGTCTTGTTCGTAAATTTTTGTGCACAACATATTTGCATCTAATTTTCACCGGAAGCAGTGGCAAGCTACATTGGACTCAACTGTGGTAATTTTCTTGAAATAGTACCAAAATTATTCAAATGACTACACGAATTCACACACTCTTACTTGTGGACTATGCTGAGAATGGCTGTTTTCGGTCTAGCACAGATATGCATCTCTGTTATTCCACTTCACATTATGGCAGACCACTAGGCAGATCCTATCACTGAGTTTACCCAAATATACTGGGCCTGGTTCACAAAGAAAGTATTAAATCAACACTTGCACATGTACATCTACGTGCAAGTGTAGATTAACTACTTTCTTCAATTTACAAACATTTCCAGGAATATACATGAAAAGTTGCCCTAGGGGCAGGTTTCCATGAATATTCGTGGGAAGGTCGTGTGATACTCACACACAGGGAGAATAGAATTCCCTGTGAAAATGCACTTGTTTTCTCCAGGGCAAACAAGTTTTCCCTGCGGAGAAATCCCTTCTTCTATGCCCCAAACAACTTGTGGGGGGGGGCTCCATTCCCCTTCCAACTGTGGAAAACCCCTGGTTGAAATAAGAATCAGCCTCTTTCCAGGAGAGATCTAAAGGGAGGCAGACCTCCTGCTCAGGACATTTTCCAAGAGCTCAGCTGTTCTTACACTAGGGCTCACCTTGATTCAGTTGATCCCCACTAGTGCCAAGGTACCTCGCGGTGTATGTGCGCTTTATAAATGATATAAATAAATAAGCGTGAGTAGCCTCTATGGACTGACTGTGTGTTCCACCCAGCAGAGTGCCCTTACCATGGCCAGTTGGGACTGAATCTCGGTCTCCGCACTTTGAGCTAGACGCCTCTGCTCGGACACTTCTGTGGTCGTTGTCTGCACTTCTTCGACGCCCTTGGTCATTTCCCGCTTCAACTCAAGACTCTACAAGGAGAAGCAAAGATTTGGATTTTAGTGCATTTGTCAACATTTACGGCTTCATCCTTTGTTCTTGGCTTATTTCCTCACTTGTACTCTTTGGGCCTGATTACAAGTTGGGAGTTTAATTTCATCCCATGCGTAAACATGGACGGGACGGAATGACAAGTTTGGTTTTATTTAACGCATCTGATAATTATTGGGTGTGTTAACCCAAAATTTGTAACATTTTGGCAGGTCAAACCTGCCGAAATTTAACAGGGGAAAACATATGGTTTTTACCGTATCAAGCTGATTTTGGTGCATTATACACCAAAATCTGCATGTTATTTTCCATAAACGCATAATAGGTGTTATTTATCGCATCCGGCAAATAACGAAGCAAAGATTTGGATTTTAGTGCATTTGTCAACATTTACGGCTTCATCCTTTGTTCTTGGCTTATTTCCTCACTTGTACTCTTTGGGCCTGATTACAAGTTGGGAGTTTAATTTCATCCCATGCGTAAACATGGACGGGACGGAATGACAAGTTTGGTTTTATTTAACGCATCTGATAATTATTGGGTGTGTTAACCCAAAATTTGTAACATTTTGGCAGGTCAAACCTGCCGAAATTTAACAGGGGAAAACATATGGTTTTTACCGTATCAAGCTGATTTTGGTGCATTATACACCAAAATCTGCATGTTATTTTCCATAAACGCATAATAGGTGTTATTTATCGCATCCGGCAAATAACGAAGCAAAGATTTGGATTTTAGTGCATTTGTCAACATTTACGGCTTCATCCTTTGTTCTTGGCTTATTTCCTCACTTGTACTCTTTGGGCCTGATTACAAGTTGGGAGGTTAATTTCATCCCGTGCCTAAACATGGACGGGACGGAATGACAAGTTTGGTTTTATTTAACGCATCTGATAATTATTGGGTGTGTTAACCCAAAATTCGTAACATTTTGGCAGGTCAAACCTGCCGAAATTTAACATGGGAAAACATATGGTTTTTACCGTATCAAGCTGATTTTGGTGCATTATACACCAAAATCCGCATGTTATTTTCCATAAACGCATAATAGGTGTTATTTATCGCATCCGGCAAATAACGTATCCTGTGGTATCTTTATTTAACAGGGGCGATAAATAACTCCTCAACATGTATTCAGGGCCTATCTAGTTCCTTTTCGATTTTGTTGGCCTGCCATAATTTCTTCTCCTAGTCTCTCTCCAGTCTTCCATTACAGATCTCTTCCTTTCAAACTGCATTTTCTCTTTCTTGTGTTGTTTTCGTTCTTTCTTTAGGAACATACGAACCCCATGGGTTTTAGTTAGTGGTGATTTAAGCAGTGGCAACCGGCATGGCTCGCGGGTGATGGGATGGCGATGGGGGTGTCGCGCGGGGGGAGTCATGCAGCGGGGGAGTTGCACGGCGGGGGAAGGCATTCAAGAGAAGACGGGTCTGGGATTCAAGACACTAAGAAGTGGCTGGATGGTGGGCTCAGAGAAGCGACAAGAGGCATACAGGTGGGGAACAGTAGAGGGTGAAGGACAGAGAAATGGGACACCATTGTAGAGAGGGGTATAGTGAGAAGAATGCTCAGACTATGCAATCGAGTATGTGCAATGGGAGTGACAGGAGGCTGGCCCAGCATGTGTGGAACATTCACCTTTGCTGTGTCTTCCCTGCCTTTCCTTCCTCCCCTCTTTCCACACCCCTTTCTTTCTTCCCGAATGGCACCTTCTGGATGAACCACTGCTCGGCCTCCATGCGGTTCTTCTCAGTGAGTATCTCGTAATCGCCCCTCATGTCTTTCAGGCGCTTGGTCAGCGCGACCCCTGGAACAGCGTCAATCTCCACATTGACCTGGCCAGCGGCCTGCCCCTGTAGCTCCTTGAGCTCCTGTAACAAGAAAAACATGTGTGAGCTATATCTGGAAACGTAAGCAGCTCAGACAAGCACCAAGCAGTCTGCCAAGGGGTCAGATCTGGTAAGATGTGCATATCTGTGGCCAACCGAAAGGTGGTCCTTCCATCCTGTCAAGGATGATGGCATAAGTAACATTTAGCGGGACAAGAATCATAGGCCCATATTTTGTAAATGCTCAGTATAGTCTTGTTTTTAATATTTTAGTTCAACAGATTTTATTATTTCAAAGTATTTAGAGACAACAGGAATTGAGTGATATAGAGAATAGCAGAGGGAAAAAAATACAAATCTGTTACATTGAAATATTCCGGGAATACGTGTCCTGAGTATAATCACCTAAACCAAAAGTCTGGGTTAAACCCTCCCGGCTGACATCTGTGCGATATGCGGTTTGCGTATTTAAACCTTGACAGGTCTGAATCCACCTCCTAACATTCTGAGGTGGGTTAGATAAGCACCACTGAGCAGGATAATAGTCATTTCTGTTATTCACAGTGCGTGTAATGCCAAAACTGTGGCAACTAATAATCATAATTATTATCATCATCATCTTTATTATTGTTGTTATTATTATCATCATCTTTAATATTGTTATTATTATTACTATCATCATTATCATTATTATTATAATTATCACCATCTTTATTATTGTTATTAATATTATTATTATTGCTATCATCATTATCATTATTATTATTATCATTAGTAGTATTAATATTATTCTTATTCTTATTATTATTATTGTCGTTATTGCTATTATCGTTATCATCATTATTATTATTATCATTATTATTATCATTATTATTATTGGTATTATCATCATCACCATCACCATTATCATTTTTATTGTTATTATCATCATCATGATTATTATTGTTGTTGTTATTATTATTATTGTTGTTATTATTATTGCTACGCTGTATACTTACAAGTAGTTTCCTCTTCCTTCCCCGCCTTTGGACTTCTGTCTGATTTGTGCTCCTTTCACACTTTCCGCAGCTGGACATTTTAGTGTGTGCAGATATGTATGACAAAAGCACTTGCAACTGCACATTAATATTCGATACATTTGCACTGGATATCCCTAACCACTCATTTGCAACATACCTAGAAGTACTAACTTGAGTGTAAACTTAAGCGTGTAGGCTCTACTTTTATGAGTAAGTTACTCAACCTTACGTCATGAAAAGCAGATGTTCGCAGTTCGTAATTACTCGTATTTACTGGAGTAAGGCAATTGTAAAGCTGTAAATCTCGTTTGTTGTAAATTAGGCTCATAGTATGGTCCTTGCTCCTTCTAATCTGCTCCTACGTGTAAGAGGATGTAATAGCTTGCCCTACATATAGCGCTTCATGCCACACTTCTAACATTTCTATGCGCTGGAAACAAAGGTGCTATACAGGGGTAACTAAATTTACCAGAAGGATGGAAGCTTTAGTAGGCTCATCTGGATTGGATCTGATGGACCACCAGACGACAGCAGTTGTCCGCAACAAGCACTTAATTCACTAAATCATATTGCCAGATCAAAGTTCATATACCTAACAAAAGGACCATATACATCCTCAGATATATGACCATGCGACCCCCCTCTTTGTTAAAGCGCTATTAGGACAGGTGTGGGCATTGAAAATGTCAAGCTGAGCTTCCAGTCCATTGATCTCACCTCCACAATTGTGGATGCCCCAAATTCATGAAGGGGACTTGGCAGGCAGGCAGACAGTGCTGTGCATCTACACAATTGGTCCTCTAGTGCATAGTCTGGTACCCACTCTCCTCTTGTTAATTGCTACGGCTCCCTGCTAGGGTCCATCAGATCCCTGTGTCTGCTTTAGTGGCCTCAGTCAACAGGGTGGCTATAAAAGGACCGTCCTTTCACTTTTAGGCATTTTTCCAAATTGTATTTTACACCATTTGAAGGTGTATAAAAGGTATGAGGAAGCTGTGTTGTTGCTGAACTTTATCACTGTGGATCAAAGGCCACAACTTTGGGCTTTCACCCATTTGTGTACAACTGAGTATTCCTAAGTGTATTTGGTGTAGTATGTGGGACTATTTCTCTCTATCCCTTGAGTGAGTTTGGAAAGCTGCACACCTGTTCACTACCTTACCCCTTTGCTGCATTTGTATTGATGCACATTGGTGCATCTAGTGATGTGCATTCTTAACCATATTTCGTGAATTTATATCCACTTACACAACTGTGTGGCACAGTAACCTGACTTCCACATCAACAATTATTGAGTCAATATACCAGAGAACCATCACAAGTTCTGTAGGATTCCGAAAAGTTGTCTTCTGGTTAAAATGTGCTTCCATCGCGTTTTGTGAAGTTGTCATCTACTTAGGGTTATCTCCACATACCGTGCTATACTGAAACCATCTGTGATTCATGCAATCACACACACTCGCATGATTGGAAAATCTAAAGTTCTTGAGCACAACATAAAGCCTCTCACTTGAACTCTAATAACTGTAGAGATGTGAAGACTTGAATCTAGAGGATACTTGGATCTGGGTCCTACCAGCTGTGTTGGGCGTCAGGAATCCCACAGATCACCACATCTTGTGTGGAGTCTTTACTTATACCATACCTCTTGGTGGTTTGTCTTAAGGTAGGTCAGCTCCTCGGTCATGGTCTCGATCTGGACTTCCAAATCCGCCCGGGCCATGTTCTGCTCTTCTAGAATCCGGCGTAGGCCGATTATATCAGCCTGGACGGACTGGTGGAAGTATAGTTCATTCTCATACCTAGGCAAGAAAGAAAGAAAGATTTATGGATTGTAAATAAGGCGCCACAGTTCAATGCAGATCATAAACTGAGAATAAATATGGTAGTAGTGACCAGAAGAGTCTCCAAGTGTAGAGATCTCCTCTTTGCAGTGGTTGTCTCCACATGTGAGAAGTCCCTCTTCAGAAATGGCCTTTACATTTGAACTCTTTCTCTATTCAGAAGTGGTCTTCACTTCTGAAATGTGACTACATTTTGAGGTAGTCTCCATGGATGGACAGACTCCTAAACAGCGCTTTAAATGGGCCGGGACTGTCCAGTACTGAGTATTGGCCCTTTTTTATTTTGAGGGGGAGAGTACCTGACCATCTCAAGAGAGACATAATACTTTTAATTGGAGATTACCAGCACTTTTCAGAAACAAGCAGGTACTCTGGTACAGTGTGTCTGCACTTCTATTTTTCCATTTCAAGAACTGGTCCTAAAGTCCTCGAGGACACGCCCTACCCTACGTAGGGTATAATGGACGAGTCCACAGTGCCTTCCCGGAACGAAAGGCATGGTGGGCTTGTCCATTATATCCCAGCAGGGATAGTCCCTGCAGCTCAGGGCTTTAAGTGGGCCGGGTCCTGGCGGTGCTGAGTACCAGCAGTTTTTAAAAGGGGACATTGAAACGGGTCCCTATCAGGCTCTGTTTTAGTGCCCTGGCACAGACGGTCCAGTTTTTCCACGAATTGTGGTTTTAGAGTGAGCATGCGCACTAGTGTGAAAAAGATGTGCGCATGCTCACTTTTCACTAATGGAGCAGTTGCAGGTGACGTCACACCAGGTGAGTGTTGAGGCAGGAAGGGGATCCTATAAAGCGAGACATTTTCTCTCTGGATTTCCATTCCCTTTCTGTAATGCCAGAGCAGCAATAATATCCTCCTGACAGTCACTGTGCAAATCAGATCGCCGGAACCACCAGGGACCGAAAGGGACCACCACGACTCTGCTCTGCCCACTGGTGTCAGAGCTCACAGTAGAAGACCAGCAGCATCCAGCCACCAGTGCAACCCTGCTCTGCCCTTTCGGAGCAAGTGACCGGTCTGCACACTGTCACAAGGGAAGCGTTTCTCCTGCCAACAGGATTTGCAGAGGAACCAGCCTGCGTGATCCCGCCCCATCCCTAACAGCACCAGGAAGTTTCAACTCTGAGCAAAGATTTGGATGCTATGCCGTTTTTCTTTCTTTTTGCTAACTTCATGGTGTGTCCAGGGTTTGTATATTCCTGTTAAAGATTTAGGTGTGGCAAATAGTCGCCATGTACAACTTTGGATACATCCCACAGTGCTCGTGCTGAGGTGTAGGAGATGTGTAAGTTGTCCCACAAGACGTTGTTGCGATCCTATGGTGCAGAATCCAGAGATACATTCCAGTTGCACATGGCACTCACCAATTGCCCGGTGTTGGTCAATGAATGATGTCAGCATAATTTAAAGCCTTTACTTACTCTATGTCGAGGGTTGAAGACATTAATGAACAATACCTCAGACATTCTCCTGCACCCGTGCACTATTCAAGGCGAGGACTGCCCATCTGGCGGTAAGTGACATTATGTTTTGAGTGTATAGCTTTTCCACCAGTGCACACCACGTTCTATGCTTTATTTAGGTGCAAATGGACACCTATTTTCTTTTCCTGTCTGTGCGTAGGCAGCATTTTCTCTTCACCTTGAGCTAATAGCTTTTGTGTCTCAGTGTTACCACAATTCACTCAACCAAAACCCATCAACAACAGAATTTATTACAGAACATTGTCAACTACCTATGTCACAGGTGTAACCCATTGCTGGGCTTCATGGATGGTAAAAAAAAAAAAAAAACACAAAATGTGACATTAGGTACATTTTCTTGCATTGGCAACCAGACCTTACAAAATATGATAAGTTCCATAAGAACAGCAAGCTTTAGGCTTCGGGTGAACCGCGCAGATATAATCCATTCGTCAGCAGGTTAAGGCACTATTAATACTCCAAGAACATACCTAGAATCTTAGTGTTAGAGGTGTGCCATGCTTGCACCTTGGGGGGAGACCACCAGCCTGCTGAGAACATTTAAATTTGTTGCTCCATCAGGAAACTAGACGATAGTCACCACTCATCAATTTTCGTGTGCATACTCAAAGCAGACAGAGTAAGGCAAACACCAGGTTTATGGTCCTGGTTGTATTCCACAAGCTTAAATCCCACTGGCAGCCTCATTTAGTCAACATATCTGCTGCACTGCATCAGCAAATGAAAGCATTAAAATATTATTGTGACCTCAAGACCTGGCTCTCCCTCCCCTCCCCCCCCCCAAGGCGCCTTAAGACCCTCACGGGTGAGTAACCTCACTTTATAAGCCCCTGATTTATTGATTGAATGAAAGAGTAAGCATTTTCAAGCAAATCACAAAAGTATACTAGGATTAAAAGATCAATTAAAAAACTCTACAAGAAATAGGTAATCGAAAGTCAAAAATGGCAACCCACTGGACCATCTCCTTTTTTTGGTCACCACGGTCTAAGTATCTATTCAGGGTCCTGCTCGCTGCACTTCAATAACCAAATTTCTCACACACATTAGAAGCAAACATGTACCTCAGGCATTGGCCTTTCTTTTATTATCCTTTGCTGAGTGATACCTCATGATTTTATTAAGTACACAATGCTAGTTCCCATGGTTTAGGCCACGCCCATAATTGGGTTTGACATGCCCCTTTTAGAGACCCCCCCAGTTTTTTCATCCCACTCAAAGCCCTTTGCAACTTGTGTCCAATGGGAGGGGTGAGCCCTGAAGTCTATATACTATAGGGAACTGTGGGCCCTTTGGACTACACCCCAAATGGACACGTAAACTTGGTGGCAGGAAAGTAAATAATTCATCGTAGAGCTAAATATAGATCATGGACAACAGCAATTGATGCGTAAAACCTGAAAGAACCCTTTCCAGTGGCACCGTTGTATCAATGGGTCATTGTTTTAGAGACATTTCTGTTCTTGTAGTAAACCCTCTCCCCTCTCTTTGAACCACAGGCAGAAAATTAAAACCCCAAAAACTGGATGGATATAGGACCACAGTTTCAAAAGAGGTGCGAAATACTGTTTTTTTTCGATTTGCATGTTTAGAGCAGCAGCTGCTGTTCATGTCATTCTTCTTCATGAAACACAATTAGAACCAAACCTGACATTTATTTGCAATAATAATGATATTAATAGGGACAAGTGTTTTCATGGGAAAAAGTTATTGAGGAAAATGTTGTTGCATGTTTTTCTTGAAAACATTGTCATCCTTGAGAAAGGGTAGTGTGGAGTGAAACACACATTGGTGGCCTTATGATAAAAATTCTGGGAGTACAATTTAATAAATTGGAATTGGAAAAATGGAGCACGGAATATGTATTCTCATACACCTTAATAGAAATATTTTTAAACCCTTTGAGAGGGGCTGCAGTGAGCCCTCACGCTGCCCCTGCCACCCCACTCACTTGATTCTGAAGTCATCGGCGGCCAGCCTGGCATTATCGATCTGCAGAACCAGCTTGGCGTTGTCAATGGAGGGTGACTGGATCTGGAAGACAGGCACAGCATGTCACTTTATTAGTGAACGCGACACCATCAGGAAGACAGGCACAGCATGTCACTTTATTAGTGAACGCGACACCATCAGGAAGACAGGCACACCATGTCACTTTATTAGTGAACGTGACACCATCAGGAAGACAGGCACACCATGTCACTTTATTAGTGAACGCGACAGCATCAGGAAGACAGGCACACCATATCACTTTATTAGTGAACGTTACACCATCAGGAAGGCAGGGACAGCATGTCACTTTATTAGTGAACACGACACCATCAGGAACGAAGACAGGCACAGCATATCACAGAGAGGCACAGCATATCACTTTATTAGTGAACGCAACACCATCAGGTAGACAGGCACAACATATCACAGTCAGGCACAACATGTCACTTTATTAGTGAACTCGACACCATCAGGAAGACAGGCACAGCAAATAACTTTATTAGTGAACATGACACCATCAGGTACACAGGCACAGCATATCACAGACAATCACAGCATATCACTGTATTAGTAAACTCAACACCACCAGGAAGACAGGCATATCATATCACTGTATTAGTAAACTCAACACCACCAGGAAGACAGGCATATCATATCACTGTATTAGTGAACGCGACACCATCAGGAAGACAAGCACAGTATGTCACTTTATTAGGAAACTCGACATCATCAGTTCATTTCTTGGTCTGAAATTGTGGGCCCAATTCAGAAAGGTAAGTTCAGACCTGAAGTCTAAGTTTAGACCTGAAGTCTAAGGGCCCAATTCAGAAAGGTAAGTTTAGACCTGAAGTCTAAGGTTAGACCTGAATTCTAAGGGCCCAATTCAGAAAGGTAATCTTAGCCTTCAAGTCTAAGATTAACTTTGTGAATTGGGCCCTGTATTTTGCTCAAATTGACTCTCAGCTCTCACATTCCCAGCGCAAAGAAAATGTATTTGAGAACCAATGTGGCAAACAGCATATTCACGGCACATATACTTTATTAGCCCTTCACCTTCTCCTGCATTTATCATTTAATAAGTCATTCATCTCAAAAGAAATTCATATAAAGAATGCATTTTTCCGATTTATCAAGGAAAGACTCAGCAGGGCCCCTTTGAAAATACTACCAAGCACCACCTGCCGCCTCTATGTTATGCTAACATTGTCTCAGCCCACCAAAAGGCTGAAACTTGCAGACATCCTGCTGCTTGCAGGGGTGCTAAGCCCTTCAAAACTAAATAACAGGGACATAAAATAGACTTTCAGAATGCCCGGGTGGGGGCGTGCATGTGGTGCGTGGGGTTGAGGGAAACTTGTTAATAGCCTTAGCGCCCACACACTGCAGGGCATTATTAGCTGGGAATAGCCTATTCCAGAAATATGTGCCTGGGCCTCAACTTTGATACATGCCAGAAGGGCAGTTGTCGTCCTCAGCAGAGGGGGAAAAAGATTGATTACTTTTCAGATTAATAAAAACTTCAGTTTTTATAAGTAGCCGGGTTGTCTGAATTTGAGAGAAAGCAGATAGTGCATCTGCCTCATTGTGAAGTAGAGTCACAAGCATGAACAACCAGTTTGCCTTTGTGCTTGGAATGTGGATGCACGCCTGGAGGCTTCATGGCGCTACAAGCAGTTGATCTGGCAGAGCCTTTCTGTGTCTAAAGGTTTATTCCTGTATTAGACTTACTTTGGTGATGTTGTATCTGAATGTGGCTAGAAGCAATGCTTTAAATGTCTAGATGAGGGTATCTATTGGATTAAATGTTGCACGTGCCCTATTGATTATTGCAACGTGTGCACATCCTGCCCACTTGTCCAAAAGGATGCATGTAGGCATGATAAAACTATGATCTTATTTACCCTCTTTGACAAGAGCATCAACCTGCTGCTCACGAGCTCTCACGAGCGCACAATGTCACCATGTCTCAGTATCTAACAGCAGAAGAATCCAAGGTAGTGGTGAAAACAGGTAACCTTTGTTAACAATATTTGTCAAGGAAAGTGCATGAACACAGTCTCGATGTGGTCCATTTTGAATTTGATTTCGATTAAAAGTTGATCCCTTCATCCATACAGGAAGGAGCCCGGCCCTCGCGTCATCGTGCATTGCCCTGGACAATTCCAGCTATTTGTGGATTGTAATGCAGGCGGACTGGTTTACCCATAAGTTGGATCAACCCCGTCTACCAAATCACCTGTGAAATCTATAAAGGAAACGTATAGCTGTGTGGTTTTTATGTATCTTTTTTAACATCAAATAATAATTTATATGTTACATGTATCATAGATGTTGACTAAAAGACAGGCTAAATCAAACAACATCTCCTAGCTAGTCAACCTTCTATATACATATTTACATCCTTACACTAGGGGATAATCGCAGGGTACAGAAAGAATGAACTGGTAAATAATGTAATAAGAAGGTAGAGAGGGTAAAACATTGCTCCTGAATCCTGGGGTTACACCTGGTCCTTGCCTTGGAGTAGGGTTAGGTCGTCTTACCGCTCACTCTGTGCCCCATAGCTATTAGCGCACTTTGTTGAACATCTTTCCTGCAACAACCTGGGATGAGACCGGAGAGTACATTTGAGGATCGGATGCCCTGTGCAAAACTTCTGTCCAGCATTATGACTCCTTGGCAGTCATAATGCAGTCTCAGGTGGAGCTGATACAGGAGTAAGATGTGGTTAACAAATGACCTTTTAAATTTGGGATAAAGTGGAAAAAGGAAAGGATCTGTCCGCTGATGAGTATGTTTTCAGGAAATATCCTACCAAGATTGATGAAATGATGCACATCAGTTCTATTAATTTGTATGCTTTGCTCAGTGCTGGAATATCTGTTTTGACTGCTTTGCAGTGCTAGTGAGTTATTTGGGGCGCAACCCCTAATAGAATATTCATCTAGTGCTATACAAGGGGTAGATCACCCCAACTTTCATGTGATGGCTTATGTAGGGATCTGACCAGGTTGTAGGCGTGCTCTTGCCTGTTCTTGAACACTTGATGGTCCTGATGCTGTCGGATCGAGAGGCAAAGTCTTCTGTGGTGAGGCCCATGTCCAGGGCTCCTTCTGAGATTGGTTGTTTGGGTTGATTTCTCAGGTCGGGGCGACAGTTGTTCCAGAGTTGTGATCCTAGAACGCTGATAGATCTGCCTCCCTGTTTCTCCCATTTGATCTTTTTTTGGAAGGTCAGAGTCGCCTTGACCTAAGATGTAAGCTAAAGGACATGTGAGTAATACTCTCCAGAAGGTGTAGGGGACCATGACCTTCAAACACTTTGAAAATGGAGTACTTTGAATTTTATACTCTGATCTTCCGGAGCCAGCGCTAGTGACATGAGTAGACCTCATTAGGTTCAGGCAAAGCCCAACTGCTTCATTTTTCATTCCCAGAAGCTTTTGGATTTATTTGCTACTGGTCTGAGGCTAGCCTTTGTATCAGTAGACCAGATGGGATACTACTCAACTCCAGGAATGGCTGATTATCTGATATCTGGTGAGTGATGGAGAGATCTGAGGAAAGCATCGCCTGAAATGTTTACTTATCTACATGCTTAGAGAAAGTGGGACACCACAAGTTCGATAACTTATGGTTTCCCACTTTCTCTAAGCAGGTAGACAGCTGCTTCTGTTGGTTTGCCTGCTATTGCAACCACGAGCATACCCAATAGCCTGAACTGTTTTGTTACTGAATTCCATGCAGCATTTGTTTCCCATTTACTCCCAAATTTGCCAAAGACTGTTTTGCATCAGAATATTTTTTACATTTTACAATCTCCATTAAGTTTGTGGGTATTCATCACCTCAGTGTTTCCTAGCCTTAGTGCTGCACTGAAAGGGGGTTGTAATGAAAAAACGCAAGCAAAATGAAGTCTGATACCACAAAGTATCCAAACTTTTCCCAGATAATGAAGAATAAAAAAGAAACCCTTCTGTTGCGTGTTTTGTTTGGGGAATGGTTTGGCCATCTTTGTTAAATATTGAAGTTAAGGTGTCCTTTTCTTACCTTGCTCCTGAGTTCGGCAATTGTCTCAAAGTACTTGTTTTGGTCAGAATCGGGGCCGACAGTGCCAGAGTTGATCTGCCTTTCATACCACTCTCGAATTTTGACTTCTAGGTCCGCGTTTGCAGCTTCCAGAGCGCGCACCTTCTCCAGGTAGGTAGATAAGCGGTTGTTAAGGTTTTGCATGGTCTGCTTTTCATTGCCAGGGAAAAGACCTTCAGGAGCCCCATAATCACCAGGGAAACCAGGGCCCGGACCACCAAAGTAGCCACCTCCACCACTCACAGGTCCCTGAAATCCTGGACCATAGCCGTCTCCTGGACCAATACCAACACTACCTCCCAGGCCACCTCCAAAGCTTGATCCCATCCCACTCCTTAAACCTCCTGCAAAGCCACTACGAAAACCTGCTCCTTGGCCGCCACCAAAATCTCCCCCCTGGCTAACGCCAAAACCTCCTCCCTGGCCAATGGCAAAACCAGACCCCTGGCTAGCCCCAAAACTGCTAATGTTCCTTCCAGACCCCATGCCTGCCAAGCTGCCGCCTGCACTCATAGCATAGTTGCTGCCAATGCTTTGGGCGTAGTTGCCCCCTGCACCCCCACCCATGCTGTAGCCGCCACCAGAGCCCTGGCGAAAGCTCATGGATGAGCCCCCACTCATGCTGCCCCCAAACCCAGCCCCACTGCTTTCATATTTCTGGGACGATAGCCTGCTATATCCACCATCCCGCTGAACAGACATGCTTCTGGTTGCCATTTTGTGACGGCAGGAGGTTCTTGCAAAGATCAGTGGCAGGAGATGGTCTTTATATAAACAACCATTTGGGTGTTGCATCTCAGCCCATGCCCCCCCTCGAGTATCCGCCTTTTTTCTCATGTTGGAAAGCACACTTTGGCTTTTTTTGTTTTTTTGTTTTTGCCAGATCAGCATTAAATGCAGAATTGAATGCTGCCATTTCTCTGGGAATATGTCCCCGGGAATGTTTGCCTTATTCAAATGAGAAAAGGGTGGGGTGCAAGAAAGTCTATATGAATATGACAAAAGCAAATATGGCTGTAGGAGACAGTTCCACCTCTGTAGAAGTTGGGATAAGTTATAGATAAAAGACCATGCCACATGCACACCTACGTTCACAATTCTTAGGAGTAGATTTACTAATATTTCACTTGGGCGACTGCATAACGCTAACTGATGTTACGCATTGGCAATGTCGATCAACTGAGTGCGCAAAAAAAATTTGGAGGTGAAAGTTAAAGGAAGCGCAGTGTACTGTACTGCAAAGTTGAAAACACGATAATTCATGAAAAGTGTGTGTGGTGGGACAGAAACATAGACCTCATCCCATACATATAGAGCCCGATTCACAAAGGTAAACTGAGACGAAGTCTAACTTTACGACTTTCGATATTCACAAAGGGCATTTACGAGTAGTAAAGTTACACTTTTGTCTCAGTTAAACTTAAGTTTTGGTCTCAGTTAGACTTAAGACCAAAACCTAAGTTAAACTGAGACAAAAGTCTAACTTTACTACTCGTAAATGCCCTTTGTGAATATCGAAAGTCGTAAAGTTAGACTTTCATCTCAGTTTACCTTTGTGAATCGGGCCCATAGTTACTAAAGTCACGCAAATTAACGCTTGTCCACAGTGCAAAAACAGTAGTGCTGAATAAAACCAATAGCAACAATAGGCAAAGGTGAGGCAGGCAATATTGAGTCATTTATCAACACTGAGGGGCAGATTTACAAGCCCCCTGCGCCACCAGTACGTCACTTTTTGTGACGTACTGGTGGCGCAGGGGGCTGCTCCATATTTACAAGGAGAGGAAAAGCCACCTTGCGTGACTTTTCCTCTCCTTAAATACGGCCCCTTCACACGCAGCACTTTGCGGTGAAGGGGCGTTCCATGGGTGTTGCTGTGGGTGTTCCCACGCAACACTAATGGAACAAGACACATCTCCAGAATTACGAGAAATCGTAACTCTGGAGATGCGTCTGAGGCTACGCCACCCTAGAGGTGGCGTAGCGAGAGCGCACCGAGGAGAAATGTTTTCATTTCTCCTCGTTTTTCCTTTTCAATGCGTGCTGCATTCTGCAGCACGCATTGAAAGAGGAAAATGGTTGTAGTGATTGTTTTTGTGCAGGAAGGTTCCCCTTCCTGCACAAAACAATCTCCCCACGACGCAGGCATCCTTGCACCATGGTGCAAGGGTGCCTGCGCCGGCGCATGGCTGCAGTTTGTGCGCCAGCGCAGGGGAAGCACAGGGATGCGACATATTCTTGTAAATATGTCGCATCCCTGTGCTTTCCAAACTAACGCAGCATGGCGCAGCAAAATGACTTGCTGCGCCGTGCTGCGTTAGTTAATTGTAAATCTGCCCCAGAATATGTGGAGTTTCTTTTGCAAAAATTATTCAGGTGATGCAGTGTACCCTTGGCTGGTCGTATGCGGGTGTGATGGAATTTATTGCTTGCTTTCCTATGGATAATGCAATTCGCCCTGTCACAATGCTAGTAGCTGTTTAGCATTTTGTGGGCACACTCTATCAGAGCTGGACAGGTCTTTTATTCTCCCGGGCATTTCCCTAGTCGGCTGGAGCCCTTGGAGGCCGGCTTTGAAAGCCCATGGCCGCGCTTGGTGCCTTTGTCACTTTCCCCAGCTCCCCGAGGTTAATTGTAGCAGGCACAGGGAGGCTTCAAGAGAGAGAATGAGAGGGATAAAGAGAAAGCGATCAGAGCGGAGAAGAGAGTGCGGAGAGGAAGACAATGGATGGAAAGAGAGAGATTGTGCAAGGAAACAAAGAGGTTGGGGTAACTAAGAGCATTTATGCCAGGGCTGTGTTTGGTTCCCTAGTCCCACCCTTCTCTATGTGCTTTTGTGATGGCATCATGGGCGTTCAATTTTTAGTACTATGCACAAACCAACATAGATTGTTTTTGCGAGGCAGAGAGTTGGGTGAAGATTGGTAATCTGGATGTTGGTGAATGATCTTTAAGATATCACAAAGAACTGTTTCCCATGAGACTGGCTGGACTGCCCTCATCCACTGTGTCTTATGCCTATTGCAGCTCACTGGAGGGGCGGTAAGTTCCTGGCTCACCTACAACTTGCGAATCACAAGTTGTTGTCCCAGTAAGCACCACAATCTGAAGAAGTAAATCCTGCTTTTTAGGTCTTACTTACAGACAGCATTCATTGTCTTTTATAATAAAAAAAAGAACTATTGTATCCCATGAATATTTGTAGCGAGCTTTATGTGAACCCGCTGCTCATGATTGCATGATTTTATTGTCTATCTCAATTCCCTGCTCCCTGTTTGATAGCTTTCCTGCCTATACATGTCTTTAAATTGCCCAAGGAGTACTTCAGTCCGACTGTCTTTTGAATCAATGACTTGAATTTTACCACTCTTGACGTCAAACCTTGCAGGAACTATTTTCTCTCCATATTTCCGTCAGTTTTTTCTCTCCTGTGCTTTCCTGATCGCCTTAGATTTTCCCTAGATTGGAGTTATTTGGCGAGTTTTCAGCAAGTGGGAATAAGTCTTCTGACTGGAGCTAAACATTGATCATGAAGCCTCATGTTTGCTCTACGAGGTAGAAACTGTTCTTGATGGTGCAGGAATATTGAATATTCTGGAAATATTAGTTGGGATTAAGGTGTTTTAAGACTATAACAAGTTCACCTCTGCTCATAGCTGAAAAAAATCACACATGTTGTTAGGGTTAGGGAGGTGCGATACATGAAAGAGAAGCTTGTATCATGTGGAGGCTTGCAAATGTGATAGGACAGAGGGAGGAGGAATGGTATCAGAATGGATATTGCAGAATAAGAGGAATAAGGTTCTGGTGGGTTTGTGAGAAGTTCAATTTGTTCCCAATCAAATGTTCATTTAGGGAGTGATTTTAGCATTTCTTTAGTCCTTTCTTAACACTTTTAGTCGTCTGTTTAGAAACACGCATTAATACAGCAGTCACATTGGCCAGCCTGCCTCTTGATTAGGCCTGGGCGGAAAACTACGCTACGCTCGCGTAGTTTGCGAAGTTTGCGCTACTTCGCACTACGCGAATTGCACGTAGCACAGTGCGAACACGCGTAGCGTAGCGTAGCGTAGTGCAGCGGTCATTTTTTGCTTGCTCGCGGTCCTCAACGTCAAGTTGGCGACCGCGAGCAAGCAAAATGACATCCCGGCGAGACTTTTTCCTCGTTCGCGATCAGCAACATCAAGTTGCCGATCGCGAGCGTGGAAAATAAACCTCCCGGCGAGATTCTTAACGCGGGGAGGTCAGGTCTCTCATTGCGAGTGGTCGCGTATGCTCGCGACCGCTCGCGATGAGAAACTACCAGTCCGCGTTGAGAAAGCTGCCGCTCGAGTAAAAATCTACTCGAGCGGCAGTAAAAGACAGCTCGCACTGTGCAAGATGCCGTTTTCAATGATTGCACAGTGCGGACAAGCATCCGGCACTGTGCAATCATTGTGAACACGCACTACGCAGTTCGCGTAGTGCTACGCGTAGCTCGCGTAGTGCGAACTGCACTTTGCGTAGCTTCGCGAAGCGTTACTTCGCGAACTACGCCCAGGGTTACTCTTGATGTTTTGAAACTGAACTGCCCAGGTGGAGCTCAACTAGGACAGATCAGGGGTCGGGTCAGGGCATGTGCTGCATGCTCCTTGCTGGGTCTTGCCTCATGTGTGACTATGGGTGGGCAGTGGACTAGGGCAGGTATGAAAGCCTGTCACACAGTCAGCACCGCCAACCTGTACAAAGGTAATGAATGGGAGACATCGAGAGGACACCATGTTACCAGCTTGGCATTTCTCTCAAATAAAATCGAAAGCATTTCAGCACTTGTTCTGTGTTATACAGAACAGTGCACTCTCAACATAATATCATGGGTTATTAATATCATGTATAAAATATGGAGGGACTGATTATGGAAAGGTAAGTGAATGAAGTTGATTATTAGTTGCGAAGCATGTGAGTTCTTCACAGGTAAAAAGTCTACAATTCCTTTTTACTGGGAACCACTACCCCATTGTAGCACTGGCTCTCTCAAGACAGTTAACCAGAGTAGTCCAAGGCCTACTCCAAGGAGGTGGTGTGGGCTAGCAACCCCAGCTCGCTGCAATGCAACAGCAACACTCACTAAATCATTGCTCAGGCAGTGCTTTTTCTTATGAAAATGAAAAGTACTTTTATTGCACACTCACTAGTAAATATTACACATGAAATTACAAACATGTACAATCAAATAGCTGGAAATACATTTGGTGAAACCCTCATATCATGTTACACTCTAATGGGTCCTGATTCCTGAATCCTGTAACCACCTTCCCACCCACCTATACTAGAGGCAACATCACATTGTAAGGGGATAGCATTATCAATAAGGCAAGCCTATTGATTTTACCAGAGTATCACCATATTAGTAAAAGCAGCAACGTGTTATATTTCATCATGGAAAGACTACTGAAATCAATGGGAACAATAGGCAATATATGTTATAATCCACCATTGAAGTAGTTGGGGGTTTAACAATAATAATAATAAAATATAATACATACTTTAATATATATAAAATATCAATAACTATTAACAAATAATATTAAGCATGTATAATAATAATAATAAATAATATATATATATATTAATAATATATATATAACATACTCATAATATATATTAATATAATAAATCGTTACATTTAATCACATGTGTCTCATGGGCTTTTTACATTTTACTTTGCTGGTTTTGCCGCTTTAGGACTAACCAATAGGGGTCCCTGGCCTACAGAACCCATAAGCACAGGCTCTAGAGAGGTTTGAAAACCATGAAAACCTCTATCTGAAAGAGACTATTAGTTATGGATTCCTCACCTTAGAATTACCCCCAGGCGTCAGACTGGATCCGGAGAATTTTTCTTCAGTAGTACCCCTGCGCGTCGGTAGGGGGCGTCGGTCGACTCCGCATTCGTTGTGGGCGTTGTGGTCACCGGAATGACATCACAGTATCTACTTAGACACCGCCCCTGCGCGCTGACATCAGTTCTTTCTTTTTCCGCGCCAGCCAGCGCAGATCCGGAGAGAGCGGTACCTCGAGTCACTTTTTGACACTCTTTTTGCGACTTTTGTCGACATCTTTTCGAGTGGTCACGACTCCTGGTGCACAGGGATGTCATCTCGGTGGACCGGCTTCAAGCCTTGTGGCTCCTGCCGCAAGCTGATGTCGGTGACGGACCCCCATCTTGTGTGCCTCTGGTACCTGGAGCGCGACCACGGCCCGAAGTTGTGCTCTGACTGCCGGGCCTTGGCTCTGAAGTTTTGCGGGAGAGGTCCCGAAAGCTTCTGGAGACCCGGCAGTCGGCTCCGGGCTGCGAGGTCCCGGTCGAGAGGGAGGTCGCGGGACCGGTCGCGGAGCCATCTCCACCACTCCTCGTCTTCGTCTTCATCTTCGGGTAAGTCGAAGCACAAAAAGAAGGTTCTCCCCATCCATCGGCCAACGCGACACGGGATGCGGACGGTAATCATCCGGCTCCGCCCCTGGAGCCTAATGGGTCGGCTCCGAGCTTCCCTCCCTTTCCGGGAGCCGAGGCGACCCCTACCCAACTTCGTAGCTTTTATGAAGCCCTCCACTCTATTTTTGGGCAGCCCGACTCAGCCGGCGTGCCTTCAGGCCTGTGGACTCGGCTGGGGGCTCTAGGCCTTTGATGCCGGTTGCTTCGGCTCCGGCACTGCAGGGCCCCCAGGGATCCAGGCCTGGATCTGGATCGGCGCCGGTCGACCTTGTGACACCTCCTCCGGCGCTGAATCCAGTGGCGATATCTCCGCCCCCTCCGACGCCG
Organism: Calotriton arnoldi; assembly: GCA_963921515.1. NCBI lineage: Eukaryota > Metazoa > Chordata > Amphibia > Caudata > Salamandridae > Calotriton > Calotriton arnoldi. Next base: position 1,025,105 of record CAWUFW010001214.1, on the reverse strand, counting down.
GTTGTGTCCCCAACCGATGTCGACCCCAGCCTCCCCCTCAATATGGAAACAGAGCTGGACCGACGTCGCCCGACATCGGGACCGGCGCCGAACGGTACTTTTGTACCCCTGTTTTCCGCTGGTGTTCCCTATCGCCCTGAGTGGCTACCAGAGGAGGGTGAGGAGGACTGGGAGGGGTCTGTGGACCCTTTGGCAGACCAGTTGGAAGAACCAGACTGGAGAGAGGAGTTGGGTGAGGTCAGTGGTCTGGACACTTCTCCAGACCTTGGCATGCTTTCTCCTCCTACCGTGGCTACGGAGGAGGGTGCATTATACGCAGTGGTGTTGCGTAGGGCGGCTGAGGCCTTAACCCTTGAGTTTCCTACAGTGGCGGTTAGGACTAACCTCCTGACCGAGGTGCTTCAACCGGCAGCGGCCTCTTCGGAGCCCCTGCTGCCGTTCAATGAGGCCCTCATGGACATCCTTTTGGGCACTTGGTCCAAGTCCAACACGGGGGCTCCTGTGGATAGGATGATTGCCCGACGCCACCGCCCGGCCCTAGGCGACCCCATTTTCTTCTCCCAACACCCCACCCCTGAGAGCTTGGTGGTCCAAGCCTCGACTTCCAAGGGCGCATTCCCTACTGCACCACCTGATAGGGAATCCAAGAAGCTGGACCACCTTGGGAAGAAGGTGTTTTCTTCCTCCAGCTTAGGACTGCGGTCGGTGAACACCGCATGTCTCTTGGGCCATTACTACCACTCTGTGTGGGACACGGTCGTGCAGGTGCTGCCACAGTGCCCAGAGGAGGCCCGGGCTGTGCTCTCCCGTGCAGTTGCCGAAAGGAGAGACGCAGCGAAGTTTGCCATAAGATGTGGGCTGGACACCGCTGACTCGCTGGGCAGGACGATTTCAACGTCAGTAGGCCTGAGACGCTACGCCTGGCTGCAGTCCACTGGCTTTTCGGGTGATGTCCAAGTTACACTTTTGGACATGCCCTTTGATGGCTGTCGCTAGTTTGGCGACAAAGCAGACAACGCGCTCGAGCGCTTTAAGGACTCCAGGGCTAAGGCCAGGTCCTTGGGCCTCGCTTCCACCTCTCCCCCTACGCAGTCTGCTTTAAACCCCTTTCGTGGCTACGGAAGGGGTGCCCCGCCACATTCCGTCCAGAGCCACAGACCTGTGCAAGCTGTCCAGCCTCTGCGCGGTCAGGGACGTGGGACCCACCGCTGTGGGTCTGGGGGCCAGCGGGCATGCCAGTCCACCAGCGCCCCCTCTGCAGCAGTCTCCAAGCCCTCCTAGTCCGACCTTTCAGGGCCACCATTCGCCAGTGGGCGGCAGGATTCGCCATCACCTCCCCCATTGGCTCAACATCACGTCGGACAGGTGGGTTTTGCAGATAGTCCGAAGGGGCTAATCCATCCCCTTCAAGACTACCCCTCCATCTATGCCACCTCAATTCCATCACATGTCGGAGGATCACTTGGCCCTTCTCCAACAGGAAGTTATGGCTCTCTTGGCCAAGGGAGCCATCAAGCGAGTTCCTGCCCCAGAAGTAGGTCTTGGTTGTTATTCCCACTACTTTCTGGTGCCCAAGAAGGACAAGGGCCTGTGTCCTATCTTGGATCTCAGGAACGTCAACCGCTTCCTCTGGAAGGAGGAGTTCAAAATGTTGACATTGGCTCAGGTCCTGTCTGCCCTCGACCCTGGAGACTGGATGGTAGCGTTGGACTTGCAGGACGCTTATTTTCACATACCCGTCCTGCCGGCTCACAGGCGTTACCTACGGTTCATGGTAGGCCACGAGCACTTTCAGTTTACCGTGCTCCCATTTGGCCTTACCAGTGCCCCTCGGGTGTTCACGAAAGTGATGGAAGTGGTCGCAGCCTATCTGTGCAGATCAGGGGTTCCAATCTTCCCCTATCTCGACGACTGGCTGTTGAAGGCGGGCTCGCCCCAGGCTGTCATCTCCCACCTCCAGACTACGGCCGACCTCCTGCATTCACTGGGGTTGACCATCAGTGTGCCGAAGTCACACCTGATTCCCTCTCAGAAGCTCCTTTTCATCGGAGCGGTTCTGGACACAGCGCAGTTTCGGGCTTATCCTCCCGAGCAGCGAGTCCGGGATATTCGGGCTATGATTCCGATCTTTCAGCCTCTATCCCGGGTTTCGTCAGAATGACCCTGAGACTACTGGGCCTCATGGCCTTCTGCATCCTGCTGCTGGACTATGCCAGGTGGCATATGTGGGCTCTGCAGTGGGACCTGAAGTTCCAGTGGGCACAGCATCAGGGGAATCTTTCCGATTGCATCCAGATCTCGGAGGGCACTGCATGACAATTGCAGTGGTGGCTAACGAACCGGGATTGGATCAATGGCAGGTCCCTCTCCCTTGCCCAGCCAGAGTTCACAGTGGTGACAGATGCATCACTTCTGGGGTGGGGCGGCCACATGGGAGAGGCGGAGATCAGAGGCCTCTGGTCTCCGGCGGAGTCCGGGCTCCACATCAACCTTCTGGAGCTTTGGGCGATCCGTCTTGCACTGAAGGCATTCCTTCCTTCTGTCAAAGGGAGAGTAGTGCAGGTGTTCACGGACAACACCACTGCCATGTGGTACTGTAACAAACAGGGCAGGGTGGGGTCGTGGACCCTATGTCAGGAGGCACTTCGTCTCTGGAAGTGGCTTGAACATCAGGGCATGTCCCTGGTGGTTCAACACCTGGCAGGTTCTCTGAACGCCAGGGCGGACGAACTCAGCCACCAGTGCATGATGGTTCGCAAATGACATCTTTACTCGGAGGTGGTGCAAGGTCTCTTTCAGCAGTGGGGAGAGCCTTGGCTAGATCTATTCGCCACCGAAGAGAACGCGCAATGTCAGCTATTCTGCTAGTTGGAATTTCCAAGGCAGCACTCGCTAGGCGACGCTTTTCGTCACGAGTGGAGTTGCAGTCTTCTATACGCCTTTCCGCCTATACCACTTCTGCCCAGAGTGCTGAAGAAGATCAAGCACGACCGGGCCCAAGTCATTCTTGTGGCCCCGGACTGGGCACGAAGAATTTGGTATCCCGAGCTTCTACACATGGCCATCAATCCTCCGATCAGACTGCCTCTTCGGGAGGATCTTCTGTTGCAGCAGCAGGGGACGGTCCTCTACCCGAACCTGTCCGGCTTCCACCTCCTTGCGTGGAGATTGAGCAGTGACAGTTGACAGCTTTCGACCTTCCTCCCGAAGTCTGTAACGTTATCTTGGCAGCCAGGCGTCCCTACACCAAAACGGTATACGCCTGAAGATGGAACAATTTTGTGGCATGGTGCGCAACAAAGGCTGTGGATAACCTTTCTGCCCCCCTTTCAGAGGTTCTCCTCTTCATTCTTTCTTTGGCCCAGCAGGGCTCTGCGCTGGGCACTCTCAAAGGCTATCTTTCGGCCATTTCGGCCTTTCTTCGGCTTCCTGACCAGCCTTCTCTTTTCTAGTCCCCTATTGTAAATCGCTTCCTTAAGGGCATTACTCACTTGTTTCCTCCAATTCCTTTCGTAATGCCCCAGTGGGACTTGAACCTGGTTCTGACGCATCTTATGTGCACTCCTTTCGAGCCACTACAAAACTGTCCTCTCAGACCTCTGACGCTTAAAACTGCCTTTTTGGTACCCATCACCTCTGCTCGCAGGGTGAGTGAGCTTCAGGCTCTTTCTTCCAAACCTCCTTTCCTGGCTGTTCATCCGGACAAAGTTGTCCTTCGCACTAGGCCTTCTTTCCTTCCCAAAGTGGTTACCTCTTTCCACGTAGGACAGACCATCACTTTGCCCACCTTCTTTCCGCCCCGCATCCATCTAAAGAGGAAGAGAGGCTCCACCGTCTGGATCCAAAATGTGCGCTTTCATTCTATCAGTTTTGCACAAAGCAATTCCGGGTGGATGACCAGCTCTTTGTTGGCTATGTGGGCGCTAAGAAAGGTCGGGTCATGCAGAAACGGACCATCTCTCGATGGGCTGTTCTTTGCATCAAAATCTGCTATTCCTTAGCGAAAAAGGAACCTCCAGTGGGGTTGCGCGCCCATTCCACCAGGGCGATGGCAGCCACTACTGCTTTGGGACATGGAGTCCCCCTTCATGACATCTGCCAGGCAGCTACGTGGGCTTCATTGCACACGTTTACTAAACACTACTGCCTGGACAGCCAAGTCCGGAGAGACGGCTTCTTTGGCCGTTCAGTTCTCCAGGATTTTCTGGTGTGGACTTAGTTTGCAGACCCACCTCTGGGGTTGGCATTGCTGGGGTATCTATTCTAAGGTGAGGAATCCATAATTAATAGTCTCTTTCAGATGAACAAGTTACTTACCTTCGGTAACGATATATCTGTAAGAGACATATATTAGTTATGGATTCCTCACCGCCCCGTCCATTCTCCCCATTCTGCAAACTGACTTCTAGGGTAAGCGACTCCCTTTTCAGGGCCCTAGTTTTTGTGCACCAGTGGTCAGTGTCTTGCATGGCTCTGCGCTTCTGGTGTGGAATGTTGTGTAAAGAACTGACATCAGCGCGCAGGGGCGGCGTCTAAGTAGATACCCCGACGTCATTACGGCAACCACGACGCCAACGACGAACGCAGAGTCGACCGACACCACCTACCGACGTGCAGGGGAACTGCTGAAGAAAAATTCTCCGGATCCAGTCTGACGCCTGGGGGTAATTCTAAAGTGAGTGTTAGACTTGGCATCTTTTGGCGTGTTTCCCCTGACTTTTTGCTTTCTGACCTCCTGGTTTTGACTCTGTTTTTGCTGGTGTAATGATTCTGCGCACTTTCCTCACTGCTGTCCAGTGGGAAAGTGCAAGTGCTCCTATATAAAATGTGTTATGGATTGGTGTTTCCATGATTGGCCTATTTGGTTTATGTGTCAGTCCCTTGTAAAGTGCACTGCGAGTGCCAGGGCCTATAGACCAAATGCTGTTGGTGCGCTGCAGCACTGGATTGTGCCACCCACGCAAACAGCCCGTAAAATGTAACTCGGGCCTGCCATCGCAGAGCCTGTGCGCAGCCTGGGGCTGCCATGTCGACTTGGCAAGTGCGCACACTTGCAAGTCCCTAAACCTTCCCTTTTCTACATGTTAGTCACCCCTAAGGTAGGCCCAAGGTACCCCTGTGGGCATGGTGCGTTGTATGCGAAAGGTAGGACATGCCCTGGTGTGTGTGGCATGTCCTGATAGTGAATTACAGCCTAGTTCGTTTTCACTATTGCAAGAGCTACCTGTTCCCCATAGGCCAGAACGGGCAGTTTTGATTATTACAGCTTATAATCCTAACTGACCCCGGGAACATGGTAGAAATTCGAGTTTAGTATGCCTGGACTCAGAATGATAAAATGCATCTTTTAGTGAAGTTGGTTTTAACACTCTGTGTTTGAAAATACCACTTTTAGAAAGTGGGTATTTTCTTGTCTAACCATCCAAGCCTGCCTCTGCGAGGTTGTGTATTCCTTGTCTGGAGTGTGAGTGACAGGGGCTGGGGGATGCCAGGAGACAGGGTGAGTCAGCACAGGGCTGAATAGCAAGATCTACATGTAGATGGGTGGGAGGGGTTGCACCTGGGCCCTGAATAGGACAGTGCCTTCCCTCCACAATGCTGGCTCCACCTCCTGTGGTGCGTCTGATGTCCCTGGCCTACTATCTGAAAGAAGGGACGGAGACTTGTCAACAAAGTGCTCCAGAACTGGTTTGGACTAGGCAAAGACCTCTCTGCCTTCAGAGAACAAAGGAATTTGGGATATAAATATTGGGGCCCTGACCCCATGAATTTAGATCTCGCTGGAATCAAGGAACCTGCCAAGACGAAGAGCTGGAAGAGCTGCCAGGAGGAGTACTGCCCCTTTGCTGTGTTGTTGCTTTGTTGGGTTGGCCTGCAGCTGCTGCTTCTGCCTTGGGCAGTGAAAGGACTGAACTTCCTACAAACTTGTGCTGAGTATCTCCAAGGGCCTGAAACCGAGCTGGCCTCCTGTTAAGAAGTCTCAGGGACTGCAAAGACTTCACAAGCCTCTGGGTACCGCTTCTGGAACGCTGTTTCAGTTGCCACAGAGGAAGGGAACTGCAACCGACTCCGTCAACCGAATCCATCCCTGACTGGTGACCTGTTTGCACCGCAGACCGCATCGCCCCGCTCGCATCGCAACCCTGGTCTCACCGTGGGCGACATCCGACGCCGCCAGCACCGAGCCGCTGCTTGCACCGTGACCTGTGGGCACCGCAGTTCGCATCGCGATCGCTTCACTGAACCAGCGGACCCGACCGATCGCGGACGCTGCAACTGGCTCAACAGTCGTGACCGCATCGCATTTGGGGCACCGCTCGCACGTTTGCGACGCACCGCTCCGACTCGCACCGCTGTCCGGCGCCAGCTCCCGCACTCCGGCAGTCGCCTGCATCGCAACCTGTCAGCACCGCATCGAGCATCGTCTCACCCTGCATCGCACGCCTTGGACTCACCGACTCCGTCTGCACGACGCTCATCGAGCCGCTGCCTGCACCGCATCGAGGGACACCGCACCTTGCATCGCTCCGTCTTGCACCGCAACCGCGACGAACGCCCGACCGGCTCGTACACTCCGTACCAGCCACAACGAGAAAGGTACTGTGACCGAGTCTGTTCACAACTCTGCTGGCCCGTATCGACGCGGTCGGCTGGAACTGTTAGACTCTGTGGTTTTCAGCATCGCGGTAGACCCGGACTGGGCTACCGACTCGTACAAACTTTGTTTTTGAACTATTCCTGCAAAGAAGAAGTTACCTTATCAAGCATTCGTTTTTAAAGTATAGTATTGTGGATTTTTGTCGTAATTGGTCTTGTCTTGAGTATATAAAAATTGGTTATTTTTCTAAACTGGTGTGGTGTCCGTTTGTAGTGCTTACACTGTATTACTGTTGGTTATGTGCAAATGCTTTACACACTGCCTCTGAATTAAGCCTGACTGCTCGTGCCAAGCTACCACGAGGGTGAGCAGGGGTTACTTCACGAGTGTAACACCCTTACCCTGACTAGGAAGAAGGGTCCCTACTTGGACAAAGGTGCAAGCCCTTGCCAACTAGAGATCCCATTTCTAACAGTGAGGAATCCATAACTAATATATGTCTCTTACAGATATATCGTTACCGAAGGTAAGTAACTTGTTCTTCAAGGGCATGCCTATAACCCGCTGGGAGACTTAGGACTATTTGAGGGCATTTTCCTGGGGCTGCTGCACTCTCCATAGCCCCCTAAGCAAATGTTCAAACAGTTGGTGGATCCCCTGCACTTCGAAGGCCACCAAAGCAAAGCACAACAAATTAGCCCAGTGCTGGGGCTTATTGGGTACTCCTGTGCTTCATTGTTAGATTAGCTGCTTCCCAACCACACTTTTATTTTCAATGCGGCTGCATTCTGCATTCTTTTTTCTCTTTTTTTCAATCCTCGGTGCCCATGACCACTGGGGACCTGGTTGCTGCCTCGTGATGGGGCGATGGTGTAATCTCCGGTGCAGCACATGTGAACTGGCACATATTTTGTTGTTTTCTGCCTTCGCATGCTGATCGAAGAGGTGCACTTTCCCTGCCAGTGAGGAGTGTGGCCAAGGAATACGAGAAACTGGCTTGCTGTGCCAGCCCCCAGACACAGCATGGGGGACAGGCAATTCACTGAGCTAGCAGTTTCTTCAGTCACAGGGAGATGGGGTCCCCAGTACATTAAATGCATGAACTGACTCCCAGGGAGATAGGGTCCCCCTTGGGTGCACTGAACCCAGGGAGGAGCTCCATGCACTCTGCCTCCACAAAGGAAATTTGCAAAAAAAATAATGGAGCATTGCATCATTCCTGTGTGTTTGGCCCTCCCCAGGGGATTTCTTGGTTTCTATTTGAGAACTATTCTTTTTGTTCTCTGTCCAGTTCCCCCGGGAGACCAGGCTGTATCTCAGGCCCCAATGGGCTGATGTTGCTGTTCTTGGTCTTATTCTGATCCTAGTAGCCAGCCTTAACTTCCAGGAGCATTTTCTCCAGGCCTGCTAACCATCAGAGGCGCTTTCATTGGGAGCTGAGTTTCTGGCTCCCTGCATCAATGCTGTCCATTACTTGGCTCCTGGTGCTTCTTTCTGCTTGCATGGGGGGAGACGTCTTCCAAAGTCCCACAGGGCCATCTAGCAGAACATTGTCCCTACCACACTGTTCAGGCCCCACAGCCACTTGCAGGGCACCTGTGTGTCAGTGGAGTGAATGGCTAGTTCATAGACGTCCCAGGGAAAAATCTAGGTTCCCCAGCAGGTCCATTCCACCAACTGTTCCTCAGGGGGCATTAGGGGGCCAGCACCACTGGCCTTGGAGAGACTCATTCCGGTGCTTTGAGTTAGCTGGAGTCAAAGTCACAAAATCCATCTTTGAAAGGGCATCAGATGGCTTCTCCTTCCAACTAGGCATTCTTTCGCCATTGTCACTCCTTGGAGAATGCTTTCTTGAATTGTGGACCTATGACCAGAGAGGAGCCCTGATGAGATGGGCTGGACCTGCCTTTTGTACCCAGGACAAAAACATTTATTCCAAGGGTCATGTCGACAGGGACAAAACCAGCTGTGAGAGGCCTTTTCCTGGTAGTACACAAATTAGCACTCTCCAAACCTCTCATTCACACATACAAAGCCTTACACAACATTGGCCCCATGTACCTCAACAACTGCATAAACTTCCAAAAACCTACCTGACATTTCCACTCTGCCGGACTCCTAGGTGCACACACCCACTGAATACACAGAACCAGATTCAGCGGTCGTGCCTTCTCCTATCTCTCTCCTGAAGCATGGCATGACCTGCCCCTGCATATCAGAGCCTACTCCTCAGTTCTAGAATTTTGCAAGAAACTGTAGACCAGGCTTTTCTCCTAGCCTGACCTTGGCTCTGCCTATACAGCTCCTGCTTCAGTGCCAGGATACTCTCTCGGGTGAGTTGTGCTCTATACAAATACACATAACATAACAAGTGTCCAGCTAACCAGTAGCAACTGGACCTGGAATAAACTTGACTGTTGTCCTCTTCCTGACACCGTGAGAGTCTTTAAGTGTCCTACCCCGAGGTCCTTGGGGCCATAGAAGTGTACTCCTGTGATTGTTTGGTCACCAGAAGAAAGTTTGGAAACTTTAAAAAACTTTTCCCCCAGAAAAAAAGTATCTTATCGGCAGTTCCACAACGTTGGAATTTTAGTTCCATCCCAATCAAGGCTCCCAGCACCTCCAAAAAATGATTAAGTGCCATTGTACTAAACTACTTCATACATTTGCTTTTGGTTTAAGCCTTACTGCTTTGTGATATTACCAGTGAGTAAGCACTAATTCATTTTATTTAACTTGTGTGACATCTAGGAGGCGGTGACCTTATCCTTCGAGGTGGACACTTCACCCCAAATAATTAATCCACTTTCCTTTAGTAAGTATATATAGACTTTCTATGCCCAACTCAACATCTACCTTCACAATACATATACATACACACACACACACACACACACACACGCACACACACACACACACATCATCAAGGTACAAAGATGTGGAGTTAAAAGTAGTAAATTCATACTTCCCTCTATGCAATTACCTTTCAATATTTTTTCCCTTGATATTTTTTCCACGATATTAGTGTGCCACCATATTCTTGTACTCAATATTCCAAAGTACAGTCCTCAACAGCAGATTACGTAATGCACTAACAAATATCAGAACATTGGAATGTTGCGAGCTCCTTTGAGGACAATATAGGGTCTCAGGGCAATTAGTGGCTAGACCTTCCATTCCTACATTTCAAAGCTTGTCTTTCTGTTTCTCCCTTCTTCCTCATGCTACACCATCTGTTAAAGGACCTCATCCTCTTAATAGGCCCTCGCCTGCAGCTTGGGCCTATAACTCAGGTACCAGGTCTTTATCAACCAGTATAGCCCCCAGCAGCTGCCTATAATATCATATTAGAACTTTGGTATGTTGAGAGCTCTTTTATGGAACAATTCTTTTTTATCGAGGTCCGCTAAGCATCATCCCAGCTTTCTGCCTACAACCATTGGCCGGCAGCGTGCACAAATGTAGAGAATTATACAAATCTCTCCGCCTATAACCCAGACGCCGGCAGCGTTATGCAGAATTTAAAAGTAGTTATTTATGGAGAAATTAAAAAGGGGGAGAAGGCAGGAAAGAACCCAAAGAACTAAATACCTGTAACAAAACCCCTCTAGCCTCCCTCCTCCCTCCCCAGACTCCTCCGCACCTTAGCTCCATTGTCACAATTCCCTAGAAGGTGAGCCAAAGGATATGTCGGCCTCTCAGAAGACAGTCTAGGTCCCCTCAGTGGCATCCCCAGGGAGTAATCGCAAGATATGCAAATATTTTGGGCAGGTCACTTCCTGAAACTCTGCAGTCAGAATTTTAATGAACGGGGCCTACTTCTCTGGGTTTTTGGCTGCCCTGTTGTCCGCCATCATTGACATGCGTTCCATTGCCAGCGAGACCCATAGTCTGTGAAGCCACAACACATGGTCTGGGATCTCCTCTGTGCCCCATCGTGCAAGGAGTACTTGTCAGGCCGCATTCAAGGCAAATGCCATTTGTCTGCCTCTAATCGATCTCAGAGGAAAGGTCAGGGGGTTGGGTAAGCCCAGTATTGTTTATGCAAGGAAGTGGGAAATAGCCATGTCAAATGCTTGGTCGATGTCATTCAGGAACCTATCCCAATACTTGGTCAGCTTGGGACAGTGCCACAGCAGGTAGAGGAGAGAGCCCGTTTGACCACAGCCCCTCCAACAATTTTCAGTGCGCCCCCTTTTCCATCTATGAAGTTGTGCAGGGGTTAAGTACCAATAGGAGGCAATTTTATATGCTGCCTCTGTGCCGGACATATCATGCGCTGTGTGGTGTACCCTATAGTATATAGCCTGCCATTCTTTGCTGGAAAGGGGGCACCCCCATTCATACTCCCAGCGGTGTTGGCCATTGGTCTTGGAGGCATTGGCCTAGTCGGAGAGGAGAGCATAAAGTTCAGAAATAAGATGTTTGTCCCCATCTTTGCATATTAGCCATTTTTCAAAGCGAGTAAGGGGGCGAGAGGATCCAGATTCGTAGCCCGGGGAGGTCACCCAGTGCCTCACCTGCATGTAGTGGAACAGGTCTGTCTCCTGCAGTGCAAAGTCCTGTTGTAGTTGTTTGAAAGGATTGACCCCCTGAGGATCGAATAGCGAGCCTACCTGTTTGCATCCTTGCTCTCGCCAGCGCTGGAAAACCTCCGATTCCCTCCCCAGGGGGAAGTCAGTAATCAGCATCATCAGAGAGGGGAACGTTGTTAGTTTATTTAAGAGCCACCGCGTTCCAGATTTTCATGGTTGTGGCCGTCACCGAAGACGAGTATAACCCCCAGGCCCTATGCTTGTGGGGCAGCCAGATCTCCCTCCAGATATTCAAGGGAATCCAGCTATCGTCTGATCCATAAAGGACCAGTGCTTTTCCGAGAGTGAACGATTCCACTCCACAAAAAAGTGCAGCTGTGTGGCCTAAAAGTATCACGGGATCAGGGGAGTGCTAGCCTCCCTCCGTTTAGGGACTGATAAGTTGTTGGTGAAGACGCGGTTTCTTGCCATTCCAGATTAACCGGTTAATGGCGAGTTGTAGGTTATGGAGGATCGTTGGCGATGGAGTCAATGGTATGGCTTGGAATATGAAAAGGATACGTGGGAGTATTATCATTTTAACTGCCACAATGCGGCCAGACCACGACAGCCATGAGCGGCTCAAAGCAGAGAGCGTCCTATGTGTCTGAGCGAGAAGGGGGCTGTAGTTGGCTGCCAGTGTCCTCTTCGGCATGGAGGCCAGTGAGATGCCGAGGTTTAGTATAGTCTCTGCTGCCCAAACAAAGTGTAACTGCGCTGGCAGCATAGCTGCCAGAGGCTGAGCAACCGAAAGATTCAATATCTGGGATTTTTGAAGGTTGATTTTGAACCCTGACACTTCGCTAAACGCCCTCAATTCCTCCAGCAGGCATGAGAGCAAGGTTAATGGGTTTGTCAGGGACAGGCTAATATAATCAACACATAAGCTAATTGTATGTGTGTCGGCTCCGAGGCGAATCCCCGTGACTCGAGGGTTATCCCTGACTCTCTGCTCAATGGGCTCCATGTAGAGCGCAATAAGGAGCTGGGAGAGGGGCAGCCTTGATGGGTTCCTCGTGCAATCGGAAACATTGAGGATGAAGTCCCATTGACCTGGACTGATGCCCTGGGAGCACTATATATGCAGTGAATTCAAGCTATAAATCTGTCCCCAAACCGGCAGTGAGTGGCAAGTAAGTAGGGCCAGTGGACGCGATCAAACGCCTTTTATGCGTCGATGGAGAGGAAGATGGCCTCCCTCCGGGATCGCTGGATAAGATCAGTGAGATGGAGGAAGCATTTCGTATTATCCCCACATTGTCGCGCCGGGATGAAGCCCGATTGGTCGGGTCGATCAGGCCTGGCATGATAGGTTTAAGTTGCACCACCAGAATGCCTGCAAAGAGTTTGGCATCTGTATTGAGCAAAGAGATAGGCCGATAGGCCCCACAGGCCATGTGGTCTTTCTGTGGCTTGAGAGTCAAAGAGATGGATGCCTCCATCATCGTGTCTGTAAGGAAGCAGGAATCTAAGAAAGAATTAAACAGCCGAGTCAATAAGGGGGCTAGTTCTTGACAGAAGATTTGATAAAATAGGGGGGTAAAGCCACCTGGGCACGGCGCTTTAGAGGCTTTGAGACAGGCAATAGCCGCGACTACGTCTTCGACTCGTATGTGCTGATCGAGCTGCGACGCGAGATCTGATGTGAGGCATGTCAGAGGGATCTCTCGCAGAAAGGCTTCAGCTTCTTCAGCCGGGGCATCTAGGCCGGCATATAGGTCGCTATAGAAATCTTTAAAAGCTCAGCTATCTCTGGGTCCTTGTGGACCTCAGCCCCAGCTCGAGTGTGAACAGTGCCAACAGACCCGGACAGTGCCTTGCCACGCAATCTATGTGCAAGCAGGCGGCCGCATCGGTCCCTGCTTAAATAGAATTTATGCCTGAGTCTTAATAGGGTGTAGTCCGCCCAGTCTGGGTCATGGCGTTTTAGGAGAAGTCTCTTCTTCTCAAGTTCCCTCCAGACCCTTGGGGCCCCTGTGCGATTGTGAGTCAACTCTAGCTTGGAGACCGCTTGCTCGAGCTGTTGTCGCTTCATCCGGAGCAGCCTATTCTTGGCCGCCGCAGTAGCGATCAGCTCACCCCTAAGTACGAGCGTGAGCGCTTCCCACACCGAGGAAAGATGAGCCTCTTCGAGGTCGTTATGGTGGAGGTAATCCCCTATGACCGTGCGGATTGCCGCTACTGTCTGTGTGGATTGAAGCATAGCGTCTCGCAGTCGACATCCTGAGGACTGGGGTTGTGTGGTGTTCATCTGTATCATTAATGCGATCGGGGCATGATCTGACAAAGATAGGAGTTCTATGCTCGCCTCTCTGACACAGGCTGTAAGGGCTGGGGACATGAGAAAGTGATCAATGCAGGCATATGGCTTGTGGGCTGCAGAGTAAAATGTGTAGTCTCTAGAGAAAGGGTGGAGGTGTCTCCAGATGTCACAGAGCGTGCCGTCAGTGAGCCACTTGAGGCCGGTGGCTGTGAAAGCTCCCGTTTGGGAGAAGCGCTGCCTAGAGTGGTCCATGTCAGGGTCCATGACTAGGTTAAAGTCCCCCGCTATCAGAATGGCCGAGTCAGAGGAAGTAAGGGTCGTTGCCAGGGCATTAATGATGAAGGGCTCTTGCCTGTCATTTGGTGCGTAGATGTTGGCCAGGGTGAAAACGACAGCGCCCCATTGAATTCTGATCACTAATACTCTCCCCTTAACTTCCATGAATGTGGAAATAAGCTTGCCATGGAACTTCTGGGCGAGGAGAATAGGTACTCCATTCTTCTTTGCCGGGCCGGAGGACGAGTACTGTCGGGCAAACCAGTACGATCGCATGTGGGGAATACCTTTGGCAAGTAAGTGCATCTCCTGTAGCAGGCAGTTGTCTCCGCCAGACTGCTCCAGGAGAAACAGCACCGCAGCATGCTTTAATGGGCAATTTAGACCCCGACGTTTAAACTAACAATGCGCAGGTCTTGGGTCATGAGGCTAGGGCTTGAGTTGCGCAAATAAATGTACCCCTCAAGTGTCGCATGGGTAGGGCACCTGGCGCATCAGTGGGGGGCAGTATCAGGGTGCCACTGCAGGGGCCTAGGTAGTAGTGATGGTGCGGAGGAGTGAGAATAATAAGAAGACAGGAAAGACCCCAGCGAGAACAAATCATTAACGGTAAGTACAACGTGATATGACCAGAGTTCGTCAACGCAGCATGGTTATTGTGGGGCATCGTCCAGCTGCAGTATCTGTTAGTACCCAAAAGAAACTACGAGGACGCGTAGTCATATTCAAGGCAGGGCATCAGGAAAAACAGTCCTGCGGCGCCCCGGTACCCCCGATGCCACAGTCTGTCCCTCAACAGCCCCTCGACTGCACATATTTTTGAACAATCCCCTTTTACTTCAAGATGCTTCCGAGAGGGTGGTTGCTCCTGAGAATGCCTGGAGCACTGATTGCCGCTGTTTGGTCATGGTGTCTGGGTCCGGCTTTGTTCTAATAGGGGCTCGCTTGACTCACTTCCAGCCCGGTTTCTTCTGCCTTCTGCGATCGGGGAATGGGCCTGTCCAAGCATCTCCGCATGGTTTTCAATATGGAGCAAGGCACAGGCTTCCCTGAGGGATCTCAATTGGTGCAGCGTTCCCTCGTGGCGAAAGATGATCCTGAAGGGGTGTCCCCATGAATAAGTTATGCCTGCTTTTCGCAAGTGATCAGTAACCGGGTGGAATTCTCTATGTTTTTGCAGGGTGATCCGAGAGAGGTCTTGGTAGCGCACCAGGGAGGACTCTTCGGACTGAAGTGGGTGCGCCTCTCGAGCTTTCTTTAGAATGTCCTCCTTTGTTTGAAAATCATGTACGCACACCAGTATGTCAGCAGGCGGGGTCTTTTCAGATCTGGGAAGCCCCACCCTGTGGACACAGTCAAGCTGCAGTTTTGTCTCTCCTGAGTGGACTAGTATATGTTGAAAGAGTACTACAACATAATCTCAAAGGTTCACTCCCCAGCCTGCATCGGCACTCCCCGTATGTGAATGTTATTCCTGCAGGAGCGGTATTACAAATCTTAATTATGTGCCTGTAGGTCTAGATGTTGCTCCTTGAGACCCAGGACTTCTTGCTGGAGCCACTCCATCTCTTCCTCTCAGGCCATTTCTCGGTCTCTATTGCAGCCACTCTGTCTCCTACCTCCTCCAGGTCATGACAGACCTCATGGAGGTCTGCTGCCAGTTCTGCCTTCATGGTTTGGAGGTCTCCTCTAAGTGATGCGAAAAGGGATTCCAGGAAGGATTTTGTGACAGGACCCTCCCGTTCTTCCGGATGCGCCTTGTGTTCTCCCCCGTCTCCCGATTGTTTCTCATCCATTGCTGCTCCCCGCAGCTTCCCAAACATGTCTTTGAGGGAGCGATCTTTTTTTGCGCGTTTCACCCTCATGGCATGGGCCTGCTGGGGTGCTCAGCCAAGAGGTCTGGATGAGCAGGGGGTACAGGACCGGCGGCCTTAGTGAGCTGTCTGACGCCGCCCTCCGTGTGGGAGCCGAGATGTGGCCCACGACAAGGTGCTCCGGCCCTCTCTTTTCTGGCCCGGATGCAGGTCTTCTCTGACACAGCAGCTGGAAAGCCGGCGGGCCTCAGTATCCCGGGACACTATTCCTAGGCCTAACGCCCTGGTGGGAAGCAGCAGCCACCAGTAGCTGTTACGGGAGACCGCCGGGGGCCTCTTTTGCAGGATTCCGTGTGGGGTGGTCTAGATCTACAGAGCCGCCGCAGATTTAGCTGGGGGAAGGAGGCACAGGTGTCTCTGTCCGCTCCTCTCAACTCCCCTCTACTCACCTCTATCACTCCTAGCAGGCTTGTTGCGGCTTTGTGCGGTGGGGGATGTGTGTTCCAGCTAAACTTGCCAGTCAGTGTGGGACACTGTCCCCCGTTCTTCTCTACACTGACCTGCTCACTCACAGCTCCCAGGGGCCCTGCTGTGTTCCCCAGTCTCTGGCCCACTCCCAGCACGTGGCGGAGGGAGGCTCCTTGTCCTACCTCTCCATTTTGGCTCCCAACCTGCCGTTCCCGCAGGCAGTTTCCGCAGAGGCAAGCCCCAGCCAGCCGACTCCCCCGCCGGGCCCTACCGCAACACCAGGCCTCTGCCGACAGTCACACTCGTAGATCAGGGGAGCCTCCGGGCCTGTGCCTTCCCCGGCAGCAAAATCCGGCCTGCTCTCGCCGCTGTAGGCGTCTCTGGCTGAGATGCAGGTCATGCGCCTAGGCTTATCAGGGGGCCCCGGCCTCGACCCCAATGGCTCCCCGCTGGTCTTCTTGGGGGGAGGGGGACCGGACCCAACCACTCCCCTTGTTTCTGGCCCGCTCTCCTCACCTCCTTGCTCCGTGCCAACTTTGCGATCGGGGTTCCCCGCAGGGGTCTCCGGTCCTGAACCCGCTCTCTGCATCAGGTAGCCCGCGGGTCCCGCAGGCCGCTCCGATCTCGACCTCTCTACAGGTGCTGCCTCAAACAGGGGAGGACCCGCACCATCGTTTGCTCCACTGGTGCCAGTCACCTGGCCTCCACCATACGCCGCATCTTCTCTATGGTGTGGGGTGGCTCAGTCTCCCACAGGGTTTTGTCTGTTCCCTGCTGATCCACCTTCCTGAGCTCAGCTGGGCCTTTCCGGCAGTCGGCACCCTCACAGCCAGCCACCTCGCTGGCCGGCGGGCCCCGGCACGCACGCCTTCAGGCGTTGGTGATGGGATCTGGGTCTATCGGCCAGCACCTCAGCCGTGTTGCAAGCCCTCCACCGTCCTGCAGTCGCAGTGCCCCAAGGGGATCATCTGGGTGGGGGCTGCCAGGCTGTAAAATGGTGCTACAGTGGCGGCAGCACGGAGAGACCGAAAGGCACGTCTCAGCCATCCACCATCTTGGACACGCCCCCTGAGAGCTCTTTTAAAAGCAATGGAGGGTCTAAGAGCCAATGATGCCGAGCATAGACCTTCTTCTCCAACTTTCCAATGTTTGTCCATCTTTATTTAGAACATTCTACCCTCAGTAGTTCAAATATTCTAACAGCATGAAAGCCCTTCTGCTTTACACTGAACTCGTTGCTAAAGGCCCTCTCCCTCATAGCCATAGGCAGTCTGTAGCAGTCGGCAGTAAGCTATACTGCTGTAATATGCCCAGTTCTGATTGCAGCCTTTATATTGCAAAAGCCTTTCTGTAAACAGCTCAGGCAAGGAAAAGCACAACATATTGTAATGTTCAGTTTCACGTACTGCTGCAAGATAATACATTCACTAGGTCTACTTTCCAAGGTTTCTGAGAAATGTAATTTCACGCTCTTTTGATATTTGTGGAAGTAGACTCTCAACATTATCTTATTTAATGCACTAGTATTAGAATATTGGAATATTGCGTGCTCCTTTGAAATCAACACAGGGTCTCAAGGCCAAAAACGGCTCATACGGACCTTCCACTCCAGCATTCCAATGCTTGTCTTTCTGTTTCTCCCTGTTTAGTTTGAAACAATTTACCCTCACTGGTTGCAATTTTCTTATAGGCTTGGAGCCCTTCTGCCTCAAGCTACACAAGCTGCCAAGGGCCTCCACCCTCATAACAGTCCCTTACCTGCAGCTCAGGCCTATAATCTGGGCTCAGGGCCAACCGGTAAAACCCTCAGGATCAGGCTATCAGGTCACATTAGAACTTTAAAAAGGTTGAGAGCTCTATTGAAGACAATGGAGTGTTTGATAGTCAATAATGGCTGGTATAGACCTTCTGCTCCAACTTTTCAATGTTTTTCTTTTTGTTTCTCCCTTTTAATTTCAGAGCACTCTACCCTCTCTGGGTGGAATGTAATAATAGCATTACTTCTTCTTTACGCTGTACCAGTTGTTAAAGGCCCTCTCCCTCATGATAGGCTCTAAGTTCAGGGCCTTTAACAGCTATTGCAGTCTGAGGCAGCAGGCTATACTGCTATAATGTGCTCAGTTGTGAATGCAGCCTTTATATTCTGAAACACTTTCTGTAAATAACTTGGGTAAGGAAAAGCGCAACCTTTTCAACATTAAGTTTCACGTGCCTCTGCCAGGAAATACATTCACTGGGTCTTTTTCTGAGAGTTTTTTAAAAGTTAACTCCCTGCTCTTATGATATTTGTGGTAGTGGAAAACTTATAATTGATTTCCATTACTATATCAATCCTGCTTTGTTTGCTTTTTTATACAAGATATGTGACCACGTTCTATTTTGGTAAATATTTCAAAGGATCTGTTGTCACATACAGGAGCACCTGATTGATGTACTCATATTTTGTGCATATCAGTGGTTTGATCAAATAATTTTCTTGAAAACAAACAGCACAGTCGAATCATAACTGATGTAGATCTGAATTCTCTGCTTTGCCAGAGGCTAGCTCGTAACTTAAAATCTCTCCTAGGATGTTACATTGTCTTTATACTTTTATAATACATGGGACGCTGCAAGCCCTTTATAAAAGCCTGCCTCTAATTTCCTCATTGTAGTTGAGTTGTGACGCCTTGTAGCTTCTCAACTGTAATACTTTTTCACAGTTGAAGTGTGGCATCATACTGTGTTCTCCAGAGCCTACCAAGGTGAAAGGAATGTTATGGAGCATCATTACAGCTTCGGTATAAACAATGAAAACAAGCACCAGTCTTTCATTCTAATGATCTGTTTTTGAAAATGAACAGTAATCAGAAGAAAGGAGATATTTATGGCAATATGTTTATTTTCTGCACACTGTACGTCATCACAGGAAATATAGAAACTCTCTGCATGTTTCTGCTCGTTCTGGAGTTACAGCCTTTTGTTTATCCTGGCTAACATTAAACTAATTATAATATCTTAATAGATATAATATATTACATTAAACTAATTATATCTTAATATATATAATATATTACTAAATGCTTTATGGTGTGTTAATTTCACACTACAGATTCTGCTTTTATACATTATGTGATGCAACTATACTATCTCTTTCATATGAAAGAGCAAGAGTCCAAGGACTTGAGTGGTTTGTGGGAAGGGTAATTGTTCAATCCTGGATTATAAGTAGGGCTCCCGGTTTTATGGTATTTATTTTTTTGACATTTCCGTCTGTATTTATCCATATTTATTTTTTGCTAATTTGATCTGTATTTATCCATATTTATTTTGGGTTTTGTGGAACAATGAAGCTGGAATTAGTATATTTCCACATTTATTTAACCAATAAATATGCACGCATGCTTGAATGCCTGCCAAGTTTCAATGCTGTGAACACCCAACGAAGATAAACCAATGCACTTACATGAAAATATGCAAATTTCAGTATCATCCTTGAGCATATCTCCTGCTGGTAAAGCCTCATTACTAAAATTCCTTTCTTTTTTAACCCTCTTACCTATCAATCCATACAGCTATTGGCATGGCAGACAGTATTTAAAATTACTGAAAAAGCAACCTATTTTCCGTTTTTATCCACATTTAAAAATAAATACAGACAAGAAAATAAATGTTTTCTGTCTGTATTTATCTGTAAAAGTCAGTAAAAACAGAAAACAGGGAGCCCTAATTATAAGTCATAAAATACTGTCTGCTATACATTTATATGATATTGCAAGACACCTTTGTCCACGATCTCTATGTGGTCCTGAAACTCCTCTGTGATTTGTAGTATTCTTATAATGTATGACAGGAAGTATGTTATCTCATATGGTATGCTACATAGGGGGATATTCTCAAGAACGTGCGATAATCATCGCCAAAATAGGTTAACGCAACTTCTCATATCGCCGTCCATCACGGGAAAATAACTCTGTGTTAACGTCTCATTCTCAACACGGCGGCAACATGCGATAGTGTCCCGATAACGCATCAAATGTCCGCGATACAACTACTGCGACGGCGATAAAAAAGGAAACCCGAACGTGAAAAAAGTTGCGATGGGCCCAACTGCGATAAAAATCCAGCGAAAAGCAGCGCCAGGCCCGCAAGTCCCACAAGTAAGGCGGGAAAAATCACTATAAAAGCGGCAAAAATGAAATACAAATAAAACACAAACAACTGCGAAGCACCATGGAGGTAGCCGGAGCAAGCACAGAGGACAACCCGAACCCCACAAGCCCCACGGAGGACCAGCCTGGGACCTCGGGGTCAGGGAAGGGCAAGGAGAAGAAGAAGAGGAAGACGCGGTTCAGTCCGTAGGAAAACAGGATCCTGATTACCGAGGTGACAGAACACCATCAACAACTGTTCGTCACCTCCACTGTGTCATTGGCAACAAAAAATGGAATATGGCAGTCCATCGTGGACAAGGTGAATGCAGTCGGAGTGCTGAGGAGGACAATGGAAGAGCTCAAGAGGCGCTGGAATGATGTGAAGCGCAAAACCAAGCTGAAACTCACCAACAACCGCAAAGCAGCAATGCAGACTGGGGGTGGGAGTCCTGCGCCACAGGAGGAGCTGGATGAGATGGAGGAAATGGTGTCCACAGTCATCAGTGTGGAGACGGTGGCAGGAGTCGGAGGACCGGACACTGCTCAACATGACCTGACACAACAGCAACAGGGTGAGCAACCACCAGGGACTGGGGGGACGGGGGAAGATGGGCACAATGGCACACATGAACAAGTAAGTACAGCACATCTGCGGACAAACCATGCCCAAGAGTCACAACTCCGACCAAGAGCCCAATTTACCCAATTCTGCAACCGCTCAGCACTGTATAAGCACAGAAGTGAAAGGCACACTGCCTGAAAGGGATAAGGGCCAGCCAAATCAGAGCTGAAGGGACAAATCAGCCACAATGCAGCACACACACATAACACTCAGAGCACCTCAACATTTACAACAAAGTGGACCAAACTGCAACACTTACACAACAGAACAGAGGACACAACTGCTGCCGCTTGTGTGTAGAAAATGGCCATTCGCATTTAGCATAGCAGGAAACTGTGAGATGATAATGGACAAATACAACCTCACATCCGTGATGGTGGCGAAATGTCAACTGTCCAGCATTAAATAGGCATCTCCACACAAACAGTCACAATGTACATTGACATGCAGTCTGTTTGTAAACTTGGCCAATGCGTCAACATACATGTGAACACAATGTCAAACTGCATCTCCCCTTCACATTGCAGAGGGAGAATCATCACCTCCTGCAGAGCAGACCGTACTCCTCATCACCGATGATGAAGAGGACCTACACACCATCGACCCCGACGCCCTCCAACAGCTCATGGATACCCTCAGCACCCCACCCCCAGGAGCAGGGCAGCCCAGCTGCATCGAGGAGAACCCCCCCCCTGCACAGACCACACAGCAGGAAGCACCCACCACCACGGCCGTCTCCCAGGATCCCCACGAGCAACACATGGCATTCCAACGCCATGTGTCGCAGGGCCAGAAGGGGATGGCAGAGCAGGTGCGGGTGGGGTTCGACCTCATGGCAGCCAAACTAGATGCCATACGTGGGTGTCCAAGTCCCATCAGGGACCACCTACAGGCCCCAATGGACACCCACAGTCCGCTCCATGGTCTCCAACAATCCATGGCTGACATCGCCGGAGTCATGACTCGTAGACAAGAACAACTGTCTAGTCAAAGTGGCTCCAGCGATCTCAGCCGTGAGTTGGTCAACATGGGGAGGAACATGGAGAACATGGACCGGATGCAGGCGGGAAGAATGGCTGCCACGGCTGCACACCAACAAGATGTAGCAGGGATCTACCATGCCCTGCAGATCCTCATCATGGCAGTGCGGCCACAAGGCCTGGCGCAGATGAATGCTGCTGCCACTACTCTCTCCACATCACCGCCCCCTGATGTGTCAGTGCCTCACACTGCGGCTGACAATCCACCTCCGGCCCCTGATGTGTCACTGCCACACAGTGCCGCAGACAAAACACCACCACCCACATATGAGGCACATCACACATAGGAGGGCGATGATGAGTATGAATCTGCAGTTGGGCTAAGTAGGAAGCGGTAGCATTCATCTCCGCCATATGGCCTCTTTCTGCTTGGTTCTGCCCTCTGCATCATGCCCAGGAATAACACCCTCCACTGTCCCCCTTATCACTCTGCGACACTCACCTTGGCCCCCGACATGGACTGCTACATTTGTTTAGGCAACCAATGACACAGAAATCAGACTGCGGACTGAACTCCCTCTCCTACGATGTACTTTTCCCTCCCCAAAGGACCCCGGCCGGCCCTCCACGGGGCAACATTGTAAAGTAGCGTGTGCATGGCCAGGTACTGGTCCACCTTCACCACTCCACCGAATGTGATTAAGACATTCAAATTCACACAGATGAGTCATGTCCATGATCAAGCAAGTATGAAACTATGGATGTATGTGGGGGCAGTGATTCCAAACAACGGTGCTCCCTGGGAACTGATTTCAATGCGCATGTATATCCGTGACCCAGATAGGCAGTGAGATGACTGGGAATGTGTGCACTAGCTGTGGCCTCATTGCTCTGAAACAACAATCTCGCTATTTCCAAACTTAGCCCCACGTCAATGTATGAAATAGGGCTGTGTGTCACAAAGGCAAAGTCAAAGTTATGTGGAAGCCACAGCTCGGAGCAATGATTGGTTTGAGTGTGGAGCGCTTGGACTCCTGGGATGGTCGGTGCGTAAGTGTGAAGGTCATACCATGCAAGTGAACTACGAGGAAGGACTCCTGTGTGTGGGGTGTGTATACGTTGGTCTCTGGTTAGCGCTGTGCATAGTGTGGGAGCCATCAGCAGCTGCTATGGTATCGCTCAGGGGTGCCGGGCGCATGCATTCCCAAGGTCGGAGGTGCAGATGTGCTACCGCCTTCTAGTTCAGACAGAGGGGCTGTCATCCACAATGTTAGTTTGTCATCTGCTTGCATTCTGGAAATGTGATGGGGATTGGGGGGATGTCACTACTTCGCCTTCCGGCATGGTTGAACCCTTACCAGCCATGTACGTGCCCTCACGGTCAGTATTGCATGCACTGATGTAGCAGTGTTGTTTTGCTGCAGTCTGACAGTGATGGGTGCAGGTAGCTGTGAGGAGGCGTTTGACCACTCACCTTGCACCTATTAGCTGGCACTGATCACTACTCTTGATGGATGACGTCCGTGTACACATGTGACCTGTACATGGCACATTTGAGCAGGGGACACCTTGGTGTGTTACACGCAAGGTGGACCTGCTGGCTTCTAGGTTGGTGTGCATCTCCCAATGTTGCTGAGGTGTCCACTGTGCCCACATCCCCCTTACGGCCATGTTGTTCATGTTGTGGGACTCGACACACAGGGTGTATATTTGCATCAGGCAGGTACATCTCTGACCACAAATGGCACCCTGTTGTCTTTTCCTGAACACCAATGACAGCCTCCATGTCATGTTCATGTACACGTGGGACGCTGATGAGTGGCAAGACGTACTACATTTGACACCCTGATATGGCATTTCGAATACGTGACGCCCTAAACAGCCTCTTGGTACAGAGGTGACATACACACACCATCTCTTCTTGCAACATATGCGAATGTTAGCACTCAATGTTGCACTTACACCTGTCAGAGTAATGTGCTAATGCAGAGGACTGACATGCACATGGGGAATGTGTGTTGCTAAGATTTTATTTGCACATGCTGGCCATATGGTCATCTTGTACTGTGCCATGATTGATGTGGACAGTCACAATGTGACGTGCTCATGCGAAGAAATTGTTGATGATTGTGTTCCTTCGGGCTATTCTTGCTGCTCCTGCAGTGGGGTGTGGTCCACCTGCATCATCTTCCTCATCATCGTCCGGTGCTTCTGGGACTTGGATCCATGGGGCATTGGTGCGTACACATATGTTGTGCAATACACAACATGCAGTGATCATCTTGCACACTATTTCTGGGCTGTACAAGAGTCTTCCACCGGTGATGTCCAGGCACCGGAAACGTGATTTTAACATGCCAAATGTGCGTTCAACAATGCCCCTGGTGCGTTTGTGGGCCACATTGTACTGCCTCTGGGCCGGGGTGTTCGGGTCTCGGAGGGGTGTCATCATCCACGGGTAGAGTGCATATCCTTGATCACCTGTGAGAGGTAAGTGAGAGTAGTGTTAACTGGTGGTTCTGCATGCTGTGTTGGCAGACATACAAGTTTTGTGGTGTGTGATTTGTGCGACCTTGGGATTCATGTTAGCCATGTATTGCTGCTGGCAAATGTGGTAGGACAATGTGTATTACGTAGCCTCACAGCTGCTCCTCCCTCCCACCAAGCCTATTTACTTGTGTGTGCTGCGCGGTTGATCACTTGCACTCCTACGGCACACCATTGTCATGCCTGTATGCACATATCCGCAGGACTGACAGCAAGACTGCGATGTTGGCCGTTGAAGGTGGGCGGCCACCTGTGTGTAGGCCTATGGTAAGGATAGGGCAGACACAGATGTGGAGTTCTGGCCTAGCTGAACTCGCGCTGATATTGAGGCTAGGCCTTCGGTTCAGGCTGCGGCAATGTAGATACACACACAACAGCTGGCATGTATGAGCCGAGACCCCGAGCGGTCTCGCGCTCCTTTATTAATCCATTCGGGCGAGGCTGCCCTCCTGGTGCATGCTACATTGCAACATTGTCGATTACAGGCAGGGTGGCGCAGACACTACTACGGAGACACACGCCATAGTCACTTTTGTGGCCATGCCGGAACTGAACCACGCCCAGAGCCCAGAACTGAACCACACCCAAAGCCCCGGGCCATTTCTCCGCACTCCTCAAAAAAGCGTGCGCCGCCACCGCGGCGCTGGGATGTCGTACGCTTCGGAGTACGTCTCCAGACGATCTACCCAGGCTTCCCGGCGGCCTGCCTGGGACGGGGGTGGCCCCGTGACTGTGAAGGGCTCCAGTGGCGTTACCGAGGACATGCTGTTGGCTACTGGAGGCAGACTTGTGGGGTAGCCCCTCGGGACAATGACTTGCGGTGCACTGAGTTCGGCCCACCGGGAGAGCTGAGCGAATGTGCAGCCTGCGATGATGCAGCAGGCCTGGTGGCTGGACGGTGACTTGTGGTGCACTGAGTTGGTGGCACCTGAGGCCCTGCGTCCGGCACGGGCCAACTGCCACGTGGCGATGACTTGCGGTGCACTGAGGTAGGCCCACCGGAAGAGCTGAGTGGGTGTGCATCATGCTATAATGCTGGAGGCTGGCCGGTGACTTGTGGTGCACTGAGTTCGGCCCACCGGAAGAGCTGAGCGGGTGTGCAGCCTGCGATGATGCAGCAGGCCTGGAGGGGTGGACTGGAAAGGATGCCGCTGGGTGCGCTGGGGGCCTGTTTTGCAGAATCCAGCGATCAGCTGAGGAGGCTGCCAAGCTCGCGGAGCCCGGGCTTGGAGATTGCACCGGCCCGTGGTGGGCCCTCTTGGAGAGACGCCGGTGGCGGCAGGTGAGCAGTGAGGCCTGGTTGCGCAGGGGTGGGCATTCACCGCTGGGCGCAGGTCGGGTCTGGGGATCAGCGGGCTGGGGTGCGGCAGGCGCACAGGATCACGCAGGCACCACCAGTCACAACGACGGCCTTGTGGCAGGGTGAGGTATGCCACTCTGGCAGACACGCCACTGCAGGCGATGACGAGATGTGCGCCGGGTGGTGTGGGACGTAGCCACCTCGTCGCCGGTGTGACTTTGCCTGTTGTAGGTGGTCGGCCACGTATGTGTAGGCCTATGGTCAGGATATGGCGGACACAGAGACACACGCAGTAGTTACTTCGGTGGCCGTCCTGGAAGAGAACCACTCCCTGAGCCCCGGCCTATTTAGTCACTCCCCTACGCTGGACTGGCGTGTGCCGGCCCTGCCCACTACACTTACGCTTACGGGGGGCCGACATGGCTACTTGCCCAAGGTGTTCCCCACTGCCTGTGATGGCATGGTTGCGTCCACTGTCCACGACAGTACAAACTCCAGCAGTATGTGTCCACATGGACATGTCTGTGCTCTGCATACTCAAGACTGTCCAGCACATCACCGCCACACTTGGCATTGTGTACATTGTAATTCATAGGTCCATTGCCTCCTTCGCACAATCGTGGTTCCCACCTCTCCCCACATTCTGCAAATGTGTGGCAGAGGGGCTATGCCTTAGTGTATGGTTTGTCCACATTTCTGGCCCCTCTTACCACGGTTACTTGTGTTGTCGGGTCTGGCAGGTGTGCATGTTGGTTGGCATGTTGTATGTGATTTTGTTACGTGTCCATTCCCACAGTTGTGCGTTGTGTGATTGTGGAATTGAGGTGTGTGGTGTGTTCCGTTGGTACTTACCAACGAGCAGTCCATTTCCATAGGTGCCATCCTGAAAGCGCTGGTTGATGATGGACTGTCGGAAGATGTATGAATCATGCACACTGCCTGGGTAGTTGGCGTCGACATTGGTGTACAGTCCCCGGTGGTCCACTATTGCCTGCACATTGATGGAATGCGTGTGCTTCCTGTTGCAGTAATTGTGTGCAGTGTCGGCAGGGGGCACAAGTAGGACATGTGTGCAGTCGATTGCCCTCAACACGTGCGGGAATCCAGCTATGGTGTAGAAGCCTTGCTTGGTCTCCAGCTGTTCCTGCACAGTGTGGGGGATGTGAAGGTGCTGGGGTATGAAACTGTGGAGAAGTGTGGCTCAATGGTTAGAGCGGCAGACCCTGATGCAGAGATCTGGCCCGGGACCAGGGTTGAATTCCCGCCTCGGCGGGTCTTGGGCTCAACTTCCTCGGACCTGATAATTCTCGCCTCGGTGCCTATTCTAATCATGGGTCCCACTCTGCAACTCTGGGCAATAGCTTGCTTAATCTCCACAACGGCCCCACCAGCGCTGGGATGCCTGGCTTCACCTTGGGGGTGCCCAGGAGTGGACATTTCACAGGGAAAAGCCAGGAAGGGTTCCACAGCGGTATGCGTTCAGCGCCAGGATGCCTCAGGGTAGCAGTGCGCTTTACAAGTACAAATTCATTTCATTTCATTTCATGATGGCCTCCAGGACAGGTGTGATGGACTTTGACAGGGCTGGCTGTGAGACTCCTCCGACTCTGGCAGTTGTTGGTTGGAAGGTACCAGAGGCCAACAGGTGCAGCACAGCCAGCAGCTTTGTCTGCGGAGGGATGTTGGTTGTCCGCTGTGTTGGTACCGTCAGCCTGTGGGCAATGTGGGTCATGATGCGGAGGATGGTTGTCCTTTGAGCCTGGGTGGGCAATGACATCCTCTGGCGTTAAGTCTCTGAGGCTGATGCGTTTTGGAAGGTCCGCTGTCTTGTTCTGCGCTGCCTTGGTGGTGGTCCGGGGGAGGGGTGGGTCCAGGGGGTGGGGGTGGTGGCGGTGGGTGTTGTGGCCCTCTTGGGTCTCCAAGCTGCATGATTAGTAGCTCCATGACATGTGTTGGTCTTCAGATGTGGCTCTGGGCTGGGCTCCCTTTCATGCTGCAGGTTGTCGTCCTGCTTTACACCAGTAAAAGGCAGGTGTTAAATCCCTGCTGCTAACGCGCCTTATCGCCCGTTTTTGGGTCGCATCGCAAATGTGGCTGGTAGTTGAGAGTATCGCGAAGTGGTGTTTTCGTGTGTTTTTGCATGGGAACGCCTACTCTGCATATCATTAGTGTTAGTTGTCGCTCTCATCCGTGGCGATGTTTTTTGCGCCAGCTATCGCTGGAAAACTGGCGATATCGGCAGTTTGCACCAGCTTGAGAATAGGGCGATGAATCTATCGCCACTTTTGCGGCGCTAAAATGCCGATAAATCGGCGATAAGTCCTTGAGAATATGCCCCATAGTTTTTATGTAGCAGAGATCCATCGATTTGTTGGCCTTTTGGAAGTAGTGAGGAGCTGGGTGAAGGCTGTAGTCTGAAGATTGCAGGTTTTCCCAGTCAAAGTGACTGCATAGAGGTGCCTGGTGTTAAGAACGTCTGTCTTTCCATTTTAACTGTGATCAGTTGGGCTGTGGGTAGTGAATGAAGAGTCCTCCAAAGTGTGTGTGAGAAAGACGGGCCCCTTCCCTTTTTTAATGTATTTGGCCCCGAGGGATGGGGTCTGATATACAACCATCTGCCTTTTGCAGTGTAAAATCATTACATTATTTCAGCATGCGTTTTCTGTTCAAAATGCTTTTCATTCTGTATCATAACTACAAATGCTGTTAAGTGTTTGGCCATAGAGTAGTTTGTGGCCTCAAATGCAAAAGCCAAAGAATAAATTGCCTTCCTTGTTTTTCTTTGTTCATGTTTTCACTGCATTTAGTTCTTTTTGCTACATTTTGTGCCAACCTTTGTATTTTATTAATACCATGCTGTCCATTGCGACTACATGTTCAGCTGAATCCCATGTTACTCAACGAAGGAACTTGCTTCAAGACTAGCAAATGATGGGAGAATACTGTAGCTCATTTTCAGTGTCTAGTCTACCCAACCCCACCCCAACCCCAACTCCATGTGGCTCCTCCAGCCCATTCTAAGGCAGGTTTCATGCTTTAGGAGCCACGTTTAAGGGCGGTCTTAACCCCTTCCATGCTCATGATGAGCTGGACTCGTCATGGCACACAGTGCTCGTGTGCTCATGACGAGTCCAGCTCGTCATGGAACCCAGCACAGGAAATCCCTCTGGTGCGGGCACCAGAGGGATTCCCTTTAATCCCCTAAAGCCTCGGGAGCTGGGGAAGAGCTTCCCAGCTCCCGAGGCCCCCCCTGGTTTCCCTGAAATGACGATCGGCGCGCACGTCGCGCTGATGTCATTTCAGTGAAACTGAAACTGAAATGAGCCAAGAGGCTCATTTCAGTTTCAGTTTCACGTGCTCAGGGGGCTATCTCAGCCCCCTGAGCACGTAGAAGCTCAGGAGAGGTATCATTGGAAAGGGAGAATCTCCCTTTCCAATGGCACCCCTCCTAGTGGATCCCTGCTTGGGGATCGCCCCAGGAGGGCGATCCCCAAGCAGGGATCCACCCACTAAGCACCAGGGAGGGGGGAGGAGGGAGCGGCCCCTTGGGCAAGGGCCTTTGCTCCCCCCATACAATTTTTGGCATGATTAGTCTTTCTGCCCCCCCCGGGGGGGTAGAAAGCCCACTAGACACCAGGGATTTTTATGGCATGTTTATTAGGGGTGGGGGCTGCCCAAAACGGGCATGCCGATGCCCCCACCCTCCCCCCCGGCCACAAAATTAGTCTTTCTGCCCCCCCTGGGGGGCAGATGGGGCAGTAGCCCCCAATCTGCCCTCCCGGGGGGGCAGAAAGCCCACTAGATACCAGGGATTTAAAAAAAAATTATAGTTAGGAGTGGGGGCTGCCCAATATGGGCATGCTAATGCCCCCAACCCCCACGCCGCAAAGGTACAGTCTTTCTGCCCCTCCTGGGGGGCAGATGGGGGCAGTAGCCCCCAATCTGCCCCCCCGGGGGGGGCAGAAAGCCCACTAGATACCAGGGATCTTTTTTATTATAATTTGGGGTAGGGGCTGCCCAATATGGGCATGCCAATGCCCCCACCACCCGACGTAAGGTACAGTCTTTCTGCCCCTCCTGGGGGCAGAAAGCCCACTAGACACCAGGTTTTTTTTCCCCTCGATACATTATGGGGTGGGGGTTGCCCAAGATGGGCATGCCAATGCCCCACCCCTCCCCACGAAATTCCAGTCTTTCTGCCCCCGGGGGGCAGGTCGTGGCAGTGGCCACCAATCTGCCCCCCGGGGTTCAAAGCACACAAATTCCCTACCACCAGCGTTCCCCCAGGTCTCCCGATAAAAATGGGGCCTCACTCGGGTGGGAGGCCCAAGTACCAGCGACAGGCAAGGGCCCAAAACATTTTGTGATAGGCAATTTTGATGTCGCCTCAATACGTTGTGGGCCCTTGCCTGTCGCGGGTACTTGGGCCTCCCACCCGAGTGAGCACCATTTGTCTCGGGAAGCTGAGGGAACGCTTGAGTGGTAGGAAAGTTGTGTCAGCCGCGTGATGCCACAACTTTACCACACAAAAATGTGTGAAAAAAGGGATTTTTCAGCAAAATGTCAGGTTTGCAGGGGATTCTGGGTAAGAAAACGTTGGGGGATCCACGCAAGCCATACCTCCCTGGAGTACCCCGAGTGTCTACTTTTCAGAAACGTGTGGGTTTGGTAGGTTTCCCTATGTGGCCGCCGAGCCCCGGGCCAAAACGTCATGGGACCCCCCTTGCAAAACCAGGTCGTTTTGTGATAGGCCATTAAGGTCACCTCAATACGTTGTGGGCCCTTGCCTGTCGTGGGTACTTGGGCCTCCCACCCGAGTGAGGCACCATTTTTATCGGGAGACCTGGGGGAACGCTGGGTGGTAGGAAATTTGTGTCAGCCCCGTGATGCCACAACTTTACCACACAAAAATGTGTGAAAAAAGGGATTTTTTCAGCAAAATGTCAGGTTTGCAGGGGATTCTGGCTAAGAAAACGTTGGGGGATCCACGCAAGCCATACCTCCCTGGAGTCCCCGAGTGTCTACTTTTCAGAAATGTGTGGGTTTGGTAGGTTTCCCTATGTGGCCGCCGAGCCCCGGGCCAAACGTCATGGGACCCCCTTGCAAAACCAGGTCGTTTTGTGATAGGCCATTTGAGGTCGCCTCAATACGTTGTGGGCCCTTGCCTGTCGCGGGTACTTGGGCCTCCCACCCGAGTGAGGCACCATTTTTATCGGGAGACCTGGGGGAACGCTGGGTGGTAGGAAATTTGTGTCAGCCCCGTGATGCCACAACTTTACCACACAAAAATGTGTGAAAAAGGGATTTTTTCAGCAAAATGTCAGGTTTGCAGGGGATTCTGGGTAAGAAAACGTTGGGGGATCCATGCAAGCCATACCTCCCTGGAATCCCCGGGTGTCTACTTTTCAGAAATGTGTGGGTTTGGTAGGTTTCCCTACGTGGCCGCCGAGCCCCGGGCCAAAACGTCATGGGACCCCCTTGCAAAACCAGGTCGTTTTGTGATAGGCCATTTTGAGGTTGCCTCAATACGTTGTGGGCCCTTGCCTGTCGCGGGTACTTGGGCCTCCCACCCGAGTGAGGCACCATTTGTTTCGGAAGACCTTGGGGAACGCGGGGTGGGTGGAATTCTGTGGATCCACGCAGATTCCAGAACTTTCCACCACAGAAAAGTGAGGAAAATGTGTTTTTTTGCCAATTTTTAGGTTTGCAAGGGATTCTGGGTAACAGAACCTGGTGAGAGCCAGTCAAGTCACCCCATCCTGGATTCCCCTGGGTGTCTACTTTTCAAAAATGTATAGGTTTGCTAGGTTTCCCTAAGTGCCGGCAGAGCTAGGGTTCAAAAACTACAGCTAGGCACTTTGCAAAAAAAGGGTCATTTTTCACTGTGAAAATGTGGTGCGTCCTCGTTGCGTTTTGCGCTGCTTCCTGTCGCGGGCACTAGGCCTACCCACACAAGTGAGGTACCATTTTTTCGTAAGACCTTGGGGAACGCGGGGTGGGTGGAATTTTGTGGATCCACGCAGATTCCAGAACTTTCCACCACAGAAAAGTGAGGAAAATGTGTTTTTTTTGCCAATTTTTAGGTTTGCAAGGGATTCTGGGTAACAGAACCTGGTGAGAGCCAGTCAAGTCACCCCATCCTGGATTCCCCTGGGTGTCTACTTTTCAAAAATGTATAGGTTTGCTAGGTTTCCCTCAGTGCCGGCAGAGCTAGGGTTCAAAAACTACAGCTAGGCCCTTTGCAAAAAAGGGTCATTTTTCACTGTGAAAATGTGGTGCGTCCACGTTGCGCTTTGCGCTGCTTCCTGTCGCGGGCACTAGGCCGACCCACACAAGTGAGGTACCATTGTTTTCGGAAGACATTGGGGAACGTGGGGTGGGTGGAATTTTGTGGATCCACGCAGATTCCAGAGCTTTCCACCACAGAAAAGTGAGGAAAATGCGTTTGTTTGCCAATTTTTTAGGTTTGCAAGGGATTCTGGGTAACAGAACCTGGTGAGAGCCAGTCAAGTCACCCCATCCTGGATTCCCTTGTGTATCTACTTTTCAAAAATGTATAGGTTTGCTAGGTTTCCCTAAGTGCCGGCAGAGCTAGGGTTCAAAAACTACAGCTAGGCACTTTGCAAAAAAAGGGTCATTTTTCACTGTGAAAATGTGGTGCGTCCACATTGCGTTTTGCGCTGCTTCCTGTCGCGGGCACTAGGCCTACCCAAACAAGTGAGGTACCATTTTTTTCGGAAGACCTTGGGGAACGTGGGGTGGGTGGAATTTTGTGGATCCACGCAGATTCCAGAACTTTCCACCACAGAAAAGTGAGGAAAATGTGTTTTTGCCAATTTTTAGGTTTACAAGGGATTCTGGGTAACAAAACCTGGTGGGAGCCAGTCAAGTCACCCCATCCTGAATTCCCCTGGGTGTCTACTTTTCAAAAATGTATAGGTTTGCTAGGTTTTCTGTTAGATTTGGGGGTCTCTAGTTGGCAGAGGTAGGTACCTTTGTCCAAATAGGGACCCTTACGTCTAGTCAGGGAAAGTAGGTACACTCCCGAAATAACCCCTGCTCACCCTCTTGGTAGCTTGGCACGAGCAGACAGGCTTAGTTCAGAGGCAGTGTGTAAAGCATTTGTGAACACATACAGTAATCAAGTGACAACACTACAAATGGACACCACACAGGTTATATATTTATAAAAATAGGTATACTTTATATAGATTTATCACAAGACCATAAACGACAAAAATAATCCACAATACTGTCAAGAATGCTTAGTTCTGATCAAAAGGCTTAATTCAAGGTTCTGTGCGAGTCGGTAGCCTCCTCAGGCTACGGCGATGTCGAGAACAAACAGAGTCTAACAAATCCAGCTGACCGCGTCGAGGCGGGCCAACACAGCGTAGACAGACTCGGTCACAGTACCTTTGCACTTGAAGCGGCAGGCACGGGCGTGCGAGCCGGATGGCTGTTCGTCGCGGTCGCGATGCAGAAATGGAAGCGTTGCAGGACGCGTTGTCCCTCGATGCGGTGCAGGCAGCGGCTCGTTGGCGTCGTCGAGACGGAGTCGGTGAGACCAGGGCCGTGCGTTGCAGGGCGAGACGGTGCTTCGATGCGGTGCTGGCAGGTTGCGGTGCGGCGACTGAGCCGGATTCAGGAGCTGGCGTCGATCCAGTCCGGACAGCGGTGCGAGTCGGGCGGTGCGTCGCAAAGCGTGCGAGCGGTGCCCAACTCCCGGTGCGGTCACAGGACTCGAACTCAGCAGCAGTGACCGTGTCGGTCGGACCAGTTCGATTCGGCGTGGCGAGCGTTGCAGGGCAGCGTTGTCCCTCGATGCGGTGCAGGCAGCGGCTCGTTGACGGAGTCGGTGAAACCAGGGCTGTGCGTTGCAGGGCGAGACGGTGCTTCGATGCGGTGCTTACAGGACACCGAGTCGGTCGTGAGTCGGTCACAGCTCCCTACCTCTGTAGCCACTGAAACAGAGTTTCCAGCAGCAATTCACAAAGGGGTGAAGTCCAATGGTCCTGGGACTTCGGTCAGGGGGCAAGCTCTCTTCCAAGCCCTTGGAGATCCTTCACAAGTTGATGAAAGTCACAGCAAAGCAAAAGTTCCTTTCTCCTTTCTTTGGCAGTCAGGCAAACCACTGCAGGCCAATCCCCCAAGCAGCATTTCAGGCTTAGGGATAGTCTCTCCTCAGTTTCTTCTTGGTTCCGCTCCTCAGCAAAGGTTTCTTCTTGTTCCCAAAAGTGATCTAATTTTCCTGGGGTCTGGGTGCCCCTCTTATACCCTGATTCTCTTTGTTCTCTGGAGGCAGAGAGGCCTCTGCCTAGTCCAAAACCAGTTCTGGTCAGTCCTGGAGCACTTTGTTTTTCTGACTCCTTCTTTCCTTTCAGAATGTGGGGCAGAGTGCTCAGCCGCCCGGCAGGAGGTGGAGCCAGCATTGCGGAAGGCAGGCACAGTCCTATTCAGACCCAGGTGCAACTCCTCCCTCCACTCTGGATGCAGATCTTTCTATTCAGCCCTGCGCTGACTCACCCTGTCTCCTGTAGCCACCCCAAGCCCCTGTCACTCAATCTCCAGACAAGGAATACACAACCTAGCAGAGGCAGGCTTGGATAGTTAGGCAAGAAAATACCCACTTTCTAAAAGTGGTATTTTCAAACACAGAATGTCAAAACCAACTTCACTAAAAGATGTATTTTATCATCCTGAGTTCAGGCATACTAAATTCGTTTTTCTACCATGTTCCCTGGGTCAGTTCTGACTATAAGGTGTAATAGTCAGTCTGCCCATTCTGGCCTATGGGGAGCAGGTAGCCTTGCAATAGTGAAAAACGAAAATGGCTGTAATTCACTATTAGGACATGCCACACACACCAGGGCATGTCCTACCTTATACCTACAATGCACCCTGCCCTAGGGCCTACTTTAGGGGTGACCAACATGCAGTAAAGGGAAGGTTTAGGGACTGGTAAGTGGGTGTACTCACCAAGTCGACATGGCAGCCCTAGGCTGCACACAGGCTCTGCGATGGCAGGCCTGAGACACATTTACAAGCCGCTTCTGTGGGTGGCACAACCAGTGCTGCAAGCCCACCAGCGGCATTGGATTACAAGCCCTGGGCACACTGAGTGCACTGTACTAGGGACTGACAAGTAAACCAATCATCCAATCATGGAGTCACTAATACATATATAAATTACGATAGGGAGCACTTGCACTTTGGCACTGATTAGCAGCAGCAAAGTGCCCATGCAGCATCTAGTCCAGCAAAAACATATCGGCAACAGTGGAGGCATTACGAAAAAATGGAAGGGAGACCCACGCCAAGGACGCCAGGTCTAACACGTGTCCCCTCCAGCTGAAATGTGGGGAGAACTACCCTACCCCTAGGGAGTTCTCATCACTAAGGCGGAAAAATCTGGACAGACCATCAGCATTGGCGTGTTCTGTACCAGGGCGGTGTTCCACCGTAAAGTCCATCCCCTGTAGGAAATGGACCACCTCAACAGCTTTGGATTCTCACCCTCATCTGCATCAACCATCTGAGGGGCCTGTGGTCTGTCTGAACCTGGAAGTGAGTCCCAAACAGGTATGGTCTCAGCTTCTTCAGAGCCCAGACCACAGCAAATGCCTCACGCTCAATAGCACTCCATCTCTGTTCCCGGGGAAGTAACCTCCTACTGATGAAGGCTACAGGTTGGTCTAGGCCCTCCTCATTGATCTGTGATAGAACAGCCCCTACACCATGCTCTGAAGCGTCCGTCTGAACAATGAACTCATTGGAGAAGTTGGGTGCCTGGAGCACAGGCGCCGTGCACATGGCAGTCTTCAAGGTGTCAAAAGCTTTGTGACAGGCGTCAGTCCAAATCACTTTCCTGGGCTGCTTCTTGGAAGTCAGCTCTGTCAAGGGGGCAACAATGCTGCCATACCCCTTGACGAATCTCCGGTAATACCCGGTGAGTCCTAGGAAGGCTCTCACCTCTGTCTGGGTCTTGGGGGCTCCCAAGCCAGAATGGTATCAATTTTCGGTTGGAGGGGCGCCACCTGGCCGCTCCCAACCTGGTGTCCCAAGTACACCACAGAACCCTGCCCAATCTGGCACTTACTCGCCTTGATTGTGAGGCCTGCTCTCCGCAGCGCCATCAACACTTCCCAGAGGTGGCGCAGATGTTCTTCCCAACTGGCACTGAACACTGCAATGTCATCCAGGTAGGCGGCACTGAAATCCTCCAGTCCAACCAACACCTGGTTGACCAACCTCTGAAAGGTGGCAGGGGCATTCTTCATCCCAAAGGGCATCACCCGGAACTGGTAGTGCCCATCTGGTGTGGAGAATGCTGACCTCTCTTTGCCCCATCAGTCAAGGCGATCTGCCAGTACCCAGACGTTAAGTCAAACGTGCTGAGGTACCGCGCAGCCCCTAACCGATCTATGAGCTCATCAGCTCTGGGGATGGGGTGGGCGTCAGTCCTGGTGACGGAATTGAGTCCCCTGTAGTCCACACAGAACCGGAGTTCTGGTGTGGCACCAGGCGCGGCAGCCTTTGGAACCAAGACCACTGGGCTGGCCCAAGGGCTGTTAGAGGACTCAATCACCCCTAGCGCAAACATCTTGGAGACCTCCTCCTTGATGCAGGCTCTGACCCTGTCAGTCACCCTGTAAGCCTTGTGCTTCACAGGAAGACTGTCCCCAGTGTCCACATCATGGACGCACCAATGAGTGACACTGGGAACCAGGGAGAACAGGTCAGGGAACTGTCCCAACAGTTGGCGACAGTCACCCTGCTGCTCAGGTGTCAGGGAGGTAGAGAGGTTTACTCCCTCCACTGATCCATCTTGCTCTCGGGCTGACAGGAGGTCAGGAAGAGGCTCGGTCTCCTCCTCCATTCCATCATCTGTAGCTAAGAGCATGCCCACTTGGGACCTCTCCAAGTGGGGCTTCAGGCGGTTCACATGCAGGACCCGCAAGGGGTTCCTGGGAGACTGCAAGTCCACCAAATAGGTAACTGGACTCTTGCGCTCCACCACCGTAAAAGGGCCGGTCCACCTGTCCTGGAGCGCACAAGGCTCCACCGGGGCCATGACCCACACTTTCTGACCAGGCTGAAGCTCTACCAGAGTGGCATTCTGGTCGTACCACCGCTTCATCTCCTCCTGGCTGGCTTCCAGATTTGCCTCAGCAAGTTCTCTGAAACGCCTAGTCTGGTTCCTGAAGGCCAGCATGTAACTGTATACATCCTGGGGAGGTTTCCTGGGAGATTGCTCCCAGCCTTCCTTGACCAAACTCAGAGGTCCTCGCACCGGGTGTCCATAGAGGAGCTCAAAGGGACTGAACCCTAGAGACTTCTGTGGCACCTCCCGGTATGCAAACAACAGGCATGGTAAGAGGACGTCCCATTTACGCCTCATGGGTTCTTCCAGACCCATAATCATGCCCTTGAGGGTCCGGTTGAATCTCTCAACCAGCCCATTTCCTTGAGGGTGGTAAGGAGTGGTGAACTTGTAAGTTACACCGCACTCCTGCCACAAGGACTTCATGTACTTGGACACGAAGTTGGTACCTCTGTCAGACACCACCTCTTGAGGGAATCCCACACGTGAGAAAATTCCCATCAGTGCCCGTCCCACCACGGGGGCCGTCACTGTCCTCAGAGGGATGGCTTCCGGGTACCGGGTGGCATGGTCCACCAAGACCAGGAT
The DNA here is from genome assembly GCA_963921515.1 of Calotriton arnoldi. Taxonomy (NCBI): domain Eukaryota; kingdom Metazoa; phylum Chordata; class Amphibia; order Caudata; family Salamandridae; genus Calotriton; species Calotriton arnoldi. The sequence continues at coordinate 987,838 of CAWUFW010001214.1, read as the reverse complement.
AAACCTGTTGCCCATGGCTGTCTTGGGGTTCAGTGGCCCCACAATGTCAATACCCACCCGTTCAAAGGGGGTGCTGACCACAGGGAATGGCTGGAGAGGAGCCTTGTGCTTCCTCCCACTCTTTCCACTTGCCTGGCAAGTCTGACATGTCCTGCAGTGAGTGGCGGCACTCCTGCGCATCTGGGGCCAATAGAAATGAGTAACAAGCCTGTCAAAGGTCTTGTCCTGCCCCAGATGTCCTGCTAACGGTACATCAAGAGCCAACCCCAGTAGGAAGGCTCTGAAGCGCTGGGGTACCACCAGCACACGGGCTGACCCAGGCTCAGCAACCTTAGGCTCTGAATACAGGAGACCATTCTCCCAGTAAATCCAATGTGATCCAGACTGACCACCTGCTGCCTGGTCTGTGGCCTGTTGCCTCAGACCCACGAGAGAGGGGCATGCGTTCTGCTCCTCGCAGAATTCTTCCCTGGAGGGTCCTCCTTCCTGCTGCCAATGGGTCAGCTCAGGTAGGTCCCCAGTTCAGCTACCTGTTCCCCTGTAGGCTCCAGGGCATCCCCCTCAGGGTCTGCCTCCTCCTGGACCGTGGGAACTTCGGGGGCCGGTTTCCGCGCCCCCTGCCTCCTCTCTTTTCGGCAGGCACCTGGGCCTCCCTCTCAGGCTCCAGGTCCTCTTGAACACCTTTAGCTGCCATTGACCGGGTGGTCACACATGCCCAATCAGGCAAGCCCAACATTTCTAAATGCGCACTCCGCTCCACCTTAGCCCAAGGTGAGCTCTCCAAATCGTTCCCTAACAAACAGTCAACAGGCATGGCTGGCCTCACAGCTACTTGAAGAGTACCCGAGACCCCCCACTCGAAGGGAACCTGAGCCACCTTGCAGTGACTCTCTGTGTTGTCAGCGGCAACAACCGGATAGAATGCATCAGGGATAACCTGCTCCTTAGACACCAGGTGAAACTTGACAGCTGTCACACTGGCTCCTGTGTCTCTCAGAGCCTCCACCCTATGGCCATTGATGGTCACCCACTGCCTGTATTTCTTAGTGTTCTCAGGCAGCGGGGTCCTAGGGACCATCTCAGAGTCTCCCTAATGAGACAAGGGAAAACACTGTGGGATCCCCCCACCTTGGGCACCCAACTCCTCCCCCAGGGCTACACTAGCCAACTGCCGGGGGACTGCACCAGGGGGTGCTGGTTTTCCATGCAAAGGGCAACGAGGATCGTTTGCCTTGTGGCCAGGGCGCCACACTTGTAACATACCAGTGGTCCCTGGTGAACAGGGGGGCCTGTCAGGGCCACTGGCTTCTTCTCAGGGGAGGCTGGGAACCTTTCCCTTGGTTCCCTTGGGGTTTACTTTGGGGCCCTTTATGGAACTCCTTCTGTTTACCCTTGTCCCCCACTCTTCTGCTGGGGACCCTGCCCACCCTTGGCGGAGTCTCCCACGTGACCCTTGTGGACCCGGGTACTCACCCAGCGGTCCGCCTCCTCAACAAGCTGCCTAGGGTTAGTCAGCTTACTATCAATCAGGTGCTGGCGTAGCTCAGGAAAACAATTACCGGACAAGTGCTCCCAGGCAATCAAATCAAAGAGCGCCTGAAAATCAGTCGCTTTGCTACCCTTTACCCAACCATCCAAGGCTCTGCAAAAGAAGGTCACATATTCAACCCAGGTACTGCTTTCAATCTTACTACAGTTCCTGAACCTTTGCCTATAAAGCTCAGGGGTCAAACCATACCTAGTCATTAAGGCATCCTTCATGTGGCTGTACGAATTATAGACTTCAGAGGGCAAATCCAACAAGGTATCCCGCCCTTCACTGAGGAACCGTCCCCACAACCCCGCTCCCCAATCCTTCTCAGGGACCCGGTGGGAAGACATGGCTACCTCATAGGCTTTGAACCACTGCCCTATGTCATCATTTTTAAAAAACTCCTTCACCACATCTTTGGGAATATACACCCTAGCTTCAACAGGCACAGGCGGTACACTGCCACCAGAGGGAGTAATCTCTAAGCTCTTGGCCTTCAATTCCAACTCCCTCAAAACTTTCTCATGTTCAAACTGCATTTTCTTCTCCTCTAGGGCCAATTTCCTAGTTTGCATTTGGAATTCTAACTGCACATTCAGCTTGAGCTTGGTCAGCTCCATTTCGTGCATCCTACTCTCTTTCCTGTCCTCCAACTCCTCTGGAGACAGTCCTCTGGCAGAAACACTGCTACCTACTGGGGAAGGTGGTCTTCCAGCCCCTAGACCCAATAGCCCCTCCAGCTGCCCTTCTGCATTCTCAGCCCCCTCCACAGGGGCACTCCTTGATTCGACCCAGGCCCTCAGCGCCTTTTGGAGGTCCTCCTTCCTGGAGAGCCCGGTCATGGACACTTTAAACTTTTTGCAGAATTGCCTGAGCTGCTTAAGGGTGTAGCATTCTAGCCTCTCTTCTTCCCAATCACACTCAACAGAGGCTACTGATGCTGGTTTCTCCATAGTGACTGAACTTGGCATTTGCAAAAATAGGAAATCCCAGAAAAAATGCTATAAAAGTATGTGGTTGCGTTTTTGGTCTGCACTCACTAAGTAGTGTTCACCAATCACTGTACATGAGTCACAAATGCAAGTCCAGAATCCTCACCGCTGACCACCAATGTTAGATTTGGGGGTCTCTAGTTAACAGAGGTAGGTACCTTTGTCCAAATAGGGACCCTTGCGTCTAGTCAGGGAAAGTAGGTACACTCCCGAAATAACCCCTGCTCACCCTCTTGGTAGCTTGGCACGAGCAGACAGGCTTAGTTCAGAGGCAGTGTGTAAAGCATTTGTGAACACATACAGTAATCAAGTGACAACACTACAAATGGACACCACACAGGTTATATATTTATAAAAATAGGTATACTTTATATAGATTTATCACAAGACCATAAACGACAAAAATAATCCACAATACTGTCAAGAATGCTTAGTTCTGATCAAAAGGCTTAATTCAAGGTTCTGTGCGAGTCGGTAGCCTCCTCCAGGCTACGGCGATGTCGAGAACAAACAGAGTCTAACAAATCCAGCTGACCGCGTCGAGGCGGGCCAACACAGCGTAGACAGACTCGGTCACAGTACCTTTACTTGAAGCGGCAGGCACGGGCGTGCGAGCCGGATGGCTGTTTGTCGCGGTCGCGATGCAGAAATGGAAGCGTTGCAGGACGCGTTGTCCCTCGATGCGGTGCAGGCAGCGGCTCGTTGACGTCGTCGAGACGGAGTCGGTGAGACCAGGGCCGTGCGTTGCAGGGCGAGACGGTGCTTCGATGCGGTGCTGGCAGGTTGCGGTGCGGCGACGGAGCCGGATTCAGGAGCTGGCGTCGATCAGTCCGGACAGCGGTGCGATACGGGCGGTGCGTCGCAAAGCGTGCGAGCGGTGCCCAACTCCGGTGCGGTCACAGGACTCGAACTCAGCAGCAGTGACCGTGTCGGTTGGACCAGTTCGATTCGGCGTAGCGAAGCGTTGCAGGACGCGTTGTCCCTCGATGCGGTGCAGGCAACGGCTCGTTGACGGAGTCGGTGAAACCAGGGCCGTGCGTTGCAGGGCGAGACGGTGCTTCGACGCGGTGCTTACAGGACACCGAGTCGGTCGTGAGAGTCGGTCACAGCTCCCTACCTCTGTAGCCACTGAAACAGAGTTTCCAGCAGCAATTCACAAAGGGGGTGAAGTCCAATGGTCCTGGGACTTCGGTCAGGGGGCAAGCTCTCTTCCAAGCCCTTGGAGATCCTTCACAAGTTGATGAAAGTCACAGCAAAGCAAAGTTCCTTTCTCCTTTCTTTGGCAGTCAGGCAAACCACTGCAGGCCAATCCCCCAAGCAGCACTTCAGGCTTAGGGATAGTCTCTCCTCAGTTTCTTCTTGGTTCCGCTCCTCAGCAAAGGTTTCTTCTTGTTCCCAAAAGTGATCTAATTTTCCTGGGGTCTGGGTGCCCCTCTTATACCCTGATTCTCTTTGTTCTCTGGAGGCAGAGAGGCCTCTGCCTAGTCCAAAACCAGTTCTGGTCAGTCCTGGAGCACTTTGTTTTTCTGACTCCTTCTTACCTTTCAGAATGTGGGGCAGAGTGCTCAGCCGCCCGGCAGGAGGTGGAGCCAGCATTGTGGAAGGCAGGCACAGCCCTATTCAGACCCAGGTGCAACTCCTCCCTCCACTCTGGATGCAGATCTTTCTATTCAGCCCTGCGCTGACTCACCCTGTCTCCTGTAGCCACCCCCAGCCCCTGTCACTCAATCTCCAGACAAGGAATACACAACCTAGCAGAGGCAGGCTTGGATAGTTAGGCAAGAAAATACCCACTTTCTAAAAGTGGTATTTTCAAACACAGAGGGGCATATTAGCAAGAAGAGGCGATAATCATCGCTAACCCTGCTTAGTGTGATTTTTTTTATCGCCGGCTATCGCTGGAATATATTGCCACGCTAACGCTGTATTAGCAACGATTAGCGCTATGGCGATGAATATTCCAGCGATAGCGGAGAAATGGGCCAACATTGCTGAAAAACCAGCGATGTTGCATGGAGAAGGGAGAACACCTTGCTGATACGACCCTGTGGTCGTATCAGCATAATCCACCCCCATGTTAGGTATGGCTAACACCTGCTAATTGCAGGTGTTAAATAAATGGCGATGACCCCGGTTAGCGCGACTTTTCACGTCGCTAACTGGGGCCATGGCCACCTTGCTAATAGGCGATAGGCCTGTTAGCGAGTGTTTCCCAGGTTTGTTCGTCGGGAACGCCCACTTTGCATGTCATTAGCGATAAATATCGCTGACATGCACAGCGATAAAAACGGGCGCTAATGCCCGCAAACTGTCAGCTAACTGCTGTTAGAGACAGTTTGCTGATAGGGCGATATAAATATCGCCGCTTTAGCGTCAAAAAGTGCCGCTAAAGCGGCGATAGTGCCCTTGCTAATATGCCCCAGAATGTCAAAACCAACTTCACTAAAAGATGTATTTGATCATCCTGAGTTCAGGCATACTAAATTCGTTTTTTAGGTCTCGCGCCTAGCGTTGCAGTGCGCAACCCTGCTCGCGCAGCGCGAGACCTCTAGAAAGGGCTTCTGAAAACGACCCACACGCTCGTGCGTGTGGTTTGTTTCAGAAGCCCTCATTGGCTGTAGCGTGCGTTTTTAGAAAAAACGGCACGCGATTGGGCAAAGGCGGGCGCATGTCCCGCCTTCGCTCCTCCCATTCCCGACGGTGGCCAGAACGCGCAGCAGCGCACGTTCGCCTCGCTGTCGCTGCCCGCGCTCCCTCCCCCCCGCTCCTCTGTGGTGCGCGCGCACCACAGGTTTCGATTCCGCGTTCGCTTTATCTCAGTGGACATGTTTACCAGGGAAAGGAGTAAGAGTCCGAGATGAAGCAGGTATGTGGCTAAGTTGTAGATTCAGCATCAGGTAGGCATTGTTTGAATCTTGTTTTTTAATACAATCCGATAGAATAAATCCTGCGCATGGACTGCGTTGAGAGAGAGCATGCGACAGCTATAAAGATCAGTTCAGGGTCTTCATATACTTATTTGCTGGAGCCATAAATCCCTAGTGTTCTAGACTACAGCCGACACATGTTTGTAATTGCTATATTTTATCGCACTGGTACTTATATTGCGCTTACAACCCCTGTTGAAGAGCTAATTACATCACCTCATATGACAAATTAATTGTGCATTTATTTATACGTTATGAAATGCCACATTGCACCCCATATCAATATATACATTTTACATAATTTCTCTACTCCACTCCTTTATTGTTGCACTTCGCCCCATATCTTCTGATGCACTTTACCACTTCTCTCCTGCTCTGCTTCAACCCTCGTCATCTGCTGTGCTTCAGCGCCGAATAGTATGCTACAGGTCATTTCTTTCTCTTATTGTACTTCCGACTTTCTTTCTCTTTCACTTTACTCCCCACCATTACCCCTTCTCTACTGCTCTGTGTCTGCTTTACTTTATTCCCTCATATTCTGATGCACTTTATCCCTCTTCTCCTGCGGCGCACTCAGCTCGCCTCATCTGGTGCACTTCAGCGTCCACCTTGGGCTGCACTTCATCCTTCTCTCTTGCTCTGGTTCAACGCTCCTCTTCTGCTGCCCGTGACCCCTCTCATTCTGCTGCCACTCCCACTCTCCCGCTTCACCTTCCCTCCTTTCCCGCAGCACTTCTCCATCCCTTTCCTGGTCACCCGCATCTTTTTCAGTATTTCATCCTACTGATTACCCCTTCTGTCCTGCTGCTCCTCGTCTCGCCACAAGTTGCACTTCTTTCTACGTTCTTTACTTCACCCCTTCTCTCTCCCGCTCACCTCCCCTCCTTTCCTGCAGCACTTCTCCCTCCCTTTCCTGGTCACCTGCATCTTTTTCAGTATTTCATTCTACTGATTACCCCTTCTGTCCTGCTGCTCCTCCTCTCGCCACCTGTTGCACTTCTTCCCACGTTCTTTACTTCACCCCCTCTCTCTCTGCTGCACTCCACACATTCTCCCCTTTTGCTGCACTTCTTCCTCCTTCCTTCTCCGGTGCACTTCACTTCCTCTGCTCCCCTGCAATAGCGCCCATGGCGCCCTGGCTGCGCCACCGCTGCCGCACTTCATCGCCGCCCCCTCCTGCTGCACTATCTGCCCCTCTCCCTCCTATTGAACGTCACCCTGTCTCCTACTTGCACCTATCAACTACTCTCTCCTGTCTCCCTCCTGCTACCCCCACCCAACCCCAATTGTGTCTTCTTCCCCAGGATTCCTCATTCCCTCTGTGATATTTCTGTTTGGGTGTTAGCAACATTTGGTAGGATATGGGGGTCGGAGAGTCCTTACCTGCACGCTCTGGCTCCAGAAGCTCTGTGTAAGGTATATGCAGGGCTTTCAGTGGGCCGGGTCTCACCGGTGCTGAGCACCGGCAGTTTTTAAAGGGGCCTCAAAACGGGTCTCTATCGGGCTCTGTTCTGTGCCCTGGCACAGGCGGTCCGTTTTTCCTGGACTGCAGTGACAACAGGGACATCATGTGCCAGTGCTCACACTGCTCACTTCTACCTAGAGGAGAAGTTACGGCATGACGTCATGCCAGGTGAGCGTTGTAGGGGAAGGGAAATCCTTTAAAGAGAGTAATTTTCTCTCTGGATTTCCCTTCTCTTTTGAAACTCAGGAGCAGCAACATTGTCATGGTGTCACCAGGGCTTTAAGTGGAAGCTTTTTCGCTATTATATACAAGCCATAGTTGCTGCTTATTTATCTTATGCTACTAACATTGACAAAGCCAATAGTCCTGACTTGTTGTAGGTATGATGTTACTTGTTGTATCATATAGCTGGATGCAATGACAGAAACTGCAAAATACAAGTCGGGCGGCACACTACCATACACAGGTACCATACACTGCATCATGATATTTGTACAGGCCCCATTGCTTCTTAGCGCCGTTCCTACAAAATAAATACCTATACATGCTGCTACTGAGACATTAACTCCTGAGTTAGCAACATTTGCCATCAATTAGACAACTAAACGGTGCCTGCTCTTTTTGGGGGGGATTTTTTTTTCCTTCAGGCTGTAAACTCCAGTAGCTGTGGATACTATCAGTATTTCATTTGCTGCCACTCATGGTTAGGCAAGACAAAGTGGTTGGGTGGAATGCTTGAATTAATCTAAATCACTAGAAATTATTTTAACTACATAGTTGATGTTTTTGCCACTGTAAATTAGCCGTGTCTACCCACCCCTCAACTCCCAAATCACAGTCGCAGGCAGTTGTAGCTGTCATTGGGTCTTTTTCCGTGATTGCCCTCCTTTGCCTGAAATGATGTAATAGCCCAAGCACAGCTATGTGGTCACTGTGCAGCAGATTGAGGACAATAGCCTGCTGTACACAGGGGTTTAGCGCAGATCCATGGCCTTCATCCAAGTGCTAATCCTGCCAGGCCTCGATGCTATGTGACAAATACCTCTGATTTTGGGTGCTGGGTGTAACTTCATTATTCATCGACTTCATCACGCGGTGGCCAAGGGACTGTTCAATATGTTATACAAGGATATTTAATTTCTTTTCGACAATGAGGGCTGGGATTGCGTTTAGAAACCTTCAATTGGTGCAGAATTAAGTCAGCCGTGCCTGTGACTCAGTTTTCTTTTCTTAATTGCTATTTATTCTATCGTTTAAGAACAAGCTACTGTTTTCGGAGTAGGGTGAGCTCAGTTTATGTGCGAGGCAACCAGTTTTTTGGATTCTTTTCTTTCATCTTTGTGGGTCACGACTTTGAGACCGTTTTCCCCTTGCATGTGTCTGATTGTTGAAATGACAGCTGGGCTTCTCTATGCTGCCGTTGTGCGCTTTGACCTCTGCATTCTTGGTACAAGACCTGTGAATTTCTCTAGTGAGCTAGAAAGTTACAGCGCTAGTCCCGTCTTTCAAGCAATCCCAACTAAAACATGCTTGTTGATGACAAGCTGGTCCCGTCTTTAAAGAAGGTTGATGCCTGTTCCATGGAGTGGGGTATTTGTCTCACTTGCATGTGTAACCATTTCAAGAATCTAGTGAGATGGCTCAGAGGGGTGAGACCTCAGAGAACCCGGATCTATTTCATGGGTTCAAATTCTACTCGGGCAGAGCTAGCTGATCACTCCTGCACCTTCGCATTGGGTGATGGCATGATCGTGCCAAGCTGAAGTTGTTTGTTGTTTACATTTTGAACGTGGTAATTATCATTGAATGTACAATGCCGAAAGAGTGTATTAACGAGGAGGCTTGTATTGCTCTACTAACATATAGGTTGTCGTGTCAACAGGATTCAGCCCCATTCTAGGGGCCCAGCTCCCCTCCAGTAGATAAGGTTTGGAAACATGACCCCCTCCTTGATCAAAATCTGCCTCTCAACCATCAGATTTCTGCAGTCACTAAATCTTGGGTGTGTGTGTGTGTGTGTGTGTGTGTGTGTGTGTGTGTGTGTGTGTGTCTCTCTATATATATACGGGGATTAGCCTTTAGCTTGTATCTTCCCTTTCTTTTGCCCATAGGGTAGCTGTGGCATTTAAATTATCCAGCCCCGTCTGGACTTAAGCAATGCTATTTGCTTCGTGTTTTCTAAACAGTTCTTTAGTCGACCAGACTGCTCAAAACTCCACAGCCCAAGCTTTGTTCAATCTGAATACATAGCTGGAACCGAAAGTTCTCTCCTTTTTGACCTTTGTCCACATCAGATCCCTCGAAGTTCCGGAAACGTATCAAAACCTATTTGAAAATTGAGTCTATGCCTCCCATCATGTTGAGTCCCCGGCTGCTCCAAGAGACTCTTCAAGAGTTATATAAATCTAAATAAGGGGTTTCCTTGCTTTATTTCTGCAGCGTTGTATCGCTTTAGGGTAACCTCAAAGCGCTGAGAAGTGCCACCAATGCTGAGAAGCAGAAGTGTTGCACGTGAATATTTTAGTGACCTGCTTGTGATGTGAGACAGTCTATCAAGTTGTCTGTAAATATTTTATCTTGGTGTTTGTCCAACATCGCCTTCCCACGTGCACAATCTAAAGTGACCTGGAGCCTTAAAGCACACTGTCAAACGTGTTTTTTTTCTTTTCTTTTCTTTTTTTTTGCCTGTGAGGTCTGCACACCCAACCAATGAGATGAAAAAGCAACGCGAGTGGCAGCAGGTATGTCTGGCCACCATGCAGCGAACTAACAACCAACAAGTTTAGGCAAATTACGTTAAATGCCTCCTTATGTCGACATATTTTTGGGTGTGAAACGAGTTAGGGCAGCTATGAACACGAAACTCAACGAACCGACTGGTAAAATGAAAATTGAAATGTGTAATTTTCTTAATACACTAGCCCCTAAACAGCAGATGCAAATGGACGCCATATTTTCAGTACCGTTTGGAGACCAATTTTCAGAGTAAGGCTTTTTTTCAAAACCTTTTTTTTTTTTAAAGTTAATCAGCTGCGTTGGTCCAGTTGTTTCCTTTGAACCGAACCGAGACTAAAACTCCCAAAAAGCACTGATTGATGAATTAAAGTATAGAGCGGGAACATTGTGCCATGGTTACATGCAGGTATTTGATCTCCATATGCATGCCACGCAAACCGCTAGTTTCAAGCAGACATTGGCTGATGTGAAATCAAGATGCCAAGAAATGAAGCAGTACCCAGATATCGCAAGAATAAAAGGCTCACAGGAAAGGCACCATGTTGCTCCAAAAACCAAGTACCAGCATGCAGTCTATTAGAATAAACTCATTAATCCATTAACCACAAGCAAACACATGAAGCATCTGTCATCTGTGTACTAAGTGATAAGTCAGAGAGCAGCACAAAAACGCAATACATGGCTTGCTGACTGGACCATAGGTATTGGTTTGTGCATCGTTGGTGCAGCAGCTCTAACTTCTCTGAGTGCTGCTATCCACTGGAAGCCTGTGATGTCAGGGACAAGCACTGAGGCTGGAGAAGCAAATACTGCTTCACATGCTGCGCTCAGGGCTACACTTCAGGAGAGTTGCATAGGTGGCACTGGTTGTGGGATGGAAACTGTCTGCCTCCGGTGTGGTGAATGACTTTAACTTAGGTGCTGGATGAACTGGCAGGCACAGATGTTTATTTAGCATGCGTGTCCATTCCAGCCCAGTTCAATAACTAAAAGTCAACTGGCAGCTGCTAGCTGCTTCTCTGGTCACATCAGTAATTCCTCATTCTAAGTCCTCTCGGCAGTGCTGGAGCTGCTTCTCATGTCCAGTCGGTATTTCCTCATTCTAAGTCCTCTAGACAGTGCTGCTAGCTGCTTATCTGGTATCATCAGTAATTCCTCATTCTAAATCCTCTGGGCAGTGCTGCAGCTGCATCTCTGTTCCCAGTGGTAATTCCTCATTCTAAGTCCTCTAGGCAGTGCTACAGCTGAGTCTCTGTTCCCAATGGTAGTTCCCCCATTCCGAGCCCTCTAGACATTGCTGCAGCTGCATCTCTGTTCATACATCCACTACACTTCAAAACAAAACACATAGGTAAAAGACATTGTCATTTACAACGCAAATAGCTCTAACTCTAAAAAATGCGAGACCTATTGCATTGCAAATGCTTGTCTACCATGTTCCCTGGGTCAGTTCTGACTATAAGGTGTAATAGTCAGTCTGCCCATTCTGGCCTATGGGGAGCAGGTAGCCTTGCAATAGTGAAAAACGAAAATGGCTGTAATTCACTTTTAGGACATGCCACACACACCAGGGCATGTCCTACCTTATACTTACAATGCACCCTGCCCTAGGGCCTACTTTAGGGGTGACCAACATGCAGTAAAGGGAAGGTTTAGGGACTGGGTAAGTGGGTGTACTCACCAAGTCGACATGGCAGCCCTAGGCTGCACACAGGCTCTGCGATGGCAGGCCTGAGACACATTTACAAGCCGCTTCTGTGGGTGGCACAACCAGTGCTGCAAGCCCACCAGCGGCATTGGATTTACAAGCCCTGGGCACACTGAGTGCACTGTACTAGGGACTGACAAGTAAACCAATCATCCAATCATGGAGTCACTAATACATATATAAATTACGATAGGGAGCACTTGCACTTTGGCACTGATTAGCAGCAGCAAAGTGCCCATGAGCATCTAGTCCAGCAAAAACATATCGGCAACAGTGGAGGCATTACGAAAAAATGGAAGGGAGACCCATGCCAAGGACGCCAGGTCTAACATTTCCCTAAGTACCCGCAGAGCTAGGGTTAAAAAACTACAGCTAGGCACTTTGCAAAAAAAGGGTAATTTTTCATTGTGAAAATGTGGTACGTCCACGTTGCATTTTGAGCCATTTCCTGTTGTGGGCACAAGGCCTACCCACACAAGTGAGGTACCATTTTTATCGGGAGACTTAGGGTAACACAGAATTGTAGAGCAACTGTTATTACCTATTGACTTTCGATGCATTTCTGCCTTCCAAATGAAAGACAATGTGTAAAAAATAAGTCATTTTGATAAATGACCTATAATTCTCATGCTAGTATGGGTACTCCCAATTTCGGAAATGTCCAAATATCTACTGTTTCTAAAATCTACATTTTGTTCCCATTTCAGAAATACATAGGTGTCTTTCATAACAATTTTTCCATGTATACATTTTCCCAAAATAATTGCTATATACCCGGTACATAATAAAAAACCATTGCAAGATGCTGCTCAGTTATTGGCTCTGGGTTCGTCGGGTTCTTGGTGAACCTAAAAGTCCTATATATCCCCACAACCAGAAAGGTCAGCGGATATAACGGTATATTGCTTTCAAATATCTGTCATAATTAGAAGAAGTTACAGGTGAAAACGTGGACACAAATTGCTGTTTTTTTCAACTAATTTTCAATTTTTCCTTTATTTAACTGTTAGTTTCTATAAGGAAAACTTTAAGGATCTACACAAATGACCCCTTGCTGAATTCAAAATTTTGTCTATGTTTCAGAAATGTATGGCTTTCCAGGATCCATTATTGGTTTCATACCCATTTCTACCATTAACTGGAAGGAGGTTGAAAGCACAAAAAATAGCAAAAATAGGCTATGTCCCAGAAAAATGCCAAAACTGTGTAAAAAAGTTGGTTTTCTGACAAAAGTCTGCTTGTCCCTGAAAGCTGGGAAGATGGTGATTTCAGCACCACAACCCCTTTTGATGCCATTTGCAGGGAAAAAACAAGACGCTTTCATCTGCAGCCCTTTTTTCGCATTTTCCTAAAAAACATAATTTAGCTGTATTTTGGCTAATTTCTGGGTCCCCTCCAGGGGAATCCACAAACCCTGGGTACCTTTACACTCCCCATCATGTTAGAAAAAAAGGACGCAAATTTGGCGTGGATACCTTATGTGGTCAAAAAGTTACAGGGGCCTAAGCGCGCACTACCCCAAATAGCCAAAAAAAGGCTTAGCACAGGGGGGGAAAGGCCTAGCAGCGAAGGGGTTAAGTGAAAACAAAACGTTTTGGGCTCACATATAAAAATAAGGTGAGGTAGAACTAACATGCTAGTGCAATAATGGTAAAACAATATCCTGTGTTCTGTTATGCCTTTCTTGAGTAAGCAGGTCCCCTTGCCAGCTCCCCCTTGCTACAGTCGAGCAGGTCTCTCGACGATGCCACTGTGTGGCGCCCGCTTGCCTCCGCCTGCCGCTCCCGCCCCGCAGTGCTAATTGAACTGCTGTTTTAGCCTGCTGCCAGAATAAACTTTTGCTTTGTTGGTGAGTTAGCCCTTCGTTTCCTGTTTCATTAGCCCACTGTTATTTTCTGGTGATTTTAGCCCTTTGTTTCCTGTCTGGTTTAGTCCACATATCTATCATTACTGTTGTTTTGCCTTTTGTTTTGCTATTTTTCCATTGCCCACCACACCGCTCGCTTTCCTGTAGATCTCCCGCCTCCACCCACCCAGCACCCCTCCCTGTCCCCATGCCCTACTTAATGGAGGCTGCAGTGCGACTCCATTGAGTAGGCCCTTGCTCCAGCTCTTTCTTGCTACAGTCCAGTGGCGGCTGGTGGAATTTGAAACTGGTGGGGTGTAAGCAGAACAAATCAACGTAGGCGAGCGAGCGCAGCGGAGCGAGTCCAGACGGCAACAAGAGGGGTTCGGGGGGGTTCACCCCCGCGAAGAAATTTTTAAAAAATTGCCATCTTTTTGGTGCGATTTTCAGCACTATTTCTGTGATAAATGGACTAAAAATTCAGTTCTTCTAGGCATTCATAAAAGTAAACTCATACATTATTTCAGAGAATTTCTGGGCTGCCAAGCAAGTCTGACTTCTGAAGAGGACTAGGGTACTAAGCAAGACTGCTTTGGCTCTACCCTTTCCAATAGAAAACACTAGTTAGCGATGTGAACAAGTTCAATGGACAAACCTGGGATCTAGGGAGAGTCCCTCTCCTGAGAAAGAAATTTTAAAAAGATTGGCAAATGGTGCATTTTAAAGCAAATGAATGCAGCGATAAAGCAAGGCTTATTAAGCAGTGGGAACGTATAGTCTTGAAATATTAAACACATTAAAAACTGCCCCGTATCTGCTTGCATTAATTTGTTCAACAGTTACTGTAATATGTAAATTGTTCTGCATGACAACTTTAGCCCTTTAAAATGTATGCTTGCCCGGTGTCTTGCACTGCATGCAGCATTAACTTTGGAAAAATATGCTCTAACCAGACTTCGGGAAGCACCCACAGATGCTGGCTGTAACCAGTCATATAGAAATATGTGCAGACAGGTCCTTAAGTGAGATGAAAAAAGTGGGTGCTCCCTATAAAGGAACATGCCAAATACATTTCTGTGATTCCCATAGTGTGCCATCAGACCGGTATTTTGGTTTCTCTCTGAGATGTAATTTTATCCAGATAAATGGCACAGCAACTGACATACACCTAAAGCCTGTCAGTATGATTGGCTTTGTCACTGGGTGTTAGCTGTTTAAGATAAATGAGTAACAACAATGATTTCTTATAAATAATTAACATTGAAAATGTTTAAATTCTGAAATTTCTGAAATAGTGAGTGTGAATTAAATAGCATTGAGGCCTGTGGAAGGAGTTTTGGCCTTCAATTATGTGTGCTTTATGTTAGATATGTATCCTCTTTTTCTCTGCATATCTTGTCCATCTGCACATCTTCAACCCCCTCTCTTTCCTCTTCGGCATCCTCTTTTCACTCTTCCCCGAATGCCTTTCCTCACATCTCTGTCACTTCACCGCCCCCAACATGCACTGCACTCCCTCAAATATAAGCACTTTAATTTCTCTTACTTTTGCCTTGCAAATATTTTGACATCAGTGTACCCCCTTCACACACATTTCCACAGAATTTCAGTTGCAAATGGAATACACAAATATTGTTCTGTGTGCTCTCCAGAGAGGCCAAACCACTGACAGGCACTTTGTTTGGCTTTAGCCTTAGCGCCTGCGTGCTCAATCAAAGCCCCTCATAAACACCTGGCATGGCTCAAGCCTCAAAGTATGCACAGAAAAAAATACAGATAAACAACATTATAAAACGGGAATTAGGTCACCACCATGCTTTTTAACTACCTTTGCCAGCACAGGGAAGTAGTTATGGGTCTAAAGTTGCTTGGCGCAATGGCGTTCAGTTTTGCTCTTTTTTATTAGTGAGATTACAATGTCAGTCTTCAAATGATATGCACACACTTCTATAAAAGACTTAAATAATAATAGTAAAGCATTTCAGCTGTTTTATAAATGTAAGCACTCTTTCATCTCTATCAACTTTTCTAAAAACCCTCCACCAGCACCACAAATCATACTCCCCGAATGACATCAGACATTTCAGAAATACAATTCAACCTACAGTGTCACCAAAACCAACCAGCCCACATCAGCCCCCAACCTACTACTTGACAACCTCTGTCTCAATATATGGTCTACCCTGGACATCTTGACCCCCAAAATACTGGATGTTCTTCATTCTTAAATAGTTCTCCATTTGCCAGCGACGGCCAGCATGGATTGGAGATAGGGGGCGGGATGGGCGAAAGGGTGCAACAAAAAATAAAATAGGAAGTGCTCACACTACCACAGACTTCTTGGTGCAGACACCCTTCTTTCTTTTAGCAATAAGGTGCATGCGCATTTCAAAGAGCTTCCAATGTAAGGGTAGTCTCATGGAAACTGTTTTCCTTCTCGCCAATGAAATGCACATTTAAATTATTACAAACTGCTCCCACTACCACAGACTTCTTGATGCATGCACCCTTATATATTCTAGCAACTAGGTGCGTGCGCATTTTAAATGTCTTTTTAGTTACCCACAATTATACCTATGTTTTTGGGTACTTAAGAATGCTAAAAAAACAGGGAGCATTAGCGATTTATAAACCTTGTGTGTGCTTAAAAAATACCCCTGAGCATTTGTTTGTATTTAAATATTATTAATAGGGTGTATGCTAAGAAAGAACCGGTAAGCCTTTTATATGTAATTAGTTTCACTATGGCCTATGCGAAAAAAATCCCAGAGCATTTCTTTGTATTAAATTATTTTCAACATGATGCATAGTAAAATAGAAACTTTGAGCATTATTTTGTACTTTATTATTTTCATGAACTTTCACCTCTTTTATACAAGCACCCGGTTGTGCGCCAGAGGGAAAGTTTGCACTATTTTCACTACTCTTAGGAAACAAACATCTGTTATCACCCGCAGCTGTACCTTATCTGCCTGTTCTCAAAACAAACTAGAAATTTGGGCACTAAGTATGCCTTGAAAGTCAATCTGATAGAAAGTTTGTCAAAATAAACAGAAACTGACCAGTACTAATATACATACACCTTGACAGCCGCGGCTCGCAGTACTCGCGGGGGGGTCGCGCGGGGGTGGGGGGCCGAGGGAGAATAAAATTTAGAAAAACAAAAACTTACCTGACCGCCTCTGCTCCTGGTCCGCGTTGGCAATGGCGCCTCTTCAAACAGGAACAGCACTGGAGTGGCAACCCCTCAGCCAATCCTGGCGCTGCTGCAGCGCCAGGATTGGCTGAGGGCACGGTTACTCTTCGACCGCCGCCTGCCCATTAGGAGACCGAGGGGCGCCTAATGGGCATGCGCAAGCCAGTGGAAACACAAGTGCGCATGATTGGGCACAGGCGAAAAATTCGCTCACCTTCCCCACTCATGCGCACTTGTGCTGCTGCCTGTCCCTGGCTGGTCTGACAATGCACGTCAGTCACCATGACGCCGGACCGCCCACCCCCTTCAGACTCTGAAGGGGGGTGGGAGGTCCGACGTCATGCTGACTGACATGATTGTCAGACTCAGTTCTCCCTCGGCGTCTCTGAACTTAAGTAAACTAAGTTCAGAGACACCGAGGGAGCTGCGGGCACGGGCGGGGGGCAACGCCCCAACGCCCCAATGGACTCACCGCCCCTGCTACAGTCAAGCAGGTCTCCCGATCCTGCCACTGTGTGTCGCTTGCTTGCCTCTTCCTGCTGTCTGCCTCTTCCGCCCCTCAGTGCTGGTTGAACTGCTGTTTTAGCCAGTTGGCAGCATAACCTTTTGCTTTGTTCCGCAGTTAGCCCTTCGTTTCCAGTTTAGTTAGCCCACATTACTGTTGTTCTTTTCTGGTGAGTTTAGCCTTTTGTTTCCTGTCTAGTTTAGCCTGCATGCCGATCATTACTGTTGTTTTGCCTTTTGTTTTGCTGTTTTTCATTTGTCCACCGCGCCACCAACTTTCTCGGTGCTTCTGACCTCCGCTTCCTGCCACCCAGCGCCCCTCCCTCCCCACAGGACCTACTTAATGGAGGATGCAGCGCGACCCCATTGAGCAGGTCTTTGTGCCAGCTCCCCCTTGCTACAGTTGAGCAGGTCTCCCGATGCTGCCACTGTGTGTCGCTAGCTTCCCTCTTCCCACTTGCCGCCACCTGCTGCTTCTCCCCCTCTGTGCTGATTGAACTGCTGTTTTAGCCTGCTGCCAGCATAACCTTTTGCTTTGTTTCTGAATTAGCCCTTCTTTTACTGTTTAGTTAACCCACATTACTGTTGATCTGTTCTGGTGACTTCAGCCCTTTGTTTCCTGTCCACTTTAGCCCGCATACCGATCATTACTGTTGTTTTGACTTTTATTTTGCTGTTTTACAAATAAACATTATAAATAAAACATCAGACAATAAGCCTATTATTTCAAAAACGCGTTCCCAAGTACAATGTTTGCAACTTAGTTCTACCTTTATTTGAACCCCTTATTTTCAGCTTTTCCCAAATTAAAATGTCTCTTGTTGCACAACAGGAAGTGGAATAAATGTTTTCTTTATACGAACAAAATAATAAACTTCACATCCACAATAAAACTCACTTGAAGACGTACATTCCAACACATATCTTTGTTTACATTTTCATCTACCACACCAAACACATATAAAATGGGCTGCCCACCATTTTGCATTCACCGGTACACTGATTGCGTTTGTGACCACACAGAGATTATTACTGAGGCGAGAGTTTACTACCACAGACTACCATCTACCCGTCCAAGTAAGTAGAGCTTTCACAAAAAAGTACTTGTATTTCTACCAGCTAGTTATATTACATATCGATTAATTTATTTTTTCTAAACTTACAGATTTCTTCCACAAAATATACAAAGTTCGCCTGACAACACGTACTGAGTTCGTATATTTCAAATAATTTCTCGTGCCCACACAGGAAGTACGTCAGGCTCGATTACTTTTATGCCTCCACTTCTCTTATTGAGGGAGCACACATTAGGAAACTGCCTAAGGTCCTGTCGGATCACAACCCTCTGGTGCTGGACATTGAGGCCCCGGGGCACGCAAGAGCATTTACAAAGTGGACTTTTGACAGGAAACTATTAGCCACCGAAGGATTTATAGAACATATCAGGGGTGGACCCGGCAGTTCTACAATATAAATAGGTTTAGCACCTTGAGAGAAAATGTATGGGATGCGTTTAAAGCAGGACTTAGGGGGGAAATAATCAGCTTCGTGGGGTTTCACAGGAAAAAACAGAGAGAGGCAATACATACACTCACGGAAGAGCTGAGTAAATATGAGGAAAAGCATACGACAGCCATAGTTCAAAAACAGACTGAGTTGCAATCACATTTAGAGCTAAAAGTAATCAGAACTAAGGCCAAAATTAATGGGGTTTTTAATAAAACATCTGCTGAAAGGTTCCAAACTTGTCTGCGGGATAATTATGAATATGGAGAGATGACGGGGAAACACTTGGCACTTCGCTTAAATCAGAGGGCAACCGCAAATAATATCTTAAGGTTACGTGGGAAGGATGGTAAAATAGCTACTGAACCCCAAGATATATTAAGAACATTCGCTGATTTCTACCAGGATTTGTATCGCTCTAGGGACTGCGCACCAATGATAATGGGCACAGGAACGGAAGGAATGCCCCCTTTGAATCAGGAGTTAGAAGAAGACATTACAATAAACGAGGTTAAGGAGGCACTTCAGACGATGGCCTCGGGTAAGGCGGCGGGCCCAGATGGGATTCCGAGGGAGATCTATAAAGCTTTACAGATTGAATTAGCCCCTCTCCTGCTAGATTTGTTTTTAGCTGTACAACAGAAGGGAATCCCGCCCCAATCTTGGCAGGAGATTAACATAGTTATTTTCCTGAAGAAGGGAAAGGCCGCAGAGGA
Source organism: Calotriton arnoldi (assembly GCA_963921515.1). Taxonomy (NCBI): domain Eukaryota; kingdom Metazoa; phylum Chordata; class Amphibia; order Caudata; family Salamandridae; genus Calotriton; species Calotriton arnoldi. Next base: position 968,711 of record CAWUFW010001214.1, on the reverse strand, counting down.
TCCAGCTTCATACAGACCAATTTCATTGATAAATGCTGACGAGAAATTATACTCCAAGATTATCGCGCTCAGATTATCCAAGATAATTGCTTCCCTAGTTAGTCCATGGCAGCACGGCTTTATCCCGGGCAGAGGGACGACGGATCATGTCCAAAGGGTAATTTCATTATTTAATATAGCGGAAGCTACAGGCGAGCAGATGTCTTTGATATTGCTGGACGCGCAAAAAGCATTTGATCAGGTCGAATGGGCATACCTGTGGAAGAATTTAAGATTTAATGGCTTCGACCCACGTATATTAACCGCCCTTAGGGCAATGTATGCTCAATCTTATGTGAAAATACAGCTGATGGGGAGGGAGTCGGGAAAGGTTAAGATCGCTCGCGGCACGAGGCAGGGCTGCACCTGCTCCCCTATTCTCTTTGCGCTCTATATAGACCCCTTAATCAGATCAATAATAAATGATCAGGCAATCAAACCGATAGTGGTCAGGGGATACAATACCAAAGTGTTAGCTTATGCTGACGACATTGAATTTGTCACCCCTGACCCACTAGGTGCAATGGGAAGGATAGAAACTCTGGCCTCGGAATTTGGAAGGCAGTCGGGCTATGGTTTAAATACTGACAAAACAAAAATTGTCTGCTCCAAATCCATGCTATTTCAGGATCCACGGAGGACGGAGGCAGCCACATATCTAGGGATAACTATTGCGGCGGAAGTTGGGACTATCTGGGATATTAATTCGGACCCCCTCCTAAAAAGATAGGGGAGATTTAAAGAGATTGGATAATTTACATCTATCCATTATCGGAAGAGCTAATGTCATAAAGATGACAATGTTCCCTAAATTTTTTATCTACTCCGCTGCATACCTTTGGAACCTTCAAATTCTCTTTTTAAAAAAATAGATGGGATCTTCTCACAATTTATATGGGGCTACAAGAAGATTCGGAGATCACTGAAATTAATGACTCTACCACAAGACCGAGGGGGGTTGGCTGTTCCCAATCTCTTATATTACTATTGGGCTATAACGCTGCAGCAAATGACTATTTTATTTAGACCTAAATCTAGGGCCGAGACAATGTCAGCAGAACAGGATAGGGAGATCCTGCCTTCCGTCTATGAATTAGCCATTGGAGATTCAGCACTAGGGTTAGTACTTAGGCAGCTGGAGGGGAGTTACTACAAGAAAACGCGTTTCAAACCCCTAAGAGCAGCCTGGAACGTTTGGCGAAAGTCTGGTAAAATTCTAAAAATTCCAAAAGTTCAGCTGTAGCTGTCATTATGGCGTTCATCAATTTTCCCGGCCCCACAAAATAGGCAGAACCTGGGAGCAGGCGGGAATTAACAACATTGGAGATATTACCAATCTGAATGGAGTTATGCCATTCGGAGAGCTTCAGGAACGATATGGGGTAGACCCTCGGACATTATTCAAATACGTACAAGTAAGCGAGACAATCAAACCAATTGTTTCGCAGCTTACTAGCCTGGCTCGAATACCGCTTTTAGAATGCCTAGTTTACAGGCAGCCCCGAGTTAACGAATTATACTCAATGTTGATGGATGCTAATCCTGATGATATAGCCAGATCAGAAAGTGGGTGGGTGGGCAGACAAATTGGATAATCAGGATGTAGATCTGTGCAGATCTTTAAAATTGTCTAAAATGGTATTCTTATCGGCCTACCTTAAAGCCCAACACTTTAAAACAGTATTTAGACTTTATTTTACGCCGGCTAAACTGTGGGCGTGGGGGAAAAGGGAAACCAACAACTGCCCAAGATGTGGAGAGGGTCCTGCAGATATGGTCCACATGTTCTCCGATTGCTGTAAACTGAATATATTGAAGCTTGGGATTGAAACGTTCTTGCATCAAAATATAGGGCGGGCGGTCCCATTAACTTCAACTTTGTTGCTACTTGGTTGTGATGAGACCTTACAGTTAGAACTGACCCAAGTTTATTTGTGTTTCATGGCAACAGCAATTTTCGGATAATGATTGCCTCAAAATGGAAGGACGAAGACCCTCCGACATATCAGGCCTGGTATGCCAGACTCTTCCATGTGTTTAACCTGGAGATGGCACTGTATAAATGCAAGGCCATGAGAGAGCGAAGAAAAGGGGTCTTCAAGTTTGGGGGCTCCTGATGGAACAGTAGTGGAAATAGGAATTTCGAATACATTTGTTGGGTGTTATGGGTCTCCTTCCACGCATTTCATTACTTTCTCTCTTTTTTTATTTATTTTTTTCTTTTTTTCTCGTTTGTGTTTCTCCTTTTTTCTGACTTTTCTATAGCTTTCTTAAAGTGAAAAAATATATTTATACTAAGAAACACCAGGGTTACGTTCTTTCGATTGATTTTTCCTTTTTGTGTTCTCCTTGGATTGATTGTAACTACTGCTTTTTCTCCTTGGATTGAATGTAAATACTGCTTTTCTGAAAGAAAAAAATAATAATAATAAACTTCACATCCACAATAAAACTCACTTGAAGACGTACATTCCAACACATATCTTTGTTTACATTTTCATCTACCACACCAAACACGTATAAAATGGGCTGCCCACCATTTTGCATTCACCAGTACACTGATTGCGTTTGTGACCACACAGAGATTATTACTGAGGCGAGAGTTTACTACCACAGACTACCATCTACCCGTCCAAGTAAGTAGAGCTTTCACAAAAAAGTGAAAAAAATTACATATCGATTAATTTATTTTTTCTAAACTTACAGATTTCTTCCACAAAATATACAAAGTTCGCCTGACAACACGTACTGAGTTCGTATATTTCAAATAATTTTATATAAAACAATATTGCAGGTTTATAAAATATTCTTTTTCTAATATATTAAATATTTTATATTACTAAAGAAAACAAATAAAATTACAAAAACTTGCAATATATTTTTTTGCACAAAACAATTACAAACGTTAACTTAAATAACTATAGTAAAATAGATAGGTGTACACTTAGAAGCAAATACAAATAATTTAGTAGAAGGAAATATTAATAACATACTTCCACCACTTTCTTCCCTCAGATCAGGTGCTGGACAATGACTGGGATGTAAACTTACTATTCTACACCACCAGATACTTCCCTTTGGGTACATGCTAAACAGTAACTAAAGAGCAAAATTACTATTCTAATTCCACTAGCAACTTACCTCAGGAAAGGTGCTGGATAGTGAATTGGAAGCAAAATTACTACTCTTACTCCACAAGATACTTATCTCAGGGCAGGTACTAGACAGTAACTGGGGTGTAAAATTACTGTTCTAACTCCCACTATGTACTTACCTCAGGACAGGTGTTGCACAATGACTGGAGTCAAAATTAGTATTCTAACTCAACTGGGCACTTTCCTCAGGGTAGATGCTGGACAGCGACTAGGGGGCAAAATTTCTATTCTAACTCCATCAAGTACTTACCTCAGGGCAGGTGCTGGACAGTGACTGGGAGTAAAATTACTATTCTAACTCCCACCGTGTACTTACCTCAGGGCAGGTGTTGGACAGTGACTGGGGTCAAAGTTACTATTCTAACTCCACTGGGTACCTACCTCAGGGCAGGTGCTGAACATTGACTAGGGTGGAAACATTACTATTCTAACTCCACTGGGTACTAACCGCAGTGCAGGTGTTGGACAGTGACTAGTAGGCAAAATTACCATTCTAATTCCAACAGCAACTTACCTCAGGGCAGGTGCTGGATAGTGACTAGGGGGCAAAATTATTATTCTAACTCCCTGAGGTACTTACCTCAGGGCAGGTGCTGGACAGTGACTGGGAGAAAAATTTCTGTTCTAACTCCCATCTTATACTTACCTCAGGGCAGGTGTTGGTCAGTATCCGAGATAAAAAATTAGTATTCTAACTTCACCGGGTACTTACCTCAGGGCAGGTGCTGGACAGTGACGAGGGGGCACAATTACTATTCTAACTCCACCAAGTACTTATCTCAGGGCAGGTGCTGGACAGTGACTAGGGGTCAAAATTACTATTCAAACTCAACCGGTTACTTACCCCAGGGCAGATGCTGGACAGTAACTGGGGGATGGGGGGGAATTACTATTCTAACTCCACCAAGTACTTACATCAGGGCAGGTGCTGGACATTAATTAGAGAAAACATTTTAGCAGTTTAACTTCACCAAATACTTAACTCAAACCAGTTTGCTAGAGCAAACATTTGGCAATTTAACTTCACCAAATACTTAACTCAAACCAGTTGCCCAAGTTGATAAAATAAATACTTTAAAAAAAAAAAACATAACAACATGTATTTTCTTTCTTATTAAAACAGATACATCTACCTACAAAACAACTAGAAATACTTCAAACCACATGACATATCCTATACAACAAATAACAGTAAATAGTAAGAAAAACAACATAAATTACAAAGTTAACCAATAAATAATAAATTGCATTTTCTTTTTTAAATAGATAACAACATAATTGAAGAAAGAACGTTTTTCCTAAAGAACACTTCAAAGTAGCAGCACCTACTACCAATAACCTTCTTCAAAAACAAACAACTCACCAATTTCCAGGTAAACAAATAAAATGTTTTCTAACATAAATTTTTTTTTCCAGGTTAAAAATAACAACTAACAATAAATATTCACTATTCAACAGAGTATCTAAACTGTTTTCTTTCTCCACAGAAAAAAGAATTAACAAAACATGTTTTCATTCTTTTACCAGGCAAATAAACAAAAACAAAAAATAATAAAACAGTAAAAGCTTTAACGTATACTTTTTTTCTATTTCTTTTTAACATAACCAACATCAGTGGCATCAGCTAATCAAGCAAATTATGTCAACATACTGTTAAAGTATGATGGCTACCTTTGTTGTATGGGCAGGTTAAATGAGCCCAGGTGTCATTGGAGGTGTGTGGAGTACTTTTAATCCCATTTCACATGAAGAGTGGTTACTCTGGAAGATGCGGTAGTTAGGACAACTGAGCATAACCACTCTGCCTCTGCAATGTGAGAAAATACAAAAATGCATCCATCTCCAATGAGCCCGCTCGCACCCTCATGGCCAGATCTACCCAGGGGACCGTTTGGGCCCCCATTCCTGCCATTCCGCCACCCTTTTCTTGGCAGGGTTCCCACCATAAAATGGGTGGTGGAAAGGCATATCGTAATCTTCTTGGCGGTGCCGGCATCGGCACTGCTACCATTTCCAGACCCTCTCACCACCACCGCCACCGTGGGATCCTGGATCCCAGCAGAGGCAGCAGTCTTGTGGCAGTCCCACCGCCACCATCGTAATCGGGCAGGAAGCCAGACTCGATGGCGGCGGTCAGACTGCAATCCACAGGTGCGGCGGGCCCGGGACCGCCTTACTTGTAATTAGGCCCTCAATTACTAACAGTTGTAAAATCAAAAACAATGAATAAAAGTCCTAGAAAAGTGATAATTGACATTGAACTATTAATGTTTAATACAATTACAAAAATTTACTCTACCACCCAAATTTAATGATGTTTTTTTCACTTTTCACAGGCATCTTGGCGAAAAATCCCAGAATCATCCTTAGTTGAGGATTACTTATCAAACAGTAAAATTCCTGTTGAATTAAAAAGAACTACCTGCCTAATGCTTTTTACCTCCTGACTATGTTAATGAGTACTACCTTAGAGGGAGGTGCAAAAACTAACAATGCAATTGGCAAACTTCACCCAAACCTAAATAATTTTTGGGAAATATTGAAGAAGGAACAAAGGGCCTTATTATGATAGCAGGCCGTCAGACCGCCACCCGCTATCTCGGCGGTCAGGAGACAGCCCGACAAGCAGACTGTCCGACCCCCCAATTACGATGCGACTGCCGGGTTGGTGATCACAAAGTGCTCACTGCCATGGCAGCTTGTGCTGCGGCCAAGGAAAAAGGCCACAGCACCAGCTGCCGTGAACAGGAGCACTTCCTGCACATCCATAGACCATGTGCCATGCACCATGTGGAAGCAAATACCAATAATGTGCCCTTTGCAGTGACCCACGAGGGACGGGGGCCGTTTGGAGCCCTTAAAGTCCGTTTTTGACAGCCTGTACATGTTCCCGCCATGAACAGGCTGTCTGAAAGGGTTATCGTAATCCCGACAGCGGTGCATGGCTCGACACAACCTCCATTTGGGACTACGATTCCGACCGCCGCCCCGTCGGGATCTGAGATCCTATTGAAGGCTGCGGTCTGTCCCCTGACAGAATAGGGTCCAACTGCAAGCATTATAATTCGGTGGTCAGACTGAAGGGCTGTCGGCAGTGGGACCACCTCCGACGTCCTGTCTGTGGCGGTCCCACCGCCATTGTAATGAGGCCCATGGTTTCCAAGAAATGAGACTTACACAGTCACTGTCAGGTAGCCTCTGAACCCACGTATATCAAAAAAGACTAAATAAATGTCTCAGAGACAATTAGGTAGGCCTGAGCAGAGCTCGTGGAGTTTCACTCCGCGGACTTCTATGGAGTTACCCAAAAACTCTGCCAAATTCCATGCGGTTCCACGAATAGGCAGAGTATTTGCTCAGCCACCTAAGGATATGCCAGTAAAACTGCCACCCAATGAAGGAAAGGTGGTTAGTCTTTAGTGGAGGCATTGTTTAACTCAACTTAGATATTTTATAAATAAAGGCAGAATTGTTTGGTAGGGAATCGAGATGTAGCCACCGCCAAACAGTAGCGTGTTGGGACTCGACACGAGAATATGCAAGGGCACAATCTTCCTCTCACATGCACACACACGAGCACCGGATACTGCCAGCACTTGGCCCCAGAGAGCATTATCTGGAGATCAGAGAAGGTGTTGTAGATAGCTGGTTAGATAGCATGTCGCCATCTGGTCATCGGCTCCTTCGCGGGTCTTGCCCTTGCTTTTCTCACCCAGGGCACCCACACTTCTCACCACTTGTCTGTCTCCACCCCGCTTCACCGCTAGCAGAGACAAAGCCTACACAGCTAGCAGCTAACGCAGATCAACGTGTTGATTGTAGGGTCTAAGTTACAGCCACAGGCTCCTGTGGCTCTCTCCGCTTCTCCCCAATCTCCCGCAGTCAGCAGGAGAGCGGATAGGCAGCCACCCAAAGCTTGCAGTGCTTCATCCATGGCCCAGTGGCGACAAGTGGTTGGATGCCCATGGGGGCCATGGTGGGGTCTTGGAATACCCACGACCGGCGGATACGTCACTGCAGAGTGCAAAGAGCTGTCAGCACTACCAACCGCCCGGTGCCATTCACCAGTGAGCTCGGCGGTGACATTGCGAGAAACAAATAAAAGGGGTAGCAACTTGTCACAGACAAGACTGTGTACACTGGCTGAATGGTTTAAGTAAAATAAACACATCCATTCCGCACCTATTGCCGTAGGCAACTGAGGAATTTACCCTCACATAAGATGGCCCCCCCATGACATTTATTCGAGCTGTCCTCGCTAGTACTTAAGTCTTTCTTCTTTCTCTATTGTGCTCATGAAACAGACGCTCTAGCTTCTATAGTCTCAATGGCTCGAAAACTGTGGTGTGCATACTGGATGCAGAGAAAAGAGTCGGAGTCTTCCCGGGAGTCAGGTACAGTGATCTAATCCAATTCCACGCCGCACACTGAACAGATCTTCACTCCACTTCCGCAGGCAAATGTTCACCAAAGTCTCTCCAACTCAGCACAGCTCCCGAATCCCCAAATATCATCTGTGATGAGCGCGCCGGTAAACTCTGCTCCGCCGGCGGGTGGTGGAGTTTTTTTTGCTGAACTCTGTGCTCCGAGCGGAGGCCGGAGTTGCAAAACTCCACAAACTCTGCAGGCAGAGCTGATTTCGCCACCCAACCATACTATTGGGTCAAATTCAATCATTTTCGTTGATGGTGGCTTCAAACTACCTGGACAGTATTGCATAAATATTACATTACTAATGCTCACTAATATTTTCCTATTTACTTACCTGTTATAACAAATGTGTACAATTCAATTGTCATTTTTCTAATATTTATTTTATCAAAGTAAAATAATTTTGGGGTTCCTACCACTACGTGTCTTCTTTCTTCAACTCTTGGTAGCTTTTTCAAACAAGAGTCAACAGTATTCCAATAATCCATATAGACAAATTAACATCCTCAGTAAAAGCTTGGTTTTAAACGTAAAACCATCTTTTACAACCCAATTATTACAAATGTATGCATTCTGAGTATAAAAAACACAGTTATAAAAAGCAAAATAGCCAGAAAAAAATCCATTCTCCAAAAATGAAATGATATCCCAAAAAAGCCAGTAGTAATACATAAATATGGATGGAAGCAATACAAAAAAGTAACATCCGTATCGGAAACTCAGTTACTAGGAACATAACCATAAAAATGAACACTGTTTCCAAATAGAAATATCCCAAAAATAATGCTGTAGTACTGGATTAACAACATCTTTCTTCCTCCTGCAGCCACGTGATCTTCATCCCGACAGTTCTCCAAACAGGATAAAAAACACGTAGCCCAAAAAGTAAAAATTTTGCTTTTGTTTCAAATAAGTTTTAAAAAGTTTTAAAATGGTATTTTTCAACTTTTCTAAAATCACTTTGAAAAAAAAACAACCGTCCCAACGTGCATCGTGCAATCTGCATTTGAATAGAATAGTGGTAAAAACACATAAAACATACAATACATTGCTATCTACCATCTAACTACTTCCACCCTGTACCTTACACTAAATGTAGTCACCTATATACTTATTAAACTAAAATAAGTTTTTCTTACCTGACCGCATCTCTCCCTTGCTCCTGACCTTGACCGCGACATTAAACCGACTGTAGAAACAGACATACAACCGCAAGCATCAAACATTGAAAATGGACAATATTTGCCATTGAAGTTAATGGAAAAACATGAAAAAAAAAAATTTAATGTTTTTTTTTAATGTTATATGTTACCAATTTTTTATTTTTTTTATTTTTGTAGAATATGTTATATGATTTACTATTTTTTTGTTTACTTTTTAGGCTATTTAGAAATAAATAATATAAATATTACACCTTTTTATTAATTTTGCATATAATGCATAAACATATAATTTTAACATTTAGGGGCCTATTACGATGTCGGGAGGACTTGGGTCCAATGCCCCTATATCCCTTACATCCCGTCCCTAAAATGTATTATCCTTTAAAATAATATAAAAGATTTAAATTTACCAAATATCTAAAATATTTACTTACTTATATACTTACCCATATACTGACATATTGATGCGTGGTAAAGATATTTGTGGTAATGACTATAGTGGTAAAAAAACATAAGTAGTAATGACACTAGTAGTAAAAAAATGCATAGTAATGACACTAGTAGTACACACATGGGTGCTAAATATATAGATCAAAAAAACATTGTAAAGTCATGCGTGGTAATGACACTAGTGTTAAATACATATTTTTTGTAAAAACCTGCGTGGTAAAGACTAAAGTGTGGTTAAGACTTTGGCCATCATTACGATGCCGGTCAGTAGCAGAAGACGGACCGCCCGCCAAGGAGTCGGCAGTCCCCCTGCCCTTATTACAATGCGTCCACCTTCATGGCGGTGGCAAAATGTATATGTTCTATTGTGGCTTGTGCTGCGGGCTGCAGCATAAGTCGCAACTGAAAATATACACTTTAAAAACATCTCTGCACCGTGTGGCAGGCACCATAGCAGAGGGCCACGGGGGAAGGGAGGCCCGCTAGGGGCCCCCAAAGTCACTTTACGCCTGCCTTTTCATTGCGGGGTGAACCACCATGAAAGGGCAGGTGGAAAGGGACATTGTAATCCCTACGGTGATGCCTGAGAAGGCCCCTCCCCTATTGTAGGCGTTACTGTCCGTCCAATGGAAAGCGTTGGACTGTGCCTCCGCCTGCTGCCTCCGACAGCACGCATTGTAATGCGTCGGTCGGACCACAGCAGCAGATGGCGGTCGGCCAGCATCCGATGAGCCATCGGATGCGGTCGGACCGCCATCATAATGACCCCCTTTGTAATAATGGTACATCATGGTTTAGACTGCGTTGTAAATGCTGTTTCCCGCAGAGGACAAAATGTCCTCCATCCCGAGGGACCTCTACCTGCCAAAAGTACAGTCCACCAGCCCTGCGGATAACTCTCTACATTGACAATAACTGCTGTCTTATCAGTTCCTGTCAATGCAAGGAAGGTTTGATGAAAGGTACCATCAGACATGATTGCCAGTCATCAAATTTTTCAAAAGCTTTTTGTTTTTCAATAACAAACTCTCAAAGTGGGGATTTGATTTTGAAAAACCAAAAACGAATGGTCACACACACTGTGGGTTTTCTCACAGAAAATGGGGGTCATAATTGTTTTTATCTCCAGGTTTTTCTTGGCCGTAACGGACAGGAAAATAACGACTTTACACTGTCTATACTGAATAGAGTGGTGTATAAGCCTTACTCTGATGGCCCCAACACCTTTGGGCTGTCGGAGGATGGATTTGATCGATAAGGTCAATGGGAGATCTGTCAATTGAATACTTACATTCTGCATGACTCTCAATGAAGCGGGCAGGCCAATGATTTGGTGGACAGTATGCTCCATTATGTTTATGGCGGAATGCACTATTATACCTCAGGCCCGAGAGTTTTACAAAGGGAATATGAGGAAAAAAGAGTTAACATTTATGGTGGTGTAATTACAAAGATTTGGATCACATAGTAGATAATGTTCAAGTATTTAAGTATCTCCATAAAACTTGAATTGGGTTTTGTATGAAGTTACCCCAACCAAGACAGAATTCCTGTTATTTGCCAAGAACAACTAACAAGAAACAGTGCAAACCTAGTTCAATGACCAAATGCTAAGTCACTTAGGGCCGGATTCTGAGTTTGGCGGTCTTCCTGTGGGCCGTCAAGCCAGCGCCCCACAGGAAGACAGCCAAACTCATAGTCAGACTGCCCACCAGATTACTAGTTGAATCCTGGTGGGTGGTGCGGGCTGCGGCGGTCACACGGCGGTGCCTTTCTAAGGCTCAAAGGAGAGCCTTAGAAAGGCACTGCTGCTGCATGTTCCTGCACAGGAAGAAATGCACCATGTCATGCATTTCTTCCTGTACAGGAACAGAGTGTGCAGAAATACAGGGGTGCACATCATGTGCCCCCCTTTCTGCACCCCCATGCACAGAGGTGACAGGGGGCCCTGCTAGGGCCACCTTAGTTTCCTCTATGCCACCCTTTTCATGGCAGGGTCATTGCCATGAAAAGAAGGGCAATGAGAAAACTCACAATATGCTCGTCAGTGCCGCAGCAGCACTGCCAGCATTTTACTTCCTCTGACTCCTGCACCACACCCATGGGGTTACGAATCCCAAGCGGTAGCAGCAGTTCAGTGGCAGTCCAACCGCCAACTCGTAATACGGTGGATGGACCACCAGTCTGGCGGTCCACAGACTGCCACTGTGACTACGGCTGCACAGTGGATCGCCGTTGTAGTAATCAGGCCTGTAGATTTATCCTCAACACCAACCTCACCTCAAGGAAACATTGCCAAAAAAAAAGACGGCCTGGTACTAGCTCTCTCATCTATAGAAAGTTAAACTGTTGCTTCCAGAAAGCGACTTCAGAACTGGTGCTCTTGCATCTGGATGGTAGTGACTCTCTGCTTCATGGGCTCCCAGACTTCACACTGGCACCCCTTCGAAGGCATCCCACACACTGCAGCATGTCTCATCCATAGCCTGAATACATATGATGACATTACTCCCATCCCAATGGAACTCCATTGGCTCCCCTTGCTGGCCTGCAGTATCTTGAAAAACCAGCTGCAACATGTACTGAGCCAGCATGACCAGCACTCTGTTTATCTTGCAGACAAACTCACTGTGTCGGGTAGATCTCGGCACATCCACAGCCAGGGCACCTTCCATAAGGCATCAGGCCTTTTCTATCTATGCACCCAGGATCTGGAACAAGATCCCCATATCCATATGGACCACCCCAACGCTGCACTGATTTCAGAAAAAGTTCAAGACTCCCTCCTTAAAGTACACTACATCAGAATGCATTAACCATCCATAGCCCTGCAATCTCTTGTATCACTTATTGGCTTAATGCTCTGTTTGACCCTGTACTGTACTCCACTGCAATTTGGCTAGTTTTGCACTATAGAAATACCATATGCATATATAGATGCAGGACCATTTCCGATATGGGCATCATTACGCCGTCCGATATCGTGGCAGCCAGGCGGTCAGACTGCCGCATTACGATGCGACCGCTATGATGGTGGTCTGAAACTTCTCCATACCACAGCAGTTTGTGTTGCGGCCTTTGAAAAGGGCTGCAGCACAAGCCGCCGTGATATGGAACACCTCCTGCACCTCCATGCACCGTGTGCCATGCACCATGTGGTGCATGGCACACGGTGCATGGAGGTGTGTGGGGGCACCACATGTGCCCCCCGGACCACTTTCCTGTTTGGGGCCCCCAAAACCCGTTTCTGACAGCCTTATCATGGTGGTCTTTCCAACATGAAAGGGCTGTCGGAAAGGGGTATCGTAATCCTGACGGCGGTGCCTGCCTCGGCACCGCCTCTTGTCGGGATCTGAGATCCTGACGGAGGCGGCGGTCTTCCCTCTGACAGCTTTTGGTCCGACCGCCAGTATTGTGATCCGGCGGTCAGACCGAAGGGCTGTCGGTCAGTCGGACCGACATCAAAATCAGCCCATATATCTTGGTTCAGAGATGAATCCACAAGTTCTGTCACAGCTGTGGTCTAAGATTGGTTCTGAGCTGTCACGAACACTTTTAGGGTGTGCTTCTGAAGGGAGTGGGGTAGTTCTCTTCTCGAAGGTCTGGCCAAGGTTTTACAAAATTATTTGTTGAATGGAAATAGCCACAGAAACCATAAAAGAAACAGGAGAAAAATAAAAATCGTAGCTAATTTCTGATTCCTCTTCCTCCACTTTGACTTCACTGCTGCAAATACCTATTTCCAAACCTTCACACCTTGAAGGCAAACATACCTTTTTTCGCTCATGCATTATTAAGTCTTGCAACCGCCAAAAAGCCAGGGATATTTACACTGCTTCAGGCACGAATATGTAAATAGATTTTCATGGTTTTATGGGCACCACACCCAACGGTCTCCGAGCCAGGTGTATGCCTTGTATTGATGAGTTCACAGACAAGGGCGGAGTTGCATGCAAGCTGAAAAAGACAAGGTTAAAAGTTATTGAGTTAAGAGCTTGTGTTTGCAAGATCCGCGGATCTCCAGCTCAGCTTGTCAATCAGGTCAGCAGTCACTGTTTTAGAACCAAATGGAGAGACAGAAATTACCGGGAAGAAGGTGGCTGCTGTTGCGGCCGAAGGTGATATGGACACAAAGAGCTCTTTTGCCTTTGTTCACTTTTATCTGTCTCATAATTTGCCAAATGCCGCCCAAGTAGACACATAGTACATAAAAAAGGACAATCCTGGCATCGAACTTAAGAATGTTACTGAACGCTAAAATGTATACCTGGTGCATACGTATTTTCAGATCTTGCCTAACTTTGGAGTGTACTGAGTTATGTTATGGCGCAGCTGTCTTTCAATACCATTGCTCACACCTGATAACTGCGAAACAGTGGGAGGACAATATTGCAAGGAAGATTTTGCTTGAAATTTCTTCCACAAAGGAATTTTGCAGAAATGTTCCTCTTCTGACAATGTTTTGGAGGATTATAGTTTTGCAAGCAAAATGATACTTTTGCACACCCTTCATATCATTCCCTAAGTACAACTAGACATTTGTGAAGTCCCACCGGGCGGGCCTGGGGACTTTCCTCCAGATTCGATCAAACACAGACAATAAAAGATAGAACATTCACACGGTAACAACGGAGACACACAGAGATGAACAACCAGACCTGACTCTCTCAAAAGGTGCAGATCAGGTATGAGAAAGCTTGTCTCAAGGGTGACCTTTAGGAAGGAGTCGACTAGGGTAAGAGAGTCGTGCTCAAGCCGTTGAGCGAGTTGGTCACGCGTGGTGAAGTGGGAGGGTATCAGCGATGTGGGAGTCATGAAGCAAGATTGATCTGAGTCAGGATGAGGAACATGGAGGTGCTTGGGTGGTAAGGAAGAGTTGTGTTTGGTAGCTGTTAGGGTAAGTGACCGGTGGTAGGGTAACAATTGTCAGGAACAGGTGGAAAAAGATGAATCTGTTGATTGGATTAACAGTTTGCAAAGAGCTCTGAGCAGCACTGAGAGCTATCCTCTGATGACTTATACGTCAGTCTATGTGAGAGTAAAATGCAGTAGGTTCACTGTGGAAGTAGTTAACTCCACTGGGGAGAGGATGTAGCCTTACAGCTAGAGCGGTCGACCTCGAAGCTGGGAAACCGGGTTCGAGTCTCCGCAACGACGCTCAACATCCTGTGATTCTGGGAAATTACCTAATCTCCCCGTGCCTAACAAAAAAATGAATGTGTCCTTCTGTAATGAAGCTGGTGCTCGTGTAAAGCGCTCTGATACTTGATGTCTTGGATCTAGTTCGCGCTATATAAAACTCTAAATAATTTTTTTTTTTTTAAACTCTTTCTGGAGTAAATTGTACTGCAGGAATTTAAGGAAGGGGCTGCTGTAGCGGCTCGTTCGACTTTACCGGAAGGTGTAAATAAGTGATTTGGTTGTGTTGTTGTCCTGATGTGGAGAAGGAGATCATGGGCTGCAGTGGGTGGAAATAAAGAGCCGCATGTGGATATCATAGCAGATACCCATGCTGCAAGGAGAGGTGAGCAGGGTATTAGGGAAAGGTGATGGTGTGATCAGCTTCAGCTGAACCCTACCTGGTGCAAATTGCTCTGAGGCAGCTCCCAACTATCTCCTGGAGTCGCACCGTAAGTCATAGAAGTGAGTAGAGCGTTTGTGCATCACATCTGAGGAAGGGTTAGGAGAAGCCTTGTGCATACTGTTATTATCAGCAGAAGTGCAGAAGGCGGGTGATGACCATCAGAGGAATAGGAGTGTTTTTAGGGGTCTCAGTTTGATCATCCTCTTAACGGTTGTAGATTGAGTGGGCATTATATAGGACATGACAAGAAAGAAGCGGGCATCATTTTGTTTCAGGGATTTAACCTGCCTGAGGCAGGAGAAAAATAAACGACGTTGCCTAGCCTATGATGTTGTTGCAAGTTGTACACTTAGGCCAGCTTGGTCAAACATTTTCCAAGTGTAGATATGTTTAGTGGACTGAGCTCGCAAGGATGGGTACCAAAGAGTCCCAAAACAGGTATACATCTTTTTGGCATATTTGGAGAGGTAAGGGGCATATTATCAACGTACTGCGATAAATATCGCAGAGCACGCTTAGCGCGATTTTGTTTAACGCCGCGTATCGCAGGATCTTATCGCCGAGATATCGCGTTATCAGCAACGCATATCTCCACGGCGATAATAAATCCTGTGATAGCGGCGAATTCCGCGCACATCGCTGGAAATCCAGCGTAAAAACGGCAGCGATAAGCTAATCCTTGGTGATAGGAAGATGTGGACTCAGCCGTACAATCCACCTCCCATTATATGTACGGCTAAGTCAGAAATTTATCAGACGTTAAATACCTGCGATAAAGGGTGCATAGCGCGATTTTTCTTGTCGCTTCGCGGGTCTGCTGCAGGCTTGTTAATACCGTGAAGCCGTGTCAGCGACTATTTCCATGTTGTTTTTCTCCGGAACGCCTACTTTGCATGTCATTAGCGATGGCATGCAGGGCGATAAAAAACCGGCAGCTAACTCACGGAAACTAGCGCTAACACGGGTTAGCACGAGCTTGTAAATAAGGCGATAATAAATTACCGCGTTAGCGGCACGAAAGTGCCGCTATCTCGGCGATAACTCACTTGCTAATATGCCCCCAGATTCCTTTGCACTACTTTCTAGCAGTTCCAATGCCTTGAGACGAGCCCCTTCAGCCCTCGTTATGTAGGTGGGCATCTAACCCTCCAGGTAACCTAATCCAGCAGTGCTTAATTTCGATAGAAATAGGTGCTAGGTCCTACGTTTTGCTCAGAAGCCCGGAGCTAGTTCTGTCAAAGGTCAGGGCGCCGATTATTAGGGCTGCATAGTGTTAATTCTACCTCATGCCTCTTAAATCCACCACCAGATGCTCCCTGCCTCTTTATCTCACGCTTGTAGGCTATTTTGCCCTTTTGTCTCTGTTTTTCCATCTTTCTTTTCCTCCTTTGTTCACCATTGTGTGCTTTTCTCTCTCTTGCTCTGGATCAAAGTTTGTTGAGGAAAAATAAGTGCAGGTCCCCAAAAATGAGTGAGATGCGTGAGTGCTGGTGGGACTCACCTGCAATCATTGGCTCAAATTAAACACGGCCTCCCAACTCCACACTTTCACTACTAAAAGGCATCCCACATGCCTCAGCATGTCTCATCCAGGGCCTGTAGAAATCTGATCACGTCATCTCCATTCTGATGGAGATACATGCGCTCCCTTTGCTGGCTCACACCATTTTCAAAACCAGATGCATTATTTACAAAGCCATCACAACCAGCACTCCCACTTATCTTGCATGCAAGCTCACCATATTGTGGTTGTTGGCACACCAGCATCCAGGTCACCATCAGAATGCAGACTACGAAGTGTAAAAAAGAAAACAACAAGACAACAGGTCTTTTCCATCTATGCACCTAGGATCTGGAACACCATCCATGTATCTATCAGGAACGCACCAATGCTGCTCCAATTTAGGCATGATTTGAAGATGCACCTCTTTAAATAATACTACATTACTAGGCATTAATAGTCCTTAACCCAGCTACCTCTCCTATCACTCGTTAACTTTATGCTTGTCTTTGACCATGTACAGCACTCCGCTGCCTTTTGGCTAGGTTTGCACTATATGAAATACCATATATGTGCATGCATACATACATACCTTTGCTTGACCAAAGGCATTTGTATAGTGAAGTACAAGTTTGAGGGTCGTTCACCAAATTTGGTAGAGAGGCATTGTTACAACTGGGGGTCTCTAATTGGCAGAGGTATGTACCTTTGTCCAAGTAGGGACCCTTGCTTCTAGTCAGGGTAAGGGGGATACACACTTTAGATAACCCCTGCTCACCCCCTTGGTAGCTTGGCACAAGCAGATCCCAGGCTGATCCCAAAGGCAATGTAAAGTATTTGTACTAAAAACACACAGTAATACAGTGATAACACCACAAATGGACACCACACCAGTTTAGAAAAATAAAGTATCTTTATCTAAACTCAACAAGACCAAAACCACAAAAATCCATCATACATGTAGAAAAATGGCACTCAAAAACAGTTATGTCCAAAATAGAGCTTGTAGAAAACAAATACCTCCACCTGGGGCTATTACGACGTCGTGACAGCAATAAATCCAAAGTACGGCGCCGACCGCGAGGTGCGCAGCGTCGGGCACTGAGTCACACGGACCCCCAAACAAACAGTACCTTGGAAAACGAAGTCTATGATGATGCACAGCATCATGGAAGTGAGCCGTCGGAGCCAAGGTCAAGGTCAGCTCCCTGGCTGACACGGGGGACGTGAGGCGTCATGTCTGCGATGAGGCAACGTGTCAAATCCAGGACAGGGGAAGTCGGTCGCATTCGCGGTGAGGCGTTGGTTCCGGTGAGGTGATGCGAAGTTTGCGAGTTTATGGAGTCACCCTCGGCGGTTATCGGTGCCGCAATAACAGGATGCAGGCACTGGCGGTGATGGAGTCGGTGCGAGCGCTGGCGTTGGGAATGCCTAGAACTGCAGGCGTCGAAGGGCATCGGAGCTGCAGTGCAGGCCGGGCAGTGCGTTGTACACTTCACGAGCAGTGCCCCTGGCCTCGATGCAGGTTGCAGTGTCGCTGACGGCGTCGGAGATTGCTTTTCTTGCTTCTCTTAGGTTTTTTCCAGCTCCCAACAGCAGGAACAACCTCCAGAAGCCCAAAACTGGAACAGGCACCTCCCGGCAGGTCAGACCTTTCAGCAATAGAGTTCAGGGGAGCTGGGGGTGAAGTCTGAGACTTCAGAACAGGAGGCCAGCACACACAAGCCCTTGGAGATTCTTCTTCAAGCAGGTTTCTCATCAAAGTTCCAGTCTTTGGTTTTTCCTTGGCAGAAGCAGCAACTGCAGGCCAATCCCACACAGCACACAGCAAAGGGGCAGTACTCCTCCTCACAGCTCTGCAGCTCTTCTCCTTGGCAAAGGTTCCTCTTGAATCCAGAAGTGATCTAAAGTTCTGTTTTTTTAAGGTCCACTACTTATACCCCATTTTGTCTTTGTTCTTCTTTGTGCAAGGGTCTCTGAGCCCAGTCCAAATCAGTTCTGTCCTCACTGGTGCAGTATGAACACAGGGGGTGTAGGCAGCATTGTGCAAGGGAGACAGGCCCTATTCAGGTGCAAGGAAAACTCCTCCCACTACTCTAAATGCAGCCACGGTCTATTCACCTCAGCTCTGAGTCATCCAGGAAGGGCCAGGCACACCTCAAACCACTGCCCCCAATGGCTGTCTACAGTGAATGCACATACCCAGCCCCTGTCACTCCAAAACCAGACAGTCGATCCACAAACAGGCAGAGGCACACACAATGGTTAAACAAGAAAATGCTTATATTCTAAAAGTGGCCATTTCAAACACACAAACTAAAAACCATCTTTACTAAACGATGTGTTAATAAATTCTGAGACTGAGAGCCTAAACTTTATTCTTCTATCTTGTCCCAATGGGAAGTTTTACTTGTAATATGTTACGTAGTATATCCTATGGGACAGATAGCCTTTCAATAGTCAAAAACGAAATTGGCAGTATTTCACTATCAGGACATGTCACACACACCAGTACATGTCATACCTTTCACATGCACTGCACCCTGCCCAGGGGGGTACCTTCTGCCTAGCACAGGGGTGCCTTACATGTAAGGAAAGGAAAGGTTAGGGCTGGCAATTGGGCGCACTTGGCAGATTGGCATGGCACTTCAAAACTGCGCGCAGACACTGCAGTGGCAGGTCTGAGTTACATTTGCAGGGCTATTTAGGTGGGTGGCACAATCAGTGCTGCTGGCCCACTAGTAGCATTGGATTTACAGGCCCTGATACACTCAGTGCACTTTACTAGGGACTTACCAGTAAATCAAATATGCCAATCAGGGAGAACGAATTACAATAATAATTTACACAGGGAGCACTTGCACTTTGACACTGATCAGCAGTGGCTAAAGTGCCCAAAGCATCTAAGCCAGCAAAAACGAAATCCAGCACAGCATAAAAAATACAAGAGGTAGAGGCAAAAAGTCAGGGGAAACAACGACAAAGATGCCAAGTCTAACAGGCATTATTTTGTGTTAAGCCACTGATGTGCTCAGTGTAGACTTGATTGTCACGACTAAGGGTAGGCACTTGAATGGGGTCTTCAGAAGGGTGTGATTTGTTTACATGGTGGATCCAATTTAATCAATTACAAATCATGAATCACGCCAGTGCCCTGCTTCCACACCGCCAAACTTGTCTTGGGTGGTAATTTGGAGGTCCCATGGCGGTGCCTTTCAAAAGCTCCTATCTGAGTCTTAGAAAGGCACCACAATGGGAGCGCCAAAGCACGTTCCTGCATGGCTTTGACTGTGCAGTCCATGCCGGGCAGGAACGGGGGTGTATACAGAAAGAGGGGCACACCATGTGCCCCTCTGCATGCACTCCATGGCCCAGAGGCAACAGGGCACCCAAGAGGGCCCCCTTAGTTTCCTCACAACCATACTTTTCATGGCGGGCTCACCGCCATAAAAACTGTGGCGGAGAGAAAACTCAAAATATGATTTGCAGTGCTGGCTGCGGCACTGCCAACGTATTCTTCCCAGTGAAAGACTGCCAGCTAAGCGGGATCCTTGATCCCGGCGGTGCCGGCGGTCTCTTGGCAGTCCGACTGCCGCAGTTGTAATACTGTAGGTATCAGACCGCCACCATGGCTACGACAGTCCTATGGACCTCACTACTCGTAATAAGGCCCTAACTCAGTCATAGTGAATACAGAGATAGTGAGGTAGTGTAACATTTTGCCAAAGTCCCTCAAAATAACTAGCTCCTGTTAGTGTTAAAACATCTTACTCTACACAAATCTTTTATCGTTCTAGATATAGCATGCCTACACAGTTGTCTGCAAAACCTATTGTTACTAATTTTTCAAAATATACATAGAGTGGGCTTCGGCTCCACCAAGAGGAGAATTTCTTTCTCATCTCATGGTATGGGCAGTTTGGTGTATGAGTCTGCCTTTTAGTAAGTGCTTTCTCTAGAATGCATTGGGAACTGTTTTACATCTGAGAAGTGCACTTGATCATTACACTGCTCGTCACATTCATTGCATTATATACAGAAAGCAATCCTTTTGTGTTTCTTTTTCCCATTATTTGCAAAACCAATAGGTCTGGCTTTAATCTGTTTAATAGCAATGGTGTGCACAACTCCTACAAACTGCATTTGTCCATGAATGTGTTTGCATGCATTAGAACTTTAAAGCTAGACCTATTGATTTTGCCAATGCTTGCCGGTATAGAGGACATTCTTCCCAGAAAAGAAACAAATAAAACCAAAGAGAAACAACCAATGTGATCTAGGCAAAGTAGTGAACACTGTAAAGACACTAGCCAATGGAAAAAAAAAATCCAAAATGGCATAAGAAAAATGTCAAAACTTAGAAACATCAATAAAAACATTACATCCCCACATGTTGTTATGTGATTTAACCTCATCATATTTTCATAGATAACTCATTTCTACTATATATCTGCTCATGTACCCACCCAAATATCATGCACAGCCATACATCTCTGAGCCTGGCTGTGACACTATTCTTGTTTCATCTTCCCTTTTCTTCTTTCTGCCTTGGTACGAAGCCCCTCTATTCAGAAAGGAAAGGATTTGGTGTCCAAATCTTAACGAAGGATAACTGATAGATAACGATAATCTGTCCCCCTCTTTGTTTATCTAGGGTTTTCATTTCAGTGGAAAAATTTGTATACAATTCTTCTGCTAAACTAGCAGCTTCAACTTTCCACACACCCACTGCATTCCTTGAATAGTAAGAAATATATTTTGTTTCTTCCAACGGTACTTAGGGCCTTATTTAGACCTGGCACACAGGATACTCCATCACAAGTGTTGTCCCGTCCACCATATTACAAGTGCACTATACTCAACAGCACTTGCGATATGGCGGACCTGGCATCCACTGTGTTTGCGAGGGAGCCTCTGCCAGCCATACTCTTAATGAGGCAGTTAACATTGCTGGTTCCTGGAACCAAAGTATAGTCACCACCATCAAAATTACATCACTTAGGGGCCCATTACGATACCCGGCGTAAAAATATCCGCCAGGCATGGAATCGTCAAAATACCGCCCGCATACACCGTCTGAACACCGACCACGCCATTACGATAACACAAACCGAAAACCGCCATCGGCGAAAAATCACACAAAATACCGCCCGCCATCGTCCGAGTCGGAGTCAAACCGCCCGCCACGGACGGAAACACGCCCGACAACACAAAACCGCCCGCCCTCACGGCCGACACACCGCACGTGAAATTACGATCGCACCGCCATGAGCGCGGGAAAACCACAAATATACCGCCCGCCAGCGCAAACAACGCCGATGCCAATCGACACGGCAGAAACCATGGCGCCCACGTCCCTGCACAGAAACCATCCGCTCACAAAACCAATAGCACACAACATGGCCAATAACTCCACACAGCAAGGCACGCACAAATACACAAGCACAGTACACATCCCGAAAACACCCCCGGACAAACAAAAAATACAAAGGCCAGAACACCAGACACAACACACCTGAAAACAACAGACCATGAGGACACACCCACATAGGTAAGTACAAAAGCAGCACTCCCACAGACCACAACCCCTTGCAACATTGCAAACCAGAGAGGAGAGGAGAGGACACAGTGACACAGCAAGGACAGCAGCACACCACAGAAACGCACACATCACAACCACCACCATCACCAAACACCGGCACCACAAACCCCCTGCACATTACACAACACACACCGCACCAGCACCACAAACACCATGGCACCACAAAGAATGCCCAAGTTCACGCCCATGGAGCTGACGGTCATGGTCGACGAGATCATCAAGGTGCACCCACAAATCTATGGGAACATGGTCCAGCACACACCACTAGCCACCAGAAACAGAATGTGGAACCGGATCGTAGACCAGGTCAATGCAGTCGGGACCCTGCCCAGGAACAGAGTCGAAATTAACAAACGGTGGAATGACGTCAAGAGCCTGGTCAAGAAGAAGGAGGGCAAAAACAGAGAGCTGGCTGCAGTCACTGGCGGAGGGAATCCCGCGCTCTTCAAGACCTTCAAAGCGTGGGAGGAGAAGGTGCGAGTCATCATACATCCCGAGATCCTCGCCGGATTAGCAGGGGAGTGGAGGCTGGTAAGTACAAACTAATGTATACCAGCACACCGCTATGTACTCACATGCACTACCACCATGCCACAGCTCCCAGGGACAAACACCCCCATGTCCAGCACACAATACACAACACATCACACACACATACAACAGACACCACCACACACAGCCCAAACAGAACAACTGTAAGATGCGTGGGGACATGTGTACACTCAGCCAGCCACGTAACCACCAACAGGTCCCCAAATATGCCAGAAGCGCCACAACGAGCACCCACCACACCCATGTGTCCGCCATAGCTGCACTAACCGACAAGTAACAGTTAAGTGGCAGGAACACAAAGTGCAGTGGGTGGGAGGGTGGACAGCCCAAGTACAAAACACACCAGGCCCCTAGTCCCACAGTACAGCAAGGAGGAGCATCCCCCACACCCCACAGCCACGTGTCAGCCACCGCAGTGCACAACGACAGCCGAAAGGTAGACATCACGGTCCACAGCAATCGGTATCAGTGGGTGTCCAGCCACCACTACGACCCACAACACCCCCCACCCCCACAGACCTGCAACATGGAGCACCCCCGCTTAGAGCCATGTGGCATCCAGTACAGTGCACGCACGAACAACTTGCAGGTGGGAAACTGGACAGGGCTGGATTACTGGAGGCATGAGGACCGGAACACGACCAACACATGGGACATGTCACGTAGCAGACGAACACGCAGCACCGCCCACCGTCACGAACAAGTGAACAATGTGCACACGGATATGAACCACAGAGTCACACCCCACATGACCCATCACAAACACAGCAACACCCAAGGAGCCACGTCTGCATGCACAAGCCACACTGAACATAGTACCACACGGCAGCCACTGTGCAACCCATCACACACAACCGAAACACCATTGAAGTCCTGTCCATGTAGCCCCCACTGCCTGTCAACCCCACACCCCACAACTACGCCTATGTAAGACAAACAACACTAGACGCAACAGAGCGGAACAACAGAAATGCACACGAACACCACTGAACCCATCAAACTCACAGACACACCATGCACATACAACATACCATCCATCCCATCCGTCAGCCCCAGTCTCATGAAAGGCATGTCATCCGCACAGCTGCCACACATACAGCAGTCACGCTAAGACACATGCCCATGACCAACCATGTGCCAGAAGTCAATTAAGCGCACGACACACTGTGAGCAACAACACACAACATGGGCCACACCCCCGAGCACTGCAGTGATGCACATGGCACAGGGCAGCACGCACACCAAGGAGATGGGACAACTGCAATACGTTGGCTGGCACACAACTATCACTCACTCATAACGATGCGTCCAATGCCATGTCCAGTAACCACAACAGACAGCAAATACGCAGGGCATGTCAGGCATGCACACACCTCAGACCATGCACTGTCATGCTGCCACAACACATGTCACGTTCGGCACCCATGGCTCACAGCATGTACCCCAAAAGCATATCCCCTCCCAAATGCGAATCTGGGGCATGGCCCCCATGTTGCCATAT
The DNA here is from genome assembly GCA_963921515.1 of Calotriton arnoldi. Taxonomy (NCBI): domain Eukaryota; kingdom Metazoa; phylum Chordata; class Amphibia; order Caudata; family Salamandridae; genus Calotriton; species Calotriton arnoldi. The sequence continues at coordinate 944,733 of CAWUFW010001214.1, read as the reverse complement.
GCGTTCCTAAGCGTTCCATTTGAACCCCAAAAGCATATCCCCTCCCAAATGCGAATCTGGGGCATGGCCCCCATGTTGCCATATGCGTTCCTAAGCGTTCCATATGAACTCCAAAAGCAAAGTAAAAACCAGACCCAGGATGGGCCAGGAGCCCGCATACACCAGAGTCACAATGAGTAGGGGCAAAGCAACACACCCATCGGCATGGCCAATCCGTCCCATGCCACATGTGCACAGCACACAGTCCCATTGCCTAGCACACACAACTACAGATGCCACAGCCACACACTCGCCTCCGGGAAACCCATGTACGAGATTGTACGAACTGCCAATGTCAGACGACAAATACATACTTCGCCAGGTGCAACACAATAACAAATCTCATTCTCTCCACAGGTGACGAACTGCTGGACGCTGGGGATGGAGACAGCAGCCAGCACAGCCAGCCTACAAGCCCCCAACGAGGACACACGGATCTGGAGGATCTGTCCACCTCTTCGGACACGGACCACCAAGCTGGCCCATCTGGCGTGGCAGGGCCCAGCCGCTCCCCAGGACCCCTCCTACCCACCAACCCATCATCCAGGGATGCTGAACAGTCCCAGTCCCCTGCTGCCACTGTCGTTGCGGCCACTCCCACGGTCATTGCGGCCACACCCACGGTCATTGCGGCCACTACCACTGCCGCAACCGCCACCATCGCCGCACCGACCACCACCGCCACCACCACCACCACGTCTTCGCTGGCACCAGCCCCAGCGCAGGTGGTGGCCCGGCCGACTGGATCCACCCTGGGAGCCACAGCGAGGACCGCGGTATGCAATGTGGCTAGTGGGCAGGCCGGTGGCAGCAGGACTGGTAGGAGGAGCAGGGTCAGGGAAACGCCAGCCTCCCCTGGGAGCCATGCCCTGCCTCAAATGGCCAGAGTCCTTGGGGCCTATGAGGAGGCCCAAGAACAATGGGTCAGGTCTGCCACAGACACGCGGGAGGTGCTGGGGGTGCTGAGGTCCATGGACGCCCATATGGGCCAAATCGTGTCCCGTATGGACCAACTCGTGGACCTCATGGGCCAGCTGGTGGTGGCGGTGGGGTCACAGGCAAAGCCAGCAACACCACCTCCGCCACCACCTGCTAGGGCGCAGGGTCGGCCAGCAGTGTCCACATCCCCTGCGACCACAGCCAGTGAGCACACCTCACCCACCACCAGCAGGTCGCCACCACACACCCCCTCCCAAACGTGGAAGGGGCCGTCCGAAGAGGAAACAGGTCTCCCGGGAGGACTTCGCACGCACCAGTCGCAAGTGAGGCAGCCAGCCAGCCTTCCGCCAGCCTGCCTTGACCAGCCACTGCATTGACTTGCTCTACGATCCCACTCCACACAGCCAGCTGGATGGCATGTGTGTGTTGGACCATGGACATAGAACCAGTGGGTACACCCTGAGCTTCACGCAGCCATGACCGACAGCTCATTGACACTGCACGCACCACTTTTGTCATCACCTTACGCACAATCACATGTCACAGTTTGTAATAAATGCACCTTTTTCACTAACTGCTGTCTGTGCCCTGTGTTTTATTTGTACGGAATACAACGGCCACCTTGGGCGGAAAGGCACCTGATGCGTGGCATGGCAATGGAATCCGGAGGGCCTGTAGGGACCTAGGGGTGGGAGACAGAACAGGAGCACATTCAATGAGTGTGTCACACACCCATCACACAGTACATGTCAACAACTACAAGCAATGTACACACATCGCACAGAGCAATAGGGCACAATGCCACAGTCACCAACAGTGGCATACTACCCTGGCCATGGAGCGTTGACACACAGCACGTAGTGAACAAACGGCCACCCTGACACAGCACACACACACCTGCACAGATACAGCCACATCAGCCGTCGTACATGGACACTCACCGTCAAGTGAAGTAGCGGGCGATGAGCTGCTGCCGCACATTCCCAGCTTCCTCCTCTCCGCTGTCCTCCTCACTCGAGCTGTCCTGGTCTGCGGGCTGGGGCCCTGGTTAATCTCCGTCATCCACAATGAGGGGGATCTGCTTCCGAATGGCCAGATTGTGCAGCATGCAGCACGCCACCACTATCTGGCACACCTTCTTTGGGGAGTACGCCAGTGCACCCCGGTGCGGTCCAGGCACCTGAACCTGGACTTGAGGAGGCCAAAGGTACGCTCGACCACACGTCTGGTCCTCCCATGTGCCTCATTGTATCGATCGTCTGCTGGGGTGCGAGGATTCCTCAATGGACTGAGCAGCCATGCCCCATTCGGGTACGCAGAGTCACCTGGGTGTGAGGGACACAGAGAACCGTTGCTATTCCAACTGGACAGGGGACAGCATCGCACAACCAGCACGCTACACCACTCCACATACTCACCGACAATACAGCCACGATCCTGTTGCAGATTGGCCATCAGTCGTGGCAAGATGCTGTTGCGCATTATGTGTGCGTCATGGGCCGAGCCTGGAAACTTGGCACACACGTGGGTGATCACCATGTCCGCAAGGCACACCACTTGCACATTCAGGGAGTGCGTGTGCTTCCTGTTGCGGTACAGGTGCTCAGTGGCCTGTGGTGGGACAAGGCCAACATGTGTGCAGTCAATGGCTCCCACGACGTGTGGGATTCTGCCAAGGGCATAGAATGCACCCTTCACTGCCGCCAATTCACGAGCCCTGGGGAAGCGGATGTACCTGTTCCGGTAAAGCATCATGGCTGCCAGTACATCCCTCAGCACCTTGCTGAACATGGGCTGGGACATCCCACCTCCACTGCCCACTGTGTGCTGGAATGACCCAGTGGCGAAGAAATGCATGGCGGCCATCACCTTAGCCGTGGGGGTGACAGCAGTCGGATACACCCTGCGGGGACGGAGATGGGGCTCTAACATGGCACACAGTCGATGCAGGGTTGGCCTGTCCAGCCGAAACTTCCTGATTACCTCTGTATCGTCCATGTCCGCCAGCAATTGGTATGGGCGGTCAATGTTCGGTCTCCGCCTGGGGAAATGGCAGAGGACACATGTCAAAGCAACACGACACATAGCAATTTCGCATACACATCACTGACATGACTGAGCAAGCACATGTGCCACAGCCCAGCTGTCAAGCTGGGACGGCACGGCCACAATACACTTACACAGGTCTCCCAACAATGGCAATGGCAAGTGAGACATACCACTGCCATGGTCATGCACATGGGGATCTAGGCCCCAATGACTTGCGGGCGTGCTGATGGGGACTGACTGCATATTCGTCAAGCGGCAACGCCACGGCGACATGAGTGTCTGCTGAGCATGGAACTGCTTCCGAGGCTGGATGAGTATGGCACACGACCGACGACGATGTGGGCACGGGCTGAGCGGCCAATACAAGTGGGACCTGTGGCACGAGGGGATATGAGACAGTAGTAGGTGTCAGCACTGCACCCTATGTACAGCACTGTACGGATCACAGCTCCCGAAACATTGACTGGTGTCCACATTGACAGCCCCATGCCAAGACGGCTGTGTGCTTGCAGTCACACGTCACAGGTGAGAGGTTACATTGCACGTGCCAGGTGGCAGACGTACATAATGGGAGCTGGCATGTGTGTGCATGTGTCTCCTGTTCAGGATCCACCAGATGGGCGCTGACTCTGTACTGACCATTGGACACAGCATGTTCCGTGGAAGGCTTGTGTGTGTGGGATGGTGGCACTGGATGTGCCTCCGTTGGGTGGGGGCCATGCACAGGGCGGGTACGTCGATGATTGCGCATTGTTGGTCACGGTGGGTGCACCCACTCAGATGTGTTGCCCTGTGTTCAATTCCTATGTCCGCATGATGATGGACTGTAGATGTGGGCAGACTACACATTGGTCGATGTGCTGTCTATATGCATGTGCCTTCACACCAGGCACAGCTGCCCCTGCACATGTGACCCCTGCTGGACTCGCTGCTGGGTCTGTGGAGCTGAAGCACCTTCTGTGCGTGGGGCGGACAGCTCTCCTCACTTCCCTCATTGCGCATGTCATGTCTTTGCCGCAGGTGACATGGATCATGGAGGGCCCACATGTACGCGTGGGTAGGCTACACATGATTGTTCACTGGTCGCCACCCCCAGTCAGTGTTTCGAATGGGAAGGTTGTCGTGCTGGTGGTATGTTCGATGTGGCGGATGGGCGGGCCTAGGTGCGGGCTTACATTCCGGACATGGGGGGTAGTTGAATTGGCGACTAGTTGCAGTACACACGGGACACGTCTCTTCCTTTCCACATCTGGGTCATCCCTTGTACTAACTGACAGTGATACAGTCATCTTCGCCCCAGCCCTCATGTCCTCCCCTCGCCCCCAATATGCATGCTCACCTGCGAGGCTAGCGCTTGCACAGGCAGCCCCAAGCTCGCACCAGAGAGGGCAAGGAGTGTATGTGTGGGTCCAGTTGCACGAGTGGGCTGTCTCAGGGTATGATGTGTGGCGGGACGCCGTCCACCTGCGTGGTGCCCCAAATGGAGACCCGGCCTGCATGGACTATGCATCACAGTCTTCGCCTTCCGGATCCGCCACCTGCGACACCCAGTGGCTGTGGCTGCCCTTGCGGCCAGGCCGCGTCCGTCTGTGACTGGTGGCCCACACATTCACTCTTTGGCCTCTCTGGGGAGGGCTTGGGGGTGGTGGCGCACGCGCTTGCACATAGTCGCAATGGCATGTGGCGTGGTTGGTATGATGGGCAATGGATGGGATGGTGCGAGCCACCTCCCGTGACGTCAGTGCTGGTCGTGCTGTGGTGCGTCCCCCCTACACTTCCATTTGACTTTTTGCCATGCTAGATGTTGAGGTTCTATTGCCTGCGTGATATGACCAGGAGGAGCGCGAGGAGACCTCTCACACACCATGCTCCACTGCCATCCCGTGCCCTGTATCGCCTGTGCGGATTGACTATGTTGGGGTTACACCTGGTCGACTGGGGCTGTGTGTGCCTTGTCAAGGGGCATGGCGGGCGCACAACAGGATCCTGCTTGTCCACGGAGGGTGGGCTGACGTGTGCGCCTGGTACCACTATGTACGTGTTCCCGGCTGCTGTGCACACACGTGTTCACTCCCCCCCCCCGACAGGTGTCCTCTCACTATGGCCAGGGAAGCGGTGGTGTACTGTTCATGAGCCCTCCCAACACGGCGTGCTCCAACTTGGCATGTGCGCATCTACCCGTCACACCCACCCACCTGTGCACTGCGTCCATACGACTTCACACGGCACATGTGTGTCTTCCACAGTTGTGCTACTCATTTGCATTGTCATCCAATACCAGTGGACTACATGGTCATGTCACGACTGCCGTGTACTTCACATACTCTCATCCTCTCTCATTCGTACATGTGAAATGAGTCAGCGGAGACAGTTTTGGTTTCAAACATTATATTGAGTCTTCTGTCCTCTGTGATGCAGTATAGTGGACACTACTGGCAGCGGAATACATGTTGAGGATATACTGAGCATGATTGCAAATGGGATAGGGTGTGGGGTTACATGTGATTGGCTGTTGCATGTGGGATGTGGGCTTCAGAGTGACATCTGCTTGGCCAAGGCTGTGCTAATGTACATTTGCGTATAGCTGCGGAGCTGCGGACTTTGACACAGACGGTATACATGTAGCCTACCAGACCGCTTGGCATCATGGGCACAGTCCATCTCAGTTCCATGTGACAGGTTTGCTGCGGTTGTTCCTCATGCACGCGTGCATGTGAGATGACATCAGGACATGTGCTTGCGTGCATGCAGCGGCGTGCCACTTGTTGTTGCACTGTGGTGGTTACTGGACATGTCACAGTCACTGGGGTCGTGTTGTTGTTGTATGCACTTGTCGTCCATGCAAAGGTCCTGGTATGGGATTCCCGGGCGGGGGTGGGAGGGGTGCAGCACCCACAGACTCCAGGCGACCTATTCATGTCCACTGAGCGGTGTGTGTGTCCATGTGCGCTGGATCCATGTCGTGTCCTGGTTGTTCGTGCAGTTCCGTCCATGTGGGTGCGATACACAGAGCCCATGCCACTGCCTCCCACGATGCATGCGGTGTTCCTGGATGTGATGGGGAACAGTGTGCATGTCCCGGTCATATCCGATGTCATGGCGATGTCGTTGATGGTGTGGTTACAGTTGCCGGTCGTTTGGTATGGCTGTTGTGGTGGTGACTGGCCAGTCCGTGCGGAAGCTAAGCATGTGTGCGGGGTTGGACATCAAAGGTCACTCGGGGAACCTGCGTTGTGGTCCGACGTATTTACAGGTTGTCAGGTATGCGATGCCGTCCAGCAGGGCTTCCATGTCATTGGTGGTGTACATGTTTGCCAGCCAATGTAGCGGATGGTGGCTGTCAAGGTGTTGTTCGTAGGTTGTCCCTTGGAGGACCATGATGGGGCATGCTGGGTGGCATTCGATGTAGCTGTTCTCGATGATCCGTCGTGTGGAGGCACAGTGGTCCCATTTCAGTGCGGGTGCGATGTTGGCCACATACGCCATGCCCCCATAGGCAGAGCAGGCCCTGTCGTGTGCGTCCAGAGGGAGGAGTAGTGGTAGCAGGTCCGCCTTCAGACATGCCGGGTTGGAGAGGCATATCTCGACGGGATGCTGGTAGGTACACCTCCGACAGTAGAAGACGGGCATGACGCAGCTGAACAATGTGATGCGGTAAGTCAGTCGGTAAGTTACGTTCAGCAGGGACAGGAGATCGCATCCCAATGTATGGAACAGGTTGGTTTTGTACAGCTTGAGCTGTTCGTCGTAGTTGGGTAGGTGTGTTGCGGTTGCCATTTCGCAGCGGTGCGTTGTGGTGGCGTGCTCCGGCTGTGTGTGCAGTCTGCAATGTGCACGCTCCGGGGTTGCTGTGAGCTCTGTGTACTCGTAGGGAGACAGGACTTGTGTTCTGTTGGCTTGTTTGGAGGACACGGGCCCTCTTCCCACATGCTTCTCAGACAGTTCAAGGTCAGTGCTGTGTGACTCCTTCCAATTAACTTGCATGTGGCCGACATGGGGAGTGTTTTCTTGTTTCTTCCCCGTCCGTTGTGTGCTTCTGTGATATGCGCTATCTGCCCTGTGGTCGGTCTCCTCGGCATGCCTGTGTTGGTCTATTCTTGGACAATGGCTGTATTCACCGGCTTCTGTCGTGGGGCTGTGGTTTCGGTGTTGGAATGGAAGGTCATTCAGTGCTGTCTGCTCTCCCTTGTGTGGGCGGCAGGCTGCCTTTCCGCTCTGCGTTGGGCCTTGTGTGTGAATGTTATTCTTGGGCCACCTGTTGTCGGTCCCCGTGCTCTTTGGTGTTCCGTTTTATATGTCTTGTTCATATGTGCAGGGTGGTATGGGTTTTTGAGTGTGGTACTGGCGTTCCTCTTCCCGAAGAGGCCCTGCTTCTCCTAGTTGGTGTTGCCGCCGCTGTGTGCTACGCCATGTTTGTTACACTGGGGTGTGTCCTGCTGTTGCGTGACTTCACTGACATGTGTGCGTCGGTTCTGTGGCGTTGGGTGTTGTCCGTGAATTTGGCGTTGGGGACATGTCTGTGGCCGGCCTGTCACGTGTCATGTGCGTTCGGGGTGGGGCTGATGTGTGTGCTGCTTGGTTGTGTCCCTGTGTCTGTGGGCGACGCATGCATGGCGCTGCGGTTGGCCTCTGCGTTGTGCGCATGTGTGGCGGCGTCATCGGCGCTTTGGGGCCGTGACGGGGTGGTTGGTTCCTGGTCCCAGGTGGTGTGTACACATGTGTTCCGCGAAGTTACGATTTGGCCTGTGTGTCATATGTGGATGCAATGGTGGATGTGTAGTGTACACGCGCTGTTGTCCGCTTTTTCCGCCCTTGCACTGTGTGCGCTGTTTGCGTGCACTTGCTGTGTGTGTGCCTACCTGCGTCTCCGCGGTGCGTTGCGTCCTTGGTGGTGCATCAGCAGAAGCATGGGGAGGGCCTGCAGTGCTGGATTCATGCTCGGGATGCCGCTTCTTCGTTTTCCGTGCTCTGCGTCCGTGTTACCGCCTCTCTTTCACGTGCGGTGTCTCTTAGCCGTGGGAGCCGTTTGTTTGCGGCATCGTAATTTATACGCCGGGCGGGACGTGTTTCGTCGGACGGTGTGTGTCAGTTGTGCTGCGCCGCTACGTGTACGGGCGCACTTTGATGGCGGACGGTGTTGCTGGCTTGCCGGCGGTGTTTGGCCTACTTTACGCATCGTAATTGGACGGGCGTGTGGACTGCTGCGTGCCGGCGGTAACTGGTGGTTTTTGCATCCGCCAGCACGGCGGTTGTGCTTCCGCCCGCCATCGTAATGAGCCCCTTAATTTTGAATTACCTGCAGGCATGCAGAATAATTCGTAAAACATATGCCCCTCGATAATGCTATCATGTCCACAGTTGGCTGTCATTTTATGATATACAGGCAAGCCAACATTCTAAAATTGGAGTGATCTTTTGTAATAGTTTTATACGTTCCAATGTAGTGCTAAAGTGCAGGTGCTCCTAGTGTAAATTGTGATTGGTTATCCCTGATTGTCATATTTGATTTACTTGGAAGTCCCTAGTAAAGTGCTCCAGGTGTGTCCTGGGCCTGTAAATCAAATGCTACTAGTGGGCCTGCAGCACTGATTGTGCAACGCACATGAGAAGCCCTTCAAACTTGTCTCGGACCTGCCACTGCAATTTCTGTGAGCGCCGTTTCAAACTGCCATATCGACCTGGCAAGTGCACCCACTTGGCAGGCCTGAACCTTCCCTTTTATTACATGTAAGGCACCACTAAGGTAGCCCATTGGGCAGGGTGCAGTGTGTTTAAAAGGTAGGACATGTACTGGTATGTTTTACATGTCCTGATAGTGAAATACTTCTAATTTCGTATTTCACTATTGCAAGGACTATCTCTCCCATAGGTTATATCATTGGAGCTTTTCTTGTAACCTCTTGCAAGTATAACTTCCAATTGGGAAGAGATGGTGATTTGGAGTTTGGGGTCCCTAAACTCATAATTTAAAAATACATCTTTTAGTGAAGTTGGTTTTTAAATTGCATGCTTGAAAATGCCACTTTTAGAAAGTGGGCATTTTCTTGCTTTACTATTCTGTGTCTCTGCTTGCCTGTGGAATCCACATATGAGGGAGGGTGACAGTTGGGCTGTTTGCGCATTCACTCTAAACAGTCACACAAAGGGAGCTGAGGTGTGCCCTGCATATTCTGATGACCCATCACCAGGCTGATGGGTCTTCCTGAGCTAGAGTGGTGGGAGGAGTTGTCACTGACACCTGAATAGGGCTGTGCCAGTCCTCACGCAAAGCTGTGTCCACCACCCTGTAGTGTTTCTGGAGCCAGGTCAGGGAAAGGCAGGGTCTTGTACACTACAAATACTTTCCTTTGATGTTTTTCTACTTCAGAGGCAGGAAAAGGTATAAGTATTGGAGCTGGGACACAGTAACTTTAGAACACTTCTGGACTAAGAGGAGTTTCTGCCAAGAAGAAGAGCTGGAGAAGCTGTAGGAGGGGAACTGCCGCTCTGCTTGTTCCTGTGTTGTGCTGGCCTGCTAATTGTTGCTTCTGTCTTGGGCAGTGAAAAGACTGGACTTTGCTTTCTGTATCCTGCTTCCAAGGTTCTCTTAGGGCTTGTGTGTGCTTGCCTCATGTTAAGAAGTCTCAGGGCCACCAAAGACTTCACCTGCAGCCCCTGAGCTCCTCTGCTTGGAGTTCTGACCTGCCAAGTGATGCCAGTTCCAGTTCTGGGCCCTTGGAGGTGGCTTTACTGCAAAGAGAGAAGAAAATCCAAACATCGTCTCTCAGCACCTGTTTTTCTGACACTGCACCGTCGTGCCATTGAAGACTCAATGCATCGCCGCCATGCGGCCGAAAAATCGATGCAGCACCTGCCATGCGGCTGAAAGATCACCACAGCCTGAGCTCTGAGCACTGTGTCACCGACGTCTGTGACACCAGCCCGACCTTGATGCAGACCCTACTGAGCGGCTAAAGAATAGGCGCAGCGCCTGTCCACTGCCGCCACATTGACCCAGCGCGTCTGGATTTTCCACGCATCGTACTTTGACGCTGTCTCTTCATTGACGCAACCCCGAAGTACAGACCCAAGGCTGCGTGTCTGGAAATCGGCTCTTCTCCTCTCCTCGCAGTAAGGAATCTACACAACACTTCTTCTGCCGTGCAGAAAGAACAGACGCCTCCATTCCTCTGGGACTAAGGAACCAACACATCGCTTTTGGTTTCCAGAGTCTCACCTTCTCTGCAGCTGTTTTTCATCTCTGATTTTGACGCATCAATGGTACTTTGTGCTAAAACCAACTCATCCATAGATTTCTATGAACTGAACTTGCTGAAACTTTTAAAAGTGCTATCTTTGCTTATGTATGTTGGATTTTTCATTTTGGTATTGTTTTACTTAGATAAAGATTGGTTATTTTTCTAAACTGGTGTGGTGTCCATTTGTAGTGTTTTCACTGTGTTCCTATATGAGTTTGTACAAATTCTTTACACATTGCCTCTGAGATAAGCCTAACTGCTCATGCCAAGCTACCAATGGGGTGAGCAGGGGTTATTTTAGCTGTGTAATCCCCTTACCCTGACCAGGATAAAAGCCCCTCCTTTGACAGGGTGCAAATCTCTGCCAACTAGAGACCCCCATCTTTAACACTGATGATCAACAAGTACTCCTAATCTTTTTGGAGATTTCTTAGGAGTAGGGAGTGGTCCTGTTTCCGCAGGATAGTAATGTTGGGTCCATAGGTCAGGGTTCTTATTCATTATCACTATTTTTGTCTTCTCTGCATTCAGGTTTAAGTAATTATTCCTCATCCAAACACAAATAAAGCACATTCTGTCATAAAACCTTTATTGGGAGGTATTGTTGCTATCCAGGTAGAGCAGGAGCTGTGAGTCATCTGTATAATTATATCGCTGGCACCCTCTCATAGCTATCTCTCTTTGCAGAGGCCTGATGTAGATGTGGGATAAGTGCGAAGTCAACGCAGAACCCTGGGGGACTCCACATTTCACAAGAATACTTTCTACAAGGACTGGGGAAAGTTAAACTGTTTTTGATATGTCTTTTAAATAGGATTTCAACTATGAAAAGGGAGTGCTAGTTAAGCCCGTAGCGAGGACACGTTGTAGCAAGATGTTATGAGCTACTGTGTCAAAAGCTGCAGATAAATCCAACAATACCCGTGCAGAAATTAAGCCCTTATCTAGGTCAGCTCTTAATTTTGAGAGATGAAATTAAGAGCTCTTAATTCAGTAACAGACAATATCCTGGTCCAAGTATTGTGGCTTGGATGAAACCCAGTTTGTAGGTGGATACAGATAATTGGAGATGTGCGGGTTTGTGCTAGTTTCTTGGGCAACATGGCATTCCAGAGGCTATGTACAGAAAGGCAATAAAGTAATTGGGTGATAGTTCTACAAAATTACAGGGTTATTGCCAGGTTTCTTTAATAAGGTAATTACAAGAGCCCTTTTAAAGTTTTCTGGCACTTCACACAAAGTAAGAGAAGAGTTGAGAATTGAGAGTAGTGACTCCATAATGATTGGCATGATCCGTTTCACAACTTTTGTGGCTTTATAATGTAAAGGACGCACTTTCTCTGTTTACGCCCAGCGCACCTTAAAACAGATGCGCCTGGCACAAACAGGGAAAGTGCTCCCTATTACATGGAATGCGCTGTCCCCAGGGCAGCCGCAAACTTGTGCTTCTCTGGGGGCAGCGCATTCCTGTGAAAAACGGAGCAGCTGCTTTGAAGCCGCTCCGTGTTTTTACTATACCTACGGCACCCACGGGCACTTTCAAAGGAGATTAGAGATCCCCTCGCATGTAGGTGCAGTCAGTGACTACACCAACCTGCAAGGAGATGTCTGGGGAGTCGATAGGACCCTTTTTCCCCTCCAGAAGGCTGCTCTCACCTTTCTAGGTGGTGCACTGTCATGGCGCCTCCTGATAGCTTCTTTGTCTCTGCACCCATGTCTGTAATATGGCGCAGCGCAGAAGCAAAGGGATCTCCTCATTTGCATGGGGCACACCCCCATGCAAATGAGGGAACACCCAATGCAGATAATGCTGGCACTTTATGTGCACCAGCGCTATCGGTATGACAGAAGGGGCCGCACAAGCGTCTGCCGACCCTTCTGTAATGCTAAGTGCCCCAGGGCGTGTGATGTGGGCGCAAACGCCCATTGCGCCCCCGGGGCACTCTCTCTAATAGGGCCCCTGGTGGTCACGGATCAAAAGGAGCCCCAGATTTGACATTGGTTATTGTTCTCTTGAATCGCTCCATATTCAGAAGTTTATGATCAAATATTTAACCTGTTTCTAATTATTGTTAAGAGGATCAGCTAGAAACTTTGGGATTTTAGCAAAGCTTTCTTTTATCATGCTTATTGTAACAATGAAGAACACATTTAATTCATTGCAGCTGCCTTGCAAGCATTTTAGGGGTTAATTAATCCCGTCTATAGCGTAAAGATCATGTGTGATTTTAAAAAACAATTGGGGAGATTATATGTATCACAAATACAAATAGAATAAGAAGAACTTTTTATTTGTAATATAATGGATGTGAATCTGTAGTATGATTTTTCTTTTAATTTTTCATAGCAGGCTGAGATGATATCTGGCCATCTGGGGTCTCTTGGTTCTGGGGTATTTTCAAAATTTGAAGGTGACCTCTGAGTTGGTGTGGATGACGATGGATTTAGCACATGGTATCAGGATGGATGTAAAGAACTCTAGGGGAATGAAGGATAGCCAAAGTTTATGTCAGGTTTGTTATGAAGGATAAGTTTGTGTTGGTTTGGTTCAGTTTTAGGTATGCTGATAACAACAAACTCCTGTTTTGGGATGAGGTATTTCCTCAAGCAATGCATGGCTTTCACCATTGACACTTTCCTGTGCTTAATTTGTATAATTTATTTATTTGAAAAGTTTTATATAGCGCTGGCTAGACCCGGAGGTATCAGAGCGCTTTACATGAGGAAGAAACATTGTTTCAGAACATGGTTACAAAGTTACATCAGTTACTGGAGCGTAGTTACAGGAATTACATGAGAACAAAAGCATAGCATAAACATGAGGAAAAAGAAAAGGCAAGGGGAGAGAAGATTAGGGGAGAAAGAGAAGGAATAGGGGAGGTAGACGGAGAATAATGGAGGGAGGAGGAGGGGGAGGGTGTAGGAGGCACCATGGGGAGACGAGGAAAAACAGTGTCCGACGTCCGGCTGGGTAGGTGACGGCAGAGGGGCAAACCAGAGCCAAACTCCTCTATAGCTGCGTGGGACAGCTCCACCGGTCATCAGCCAAAGGTTGCTCGTGCACCGCAGTATCAGAGCGCTTTACATGAGGATCAGCGAGTTACATGTTACAAAATTACAACAGTTACAGGAGCCAAGAATAAACAAAAGGAGAAAAACAGTGATTAGATAATGACAAGAGATATTAACGCATAAGCTGGAGAGGGGAGGTAGCCACGGGATCGCGGGGGAGGGAAGGAAACACAACGGGGAGACTAGGAAAAACTATGTCCAATGTCCGGCTGGGTAGGTGACGGCCGAGGGAGTGAACCAAAGCCTAACTCCTCTATAGCTGCCTAAATAGCTCCACCGGGCATCGGCCATGTTGTTCGGTCTCCGCGGTGAGTCCAATCTTCATGATTTCCGCCTGGGGGGCATCGTCATAGGTCCATCTGCAGCACCATTCCCTGTGACCCTGAGCGTAGTTCAAACATCAAGGCAGTACTTGTTCCGTGGCGCTTGTCCAGCTGGTTCCTCAGACCGTGCTGCAGCGCGTTCCGTGCCTCCCTCAGTAGTTCCTGTACTCCAATGCGGACCATCAATGAGGTGGGGAGATGTTTAACAGCCATTTTAAGGTCAGGCAGACAGAATGTGCACGCCTGTGGCTGTGGGACACTCCGCTGTTTCCCCCTGTAATTCTCTCGGTGTGAGTGAGGCTGCAGCAGGACTGAGTAGAAAAACAGTCCCATTACCAATCTTTTGCGCTGTGGAGACCTTGAAATGAGCACTGAAACCTCGCTCCAGGTGCCATTTTAGGGTCAGGCATAGCCTTTGCTTGGCCCACCATCAAGCCTTTCAGCTAAAGACTTTCCCCAGGACGGGACGCCGCTTAAGGGAAACCCCTGGATTACCCCAGCTGGCCGGTATGGTGTGCCCCGGGGCCTCGCTCACCTCCCAGTCTCACGGTCAGCATCGATGGGATCTCCCGCTTCGGCGTCACTCACCGTGCGCCATCTTCCCTGTCATCATCGGGGTACTCGGCTTGAGCATGTGAGGCTCTCTCAGCCTCTTTAACTGCCGCTGTGGAAATCGGAAAACTGCTTCCGTTGCCGCTGCAGTCAGTGCAGCCTCCGGGTCTATGCTGGTCTGTGATCCCGCTTGAGAAGCGTCCGCGGCGCCATCTTGTCTCCGCTACAGATAAGCGCCCCTACTTCAGTCCCCATAGCGGGAGGGGGGGGCACTCCCGCAGCCAGTCACGGAGGACGGGAGTCAGCCACAATTCCTATGATGTTCCGGGAAGCACTCCTCCCGCGAAGATCAATAGAAGCGCCACACAGCCCGTCCCCGTTGCTGGAGAGGGGAGACACTCCAAACTCAGCCAGCCGTGGTGGACGGGATCCAGCCACAACTCCTGCGATGTTCCGGGAAGCACTCCACCGGTTCTTCACAGCGCCGAGGTCCACGCACTTCACCGACACTTCCGAAGAAGCGCCACAACGCCAAACCCCGAAGCAGGGGGAGGGTATAATAATAATAACAATAACAATGAGTGCCAGGGCCCTTCTCAGGAGGCCACTGCAGCCGGCACCACCTAATGCCTCTGTCAACGCTGTCAAAGACAGTACCAACACAACTACTCACCATCACACTCCTACAAGTGTGACAGTTCAGACTATTCCAGGCCCCTCAAAGCTATAGGACTGGCTTGAGTAGCAGGGATTAGTCATTTTTAATGTATATTGAATTATTAAACAACAGTCGTTGTGCTCATCACAAACTTAGACAGACAGTGCCACCATGTGGCAGACTGTCATTGATGCAGGTGTTGACAATTAAGTGCAGGGGCTAATCACCGGAAACCACTGGCTCAAATTAAGCACTGATGGAAACATTCAGAAATCAACACCATCCTCAAGAAATCATCAGTAGACCTGAAACAACTGAGCAACGTCCAACCCATCTCCCTGCTCCCCTACCCAGCCAAAGTGATTGAGAAGGCTGTCAACAAACAACTCTCGAACCACCTTGAGACTGGCTTGAGTACACCCAATCAGGATTCAGAAAGAATTACAGCACTGAAACAGCACTCATCGCGGCCACCAACGACATCCAGACCATCCTAAACTGAGGAGAAACAGCGGCCCTCATCCTGCTCGACCTCTCAGCAGCTTTAGACACTTTCTCCCACAACACTCTGTCATTAGAAGACTCCACGAGAATGACATCTAAGGATACACACTTAACTGGATCTGCTCCTTCCTCACAGGAAGAACACAAAAAGTAATAGTGCCACCCTTTACGCCAGGGACAAGAACCTGATCTGCGGAGTCCCCCAGGGATCATCCCTCAGCCTCACCCTGTTTAGCATCTACATGACACCACTTTGTCCACATAATCTTATCCCAAAACATCACCATTGTCTCCTACGCTTGCTGACGTCACCCGACTCATTCTCTCACTGACGGACACGACAACCACAACCATAACAAATTTAACCAACTGCATGACCATGGTAGCAGAGTGGATGAGGAACAACTGCTTGAAGCTCAACTCCGACAAGATGGAAGTACTGATCTTTGGAAATAAGGCCTTCCCATGGGACTCCACATGGTAGCCGTTGGAGCTAGGACCAACATCCACCAACCATGCAAAAAATATGGTGATCATCCCAGACAACAAGCTCAACATGATGGCACAAATCAACGCAGGGAGCACCTCCTGCTTCCACCTCTTACGCATGCCATGAAAGATCTTCAGATGGCTGCCACACCAGAAGAACTGTCACGCAAGCACTCATCACTAGCAGGTTTGACTACGGCAATGTATTAATTGCCGAAATCTCCAAGCAACTCCTTCTTGGACTTCAGACCATCAAGAACGCAGCCCCAAGACGCACCCACATCGTACCCCACCTCAAGGAGCTTCACTTGCCCCCATTCACAAGCGCTGCCAATTCAAACTTCTCATGCACAAATACAAAGCCTTACACAACACTGGGCCAGCATTCCTGAACAGCTGCATACACTTCCACCAGCCTCCCAGACACCTACGCTCTGCCTCACACTCAGACACACACACTCCCGAATTCACAAAAGCAGAGCAGGAGGTCGCTCATTCTCCTATATTGCAACCAAAACATAGAACAACCTCCCTTAACACATCAGAGCCTCCTCCTCACTCCTTGAGTTCTGAAAGAAGCTGAAGTTCTGGCTCGTTGAAAAATTCCACAGGGATTACATGCCTACACACCTGCCCAGCCACCTGGATATCCCTACGGGTGATTAGTGAGCCATGCAAATAGCAGTAACATAACATAACATAAAATTCAGGTACAGCTCTGGTGGATCACACTCGTCCAATATGTGGATTTTCCTGCTGCAAATACAGGGGGTAGATCATAGATAACTAGATTGAACCCTTTGGGACCACTACATTTTATATAAGATCATTGATGCAGACTTCTTCACCTTGATGCAATGAGCTTATCCTGCCTAGAAGAATGAGGCATTGCACCGCAGGTGATTTGTGAGGGTTTTCAGGAGTTACTCGTAAATTACGCTCTCAAAAGCAACAGAGAGGGACCACAACATGGCCAGTCACGCCACCCTAGCATGCACTAAAATGTGATACACCACCTGCAAGGGTGGTTATCGGTGCTACAATGAGGTCTGAAGCCAAGCTGGTCTATCTGGAGTACGATGGTGAAGTCACTGTGCTTTCATGGCTTTCCCATTGATTGTTCCCAAGAAGGTGTATGGGCCATCAGATGGTAGTTCAGCTTGAATCAGCTGAGGTGTGATGTTCATCCTAGAGACAAGTGGACTGCACAAGCCTGTTGTACAGTATAGTGGGGAGGTCTCTTAATTATGCTGCCATTGGCCATGCTCAGCAGTTCCAATAGGTTGATGAAGAGGTCATCTTGATTAGGGATGATAGTGTGTTATCCTCATAGGATGTGGTTTTGAGGGAGGCCAGTATTTGTTTTTTCATAATCTGAGTGTTTTAAAGGTGTTCTTCCTTGGATGCTGTAGGAGTTTCAAGCAGTCTATTGGAAAAAGGCATTGTTTGCATTTATGTCAGTCATTTGAAAAAATTGAATAATTCATTTTCTGTTGCTGTTATATTATAGAAACTGATATTTGGGGTTCAGGGTGGATGTATGTATGTGTAGTGGTGAACTGTTTCAATCAGTGCTCTTCATTGTGTATTGACTTCATTGGTTGCTGTTTGTTAGTTGATGTATTTGGCTATTGTAACGCTTTACGCTTAACATTTTATTTTAGTTTTTCTTCTTTTTTTGGGGGTGGGGCAGTTTCATAATGAGGCCCGAGTGTGTTGAAGAGGGCGTCTTTTGTGATTTTTGATCTGCGCATTTGCGGTGTCATCAGCGAAATGTGCCTTTATTAGCATGAGAGAAAAAATACAGGGGGCAGTGGCGTAACAAAACTTGACTTCTATGTGAACAAATGGCAGCCCTACAGGAGTGTGATCGCCTTTGAAGCTCACCTTTTGGGCTAGCACCCTGAGTGGCTTACTGCGAAGGGGAGGTGACACCTCGCCCGGTAGCAGGCTACTATCGTTCCTAAAACTGAGAGTCATTCACACTACTCCCTAGGAGGGCAAATAGCTGTCTGGTGGCCAGTGACCGTGTGAGGCCACTGGACAAACTGGGGCACAGAGTGGCAACTTTCTAAAAGCTGCATTTCTTTAATAGTGGCATTAAATCTGACTTTGACATCAATTTGTGTTTAATACCATGATTAATTTAATAGTTTACAGTACCAAGTTAGGTAGTCCCATTCAGCTGGTAACCCTGTGTTAGCTAATGGGAATACAAACTCCCCCACAGCAAAAAGACAATTTAGAAGTGTTGGTGTTAAGACATATATGAAAGAATACATGTTCTAATTAATATTATACAGTTCTCTGCCTTATGGCACAATTGGCATTCCTTAGGGGAGACACACATATATTTTTCATGGAAGTGGGAGCTTAGCTATTGGTTTGAATGGCAAAGTTGAACAAGCAGTGTGACACTGCTCTTCCAGTCTGCAATGGCAGGCTGGGAACCATTTTGTACCTTGTCACACCCAGGGTGGCACAATCAGTGCTGAAGCCCTGGGTGGACACTCTGCTTTACATGCCCTAGATACCACATACTAGGGACTTCTAAGTAAGGCAGTCTCTGACAATTGTGGGTAGCCATTTCGACACACTTTGTAAGGGGCTAGAACACTGGCACTGAGATCTGGTTGGCAGGCCTCAGTGCTCTCTCAGTCTCGATAAACCAGCAGCAGCAGTCCAGAAAATGTGGGAGTCAACAGGCAAAAAGAGGTATTTCCTTACAACTGGATACTGACTGTTCAGTGAAATGAGAAGTTGCAGTGAGAAAGTGTGAAGTTTCAATGAGAGAGTGTAGAGACGATTCAACTGTGCCACTCCAGGTAATGACTGAGGGCGGGCAGAGAACTCCGCTCCGCCCGCGGAGTGTGCGGAGATTTGCCTACTCCGCGCTCCACTGAGATCCCGGGGTATAGGGTAAAACTCCGACTCCACAGCGGAGCGGAGTTAGCCAGCCCCCCCCTGCTTAATAGGCTCCCCGCCTCCAACCCCTTAATAAAAAATATTTACAAATTAATTTAAAATGAAAGAAACACACTTAACTGTACCAGTGCATCCCCGGACTGCCCTCCTCCTCCTCGCCGTCTCTCTCCTACGTCGGACGTACATCTTGCGAGAACTTCGCGTGCGCGCATGCGCAGTTCTTGCAAGATGTACGTCCGACGCAGGAGAGAGACGGCAAGGAGGAGAAGGGCAGCCCGGGGACGCCGCATTACAGGTAAGTGTGTTTTTATTTCTTTTTAAATTAATTTGTAAATATTTTTTATTCGGGGGGGTGGAGGCGGGTGGCGGAGCGGAGTTCCACTGAGTTTTTTCCCAACTCCGTGGACCTCCGCGTAGTCGCACTACGCCAGCTCCGCCCGGGGTTAGACTAGTGACTGCATAGATACTGCTGAGCGGTGTGTGAGACTGCTTCTAAGCACTACACAGTGACTGCAGAGCAGCAGCAGTTAAAGACTTTCGAGTAGACTCTTAAGGAGAAGGGGCCGGCCAAGCCAAATAAAAGTACAACAAAGACCTTCAGTAGGGCGAGGGTCAAAGGTTACAATTGCACCGGGGTCCCTCAGCAGCGTGAACACATTGTTTAAAATTTACATTGGTCTCTTCAGCAGCATGGATGTGGGCAGCTAAAGAATACTGAGTTCACTGGCAGCAGAATAAAGCATCAGATAACAGATGCGTTACATCACTGAAGTCATCAAACGCAAGGTATCATGGGATACAAGCCCAGGAGAACACAGTAATCCAAAATGTTTTTGTAAATGTACGTAGGCGTGTTTATTTTTTCTGGATCACGAAATATTTAAAAATAATGAATAACATGAAAGAGAAATAAAGAGGTTGAAAAAGCAATAATTAATCTGATCCCTTTTCTTGAAACACTCCTCTCCGCTTGGTGGCGCTGCTGCTTAATTTACCAAATCTCAGTTAAAATTCAGTCAGTTAGAGGACAATAATTAATCCCTTCAGTGTAATATCACGAGGACTTTTTCTGGAATTGTCAATTCTATTAGCTTTGACTGTATCTTCTTTGGAGAGAGGGCTCCTTCAACCAGTAATATTCTCTAATGTGATGTAATTTTGTGTTTGTCATCACTCCCTGCTTTTGGAGCTCCCAAATACAATGACAATGGTGTTTCCATTCTTCAGCCCCACTTTATGGAACTGACCGCCATAAGCATAAAATCCTCTTCCTCTGTCACTTGAATTATGGCGCAATAGAGAAGTAAATTATGCGAAAGGGCTGACTAAATTATGTGGCAAGAGAAGGTAAAATGCTATATTCTGTGGCAGTACTCTTCTCCTATTTTGTCATTTTACCACACAATTATACTTACTGAGTAATGTTTTACCTCTTGTTATCAGGTTTACACGCCTGAATACAGTAGTCAGCAACTGAAAGGTACATGCTAACCTATGCAAAGGGTCTGGCTCTGCATGGCACTACATGCCGTGATTTCTTATGAACATTTGATCCATTTGAGCTAAAAACATTTTTTTGTTCAAATCTTCGAATTATGATCTGAATCCGGGGAAAACATTTCGATACTTGCAGGTTCGTAGCGCATTGTATAAAGCTGTGCCCATGGGCACGGACCTTCCAGCAGCCTCGCCACTGGAAGATAGACTTTTTGATGATTATCTGAAGGGCAAAGTAATCTCCCTGACCTATAGAAAGATTTTAAATAACTCCCCAGATGCTTTAGGAAAGATCCGTTCTAAATGGGTGGAGGATGTGGGGGATCTAGACGATGAAGAGTGGCAGGAAGCGCTGGCATCCCCTCGAGAAGTCGCAATACGCTCCAGATTTAAATTAATCCAGCTTAAGCTCCTCCATAGAGTTTATTATACGAATGTCGCATTAGCCAAGATGGGCATTCTGAGCTCCTCGCAGTGTCCCCGGGGTTGTAGGCAGGTGGGCACATACCTACATCAGTGGTGGGAATGCCCGACTATACTGCTGTACTGGAAGAAAGTGACCTCCAGGATGTGGGAAGTCTGTGGGAAAAGTATGGAAGTCACCCCCCGACTTTGCCTTCTTAATATATGGGAGGCGACTGACCTGATGGTTAAAGAAAGGATCTGGGTTTCCCGGGAATGTAGTTGCAAAGCATAATATAGCCAGAACTTGGAAGGGAGACACTGTGCCCAAACTCTGGGACTGGGAAACGGATATGGACTGGTGTATGCAGACGGAGAGGGTGGTCTATGAAGGGAGGGGTTGCCCCCAGAAGTGGACTAAGATTTGGGGTGACTGGAACAAAGCGAGGGGAATGTTGTGTGTACAGTTTCTTGATCCCTCTATACAAGATTGTATGACTCCGTGAAATTGTTGGTCATAATGTTGAAACTGACGTTATGTAATGTGATGGTAATGTTGGACTACACCGACAAATCGATGGTGATTATGGTACTTATGCACAATGTCACTTTATTATATGCTGTCAGATGTTTGTTTTTCTTATTCAATAAAAAGAATTAAAAAAAAAAAAAAATCTTCGAATTATGCAGCAGATAGGTACGTGTGATAAATCCATGATTATGTGGAAAACTCAGCAGTCAAAAAAATTGCATAATTCCAGTAGCTTTCCTAATACTTGGCCTGAACTATGTAAGTTCTTCTCTGTGTAAAATGTATTTGGTAAAAGACCTATGATTAGTTTCATGTATTTTGTTTGTTTACTATCAATTTTCTAAAGACAGGTCTATACCTTGATAGACAAAAGAATCTTTGCAAGCAATGACATCCTATAATGGCATTGTAAAAAAGTTGAAATCTAACGCAGTGCATCTTGGCAAATCTCTTTACTTAAGCAAACACAAGGAGATGATGGACGGAGTGCTGAAACTTTTCAGACACTCACACCCAGTCACAGATCTGGGTTTAATCCATCATCGTTCGCCACCTCAGTTCAGACCCAGCTATATGCAAATCAACCTTGAACTTGTGCCTCATGAGAACAGTCCAGCCCGAACTGCCAAGCCAGGTCTTCCCTGAACCAGAAACAAGCATCCTGGGACTGGTTTAAGGGTAACACCCCTCAGCAGCCAGGCTAGCTTGAATCCAGTGGCAAAGTGAGCAAGGGACCCACGTCTGGGCATACCCTGCCAACTTAGGGCGAACAAAGCAAGCACAAGGAGATGATGGACGGAGCGCTGAAACTTTTCAGACACTCACCCCCAGTCACAGATCTGGGTTGAATCCATCATCGTTCTTTAGCTCACTTTACCTCCTCAGTTAAGACCCAGCTATATGAAAATCAGCCTTGACCCTGTGCCTCATGGGAACAGTCAAGCCCGAACTGCCAGGCGAGGTCTTCCCTGAAACGGAAACAAGCATCAAGGACCAGTTTCGGGGTAACACCCCTCATCAGCCAGGCTAGCTTGAATCCAGTGGCAAAGTGAGCAAGGGACCCACGTCTGGGCATACCCTGCCAACTTAGGGCGAACAAAGCAAGCACAAGGAGATGTTGGACGGAGCGCTGAAACTTTTCAAACACTCACCCCCAGTCACAGATCTGGGTTGAATCCATCATCGTTCGTTAGCTCACTTCACCACCTCAGGTAAGACCCAGCTATATGCAAATCAGTCTTGACCCTGTGCCTCATGGGAACAGTCCATAGTATTACAAGAGACAGTGGTCCCTGGCAAAGTAACATAAAGCAATGGTACACAGAACTGCATTAAGACCTGTGTTGGTATTTATCCAAATGGAAAACAATGTATTTATTGAACGAACAATCAAAGAAACAAGAACAAAAATATAAGCAAGGTGCAGTGGGTAAAAAGGGGGTTGGAAATCAACAGATTTCCAGACCTCAGGCATTTACATACAAGGTGACTTTAACAGCGAGATACATATTTACAACCGTCACAATGTAAAGACTAAGGTTGGGGGATCATCATCAGGACGGAGGGATACATGCCTGAGAGGATGCCTGAGAAAATTGCACGGGAGGGTGACCGTGTAAGTAGAAACTTCCGTGTTGGTCTGAGTAATGAGATGACCATATCCGTGAATCTAAAGACAGGAACATGGATATATACAAACGGGCCAAGTACTGATGTACTACCCTCCATCCCCTTCCAACTAAGGTCCGGCACAGGATACACTAAATGTAACCTAAGAGGACATGCTTAGAAACGTAGTGGTGGTATCTAGCCGCAGTCCACGATACGACAAGCAGGCACGGTAACCGGGGAACGGTTCCCATGCCTGCTTGTCATATCGCAGGGGTTTACAAAGTGACCCACAGACGGTGCAAGGGGCTCATAAATAAGCCCCTGAATTATTTAGGTGCTGAACTACAACTAACAGGCAGCGCTGATGAGGAGGCTCCATAGGTTCTGTACCTGCACCTGTAGTAGTGCATGGAGGTGGGTGCATTTTAACCACTTCTGTTTGCCATGCAAATCCTTTCATGCATTTAATATATTGTAGCATTTGTTGTATACTAGGTGCATCTATATGTATTATAGTGCCATCTATATAGCACATCATACCCCTGTTGAGGCGCCGAAGTGCATTGGCACACAGGTAGCACACTACGCCCTGCGGTAGTCTTGGTTGTAAGAGTGTTCCAAATGCACAGTGACCTTTGTGGAGTATATTTTGGTATTTTACCTGAGTGGTCAGAGTGGTAGCTTTCTCTGGTCGAGGGTGGCTGTGGCTAGGCTTGAAATGGGAGGAAGAGGAGGAAGAGGCATGAAAGCTTGAGAGCATATCTTTTAAATTAATTTATTGTTGATTCTGCCTAATTATGCCTGACTATGAAGGCCTGTATATATTCACCAAGGGATAAGAGTCAATGGTATGCACTGTATACTGACACTCATGGTGGAGGATTCATTTAAGCCACCTGGTGGTGAGGAGTTTGATGTGCAGGTGAGGTAAGAATAAAGCTACTCACATTGGATGATTTCAGGCAGTCAATGACTTGCACTGGGTATAGGTAGTCATGGTAAGGGGACTACGTAGCCGCCCTGGAACGAACGGAGGCGCTACTCGTGAATGGTAGTGCACTTAGTTACAGGCCGGCCAAGTAAATTCCTATTAGGACTCCCTGCTACGAGAAGGGAGGGACTCATGGACACACTCAGTACCACTAGTAGCAGAAACGCAGAACAGATGACCCAATAACAAATACCCAGGTGTGACACGAGAGTGAAGAGTGCCTGCACCAGATACAAGCAGTCGAATGGAATTAAACAGTCAACCAATTGAGAGCATAACCAACAGTAGCAGAAACGCAGAACAGATGACCCAATAACAAATACCCAGGTGTGACATGAGAGTGAAGCATGCCTGCACCAGATACAAGCAGTCGAATGGAATTAAACAGTCAATCAGTTGAGAGCATAACCAACAGCAGCGGCTGCTGCCAAAATAAAACAAGCATTGGCATAGCCAATAGGTCTCGCCTTTGGGGCCTTATAAGTGTTTAGCCAGAGCTATTGACTTTGCCAATGTCTTCAAGCTGTGCTGTAGAGAAGTGTGGCTGTTGTGCGGCATGCTGAAAAGTTATAATAAAAAAGTGTCAGAAGCATTTTTGTTACTTTATACATGACCAAGAAGGCATTATGTAAAACTGAACGACCATATTAAAAAAAGTATTTACAATAAAAAATTTCCTCAGTTTTCTTTTGTTCTTGCAATGCTGGCAACTTGTTTCTGCCTATTGCAATGGTTGTTTGTTAAAGCTTTTTTTTTGAGGGGGCATAAACAATCGGAGGGTGAAGGTTGGGAACTAGTACCTGTATTATAACACTAGCAGCGGCCAGACGCTAGGGGAGAATCAACAGATGCCAGATTCCGAGAGCAAGCTGAGGTGGTGCTGAGTGATGCTGAGGTGGTAGTGGTGGTGGTGGTGACTGTTGCGGAGACGATGCTGAGGTGATGCTGAATGATACTCAGGTGTTGCTGAGTGATACTGCTGTGGTGCTGAGTGATACTGCTGTGGTGCTGAGTGAAACTGCTGTGGTGCTGAGTGCTGCTATGGTGGTGCTGAGTGTTATTGTCTTGGCGCTGAATGATGCTGTGGCGGCGCTGAGTGATGCTGTGGCGACGCTGAGCGATGCTGTGGCGGCGCTGAGCGATGCTGTGGCGGCGCTGAGCGATGCTGTGGCGGTGCTGAGCGATGCAGTCGCGGTGCTGAGCGATGCAGTGGCGGTGCTGAGCGATGCTGTGGCGGCGCTGAGCGATGCTGTGGTGGCGCTGAGCGATGCTGTGGCGGCGCTGAGCGATGCTGTGGTGACGCTGAGCGATGCTGTGGTGGCGCTGAGCGATGCTGTAGTGGCGCTGAGTGATGCTGTGGTGGCGCTGAGTGATGATGTGGTGGCGCTGAGTGATGCTGTGGTGACGCTGAGTGATGCTGTGGTGGCGCTGAATGATGCTGTGGTGGCGCTGAATGATGCTGTGGTGGCGCTGAGTGATGCTGTGGTTGCGTTGAGTGATGCTGTGATGGCGTTGAGAGATGTTGTGTTGGTGCTGAGTGATGCTGTGCTGGCTCTGATTGATGCTGTGCTGGCTCTGATTGATGCTGTGGTTGCGCTGAGTGATGCTGTGGTGTTGCCGAGTGAGAGATAGAGTGAAGATATAATGCCCAATTAGAGAGGGTGGTGAGAGAGAAAGAGAGAGAAAGGGTGTACATAGAATAAAGAGTGGAGCGGGATAGAGAGAGAGAAAGAAGGGGAGAGAGAATGAATGAAGGAGTTTGAAAGAGAAACAGATAAAGGGTGAGAGAGAATGAAAGGCTAAAAAAGATAGAGAGGGGAGAGTTAATTAAGTAGAGAGAGAATTAGAGAGGGGAGAGAGAGAGAAGGAGAGATACAATAAGAGTGGGGGTGTGGAGTTTAAATAGAGTGAAGAAGTGACGCGGAAAAAGTAACCTTAAATATAGCTTTGCGCGAATAAATATTAAAAAAAAAAAACAGTGAGAGACCAAAATACTGGTAATTAGGCTGTGACTCCCAATATAAAACAAATAGCGATATAAGGTGAAATCAACCCACCGAAGCGATATTTCTAACTAGACAAAAAAAGCTTGCATTTCAATGCTAATCGCTGTTGTTTTTCATATGACTGTAGTCCAGGGCCCTCAGTTGGTAATGTGAGCTGCTGCTGCGATTGAAACATCAGAGTCCAGAGAGTTAATGAGCCATGACGAGGAAATGAGGAAGAGATAGGAAACAACAGATGGCAGCTGCGCGTGCACGCCATCGTGAACTCAAGCTGGTCGCCAGCCGAAAGCCAGTGTTTGCACTTCCAAAACCCGCTTACTAAAACTCTCGGCCAGACCAGCGCAAGCGCTGGTGCAGGCCGAGACCTAAAAAACACTCACATACCTGCTTCTCCCACTGCCGCTTCATCTGCCGGACGCCTTGGTGCTCCTTTCTTCCAGAAGTCCTTGGGCCAGCACAGGCTCCCAGACGCCCCACCCAATCCAGACGTTGCTCTCATGCTGTGAGAGCAGCGCCTGTATTGTTCTGAGCGGCCTGGTTAGG
The DNA here is from genome assembly GCA_963921515.1 of Calotriton arnoldi. Lineage (NCBI taxonomy): Eukaryota > Metazoa > Chordata > Amphibia > Caudata > Salamandridae > Calotriton > Calotriton arnoldi. The sequence goes on along the minus strand of CAWUFW010001214.1, from coordinate 918,363 downwards.
GAATCACGATGGGGCTGGGAGCCTGTGCCATTTCTCCACCCAGCTGTACAATACAGCTGGGTGGAGAAGTTCTAAGTGTGCATATCTTTTTGGCCGGCCTAAGATAGGCGGCCAAACTCAGATTCGCACTTACAAGTGCCCTCCACTCCTTCTCCTAGTCCCTGGCTAGTGTCGAGAGGATTGCCTGGCCCCACCCTAGACTCGCGGTCATTGGCTGCCAGTGAAAAATAAAACGATAATAAAATTGTTTTATTATCGTTTTATTTTTCATTCTCAGCTGGGCATTGCTTCTCCCCCATTGCGGAGGAGCCGCCGCTGATAACCAATAGGCATTACACCAGAAAGGAGTATCCACAATGGATGCTCTATTGGCTCTACTCAGGACCACTAGATGGTAATCTTCTGACGTGTACTGGTTACTGGTAGCCAGGGACCTCTGGTCACAAAGGAGACAAACAAGATGGGCGATGCTAGAAGGTCACAAGGGTGCCAATGGGCTGACCCTGTGTGCTTGTAATGCACCATAAATGCAGGTCCATATTGTTTAGATGCATCCACATTTGTGATACATTCAGAGCACATTTTGTCAGTCCATTGCTGCCCAGGTGCCCATACATTAGCAAATGTCATTTCAGAGCACACAGAGGTGGATAATAGTAGGCCTGATACACCTGTGCTGCTCCCTGTAGCCTGAAACCAAGTGCACCAGCTCATTATTCCTGATTTCCAGAGCAAGTAAATGTAAATGTAAATGTCCAGTATTTGTAAAGCGCACAGCTACCTCCGGAGAGGTGTCCCGGCGCTGGGGGCCATCGGGAAGATTAACCAAGCTATTGCCCAGAGTCCCATGGTGCTGGGCTGATCTGCCTCCGGCAATCGAACCGTGAGCCCCAGGTTCCGGAGTCAGTCGCCCTGGCCGCTGCGCCACACCTCTTCCCAGTCTTTATTGCACTTCAGGGCAGGGATAACAACACCAAAGACAGCTTTCCAGAACACATGGAGTGTGGATGCAGCTCTATGGCTGGCCTCCACCCTCTGCAGAGCAAGCTTTCAGACCAGGGGCCAAAGTCTACAATCCACCGCGGCATGTAGCATGGAGTTCTACAGCACAACGGCAGATATCTGAGAGAGTTGGTGTGGCGCAGAGGCCAGAGCAGCTAACTCGTGGGGATCACGGTTTGATCCCAGGCAGGAGCTCAGCTCAGCATCATGTGACTCTGGGCAATAGCTCACTGAATCTCCCCCCTACTGCCCCCAGCGCCTTGAAACCTTAAGGGGTGATATGTAGACGCTTTACAAAATATGGATTATTATATCTCTGTTCAACACTCTGCATTTTCAGATGCTTTTATCTTAAAGTGCGTTGCTTGAGTTCTGCAGTACTTGTTCATCACAGCAAATTTCAGATGTGGCTCTATTACAACCACCAATCACTCACATAATTTGGAGGTCCTCTCTTTAAAAAGTTTTTAAAAAGTTAACACAAATGCAAAACCCTGCAAAGGGGAAATGCAGTAAAAGCTCCTCATCGGATCAACCAGATACCAGGATTTTTCAGTACCTCTGTATGGTGTTCATGCTTCACGAGAACAAATCCGCTAACGCCCATCACACTGACATTAGAGAGCCACTATGTGCAATGTCATCTTAAGGATTTTGTGGGCCCCGAGCAAGGCCTATTTTGGGGGTCCCTGAATGGAAAAAACGGTGGAATCCGTGACCTCTTATTCATTTAATTATTTGCAGTTTTTTTTATAGCACGAAGGGCACTTCTAGTCAACTCATTCGAAAATATGAAAATTATTTTTGGAAGGTCCCAAAACTGAACACAGCTAGGCCTTACCTGTTGATCAATCGTGAAATAGTTCTCTCTCTGTTCATCAGTGAACGGAAAGAACAGGGAAACGAGGGGGCAAGAGAAACAAGCTAGTACACCAGGAAACTCAGCAAAACAAACAGAGAATAGTCGCAAGGCTGATCAGAGAAAATGTAAAATCCCAAGCACAAGGAATTGAAGGGCAGCAGTCAAACATTAATACTTCAATATACAGTTCAGTTCAATAAACTTTATTCGGTTTTTGTTTAAAAAACCATAAAAGTTACATAGATACAGTACATATGAACAACAAATTAAAACATATCAAACTCCGCTACCACACAAAAAATCATCTAAAAGCATGTCTGGATTAATAGACTCTACGTGTCCATAAAATGCCTGGAATTCATAGATGCCTTTAAAAACCCTGCAATAAAAATAATACATTCATCCTTCAATAATTGTAAATACATTAGTGCTGGTCTAACCTGATTAAAATTCAATTTCTTTAAAATAGGGACTAAAAAATGCCTCCTGGGGACTTCATATAGTTTACAAAAAAACATAAAGTGCAGCAGGTCCGGAGGAGACTTTCCGTCGCAGCCACAGGGAGCTAGCACTTGACCTCTGGAAGCCCCCTTGGGTCTTGCTAACAGGAGATGGAAGAGATTCATCCGGAACCTAGTTAAAAGAAATTTTTCATGTGTCGTCAGGGACCCCATGAGGTATGGTTCAGTCAATGGTGTCGATTTAAGTAATAAATATGCCCGAACACTAGGTTTCCGAGCCTCTTCTGCTTCCCGATCAGCTTGCCTTCTGCTCAAAAAAGCTGCCTTAGTTATTTCCACGTCCTTTCTAACAATAACGTCTGGTTTAAAGAATAAAACTCCCGGCCAATCCATTCAAATCCTCTTTTAATATAATTAAGCCAGGGATACAAGCCACATTATCTAGGGACAGGCATTCTCTTAAGATCAAGTGAGTGAGGGTTAAATCTTCATTTAACCAACACGTTAGCCAAAAAATCAAAGGACGCAAGGCAATAGTGTCACTTAGGTAGGAGACCCCAATTCCTCATGTACCACCAAGTTCGAGGTTCCTTGCGGGACACATAATAACCTTTTTAGAAACCCATTTTCCACGACCTGGAGGGGTTCCACTACCGTGTATCCCCAGATCTCACTGCCATAAGTTGCTATAGCTAAGCTTTTGCTTGGTACACTTGAAGCATAGCTCCTGTCTGGTTTCTTTCCCACTTTAGAGGCAAAGTTAAAAATTGCAGCATTGACCCGCGCCAGTTCCCCTTTTTTCTTTTAATTAAGGGGTCCCACCTGAGTTGATCATCAAATAAGACCCCTAAATAAGAGAAAACATTCGTGCGTGGGATCTTGTCGTTACCAGTTCTAAACAAAAAGTTCCTCTTCATATTTTTCCCTACCTTCATGACATAGGACTTTGAATTATTAATGGTCAGGTCCCGGTCTGTCATGAATTTAGAGAATGCAGTTAAAAGGGATTGTAGGCCCAATTCAGTTCTGGATATTAGGACGGCGTCATCAGCGTAGAGCAAAACGGGAATGCCCAGCCGTCCTACATAAGGAAAATCTGCTCCAGTTGCCCTCAGCTCGCTCTCTAATTCATTAATATAAAAGTTAAATAAAAAAGGCGCCAAGATACAACCCTGCCGGACCCCCTTCCTGATCTCAAAGTCCCTGGATACCTGCAAATTTTGTGCGAACCTGACGTTAGCTTTAGTTGATAGATGCAGGTCCTCAAGAAAATTAACAATACTACTTTCTACCCCATGTTTTTATCTTAAAGTGCGTTGCTTGAGTTCTGCAGTACTTGTTCATCACAGCAAATTTCAGATGTGGCTCTATTACAACCACCAATCACTCACATAATTTGGAGGTCCTCTCTTTAAAAAGTGTTTAAAAAGTTAACACAAATGCAAAACCCTGCAAAGGGGAAATGCAGTAAAAGCTCCTCATCGGATCAACCAGATACCAGGATTTTTCAGTACCTCTGTATGGTGTTCATGCTTCACGAGAACAAATCCGGTAACGCCCATCACACTGACATTAGAGAGCCACTATGTGCAATGTCATCTTAAGGATTTTGTGGGCCCCGAGCAAGGCATATTTTGGGGGTCCCTGAATGGAAAAAACGGCGGAATCCGTGACCTCTTATTCATTTAATTATTTGCAGTTTTTTTTATAGCACGAAGGGCATTTCTAATCAACTCATTCGAAAATATGAAAATTATTTTTGGAAGGTCCCAAAACTGAACACAGCTAGGCCTTACCTGTTGATCAATCGTGAAATAGTTCTCTCTCTGTTCAGCAGTGAAAGGAAAGAACAGGGAAACGAGGGGGCAAGAGAAACAAGCTAGTACACCAGGAAACTCAGCAAAACAAACAGAGAATAGTCGCAAGGCTGATCAGAGAAAATGTAAAATCCCAAGCACAAGGAATTGAAGGGCAGCAGTCAAACATTAATACTTCAATATACAAAAGAAGTTTGTTCAATACGGGTGTCTGTAAGCATCATTCCAGCAGTAACAACGGAGACAAGTGCCCCCAGGCCCTATTACACATAGGGCCAATGCTTAATTTGAGCCAGTAGTTTCCGGTGCTAAGTACCGGCACTTATGACAGTCTGCCACATGGTGACACTAGTTGTGTAATTTAGAGATGACCAGAACAACAGTTATTTATTAATTCTTTATACATGAAAAATTACTAAAACCTGACGCCCAAGCGATTATTATAGCTTTGGGAGCCTGAAATAGTCTGAATTGTCCCACTTGTAGGAGTATGATGGTTAGTAGTTGTGTAGGTACTATTGCTGGCAGCGCTGGCAGGGGCAATAGGTGGTGCGGGCCGAAGGGGCATCCTGACGAGGGCCCTAGCACTTATTTACTTACAAATTAAGCACTACATAGGGCACACTTTTACTGTTTGCACAACGGTCCACCTTAAAATAGGTGCGCATCATTAAATAGGTGCGCTGTGCGCAAACAGGGAAAGTGCGCCATATTACAGTGTATGCGCTGCTCCTAGGCCTCTAGAAGGATTAATTAAGAAATGACATGTAGAACATTAGAATGTATTCATGTTTATTTCATAAGGGTCCTACTAATAGGCTCTTTAGAACTCTTTTAATGTCTGTGTTTTCTTTAAAAAAAATGCTACTTGAGAACAGAGACTCTGTGTGACAAGACAACAAAAGCATGTTCATGGCAAAGAACAAAGCATTCGTCCCACCTGTTTGAAATACATTTAGTATATTAATAATGCTGTTTCATGCTGCAGACAAGTCCACCATGCATGAATTATGCAATCAGCAGATTAAAGTTTTCCAGTTAACTTTTACAAATTATTAAGCAGGACGTTGTCCATCAGGTGTAGTGATTTTAATAACATTTGATCAGATTGAGCTAAAACATGTTTGTGTTAAAATCTACAGTTAGTTTAAATGTGGCGAAGTAGAACTCAGTTAGGAAAAGCTGGGGGTCACGAAATCACATTTTTACAGTGACCGTGCCATGCACAGGAGCTTTTAATCTTACATTTTATTTCAATAGTAATCTGAACTAGTAAAGATTCTTGTGTTATCAGGTGGAACTGGAAATAGCTTTCTCTGCCCCAATGTCTGTGTCTCCACATCTCTGGGTTTGCCTTTACCTAACAACTGTCCCATAAGCCCAGGAACGTATTTCAATTTTAGTTTTTTTTAAACCTGTAACCTATGTGTTAGAAATGGGGATCTCTAGTTGGCAGAGGTAGGTACCTTTGTCCAAATAGAGGCCCTTGCTTCTAGTCAGGGTAAGGGGGGTACACTTCTAAAATAACCCCTGTTCACCCCCTTGGTTGCTTGGCACGAGGAGACAGGCTTATCTCAGAGGCAGTGTGTAAAGCATTTGTGAACACATACAGTAATACAGTGAAAACACTACAAATGGACACCACACCAGTTTAGAAAAATAAGTAATCTTTATCTAAACCCAAAACAAGACCAAACGACAAAAATCCACAATACAGTTATCAAGATATCCTCAAAAATAGGTTATTCACTCAATTTAAAGTGTGTAGCAACAAATAACTCCACCTGGAGTTATTACGACGTCGTGGCAGATGAAAATCCCAAAGAACAGCGCCGACCGCGAAGTGCGTGGCGCAGAGTCAAGCAGACCCCCCAAAGAACAGAACCTTGGAATTGATGAAAATAAAGACGGTGCACGGCGTCGGGGAGGTGATGCTTCGTTGGCGGCGGGCAGCGTCGGTTCCATACGACCCCAGGGGAGGTGAAGCATCGGTTCCTTACTGCGGTGCAGGGTAGGTGAGACGTCGGTTCCTTACTGTGTCGGGGAGGTGACGTCACGGTGGCGGTGAGGCGTCGGTTCCCTACGAAGGTGCGGTGTCGAAGGATTCAGGAGTCACCCACATCGAGTATCGGCTCTGCGTTGATGAAGCACCAGTGAAGTCAGGGATGCGGTGCGAGTCGGGACAGAGCGTCGTGGACATCACGAGCGGTGTACTCGGCTCCGGTTCAGGCAGCGGCCTCGGTGACGGCTTCAGAGTCGATGCGGCACAGCGTCAGCAGGCGTCAGGCCTACAGTGCAAGTCGGGGTGGTGCATCGTGCTCTTCACGAGCTGTGCCCACGCTTCGGTGCAGGTTACGGCGTCGCTCGCGGTGTCGGTGTTGCAATTTCCTTCTGTGGGAGCTGAAACAGCAGTTCCAGATGCAGAGAGACAGAAGAAATGGCGTCTTTGTGTCCCTAAGACTTCAGAAAAGGATTCAAGCTCAATTTCAAGCCCTTGGAGATCTTTTCCTCAAGCAGGTGGCAAAGCAAACAGCAAAGTCCTTTTCTCCTTTCTTTGGCAGCAAGTAGCCACTGCAGGCCAACCCCAGACAGCAAACAGCACAGGGGCAGTATTTCTCCTCAGCTTCTCAGGCTCTTCTCCTTGGCAAAGGTTCCTCTTGATTCCCAGAAGTGATCTAAAAGTCTGGGGTCTGGGCCCCTCTTTTTATGCACAAAAATCCTTTGTTCTCTGAAGGCAGAGAGTGTCTGAACCCAGCCAAAACCAGTTCTGTCCTCACTGGTGCAACTTCCTGGCAGGAGGTGGAGACAGCATTGTTGAAGGCAGACCAGGCCCATTCAGGTGAAAGGAAATCTCCTCCCCCTACTCTAAATACAGCACAGGTCTATTCATCCCAGCTCTGACTCATCAGGCTCTCTGTAGCCACTGCCCCTCTCCAGCCCCTGTCATCCAAAAGCCAGACATGCAATACACAAACCTAGCAGGGGCACACTGAATGGTTAAGCAAGAAAATACCTACTTTCTAAAAGTGGTATTTTCAAACACAGAATGTAAAAATCACCCTCACTAAAAGATGCATTTTAACATTCTGAGTTCAGGCATACTAAACTTTATTTTCCTACCTTGTTCAAAGGGGTAGTTATGTTTATAAGATGTTATAAGCAAACTCCCCATTTTGTCCTATGGGAACAGGTAGCCTTGCAATAGTGAAAAACGAAATTGGCATTAATTCACTACCAGGACATGCCACACACACCAGGGCATGTCCTACCTTTCACATACACTGCACCCTGCCCACAGGGGTAACTTGGGCCTACCTTACGGGTGACTGATATGTAAGAAAAGGGAAGGTTAGGGCCTGGCAAGTGGGTGCACTTGCCAAGTCGACATGGTAGTACTAGACTGCACACAGGCTCTGCAATGGCAGGCCAGAGTTACATTTTACAGGCTGCGCCTGTGGGTGGCCCAATCAGTGCTGCAGCCCACTAGCAGCATTTGATTTACAGGCCCTGGGCACACACAGTGCACTGTACTAGGGTCTGACTGGTAAATCAAATATGCCAATCATGGGATCACTAATCCATAACAACAATTTACAAAGGGAGCACTGGCATTTTGGCACTGAACAGCAGTGGCAAAGTGCCCAAAGCATCTAGACCAGCAAAATGGAGTCCAACACACAGCAAAAACACAGGAGGCAAAGCCAAAAAATGCAGGGGAGACCCATGCCAATGGTGCCAGGTATAACACTATGCCTTTAAAGTTCACCGCTTTTTACGTTTGTAACAATTTAACTGAAAACTGTAATTTTGAAGCTTTTTCATCTTTGTAAAGTTTATAAAAACATGTAAATGAAAACTTTACAAATGTTTAAACTGAAAATGTAGCTAAGAGTTAGAATATGCCATTTTATTTATTCTCTTTTCATTACCTCTTACATTCTTGTACATATAAATAGAACTATTTTATCTTCTCGGGTCCATTTGAAAACAATAAGCATTAATATCATAGATCAAACTGAATTAAACTCACTCATGTCAATACAATATTTATATTTAATGCATATTTCACACCAACTGTACCACAGACTTTATCACTGTTGCATTCCTATTCAATTTAGACACACACCCTCTTGCCAGGGCCTTTTTATCTCTAACAGATCTACCTCTAGCTGGAGAGGGATTCGGCTGGCCAAAGCTGTATCATTAAACACCTTGAGCACGTATTGTTGTCAACGAATGAAGATTGGTCTGTTTAAATGAGGGAGAATGAGAGATTCTTATCTTAGAGAGTGATCCTTTCTCTAACCTCACCTACCTTTTATATCGCTTTCAGTGCTGGAACGAATTCCAATCCCAAACAAGCACAAATCGTGGAGTCCTCATTTGAGATGTATTTAGTTCCTCAGATAAATTCTGCAATCAGTATAGAACACCCCATTATGCATTCTGATGAAACTATGCTGTTTGCTATAGACCAACTGTCTCTGCAACTAACAAATGACTTGATTGAGCTATATTATTGTCTATGCTGTCCTATCAAATCCATAAATTGCAAAGAATCCGGCTGGCTAGATTGTGCATAAAACTCCAAAAGCACAAGCCTTTTTGACATGCTCTGAAGTGCCTTCATTGAATTCCATTACACCAATTACACCAAGGGATTCAATTCAAGGAACTAGTAATCATGTATAAGGCCCTCTGAGACAAAGTCCTCTTTAGGTGCGAAATATGGACCATGAGGAGTGTGAGACCAATGCATGCTTCCCACATCTTCCAAAGTAAGCTCAGATCAGATTACTAAAACAATGAAGAGTGTGCCTCAAAGTCCTAGAAATCGACCCAACATAAAAATAAATTGCAAAAAACCTGAAGACCTCTCTTTTCAAGGATGCTTTTTACAGACCAGCCTGATGAGGAATGTGAGACCAATTCACGCTTCCCACATCTTCGAAAGCAAGCCCAGATGACTAAAACAATGAGGAGTATGCCTCAAAGTCCTGGAAATCGACCCAACATAAACATTTTACAAAAAACTGAAGACCTCCCTTTTCAAGGATGCTTGTTACAGACCAGCCTGAAGTGGCCCCATCCTAGAAACTTTGATCCCATATAAGATAATTTTTTCTAGTCCAGGTATATTAATTATCATCCTATCATCTTTATTAGACTTGGCCTTCTCCTTCCTGTGGTCCACACAGATCTCTTCCTAAGTGCCATGTTCTCTTGAACCATCCCAACCTCCTATAGGTCTTGCAACTGTACTGAATTATCAGTGTGCTAGTGTTTTGCAGTGGCTAGAAGGCAACATGTCAGCATTATACAGAGTTCCCTACATAAATAAATTGTCAGAGGCACAATACAGAATCTTTGCCTCATTTCAACATTGAGTGCAAATTTCTTAACTACAAAAAGCCACATTTTCCATAAAAAAACATTGACAATGATTGCAAAAGAAGTGTAAATAGATCTATGTTTCAGTAAAATCAACATAGAGGTAGTCACAAGATCGGTGTTCCATATAAAAGGAGCAAATTGTTAAAATACTTTATCTAAATTTGACATATAGGGATATGAATTTACGGTAGACTCGCATCTATCTAATAGGTCTCAGTTGCTACATCATCCCTATTAGTAAGGTAATTGCTATGCTCACTTGTGGTGAACAAGGTCATCCCCATCGTCATCTGCAGAGGTTACAACTTTCCGGGCTGTTGCATGCCTCGTCCCTTCAGCACGAAGTTGACTGGCTATAATCCAGGGCTATTCAACTAAGGGACAAATTTAGGATTGTATCATCTGCAAGTGTTGTGGATAAATGTCCTAAACGGCACTGACAATCTAAATTATTCTGCATTTAGAGCTTTTCGTTTGGGCCATGTAGGTTTCTCTACCTTGGGAGGAGGCACGTTGAGGATGAAATCTCTGCCAGAAATTCAGCGTATGCCTGTGAGGGGTAGTGCAATTTCCTCCTTCAGGGGCAGATTTACAATAACTGGCGCATCCCTACAGATCAGCAGGGATGCAGCAGTTATTTTGCGTGACGTTAGGAACCCCTTGCGCCACCATGGATGCGTCGCATTTACAATGCGGCGCAACGTGGTGCAAGGAGAGACAGATGCGTGCGCATCTGCCAGCGTATAGGTGACGCAGTGCTGGAGTCGTGTCGCAAGCGCGACGCAACTCCAGCACTGCTCAGGGGCATCCTATACTTGCAATGCTGCGTCACTCCTTACGCCTGCTACAAGCAGGCGTAAGGTTTTGACGCAGCGGGGACGTAAAAGTGACTCAGTGAAATCTTGTAGATTTCACTGCATCACTTTTACGGGGCTTCCTTGCGACGGAGCGCCCACCCTGCATACATTATACCTGACACAGGTATAATGTAGCGCAGGGCTTTACAACGTGACGCATCTCACTAGATGTGTCACGTTGTAAATCTGTTGCATAGTGGCGCATTGTTTACGACGCCGCTGCGTCACATAAGTGAAGCAACGGTGTCGTAAAGATGTCGCAAGGGGCTTGTAAATCTGCCCCTCAGTTTGGGCACTGGAAGAGTACTTCTAAGTGGGTAAATATTGTCAGCACCCACATATATTGTCTCTGTGACTCGCCAGGGTATGTCCCATCATGAACATTATCCTTACTTCTGAATTATATTTTGCTACTCATTACATAGAAATGTAAAGGTGTGGTGTGTTTTACCTACTTCATTATTTTATTAGTATAAAATACGAAATACCACCCTGTTATACAGTAACAACCTTGAAATTGTCCTTGTTAAAAATTGATGTTTTCTTTCTGGAGCAAAGACACACAAGGACCTGTTTTGGGTGTGATGGTGAATGAGTATGTCACCGTGTTTTGGGTGTTTCCTGGGATACACACGTGCTAAACATTTCCCTCATTCCCCTGAGGAAATATGTTGCTTAAGTGTTATGGGCACAACAATGCTGCCTATTTTATGTCAACACCACAGGGTATTTGCAGGTGCCACATCTCCTTCTGACACTTTATGGCTGTAAGAGGATATGCAGTTTTTTTCTGTCCATAAAGTTGTGCAAAGTTACTGTTTTTTATGTCGAGCCTATAAAGACAGAGGATATGCTGTCTGTTTCAAGGCATTTTGTGACTTACAATTAACGTACAGGGGTTTGGAGCCCGCCCATTGCTTACTATTGGTTGGCATTCATTGTCACACTTATCTTCCTGCTTCTTATTTATGCCCCAGCTTGGCAGTCTTGTGTTTGTCCCTCCCAGGGAGTATTGCCTCTTTACAATCTCTTTGACTGGCTGACAGTGCTGCCTGCACTGCTTGCTTTTCAAGCACTATTTATTGTGTGTAAAGCACTTCATTACAGTGCATGTGTTTTTCAGCCATCGCCCTTGTGTACATCTCCCCCCTGCACTCCATGTTGCTCTCTGTTGCTCGACTGCTTCTCCCTGCCCTTACAATGCTTTTCCCCATCCCTGTGTTGCTTTTGGTCCCGCACTCCCCTTGTTGCTTTCTCATCCCCTCCAGTCCCCTGTTGCTTTTGCTTCCCCTCTCATGTTGCTTTTGCTTCCCCTCTCATGTTGCTTTGGTGTTCCTCCTCCTCATCTTACTTCACCATTTGCCCCCCCCAACTCTCCCTGTGTTGCTTCGCTGTTGCCTCTACCTTTTCCCATGTTTCTTTCGCTCCCCGTTGCCTCACCACTTAAATAAAAACCTACACTTTTATGCGTTTAATTTTGTATTTAGTTACAGACCTAACTCGGATCTATAACTACAAAGAAAAAAAACGCCTGGGTCATTTTGTGGGTGCGTGCATGTGTGATGCGTACACCTACAAAATTACATAGATGGCCACTTCAAAGGCTTTTTTTTCGTTTTATTAATGTTAGCCATGCTGCACAGCATCACAGATGCTGTGCAGAGTTGATTAAAACCATTGGCAAAGCCAATAGGTCATGAAGGAGAGTCCTATTGGCTTAGTTAGTGCGAATATGACTCGTTACTACACGAGTCATTGCATCGCGTGGCATTACAATGCGGTCGTTACAACGACCGCGTTGTTACCACGCAATGCCATTACTACGCAAGTCATTACATCGACTTGCAGTAGATGGCGCGCTAACATTAGAAATGTATAATTTACTATTCCAACTCCAGCCTACGCAACAGTAGGGAAGGTGTTGGAATAGTAAACTATACTATTCCTTATGTTAGCGTCGCCATCTACTGCAAGTCGATGTAATGACTTGCGTAGTAATGGCATTGCGTGGTAACAACGCGGTCGTTGTAACGACCGCGTTGTAATGGCATCGCGGTGTAATGACCGCGATGTTAAGGTCGTTTCCCGTTAGTGCTTGTTGGTTATTGAATATGTTACAAAGTTTTCGAGTCTTCCTATAACTGTACATTTATTTGTACCAACAGTGAAATCCCTTTCACTATGATATAATCCAGCCAGGCCAAACCTGATTCTTGAGTGTTGGTTTTAGAACCCCTTTCAGAGAGCAATGGGGCAAGCAGAAACTACTGGGCCCAGCTGTGGGAGCTGAAGCCTTTTACTCCTAATGCCCTGTTTGACTCTCAGTATTAGTGTGGGTCGAGCAGTCCAAGACTTTAAGGAGGGAGTCAGAGACAGTGGGGGTGAAAACAGGCTCACAACTCAGAATGCGTGCAGCAGCAGCAAGACACGATTGTCCAGTAAAATACTTAGTTTTATGAAAACATATTTTTTTTTTTTTACAGCTACTATCTCAAATTGAAATGCGACATTTACAAACAACTTACACAGTCCCCTGAGGTCAGGGCTCTAGTGTTTCTTAGGCGGTTCCCGGAGTCCCACTCCCTCCTAGCTCTAGAGCTAGTAGTTATTCCCCATTCACGCTGGGTCTCCAAAGTATAGGTCTTATATGGGGATGTAAAGACGACATGTAGCCAGAAGGTAAGTGAACTTTCAACATTTATTGTAGAGCGACACAGTGCAACCGGCAGGGAGAGCCAGTACAACCAACTGCTGTTCTGTGGTTCCAGAACCCAGAACATCAAGCACAAAATGCACTAGTAAGAATTCTAAGCGCATGCCATAAGAACAAAGAAGTAAGATGAAACAAGGATACAACACATCTTACCCCATAAACATAAAAAAAAAAGAAAAAAAAAAAGACAGGAAACAAGAAAAAAAAAAAACAGTAAAATAAAAACAAACACATATATAATCAAGTCATATACCTTGCAGGTAAGCATCTAGACCTATTGTTCACCTTGACTCTGGAAGCTACGGTTTGACCACTCTTGGAGTCCACAGAGTTACTCAAAATCGTTTTGCTCTCACTGAGCCTATCATCCCCTGTACATCTGCATTTAACCACTCTTCTCACATTCCACACTTTACCATCTTGAGTCACGACACTGTTCTTGAAAACCTTCACAATCTTAATGGGATGTCCAAATTTTGAATTACCTTTCACCAAGACACCAGGTTTCTTTATTTTAACAAAATCACCAACAACAAAATCAGGAAGCCTCACATTCCATTTAGCATCAAAAACCTCTTTCATCTTCCCTTGCCTTTCTCTCACACGTTGTGCAACGACACATAACTCAATGTCATCAACCACTTTGCTAGAGTTTTTTATCCACCATGGCTAAATATCTGACACAGGCTCCCTTCCTTTCAAAAGTCTAAAAGGACTCACCCCAGTAACAGAGTGAGGAGCGATGCGGTACATCCACAATTCTTTCCTTAACACATCCCTCCAAAGTTCAGCAGACTTATTAGCCAACTCGATACCTTCCTTAAGGACACAGTTGAATCGTTCTACCTGACCATTTTCCCTAGGTTCGTAATGGGCAGTAGTGATATGTTTGATACCACATTTACAGAAAAACTCCTCCATTTCCTGTGAAGTGAGTTGCACACCAGTGTCCGTAATCAATACTTCAGGACAACCTTCTCTAGCAAAAACTTCCTTCAAAAATGTAATGACAACCACTAGCCACAAACTTAACCTCCAGCCATTTAGAATGGTAATCTACCAGAACTAGGGCAAAACGGGCATCGGAAGACAAGCACTTGAAGGGGCCAGAAATGTCAAATGCCACCTTTTGCCAGGGAGACTCAGGCCGAAAATACTTTAAGCATTTTGTCACTGTTGATGCACTCAGAGCATTCTCTAACTGTCCTATCAACCATTTTGTCAAGGCCGGGCCACCAAAAGTTAGCTCTAATGAGACGTTTCATAGAAGACATCCCTAAATGTCCCTCATGAGCTAGTTGTAAAAGCCTTTTTTGCATAGCCACAGGAGGAATGATTTTACCACACTTTAACAGTAAACCACCCTCTTCCTCGATCTCATCGGAAACCTGACAATATGGAGCAATCTCAGAATTGACAGACTTCTCTTTGGGCTAACCCTCTCTCAAGTACTTTGCAATCAACTGACACAAAACATCATTAGTCATTTCCTTCTTCCATTCACTCTCAAACACCCCCAGAAATTCCGGGGAAACAAAATCCCTGACAGAAGCAACCATATCTAACTCTTGCTCAATGTGGAAATCACAGCTGTCAGGGCAAGGCAACCTTGACAAACAATCGGCTGTGACATTGCTCTTACCAGGAACAAACTCCACCTCAAAGTTGCATTCTTGCAACCTGGAAGTAAGTCTGGCAATGCGCGCCGTGGAATTCCACCCCCCTCGGAGATAAAATACCAACCAGAGGTTTGTGATCTGTCCTGAGCAGGAATCTGCTACCCCATACATAGTTGCAGAAGTGTTCAATAGCCCAAATGCAAGCTAACAGTTCTTTTTCAATAACAGCATACCTTCTCTCAGTTTCAGAGAGGGTTCTGGATGCAAATGCAACACACCATTCCTCCTTACCACACCTTTGACTCAACACACTGCCTAGACCGTATAAGCTAGCATCAACGGTAATAATGCACTTTTTATTCAAGCAAAAGGATTTAAGAGTGGGTGCATTCACTATTTCTTTCTTAATTTGCTGAAAAGCTGACTCTTGTCTTTCTGACCACACAAACTCAGTGGATTTCCTAGTCAACTCTCTGAGTGGTTCCATTTTTGTGGCAAAATTTTGTATGAATTTGCTGTAGTATTCACACAATTCAGCAAAAGAGAGAAGTTTTTCCCGATTATCAGGCGAGGGTGTTTTGACGATAGCATCTACCAAGGATTATTTTGGTACAACACCATTACCTGACAAAGAATGTCCAAGATAATCAACAGATTTGCAAAAAATCTTACATTTCCCCGCTTTGAGTGTCAATCCACATTTCTCCAACTTTTCACAGACTTTTTTGACATGACAACAATGTTCTTCATCGTTCTTTGAGAAAATAAGAATGTCATCCTGGAAACACTTAACAAAATGACTATCATCTTTAAAAATATGTTACATTGCCCTTTGAAAAACAGATGCCGCTGAGGCTATTCCAAAGGGCATCCTTTTAAATTGAAACAATCCATGGGGTGTAATAAAAGCGGTAAACTTTTTAGAATCCTCAGTGAGCTCAATTTGATGGTACGCTGACCGGAGATCCAGGGTGGAAAAGATACATGCTCCTTCTAACATACACACCATCTCATTGATGTTGGGTAGAGGATGACAATTGACTACTAAATTGGCATTCAATGCCCTCAGGTCAACACAGAGTCTCAGACTTTTATCAGGTTTGCAGGCTAAAACAATGGGAGAAACCCACTCTGATGACTCTATCTCTTCAATGATACCCACATCAATCATTTCGTCCAACATGTTTTTTAGCTTCTCTCTTACACTGATAGGAACCCCTCTAAGTTTTTGCTTGACAGGGATAGAACCTTCTTTGATCTTAATTTTGTGGCTGAAGCCAACTAATTTTCCAAGTTTCTCCGAAAAAACATTGTAATAGAGCTTGGGAAAATCAGTACTGGTGGAAAACTCAGTAAGAATGGAGATTGGCTCCTTACTTCTAGGAATCAAAATTATGCCAAGTTTGGCTTGATCATGCCAGCCTAACACATTCACTCCCTTAGTGGACACATACAACTTAATGACGGCAGTCCTTTTTTTAAACTCAATAACAAGTTCTTTAAAACCTATAATATCAATTTTGGATCCATCAAAACTCTCAGCAATGATGTCAGACTCAATAAGAGTATCTAAGTTTACTGAGTCACCAAAAGTTTGGAAACAATTTTCTCTAGTAATGATGGTCCAAGGCGAACCAGAATCAGCCATTAATTCAAGTTCTGTACCCAATATGTGTACAAGACACTAAGGAGGTCCTATGTTATGTGCCACAAAATCATCAGAAAAACCACGAATGGAGACAACAATACCAGTTTCTGGACTCCATTGCGTATCATCATTATCATGTGGATCGCTAGATACACACAAAACTTTTACTTTAGAGGAATTAACTGAAGCACCTTTCTTCACATCTTTACACATCTTGGAGAAATGTCCCAACCGCCCACACTTACAACACTCCTTACCAATAGCAGGACAGCGTGGAAAAGATGCAATATGTCCAGGATTTCCACATCTGAAACAATAAAAAGTCTTGGAATTACCTTTATAAGCAGAAACATTTCTAGAAGAACCAGGAGTAACACTATTTACATCTCCAGACACAGTGGTTTTAGCATCTTTGTTAAGAGATTTCATCAATTTTTCTGATTGCTCTAAAGCCTTTGCTGTACTAATAGCAGCCTCTAAATTTGGATCCCCCATAATCCACAATTGCTCTTGCACCTTTTTACTCTTGACATGAACAATAATTTGGTCCCTGATCATTTCATCAGTGATCAAACCAAAATTGCAATGCAAGGACAAAGCACGCAAAGCAGTAAGGAACTCATCAAAACTTTCACCATCTTCTTGAGCCCTGGTATTAAATGTGAACCTATTAAGAGCAACACTGGTAGTAGGTTTAAAACGGTTCTCAATACGTAAAATGGCCTCATCATATGCATTATAATCACCTCCAGACCTAACAGGAGGCAAAGTTCTATATACAACTTGACCTTCAGATCCTAAACAATGTAGAAAGATGTTCTTCTTTCGCTCAGCTGACATTCTTTCACCATCAATAGCCTTCAAATATGTAATAAATTCTTCCTTCCATCTGGTCCAAGGGATGGGAGGTTCTCCCTTGTTTTGTAAAAATTTGCTGGGTGGATCAAACTGCATGACAGTATCAGTAGATAATGATGCTAAAGAAGTAAGGAGAAAGTACAAAAGCTGCAGTATAAATAGTCAAAATAAGATGGGAAAAAAAAAACAACAACACAGTCTCGCAAAAAAAAAAACCTGTATATAAAGTCTGTACAGCTAAATGCAAGGTGTGCCTGTCACTGTGAAATTACAGGCCTAATGACTGTCCAGATGTGCCTGTCACCATGAATTAACAGACATAAATTGTCTGAATAGAAAAGCCCAATTACAGTCAAGGTGTGCCTGTCACTGTAAATAAACAGGCTTAAAATGCTAGAACTGATGAGTTATATAACTCCAAACAGTGCCAACGTATGCCCATAAGTGTGAGAGGATAATTTATCCTACCTTGATGAAAATTATAGGTGTGCCCATCACCGTGGGCATTAAACAAGATGTTTGCCGATCGATATATTTCCACAACACAAGGAAATATAAAAGGAAATAGTTATCGATGTGCTGCCTCCGAAGTCAATAGCAAAGGAAATGTACCCAATCTAAAATGGCCGCCAGCGTGATGACGCGGTACGTAGTGTGACGTGCATAAGATGACAGACGTAATTTCCAGGAACTCGCTGCAACAGCGTGAAGAGTCGTTGTCCAGGAGCATTGCCAAGGAAGCAGAAACCGTGGTCACAATGGGAGCTGAAGCACAGCAGTCGTCATCACTGGAAAAGATGTGAGGAATTGCCATGGAATGACGAAAATACCTTAAAATCCACCAAATCCTCAAGAAACAAGACTGAAAAACCCGATCTTCCAGATGGTATGCAGAAGGAGTAGGGGAACCTCCGACGTTGGTCCAATTACAGGCAAAGCATAGGAACAACTCAGAGGAAACACAAAGGTTCGGAAGACATGACCGCACCTGTGCCGCAGACTGCAATGTAGCAGGAAATGTCTTCTCCAGATTGTCGCCACTTGTAAAGATGAGATGTAGCCAGAAGGTAAGTGAACTTTCAACATTTAGGGGCCGATTCCGATCTCGGCCGGTAGGGCTCCGAATCGGATTCGGCTTTACCGGATCCGATTCGGAGCCCTATTCCCCGACCGAATCGTACGTGCGTCCCGGCGAGCGAGTACGATGCGTGCGCTCGCGAAATCTCCGACCGACTCATTCGCAGGACCCGACCGCTCCGACCGACTCGCACGGGGACGACTCGCACCGCGCAATGGAGACGTTCCCCGGCCGGGTAAGTACGATGCGCTTCACGACCGCTCCGACCGACTCACGCAGTCCGGCTCCAAGGAGCTGTCGGAGCCGCACTTTGGGGGTCCGTGTCGGACCCCCCTGGAAGCGTAGGCACGCGAGTCGCACACAGAGGGGAGCCATGGGTCCCCCCTACACGTGCATGTACGGTGCGACCCGCATCGACGCGAACACGCTGTAGGGGGTGCCCTTGTTCGCGTCGTGCCCATTGAGTCAATGGGAGCCTGTGTACGCGTCGTACGACTGGCTCCCATTGACTTCAATGAGAGTCCGACCGAATCGAGTCCGATAGCATACGTGCGCATCGTACTCGTTCGGTCGGACTGCTAGGAGTCCGATTCGGTCGGAAATCTCTCCGAGTCCGGCTCGGTCGGAGAGATTTCCGGCCCGAATCGGAATCGGCCCTTATTGTACAGCAACACAATACAACCGGCAGGGAGAGCCAGTACAACCAACTGCTGTTCTGTGGTTCCAGAACCCAGAACATCAAGCACAAAATGTACTAGTAAGAATTCTAAGCGCATGCCATAGAACAAAGAAGTAAGATGAAACAAGGATGCAACAGGGGACTGCACCGGTTGCTCGCCCAAACCGTCAGATGGACGATAGAGCTGCCCTTTATGGAGACACGAGAGACTGCACTTTAGAGGTAATGGAAAATGTGTACAATAAAGTTTGATGCCGTTCCCAAAGAGCTGTAGTCCGTTCTCTTCATTTAAACATGAGCAGGATGTCCTGTCTATAAAGAAGCATCTACGATGTGTCGCACAACTACAAATTACAAGTTGGGACTACACCTGTTGCTCGTGACAATCGCCAGTGTCATAATGTATTATTTCTCTCTAGCGACTGCAATCCACAGACTATCGATGCAAGTACATTTAAGTTTTTTTCTCTCAATAGCGTTGTTTCCATCAATCATGCTTATGACTCACTGATTACTGTACAATGAGACTTCATATCCTGACCTTCTTGCCAAACATGTAGTGACATAGTGACGTCACACTAGTAGAATACAGTTTCGAAGCTAAAGTTCTCCCTTTTAGCGACTGTACATCACAGACAACATACACGTGTACAATAAAGCTTTTGGTCTTTTTAAATTGAATTGTAGTCCTCTGTCTCCAAGAAACAGGCTCTTTACTCGCTGACTAGCATGCAGTAAGGCTACAAATCCCGACTGTGCTGTACGCGCAGTGACATAGTGCCGTCATGCCAGGAGCAGACGCGTTCTTGGCTCGACATTTAAGGTGCCCTCGCCAGCCCCGGCCCCCACCTCCGGTTGCAGCTTACGTACTGCCAGGGGTACCAACGGATAGGTGAGTGCCAAACAAACTAAAAAATGTTGACTGACAGTGTGTCCAGAATTGTGGTTATTTAACTTGATCATGTATTCTCATTGCAACTGTCCACGCATGGGTGTGAGTCTCAATAGGCGACGAGCAAGTCTCTCGTACTGCTCTTTGCAGGTCCTTTACGTGCAGGGGGGTGGAATTTAGAAATCAAGCACACCCTGGGCACCACACTGACCTAAAAGAACCTAGTTTGTCATTAGACATATGACGGTAGTAATGGGATTTACTTTATAAAGCGACTCTGGCACTTGTCCGCTTATCTAACCCACTCAAACATCTAAGGTACTGTGGAGGGCGTCTGGGGGCGGGGTACTTGGGCATACGCTATACCTTCAGTTGCGACCGACTGGGGGCACCTGAACAACATTTTTCTTTAGCCCGGGCATTTGCTCATTATCCGTTTGCACACGGCGGAAAGCACACAAACTCTACACCAGGTCGTTAGAAAGAGTTAGGATGCGCATAGAAGGCATCGGGAAGTAGAACTAGGGGAGTAGTTCTGACACGGCCTTGAACATTCTGCGGGTAATGTGTGCGCAACCCGACTAGGTTTTCAAATACATTGGTTGTACTATCTGGAATAGCTGATTCAAAAATGACTTTGTGCTGTTAAATGAATGATTTTCTCGGTCTACTTGGTTTCTCGGCGATCTGTTTGATCCTCATTAAATACTGTTTTTATGGAGTAGTGTCAGCATAATTTTGGATGTTTGACACTTTTACATCCCATTCTTTTCAGAGCAGTGCCCCCTTCCCTGAGCTGTCGCCAGGTTGAGGTGAGGCTACTTATCCGTAAACCACGGGTAAGCAAACTTGACTTGATTACTTATGCCAGATGCATTACACATGTGTAGGGGTAACAGTACCCCACTTGACTTTTACAAATTAATTGCAAACATGTTCGGAGTTACTTAATTATTGGTTTTCCACTGTCTTGGTATCCCTCTCCAACAGGTACGACCAGTAAATCCGGGACTGAGAATAGCAGGATTACTGGTTTGATATTCTAGGATCATTATTATTTGGTTATTGTTTTTCACTGTTCCTTTGCAGCAGCACCTCTTTAGGTCCTGACGAAAGCCCAGACACCTTTTTGGGTCGACTTGGCTGAAACATGTAGACCTGATTTTTCGTCCCACCCATGCAGTTTAAATCAATACTGCAGGTGCACTCTTTTTAATCCTGGCAGCAGGAGCAAACTAATAAAGGCAAACTTTTTGTTCTTGTTAGCCAGTTTTAGCATCACTACCTTCACAGTTTGAGATATTTTCTGTTGGGCTGCGCCCTCACCATAACCTGTTTTTGCCCGCATCATCTGTTGGATTTAGTATATCCCAATTAGAGTGGGAATACAAAACATCCCTGAGCTTCTTCCTCTCAGAGAGGAAGTTGTAGCACTTGGCGGGACTAGGCATTCGCGCCAAGAGGAGAATCCCAGATGATGAAGCATGCCACCTTTGGTGGGTGAGGGATTTCGTCCTGAAAGGGATTATCCCACAGGTTTTCCTGTGTGATTTTCTTTAGTTTCCCTGTCTGTTTGCTTTGCTTTGCTAGACCCAAGGATTTTTATGGTGTATTTGTTTATTCCCCATTCACACCTGGATGTCAGCCACAGTGATATGTGTATCAAAAGGTTAGCTCAGGGCCTTAACCCCACTTTTTATCCTTCTCTTATCAACCCCATCTCCTTCCTGAGATGTGCCCAGGCCCCTTTCTTGTGACCTCTCTCTGAATCAAAGAGCACCCTTTGAAGTGTACTGGGGGAGCCTGGCTCTCCCTCTCTTCAGTGAGTCCCACCCAGCGTACAGGAATGCAGTAATACACAAATTTGTCTGGGGGATTCCTCTACCTCCTCTCCTCATGTTTCACCATGCAGCCCTGGGGCTCCTACATGGAACCCAGAGTCAGCCATGTATTGTACCACTTGCAGGAACACATACACCCAGCACATGCATATAACTTACACGCACTGTACGGCACTACATCCTTTATGTGTTTTGCCACTCACAGGCTCACATACACCCAGCACATGCATATAAAATGCATGCATTGCACAGTACTGCATTAACCCCGTGTTGTACCATTCACAGGCACACACACACCAAGCAGATGTACATCTCACATGTACTGCGCAGCACTGCACACCATACTGATGTAGGCCAAGAGTGAGTTAAACTCATAGCAGCCGAACTTTAAATGAATGAGCCTGTAGGCCTCACTCCAGTGACACAGATAAAAAGGACCTGTTCACTCCTACTGATCACTACACGGTATGCTGCCCCCACATGCTCATGCTGCTTAACTCCTTGTGAAGGCAGTGACCTTCCACTACTATGAGGGTAGCAGGTTGGGCAACAAGAATGCAATCCGTGAGAAAGGCAAATGTCATGGTGCACACGCATGATCCATTTTTGCCTATGACAACAAAAATCAGCATTAGGGATCCATACATCCGTACAGTTGGGCACGTCCAATACCATGCAGAGGACATTTCCATCCCAACATTTGATCATGTTATTTGCATCTTTGTATCATGATTGTTAGACCTGGCATCCTTAGGGTGGTCTTCCCCCAAGCTTTTTGCTTTTTACCTTCACGTTTTGCTGTATCTTTTTGTTGGCCTTAGGACTCTGAGCACTTTACCACTGCTAATCAGTGCTAAAGTGCACGTGCTTCTTCGCTAAACGTGTGTAATTGGTGTATACCTGTTTGACATATTTGATTTACTTGTAAATCACTTTTAAAGTGGTATGCCATATACCCAGGGCCTGTAGGTTAAATGCTACTAGTGGGCTGCAGCACTGATTGTGCCACCCACAGATATAGTCTTTCAAACCTGTCTCAGGCCTGCCACAGCAGTGCCTGTGTGGGCAGTTTACTGCCACTTTGACTTGGCATTTAAAACTAATTGCCAAGCCCTAAAACTCCCCTTTTATTACATATAACTCACCCCTGAGGGTAGGGTGCTATGTATGTTAAAGGTAGGACATGTACTGTTGTGTTTTGCATGTCCTGGTCATGACAGACAGCTAAATTCGTTTTTCACTACTGTTAGGCCTACCCCTTTCATAGGTTAGCATTGAGAATTTCATTACAAGTCCGGAGGCTACCATTATGTAATAACCTTTTATTGCTGCCCCAACATGCAGCCCTTTAAAGACGGTACATTACATCATGAATAAGAACCTTCAAAACAGCATATAACTCCATGGTAACTAGGCATCCTCCTCTTTTATTCACTGTTCCTCTACAGTTTAGTATGCCTTCACTTGCTTTAGCCTTACTTAGCTTGTATTGGTACTTATTATAACTGTTTTCTTACCTGAGATCTTCTCAGGTAAGTGTCGCAGTGTTCTTTCTTTTCACTCCCTTTCAATTTTTGGTTGGGTTGTTATTGAGTTTTCTTCAGGTTTTTTTTTTAGGTATTTGTACTCTTAAACCTCTTATTTCGTTTTAAGGGGTATTTATTGTAAGTCTCTTATTTCATTCTTAGACATATTTTTAGGGACGTCCCTGATGGCTTTAGATTATTGTAAATTTGCTATGTTCTGGGGACACGGGCTACTACCAGCGGTTCCCCACTATTTCTTCTTTAACCACAAACCTCCCTCAGCAAGAAGAGGTAGCGGAAGGGACACGGGGGCACAGAGCACTTTCCGTGACCTTTCGCTAGTCTCCTCTTTCCAGCCACGTGTACTATAAAGGCGCACAGCCTATGCGAACCCTCTGGAATCGGGAGGCAAGGGAGATGCCCGTGCCTTCGTCGGCAGGGCCGGATATTAAGGGTAAGCCCAAGAGGCTACCCACTGCCCCTCCAAATCTCTTCCGCCCGTCTTCAGAGACACACGGTCAACAAAGTGGCATTTTTTATTAAAAATAGAAACGGGACTACCGAACAAAGCTGCCATATTTGTTCGGGCTTAGGCCATCATAAAAAAAAACATATAATGCTACGCATTACAATAACGACGTGGGCAACGCAAGGCTATAACCACTGATCAGCTGAGCCGGTAGGAGAGATTTGTTACAGACAGCCACCATTAAGATCCTTTTGGGATATTTTTAAAAAAAAGGAGGAAAGGTATATTCCCATGGGCAGATTAATAAGTTGGTCCCTCCTTTAAGGCAGTTTTCCTTTTTTGAGACATCATGTCTGATATGAAGTACAGGGAACTGTTGATACCCCCCTCAATGAAAATATGTTTATGAGGTTTTTTGAGAGGGAGTTTAAGTCCTCCCTGAAAGAGGCAATGGAAGCCATTCTTAATAAAAAAGAAAAGGGTTTCTTCTGCTGAGGTGGATTCGTTGATCCTTTCAGAGGAGGAAAACCCTTTGCCTCAAAAGGAGGTAAGGCCTCAAAAAAGACCAGGCACATGACTAATTAAGAACATTCTGTGGGCAGCCTAAGCGCTGCAAAAGAGCGAGAGCAATCCTTGGGTAGGCTAAGTGCTACAGATAAGCCAGGTATCTATAGCGGCCCCACTAGTTAGAGCAGCCATATTGACGCAATTAGCATGGGTGTCCCTCGCGGCACAAAAAGATCAAGTGACCTTTATGGCACAAAAAAATGCAGTTTTCAAACTGATAATGAGGAATACCCATTTTGAATTGACTTTGAGGATGATGAATATATTTTGGATCCTCTAGAAACCCTAGATAATGATTTCCTCGATGAGGACCTGGACCAGCCTTCCAGTTCAAACGCAATTAAGGACCCTTCCGGTGTGGAGATGTTTAATCCTACCCGTATCACACATCCGAGAAGGTCAGATTGGTAGCCCATGGAGCATGTAAGTTCTAGATTCGCAAGTCCCTTGATAAGGAGACTCAGAATTTAATGATGGCAGAGTGCTCCAGGGCTTTCCTAGATAACAAATCAGGGATGACTCCTAATTTAGACCCAGAGTTATTGACCTTTCTGTTAAAGACAGGAAGGGACCTTAGAAAGGGGCTTGAGTGTTGCCTTACGCAGTGCCAAGATGAAGTGTTAGACGCTGTGGGTCTACTTGCCAGAATACTAGATTTGGTGGAAGAGGCTTCATTTAAGGGCATCCCTGTGTGTGTGGAGCTTCTCCATGGCTGGAGTCAATGGGCTTTATGCCTCCTCAGTAATGCCAATGCTGGCTTAACTGCCAAGCGTAGGAGAGGTATCTTAATGATAATAAACCCTAAGGGGCAGATTTACAAGGAACTGACGCATCTGCATAGATGCGTCAGTTTCCTTGCACCAGCGTCAAATGTCCTTGCGCCACCATGGATGCGCTGTATTTACAATACAGTGCTCCATGGCGCAAGGATTAACAGATGCATCAGAAATTCTGATGCATCTGTTGGCCCAAAAGTCATGCATTGCTGGAGTTGTGTCGCAAGCACGACGCAACTCCTGCAATGTATTTTGAGGCCTATACTTATTGTACTGTGTCACTCCTTATGCCTGCTTCAAGCAGGCGTAAGGTTTTGATGCGGTGGCGTCCTAAAAGTGGCGCAGTGAAATCTTGTAGATTTCACTGTGTCACTTTTATGAGGCCTTCCTGCATGGGAACGCCCACCCAGCATACATTATACCTGACGCAGGGCTTTACAAAGTTGTAAATAGGCCACATTGTTTTCGCCGCCGTTGCGTCAAGAAAAGTGACGAATTGCGGCGCCCCTAAGTTGCCCCTAAGTTGGGAGATCTTCCTATCAAGGAGACCCAAGGAGACCCACGGAGACCCGAATGGTGTACTCTTCGGAGAGAATTTTATCAAGACACTCGGAAAGAATGTCTCGACTTTCTCTGCCTTTAGTAAGGCACAAACGAGCATGAGGTGCATGTTCAACAATAGGATTTTTGGAAGGGCTGACAGGACGGGACTGGATGTCAGCTGCGGCCATCAGAGGTCCCAGTACTACTGGCAGAGCCAACGTGATTACGAAAGGAACTTCCATGCAAACAGTACTTTCTTCACGCAAAGAGTTTGAGCACCTCGCGCACGAGGCAGCAGGGGCAGATTCCTGGGAGCTGGACATCAAGGTAAGATTTTCACCTCCTACTGGTTCTTCTCACTCAAGGGTAGGGGGAAGACTATGTTTTTTCGCCCCAAATTGGTCAGCCATAACAAACGATTCTTGGGTATTGCAGACTGTAAGGGGTTTCAAGATAGAGTTCTGCCAGTCACCTTTCCAAAGGTGTTGACCAAGGGAGTTAGTCCTAGATCATGAGCAAACAGCACAGGTAGATTCAGAGGTGGTTCAAATGTTACTCAGAGGAGCTATTTGCAAGGTGTCCAACCCAGGAAAGGGTTTTGTGAGTACTGTCTTCCTAGTAAAGAAAAATGACAAGGGCTGGTGTCTAGTGATAAACTTTAAGGAACTGAACATGTTTCTAGTTTACAGACACTTCAAGATGGAAGGAATCCATCTTTTAAGGGGCATTCTGCAAGAAAAATATTGGCTTGTGAAGTTGGACCTCAAAGACGCCTACTTCACAGTTCCTATGGACCTACATTCTCAGAAGTATTTGCGGTTCAGTTGGAAAGGGGTAATTTATCAGTTTTGTTGTCTTCTCTTTGGTCTCTCTTCAGCCCCTTGGTGCTTCACCAAGGTCCTAAGACCGGTAGTTGCCTTCTTTAGAAGGAGAGGTGTGCATTTAGTGATTTACCTAGACGATATGCTGCTGATGTCTCAAGATCAGGGAGAATTGTTGAAGCACATGAAATTGGCAACGTATCTCCTAGAGGCATTAGGGTTCATTTATCAATGTGGAGAAGTCTGTTATGATTCCTACTCAGAGTCTGGAATTCCTGGGGTTTCAGTTCGATACCATTATGGCTCAGTTGCGTCTCCCACTACAAAAGTTGTCCAAGATCGAGAAAGAGGTAGCTTATGTCTTATCAAATGATGTAGTGAGTTTGCTAGGTCCGGCAAGAGTGGTCGGCCTTCTGTGCTCTTCCATCCAAATGTATTCCCCGGGTCCATTGCGTTACGGAGCTCTGCAGAGGCTGAAATCCTTGAGGAAAGGTTTATGGTACACAGATACAATTCCTCTCTCTCAGGAGGCTCGACATGAACTTCTTTGATGGTGGAGCAACCTGGACAGCTGGAATAGCAAGGCGATTTTTGGGAATGTCCCAGACTATAGGTAGAGTCGAATGCAAGCAGACTTCGGGTGCAAAGCTAGGACAGATAGAAACTGGGGGGAAGTGGTCCCGGGAGGAACTTCCTTTACACATGAATTTCTTAAAAATGATGGCAGGTTTGAATGCTTTGATGAGCTTCAAGACCACTTTAAGAAACAGTGTTGTGTTGATCCGATTGGACAATTTTACAGCAGTATCTTATATCAATCGCCTAGGGGATGCAAGATCAAATAAAACTTGCAGACCTGGCCCAAAATTTGGCATTTCTGTTGGAGTCAGAAAATCCTTCTGAAAAGCAGAGTTTATTTCCCATCATAAGAACAAGAGAGCAGACTGAAACTCAAGGTTTTTAAGGGATTCCAGTGATTGGAAACTGAACCCAGTGTTTTTCGAAAGGATTCAGAACTTGTGGGGTCCGTTTCAGGTGGATCTGTTTGCCAGCAGATTGACCTTTCAGGTAGATTGCTACTACAGTTGGAGGCCATATCCCGAGGCTTTGGCAGTAGATGCTTTGCTTCACGTTTGGAACGGAGAAAATTGTTATGCATTCCCTCCTTTTGCACTAATACAGAGGGTGTTATTAAATGTACGGAGGGAGCGATGCATCATCGTCTTGATTACTCCGTTTTGGAATACTCAGGTGTGTTGGCAGTGGAAGTTCCATGTTTGATTCCAGGGAATTCAGGTCTTTTGATAGTACAGGAAGGGGAAGAGCATCCTCGTCTGTTAGAAGGAAATATAAACCTTCTTGTTTGGAGGATTCCAGGAAATATGGCAGATATTCAGGCCTTTCAGGAGAGGCTAAGAGCCTACTGAATGAATCGTGGGCACCAGGGACAAATAAAAGATATACAGGAGTGTGGAGAAAGTGGTGTAGTTGGTGCTAGGAACGGAATTTGGATCCCGTGGAGGCTCCTGCAGTAAATATAGCGAATTTTCACGTAATTTTATTCAAATCAGGCCTGTGCTATAGAACAGTTAACTGTTACAGATGGGGCATTTCTGCAGTACACTCCCTAGTGAATGACTTTGCTATAGGTAGTGACCCTTTGATCCGCAGGGTAATGAAAGGGATAAGACTTAAACGTCCTCCTAGTGTTAGATATAATTCATTATGGATCGTTAATCTGATTTTTGACCTATTTGTCTCTTGGCCTGAAAATTCCTATCTTTCAAGAAGACAGTTATCACTGAAGTTGGTGACTTTATTCTGTCTAATATCTTTTAGAAGAGAATCGGATGTTAAGTCATTAGAGATTTGTAATAGATATTATTCGCCAGATGGAGTTCACTTCAAAATATAGAAGAGAACCAAAATAATGTCCTAGAACATCTTTTTAGCCCTCTTTTAACGACTGAAAGAAGATGTGTGCTATGAATTGCATGAAAGTTTATGAACAAAGCATGCTTGATGTTAGACCAGATGGCGAGGAACAGTTACTGATCTCTTTTATCAAACCCTTCAGGGCATTATCATTTCAAGATGGGTAAGAGCAGTGATGTCTGAAGCAGGGGTAGATTTGTCTAAATTCGGAGCGCACTCTTCTCAGGGCGCAAAGGCCAGCAAGGTGTTTTGGGCAGGAGGTTCACTTACAGATATATTGAAAGATGCTGATTGGTTAAGTGCTTCCACTTATGCGTCCTTCAAAAAAAGACTCAAAACATGGCTTTTTCCCTAAACTCATGCGCTAACACCTGCAATCAATCAATCAATCAATCACGGCATTTATAGAGCGCGCTACTCACCCGGGAGGGTCTCAAGGCGCTGGGGGAGGGGGTAAGTTACTGCTCGAACAGCCAGGTCTTGAGCTGCTTCCTGAAGGCGAGATGGTCCTGGGTTCGCCGAAGGTGAGTGGGGAGGGAGTTCCAGGTCTTGGCCGCCAGGTAGGAGAAGGATCTTCCTCCGGCGGTGGTTCTGCGGATGCGTGGTACGGTGGCGAGGGCGTGGCTGGTTGATCGTAGCTGGCGTGTGGGCGTGTAGAAGGACATGCGGTCGTTGAGGTACTTTGGGCCCAGGTCGTGGAGGGCCTTGTGTGCGTGGGTGAGGAGTCTGAACGTGATTCTCTTGCTGACGGGGAGCCAGTGCAGGTCTTTCAGGTGTACCTGCTTGTCCTGTCTCACCTCAGCGCTGGGATGCCCAAGGGTAGCCACATGCGCTTTACAAATCCCCTAAACTTAAACTTAAACTTATGCATGCTTTTCCCTTAAGCCTGTGGAGCATTTGAGCAGTGTGGCACTGAGAAGCTTTTAACATGCATAATGGTAGCCTCCGGTCTTGTAATGAAATGGCGATTTTACAAGTATCATTCAGAGAGAATCTTGATTTCATTAAAGACTACAGAGGCTAACATTATGCTACCCACCACACCCATTTGGGTTAAGTTGTAGAGTTTTGTTGTGGGATATGATTTACTATTATTTATAGTGTTTATTAATCTAACCACTGCTTCCTTTTAGCAAGATTATGAATGCGTATTTATGTTTTTCCTATTGGTATCACTTGATATTTTCAATTCTTTTCCAGAGAATTTGTTACTGTGAAACTTTCACGAACCCAGTCAAGTGCAATTAGTTGAAGTCCTCAGAATAAAGCAATGTGGGATTCGCTGTTTTTCTTCACAGCTTTAAGAGGACCGTGCCTAGTTACGATGGAGTTATATGTTGTTTTGAAAGTTCTTATTGGAATGTTTTTATTCATGATGGAATGTATGTTCTTTAAAGGGCTGCATGTTGGGGCAGCAATAAAAGGTTATTGCATAATGTTAGCCTCCGTAGTCTTTAATGAAATCAAGATTCTCTCTATATGATAATTGGAGAATCACCATTCCCTTATACCCTTTTAGGATCACTGACAGAATATCGAGTACCAGAATATCGAGATGCAAAAATATCGGGACATAAATATCGTTGTCAAAAATATCGACCTCCTATCTTCATAATGGTAAGTACAAAAATATCGAGAAAAAAATATCGTTGTTAAAAATATCGAAGTACAAAATATCGTTTTTTTATATGTATAAAAAATAATGTAAAATAAATTAAATAATACATTTAACTTAAAAACAATATTTAGATTTATTTGTAAATTTTAACAATTATAAGTAATAAATTTAATTTAAAAATAAATTACACATACATATATAAAATGTAATATATATATATTTGCTTAAAAATAATTAATAAATAATAATTTTAATTAATTATAAAATGTTACAAATATATTAAAAATTATAAATAAATATATATAGACATACACCTGTAGCATAAAAATTATATTAAAAAATTATATTATAAATTAAGGGGCTCATTACGATGGCGGGCGGAAGCACAACCGCCGTGTTGGCGGATGCAAAAACCACCAGTTACCGCCGGCACGCAGCAGTCCACACGCCCGCCCAATTACGATGCAAAAAGTAGGCCAAACACCGCCGGCAAGCCAGCAACACCGTCCGCCATCAAAGTGCGCTCGTACACGTAGCGGCGCAGCTAACTGACACACACCGTCCGGCGAAACACGTCCCGCCCGGCGCATAAATTACGATGCCGCAAACAAACGGCTCCCACGGCCAAGAGATGCCGTACGACAAACCGAAGCGGTAACACGGACGCCCGAGCACGGACAACGAAGAAGCGGCTCCCCGAGCATGAATCCAGCACTGCAGGCCCTCCCCATGCTCCTGCTGATGCACCACCAAGGACGCAACGTACCGCGGAGACGCAGGTAGAGCACACACACAACAAGTGCACGCAAACAGCGCACACAGTGCAAGGGCGGAAAAAGCGGACAACCCCCACCAGCGCGTGTACACTACACATCCACCATTGCATCCACATATGACACACAGGCCAAATCGTAACATCGCGGAACACATGTGTACACACCACCTGGGACTAGGAACCAACAACCCCGTCACGGCCCCAAAGCGGCGATGGCGCCGCCACACATGCGCACAACGCAGAGGCCAACTGCAGCGCCATGCATGCGTCGCACACAGACACAGGGACACAACCAAGCAGCACACACATCAGCCCCACCCCGAACGCACATGACACGTGACAGGCCTGCCACAGACATGTCCCCAACGCCCAATTCACGGACAACACCCAACGCCACACAACCGACGCACACATGTCAGTGAAGACACGCAACAGCAGGACACACCCCAGTGTAACAAACATGGCGTAGCACACAGCGGCGGCAACACCAGCTAGGAGAAGCAGGGCCCCTTCGGGAAGAGGAACGCCAGTACCACACTGAAACACCCATACCACCCTGCACATATGAACAAGACATATAAAGCGGAACACCAAAGAGCCCGGGGACCGACAACAGGTGGCCCAAGAATAACATTCACACACAAGGCCCAACGCAGAGCGGAAAGGCAGCCTGCCGCCCACACAAGGGAGAGCAGACAGCACTGAATGACCTTCCATTCCAACTCCGAAACCACAGCCCTACGACAGAAGCCGGTGAATACAGCCATTGTCCAAGAATAGACCAACACAGGCTTGCCGAGGGGACCGACCACAGGGCAGATAGCGCATATCACAGAAGCACACAACGGACGGGGAAGAAAGAAGAAAACACTCCCCCATGTCGGCCACATGCAAGTTAATTGGAAGGAGTCACACATCACTGACCTTGAACTGTCTGAGAAGCATGTGGGAAGAGGGCCCGTGTCCTCCAAACAAGCCAACAGAACACAAGTCCTGTCTCCCTACGACTACACAGAGCTCACAGCAACCTCGGAGCGTGCACATTGCAGACTGCACACACAGCCGGAGCACGCCACCACAACGCACCGCTGCGAAATGGCAACCGCAACACACCTACCCAACTACGCCGAACAGCTCAAGCTGTACAAAACCAACCTGTTTCATACATTGGGATGCGATCTCCTGTCCCTGATGAACGTAAGTTACCGACTGACTTACCGCATCACATTGTTCAGCTGCGTCATGCCCGTCTTCTACTGTCGGAGGTGTCCTACCAGCATCCCGTGGAGATATGCCTCTCCAACCCGGCATGTCTGAAGGCGGACCTGCTACCACTACTCCTCCCTCTGGACGCACACGACAGGGCCTGCTCTGCCTATGGGGGCATGGCGTATGTGGCCAACATCGCACCCGCACTGAAATGGGACCACTGTGCCTCCACACGACGGATCATCGAGAACAGCTACATCGAATGTCACCCAGCATGCCCCATCATGGTCCTCCAAGGGACAACTTACGAACAACACCTTGACAGCCACCATCCGCTACATTGGCTGGCAAACATGTACACCACCAATGACATGGAAGCCCTGCTGGGCGGCATTGCATACCTGACAACCTGTAAATTCGTCGGACCACAACGCAGGTTCCCCGATTGACCTATGATGTCCAACCCCGCACCCATGCTTAGCTTCCGCACGGATCTGGCCAGTCACCACCACAACAGCCATACCAAGCGACCGGCAACTGTAACCACACCATCAACGACATCGCCATGACATCGGATATGACCGGGACATGCACACTGTTCCCCATCACATCCAGGAACACCGCATGCATCGTGGGAGGCAGTGGCATGGGCTCTGTGTATCGCACCCACATGGACGGAACTGCACGAACAACCAGGACACGACATGGATCCAGCGCCCATGGACACACACACCGCTCAGTGGACATGAATAGGTCGCCTGGAGTCTGTGGGTGCTGCACCCCTCCACCCCCGCCCCGGAAATCCCATACCAGGACCTTTGCATGGACGACAAGTGCATACAACAACAACACGACCCCAGTGACTGTGACATGTCCAGTAACCACCACAGTGCAACAACAAGTGGCACGCCGCTGCATGCACGCAAGCACATGCCCTGATGTCATCTCACATGCACGCGTGCATGAGGAACAACCGCAGCAAACCTGTCACATGGAACTGAGATGGACTGTGCCCATGATGCCAAGCGGTCTGGTAGGCTACATGTATACCGTCTGTGTCAAAGTCCGCAGCTCCGCAGCTATACGTAAATGTACATTAGCACAGCCTTGGCCAAGCAGATGTCACTCTGAAGCCCACATCCCACATGCAACAGCCAATCACATGTAACCCCACACCCTATCCCATTTGCAATCATGCTCAGTATATCCTCAACATGTATTCCGCTGCCAGTAGTGTCCACTATACTGCATCACAGAGGACAGAAGACTCAATATAATGTTTGAAACCAAAACTGTCTCCGCTGACTCATTTCACAAGTACGAATGAGAGAGGATGAGAGTATGTGAAGTACACGGCAGTCGTGACATGACCATGTAGTCCACTGGTATTGGATGTCAACGCAAATGAGTAGCACAACTGTGGAAGACACACATGTGTCGTGTGAAGTCGTATGGACGCAGTGCTCAGGTGGGTGGGTGTGACGGGTAGATGCGCACATGCCAAGTTGGAGCACGCCGTGTTGGGAGGGGTCATGAACAGTACACCACCGCTTCCCTGGGCATTGTGAGAGGACACCTGTCGGGGAGTGAACACGTGTGTGCACAGCAGCCGGGCACACGTACAAAGCGGTACCAGGCGCACCTCAGCCCACCCTCTGTGGACAAGCTGGATCCTGTTGTGCGCCCGCCATGCCCCTTGACAAGGCACACACAGCCCCAGTCGACCAGGTGTAACCCCAACATAGTCAATCCGCACAGGCGATACAGGGCACGGGATGGCAGTGGAGCATGGTGTGTGAGAGGTCTCCTCGCGCTCCTCCTGGTCATATCACGCAGGCAATAGAACCTCAACGTCTAGCATGGCACAAGTCAAATGGAAGTGTAGGGGGACGCACCACAGCACGAGCAGCACTGACGTCACGGGAGGTGGCTCGCACCATCCCATCCATTGCCCATCATACCAACCACGCCACATGCCATTGCGACTAAGTGCAAGCGCGTGCGCCACCACCCCGAGCCCTCCCCAGAGAGGCCAAAGAGTGAATGTGTGGGCCATCAGCCACAGACGGACGCGGCCTGGCCGCAAGGGCAGCCACAGCCACTGGGTGTCGCAGGTGGCGGATCCGGAAGGCGAAGACTGTGATGCATAGTCCATGCAGGCCGGGTCTCCATTTGGGGCACCACGCAGGTGGACGGCGATCCCGCCACACATCATACCCTGAGACAGCCCACTCGTGCAACTGGACCCACACATACACTCCTTGCCCTCTCTGGTGCGAGCTTGGGGCTGCCTGTGCAAGCGCTAGCCTCGCAGGTGAGCATGCATATTGGGGGAGCGAGGGGAGGACATGAGGGCTGGGGCGAAGATGACTGTATCACTGTCAGTTAGTACAAGGGATGACCCAGATGTGGAAAGGAAGAGACGTGTCCCGTGTGTACTGCAACTAGTCGCCAATCCAACTACCCCCATGTCCGGAATGTAAGCCCGCACCTAGGCCCGCCCATCCGCCACATCGAACATACCACCAGCACGACAACCTTCCCATTCGAAACACTGACTGGGGGTGGCGACCAGTGTACAATCATGTGTAGCCTACCCACGCGTACATGTGGGCCCTCCATGATCCATGTCACCTGCGGCAAAGTCATGACATGCGCAATGAGGGAAGTGAGGAGAGCTGTCCGCTCCACGCGCAGAAGGTGCATCAGCTCCACAGACCCAGCAGCAAGTCCAGCAGGGGTCACATGTGCAGGAGCAGCTGTGCCTGGTGTGAAGGCACATGCATATAGACAGCACATCGACCAATGTGTAGTCTGCCCACATCTACAGTCCATCATCATGCGGACATAGGAATTGAACACAGGGCAACACATCTTCAGTTGGTGCACCCACCGTGACCAACAATGCGCAATCATCGACGTACCCGCCCTGTGCATGGCCCCCACCCAACGGAGGCACATCCAGTGCCACCATCCCACACACACAAGCCTTCCACGGAACATGCTGTGTCCAATGGTTAGTACAGAGTCAGCGCCCATCTGGTGGATCCTGAACAGGAGACACATGCACACACATGCCAGCTCCCACTATGTACGTCTGCCACCTGGCACGTGCAATGTAACCTCTCACCTGTGACGTGTGACTGCAAGCACACAGCCGTCTTGGCATGGGGCTGTCAATGTGGACACCTGTCAATGTTTCGGGAGGTGTGATCCGTACAGTGCTGTACATAGGGTGCAGTGCTGACACCTACTACTGTCTCATATCCCCTCGTGCCACAGGTCCCACTTGTTTTGGCCGCTCAGCCTGTGCCCACATCGTCGTAAGTCGTGTGCCATACTCATCCAGCCGCGGAAGCAGTTCCATGCTCAGCAGACATTCATGTTGCCGTGGCGTTGCCGCTTGACGGATATGCAGTCAGTCCCCATCAGCACGCCCCGCAAGTCATGGGGGCCTAGATCCCCATGTGCATGCACATGGCAGTGGTTTGTATCACTAGCCATTGCCATTGTTGGGAGACCTGTGTAAGTGTATTGTGGCCGTGCCGTCCCAGCTTGACAGCTGGGCTGTGGCTCATGTGCTTGCTCAGTCATGTCAGTGATGTGTATGCGAAATTGCTATGTGTCGTGTTGCTTTGACATGTGTCCTCTGCCATTGTCCCTAGGCGGAGACCGAACATTGACCGCCCATGCCAATTGCTGGCGGACATGGACGATACAGAGGTTATTAGGAAGTTTCGGCTGGACAGGCCAACCCTGCATCGACTGTGTGCCATGTTAGAACCCCATCTCCGTCCCCGCAGGGTGTATCCGACTGCTGTCACCCCCACGGCTAAGGTGATGGCCGCCATGCATTTCTTCGCCACTGGGTCATTCCAGCACACAGTGGGCATTGGAGGAGGGATGTCCCAGCCCATGTTCAGCAAGGTGCTGAGGGATGTACTGGCAGCCATGATGCTGTGCCGAAACAGGTACATCCGCTTCCCCAGGGCTCGTGAATTGGCGGCAGTGAAGGGTGCATTCTATGCCCTTGGCAGAATCCCACACGTCGTTGGAGCCATTGACTGCACACATGTCGGCCTTGTTCCACCACAGGCCACTGAGCACCTGTACCGCAACAGGAAGCACACGCACTCCCTGAATGTGCAAGTGGTGTGCCTTGCGGACATGGTGATCACCCACGTGTGTGCAAAGTTCCCAGGCTCGGCCCATGACGCACACATAATGCGCAACAGCATCTTGCCATGACTGATGTCCAATATGCAACAGGATCGTGCCTGTATTGTCGGTGAGTATGTGGAGTGGTGTAGCGTGCTGGTTGTGCGATGCTGTCCCCTGTCCAGTTGGAATAGCAACGGTTCTCTGTGTCCCTCACACCCAGGTGACTCTGCGTACCCGAATGGGGCATGGCTGCTCAGTCCATTGAGGAATCCTCGCACCCCAGCAGACGATCGCTACAATGAGGCACATGGGAGGACCAGACGTGTGGTCGAGCGTACCTTTGGCCTCCTCAAGTCCAGGTTCAGGTGCCTGGACCGCACCGAGGGTGCGCTGGCGTACTCCCCACAGAAGGTGTGCCGGATAGTGGTGGCGTGCTGCATGCTGCACAATCTGGCCATTCGGAAGCAGATCCCCCTCATCGTGGATGACGGAGATCAACCAGGGCCCCAGCCCGCAGACCAGGACAGCTCGAGTGAGGAGGACAGCGGAGAGGAGGAAGCTGGTAATGTGCGGCAGCAGCTCATCGCCCGCTACTTCACTTGACGGTGAGTGTCCATGTACGACGGCTGATGTGGCTGTATCTGTGCAGGTGTGTGTGTGTGCTGTGTCAGGGTGGCCGTTTGTTCACTGCGTGCTGTGTGTCAACGCTCCATGGCCAGGGTAGTATGCCACTGTTGGTGGCTGTGGCATTGTGCCCTAGTGCTCTGTGCGATGTGTGTACATTGCTTGTAGTTGTTGACATGTACTGTGTGATGGGTGTGTGACACACTCATTGAATGTGCTCCTGTTCTGTCTCCCACCCCTAGGTCCCTACAGGCCCTCCGGATTCCATTGCCATGCCACGCATCAGGTGCCTTTCCGCCCAAGGTGGCCATTGTATTCCGTACAAATAAAACACAGGGCACAAACAGCAGTTAGTGTAAAAGGTGCATTTATTTCAAACTGTGACATGTGATTGTGTGTAAGGTGATGACAAAAGTGGTGCGTGCAGTGACAATGAGCTGTCGGTCATGGCTGCGTGATGCTCAGGGTGTACCCACTGGTTCTATGTCCATAGTCCACACACACATGCCATCCAGATGGCTGTGTGGAGTGGGATCGTAGTCCAAGTCAATGCAGTGGCTGGTCAAGGAAGGCTGGCGGAAGGCTGGCTGGCTGCCTCACTTGCGTTTGGAGCGTGCGAAGTCCTCCCGGGAGATCTGTTTCCACTTCGGACGGCCCCTTCCACGTTTGCAAGGGGGTGCCTGCTTGCGACATGCTGGTGGTTGAGGTGTGCTCACTGGCTGTGGACGCAGGGGAACTGGACACTGCTGCTCGACCCTGCGCCCCGGCAGGTGGTGGCGGAGGGGAGCTGCTGTCCCTGGCTGTGACCTCACCGCCACCACCAGCTGGCCCATGAGGTCCACGAGTTGGCCCATACGGGCGTCCATGGACCTCAGCACCCCCAGCACCTCACGCGTGTCTGAAGCAGACCGGACCCATTGTCCTTGGGCCTCTTCATAGGCCCCAAGGACTCTGGCCATTTGAGGCAGGGCATGGC
The DNA here is from genome assembly GCA_963921515.1 of Calotriton arnoldi. Lineage (NCBI taxonomy): Eukaryota > Metazoa > Chordata > Amphibia > Caudata > Salamandridae > Calotriton > Calotriton arnoldi. The sequence goes on along the minus strand of CAWUFW010001214.1, from coordinate 880,642 downwards.
TCCCAGGGGAGGCTGGCGTTTCCCTGACCCTGCTCCTCCTACCACCGGCCTGCCCACTAGCCACATTGCTCACCACGGTCCTCGCTGTGGCTCCCAGGGTGGATCCAGTCGGCCGGACCACCACCTGCGCTGGGGCTGGTGCCAGCGAAGACGTGGTGGTGGTGGCGGCGGTGGTGGTCGGTGCGGCGATGGTGGCGGTTGCGGCAGTGGTAGTGGCCACAATGACCGTGGGTGTGGCCGCAACGACAGTGGCAGCAGGGGGCTGGGAATGTTCAGCAGCCCTGGATGATGGGTTGGTGGGTAGGAGGGGTCCTGGGGAGCGGCTGGGCCCTGCCACACCAGATGGGCCTGCTTGGTGGTCCGTGTCCGAAGAGGAGGACAGATCCTCCAGATCCGTGTGTCCTCGTTGGGGGCTTGTAGGCTGGCTGTGCTGGCTGCTGGCTCCATCCCCAGCATCCAGCAGTTCGTCACCTGTGGAGAGAATGAGATTTGTTATTGTGTTGCACCTGGCGAAGTATGTATTTGTCGTCTGACATTAACAGTTCGTGCAATCTCGTACATGGGTTTCCCGGAGGCGTGTGTGTGGCTGTAGCATCTGTAGTTGTGTGTGCTTGGCAATGGGACTGTGTGCTGTGCACATGTGGCATGGGACGGATTGGCCATGCCGATGGGTGTGTTGCTGTGCCCCTACTTATTGTGACTCTGGTGTATGCGGGCTCCTGGCCCATCCTGGGTCTGGTTTGTACTTTGCTTTTGGTGTTCAGATGGGACGCTTAGGAACGCATATGGCAACATGGGGGCCATGCCCCAGATTCGCATTTGGGTGGGAATATGCTTTTGGGGTTCAAATGGAACGCTTAGGAACGCATATGGCAACATGGGGGCCATGCCCCAGATTCGCATTTGGGTGGGAATATGCTTTTGGGGTTCAAATGGAGCGCTTAGGAACGCATATGGCAACATGGGGGCCATGCCCCAGATTCGCATTTGGGAGGGGATATGCTTTTGGGGTTCAAATGGAACGCTTAGGAACGCATATGGCAACATGGGGGCCATGCCCCAGATTCGCATTTGGGAGGGGATATGCTTTTGGGGTTCAAATGGAACGCTTAGGAACGCATATGGCAACATGGGGGCCATGCCCCAGATTCGCATTTGGGAGGGGATATGCTTTTGGGGTTCAAATGGAACGCTTAGGAACGCATATGGCAACATGGGGGCCATGCCCCAGATTCGCATTTGGGAGGGATATGCTTTTGGGGTTCAAATGGAACGCTTAGGAACGCATATGGCAACATGGGGCCATGCCCCAGATTCGCATTTGGGAGGGAATATGCTTTTGGGGTTCAAATGGAACGCTTAGGAACGCATATGGCAACATGGGGGCCATGCCCCAGATTCGCATTTGGGAGGGAATATGCTTTTGGGGTACATGCTGTGAGCCATGGGTGCCGAACGTGACATGTGTTGTGGCAGCATGACAGTGCATGGTTTGAGGTGTGTGCATGCTTGACATGGCCTGCATATTTGCTGTCTGTTGTGATTACTGGACATGGCATTGGACGCATCGTTATGAGTGAGTGATGGTTGTGTGCCAGCCAACGTATTGCAGTTGTCCCATCTCCTTGGTGTGCGTGCTACCCTGTGCCATGTGCATCACTGCAGTGCTCGGGGGTGTGGCCCATGTTGTGTGTTGTTGCTCACAGTGTGTCGTGCGCTTCATTGACTTCTGGCACATGGTTGGTCATGGGCATGTATCTTAGCGTGACTGCTGTATGTGTGGCAGCTGTGCGGATGACATGCCTTTCATGAGACTGGGGCTGACGGATGGGATGGATGGTATGTTGTATGTGCATGGTGTGTCTGTGTGTTTGATGGGTTCAGTGGTGTTCGTGTGCATTTATGTTGTTCCGCTCTGTTGCGTCTAGTGTTGTTTGTCTTACATAGGCGTAGTTGTGGGGTGTGTGGTTGACAGGCAGTAGGGGCTACATGGACAGGACTTCAATGGTGTTTCGGTTGTGTGTGATGAGTTGCACAGTGGCTGCCGTGTGGTACTATATTCAGTGTGGCTTGTGCATGCAGACGTGGCTCCTTGGGTGTTGCTATGTCTGTGATGGGTCATGTGGGGTGTGAGTCTGTTGTTCATGTCCGTGTGCACATTGTTCACTTGTTCGTGACGGTGGGCGGTGCTGCGTGTTCGTCTGCTACGTGACATGTCCCATGTGTTGGTCAGTGTTACGGTCCTCATGCCTCCAGTAATCCAGCCCTTTCCAGTTTCCCACCTGCAAGTTGTTCGTGCGTGCACTGTACTGGATGCCACATGGCTCTAAGCGGGGGTGCTCCATGTTGCAGGTCTGTGGGGGTGGGGGGGTGTTGTGGGTCGTGGGGGTGGCTGGACACCCACTGACACCCGATTGCTGTGGACCGTGATGTCTGCCTTTCGGCTGTCGTTGTGCACTGCGGTGGCTGACACGTGGCTGTGGGGTGTGGGGTATGCTCCTCCTTGCTGTGCTGTGGACTAGGGGCCTGGTGTGTGTTGTACTTGGGCTGTCCACCGTCCCACCCACTGCACTTTGTGTTCCTGCCACTTACCTGTTACTTGTCGGTTAGTGCAGCTGTGGCGGACACATGGGTGTGGTGGGTGCTCGTTGTGGCGCTTCTGGCATATTTGGGGACCTGTTGGTGGTTACGTGGCTGGCTGAGTGTACACATGTCCCCACGTATCTTACAGTTGTTCGGTTTGGGCTGTGTGTGGTGGTGTCTGTTGCATGTGTGTGTGATGTGTTGTGTATTGTGTGCTGGACATGGGGGTGTTTGTCCCTGGGAGCTGTGGCATGGTGGTAGTGCATGTGAGTACATAGCGGTGTGCTGGTATACATTAGTTTGTACCTACCAGCCTCCACTCCCCTGCTAATCCGGCGAGGATCTCCGGATGTATTATGACTCGCACCTTCTCCTCCCACGCTTTGAAGGTCTTGAAGAGCGCGGGATTCCCTCCGCCAGTGACGGCAGCCAGCTCTCTGTTTTTGCCCTCCTTCTTCTTGACCAGGCTCTTGACGTCATTCCAACGTTTGTTTATTTCTCCTCTGTTCCTGGGCAGGGTCCCGACTGCATTGACCTGGTCTACGATCCGGTTCCACATTCTGTTTCTGGTGGCTAGTGGTGTGTGCTGGACCATGTTCCCATAGATTTGTGGGTACACCTTGATGATCTCGTCGACCATGACCGTCAGCTCAATGGGCGTGAACTTGGGCATTCTTTGTGGTGCCATGGTGTTTGTGGTGCTGGTGCGGTGTGTGTTGTGTAATGTGCAGGGGGTTTGTGGTGCAGGTGTTTGGTGGTGGTGGTGGTGGTTGTGATGTGTGCGTTTCTGTGGTGTGCTGCTGTCCTTGCTGTGTCACTGTGTCCTCTCCTCTCTGGTTTGCAATGTTGCAAGGGGCTGTGGTCTGTGGGAGTGCTGCTTTTGTACTTACCTATGTGGGTGTGTCCTCATGGTCTGTTGTTTTCAGGTGTGTTGTGTCTGGGGTTCTGGCCTTTGTATTTTTTGTTTGTCCGGGGGGGTGTTTTCGGGATGTGTACTGTGCTTGTGTATTTGTGCGTGCCTTGCTGTGTGGACTTGTTGGCCATGTTGTGTGCTATTGGTTTTGTGAGCGGATGGTTTCTGTGCAGGTACGTGGCGCCATGGCTTCTGCCGTGTCGATTCTCATCGGCGTTGTTTGCGCTGGCGGGCGGTATATTTGTAGTTTTCCCGCGCTCATGGCGGTGCGATCGTAATTTCACGTGCGGTGTGTCGGCCGTGAGGGCGGGCGGTTTTGTGTTGTCGTGCGTGTTTCCGTCCGTGGCGGGTGGTTTGACTCCGACTCCGGACGTTGGCGGGCGGTATTTTGTGTGATTTTCCGCCGATGGCGGTTTCGGTTTGTGTAATCGTAATGGCGTGGTCGGTGTTCAGACGGTGTGTGCGGGCGGATTTTTGCCGCTTCCATGCCTGGTGGATTTTTTTACGCCGGGTATCGTAATGGGCCCCTAAAATATTAAAATATTTAATATTTTTTAAACCTACATTTTACACTACATTGAGTGCAACAGTAGGGAAAGTGTTGGATAGCGTAGGGGAAAAAATTACAATTCCCACTCCAGCGAGTGCAACAGTAGGGAAAGTGTTGGACAGCGGAGAGGAATAATTTACTATTCCCACTCCAATGAGTGCAACATTAGGGAAAGTGTTGGATAGCGGAGGGGAATAATTTACTATTCCCACTCCAATGAGTGTAACAGTAGGGAAAGTGTTGGATAGCGGAGAGGGGAAAAAATTACTATTCCCACTCCAGTGAGTGCAACAGTAGGGAAAGTGTTGGATAGCGGAGGGGAATAATTTACTATTCCCACTCCAGCAAGTGCAACAGTAGGGAAAGTGTTGGATAGCGAAGGGATAAAAATTACTATTCCCACTCCAGTGAGTGCAACAGTAGGGAAAGTGTTGGATAGCAAAGAGGAATAATTTACTATTCCCACTCCAATGAGTGCAACAGTAGGGAAAGTGTCGGATAGCGGAGAGGAATAATTTACTATTCCCATTCCAGTGAGTGCAACAGTAGGGAAAGTGTTGGATAGCAAAGAGGAATAATTTACTATTCCCACTCCAATGAGTGTAACAGTAGGGAAAGTGTTGGATAGCGGAGGGGATAAAATTACTATTCCCACTCCAGTGAGTGCAACAGTAGGGAAAGTGTTGGATAGCGGAGGGAAAAAAATTACTATTCCCACTCCAATGAGTGCAACAGTAGGGGAAGTGTGGAATAGCAGAGGTGAATAATTTACTATTCCCACTCCAATGAGTGCTACAGCAGGGAAAGTTTTGGATAGCGGAGGGGATAAAATTACTATTCCCACTCCTGTGTGTGCAACAGTAGGGAAAGTGTTAGATAGCGGAGTGGTAAAAATTACTATTCCCACTCCAGCGAATGCAACAGTAGGGAAAGTGTTGGATAGCGGAGGGGAATAATTTACTATTCCCATTCCAACAAGTGCAACAGTAGGGAAAGTGTTGGATAGTGGAGGGGATAAAATTACTATTCCCACTCCAGCGAATGCAACTGTAGGGAAAGTGTTGGATAGCGGAGGGGAATAATTTACTATTCCCACTCCAACAAATGCAACAGTAGAGAAAGTGTTGGATAGCGGTGGGATAAAATTACTATTCCCACTCCTGTGAGTGCAACAGTAGGGAAAGTGTTGGATAGCGGAGGGGTAAAAATTACTATTCCTACTCCAGCGAGTGCAACAGTAGGGAAAGTGTTGGATAGTGTAGGGGTAAAAATTACTATTCCCACTCCAACGAGTGCAACAGTAGGGAAAGTGTTGGATAGTGGAGGGGTAAAAATTACTATTCCCACTCCAGTGAGTGCAACAGTAGGGAAAGTGTTGGATAGTGTAGGGGTATAAATTACTATTCCCACTCCTGCGAATGCAGCAGTAGGGAAAGTGTTGGATAGCGGAGCTAAACAATCGCTCGGAAGGCTGCCACTCTTTGCTGCTAGCCCTTTGGCCCTACCATGCACCCTGCACTTTGAACATAGTCCCTGGAGGGGCTATTAAATCCTTGTAGCGGTCCCGCAGCGCGGGAGACCGCTAAACAATCGCTCGGAAGGCTGCCACTCTTTGCTGCTGGCCCCTTGGCCCTACCACGCACCCTGCACTTTGAACATAGTCCCTGGAGGGGCTATTAAATCCTTGTAGCGGTCCCGCAGCGTGGGAGACCGCTAAACAATCGCTCGGAAGGCTGCCACTCTTTGCTGCTGGCCCCTTGGCCCTACCAAGCACCCTGCACTTTGAACATAGTCCCTGGAGGGGCTATTAAATCCTTGTAGTGGTCCCGCAGCGCGGGACGCGCGCGGGCGAAGACCGGGCCAAGACGGGCTTGTCATAGACCGACAGAGGCCGGGCTGGGCCACCCCTCTAAGGTTGGATTGATTTTACGTCCTGTTTCTTGAATCATTTTTCTGCCCCTAATTCTGATTCACTTGCAAGTTTGACTATTTGATTATAGGAAAAAATGGGTAAAAGGAAGACTGGTACCATAAGTTCTATTGCCCAGGGTACGGGAGGACAACAATCTCTGATGACCTACTTGACTGGTGCAATGGGGGCTATCGAGAAACAGATAAATTCTGTGGAAGAGACACTTTCCCAAGGCAGGTCGGGTTTGTCAACTGAAAGTAATACATGTGTCATTTCTCCTAATAAACCTTTAGCCGCAGCACCTGATGGGCAAGTTGGTCTGGGCGCTCAGAATGGGTGCATTCAGGAGTTATCAGACCATATTTATGTGAGCGATCCAGATGATGATTCCCAACCACCCCCTAAACGCCACAAGAACCCTGATGTAACTGAGGGAGTACAAGAATTAAATTGTGCTCTGAATAGTCATGTGAATTCTAGTAAAAAATGTTAACTAAGAAAAGGAAAAACATCGATAAACAACCAAAAAAGGGAATCTAGAAGGCCTCCTAGTTCAGGGAGACCCACTATGAATATGTTAATTGAGGGCCAAGCGTCCGAAATTGGTAAAATCACCAGAAAAATTGATGACTTATATAACTATGTGGTCGGAGCCTTAGGGAAGTTAATAGAAAGAGTTGATGCCATAGAGGGATGCTTAAGAAATGATAATAGGGTTATTGCAAATGATGAAAATGTACAACATAATGCCAACAGGTCCCGCAGCTCACTTCCAATTTTACATGTAGGGAACCAACCCCCTAAGATTGCACCCGCAGGAACTCCAAATATAAATTCTATATCTGATATGGTAAGATCAGCCACACATAGATTAACACCCCTTTGTAACAAGCCGAAAGGTGCCAACATCAATAAGCCCATAATGGATAGGAACAGAGACAACAACTATACTGGGGGACATCTAACTGGGATCTTGGAACCCAAAGAGAACGTAGAATATAATCACCTTGATTTACCACCGGCCGCCACACCATACATAGTAATTTTAGCCAATGTCCCTTGTTTACATATGTCAGTGCATGAAACGTGGGAGGGTGTTCGCAATAAGTCGCTTTGTTGGCTAGGTAACAAAACTGGTCTTACAAACCCCCTATTTGAAAAGTTTAAAATGGTTAGACGGGTAAAATGGGTGCGAAATGGTAAAAAAAAAATTCAGGGCGACTGCATTGTTCTGACCTTTAGCGATCCTAGGTTAGTACATGCAGTTTTGTCAAGGGCAGGGAATGCATGGTATGATCATTCCGAAATTACTGTGTTACCACTGGGTTATTTTTATCAGCCCCAAGCTGTGAATTACTTAAAAAAATATGCAAGGGATGCCAACACCCCGAGTTTATGTAACGTTCCGCTGCGTAATCGCTATGATCTGCTAACCACACTTGAAGATATAGATTGACCGTGGGTACAGCATGCGAGTGGGGATGGTCATATTAGGCAGGCTTGCCAAACATTTCCTAGTGACATAATACAAGAGCAGTCACCCAACCAAGGGTTCCGAGCCGGTAGCGGGGACGATTGTAACTTGAAGCTAGACCCAATGACTGAGGGGGTAGATATTGATGAAAACATAAACCATGTTGGGAGGAATATGGAAAATAGACCCGAAGAAGCAGTCCCACCAATAACGCGGGGGATCACCCATAATGGGGAAATGAACATTAAGACCCCTGGAAGTGAACAGGAAGAGGGAGATAGCGCTAAGGTCTGTAAAATACTATTCTGGAATATTGCTGGCTTAGCCACAAAAGTGACAGACCCTCAGTGGTTAACTTTTATAGAAGAGTACTCCATAATCTTTCTACAAGAAACCTGGACAATTAAGGAAAGACATATCATTGTCTATCAAACTATTCATACACCGGCGGTCACCAGTGGACAGGGGCGTAATAAAGGTGGACTAAGTATCTATGGGGCCCATTACGATACCCGGCGTAAATAAATCCGCCAGGCATGGAATCGGCAAAATACCGCCCGCATACACCGTCTGAACACCGACCACGCCATTACGATAACACAAACCGAAAACCGCCATCGGCGGAAAAATCACACTAAATACCGCCCGCCATCGTCCGAGTCGGAGTCAAACCGCCCGCCACGGACGGAAACACGCCCGACAACACAAAACCGCCCGCCCTCACGGCCGACACACCGCACGTGAAATTACGATCGCACCGCCATGAGCGCGGGAAAACCACAAATATACCGCCCGCCAGCGCAAACAACGCCGATGCCAATCGACACGGCAGAAACCATGGCGCCCACGTCCCTGCACAGAAACCATCCGCTCACAAAACCAATAGCACACAACATGGCCAATAAGTCCACACAGCAAGGCACGCACAAATACACAAGCACAGTACACATCCCGAAAACACCCCCCGGACAAACAAAAAATACAAAGGCCAGAACACCAGACACAACACACCTGAAAACAACAGACCATGAGGACACACCCACATAGGTAAGTACAAAAGCAGCACTCCCACAGACCACAACCCCTTGCTACATTGCAAACCAGAGAGGAGAGGAGAGGACACAGTGACACAGCAAGGACAGCAGCACACCACAGAAACGCACACATCACTACCACCACCACCACCACCAAACACCGGCACCACAAACCCCCTGCACATTACACAACACACACCGCACCACCACCACAAACACCATGGCACCACAAAGGATGCCCAAGTTCACGCCCATGGAGCTGACGGTCATGGTTGACGAGATCATCAAGGTGTACCCACAAATCTATGGGAACATGGTCCAGCACACACCACTAGCCACCAGAAACAGAATGTGGACCCGGATCGTAGACCAGGTCAATGCAGTCGGGACCCTGCCCAGGAACAGAACCGAGATAAACAAACGTTGGAATGACGTAAAGAGCCTGGTCAAGAAGAAGGAGGGCAAAAACAGAGAGCTGGCTGCCGTCACTGGCGGAGGGAATCCCGCGCTCTTTAAGACCTTCAAAGCGTGGGAGGAGAAGGTGCGAGTCGTAATCCATCCGGAGATCCTCGCCGGATTAGCAGGGGAGTGGAGGCTGGTAAGTACAAACTAATGTATACCAGCACACCGCTATGTACACACATGCGCAACCACCATGCCACAGCTCCCAGGGACAAACACCCCCATGTCCAGCACACAATACACAACACATCACACGCACATGCAACAGACACTACCACACACAGGCCAAACCGAACAACTGTAAGATGCGTGGGGACATGTGTACACTAAGCCAGCCACGTAACCACCAACAGGTCCACAAATATGCCAGAAGCGCCACAACGAGCACCCACCACACCCATGTGTCCGCCACAGCTGCACCAACTGACAAGTAACAGGTAAGTGGCAGGAACACAAAGTGCAGTGGGTCGGAGGGGACAGCTGAAGTACAACACCCACCAGGCCCCCACTCCCACAGACCAGCAAGGTGGAGCACTCCCCACACCCATGTGTCAGGCACAGCTGCACCAACCGACAAGTAACAGGTAAGTGGCAGGAACACAAAGTGCAGTGGGTGGGACGGTGGACAGCCCAAGTACAACACACACCAGGCCCCAGTCCCACAGCACAGCAAGGAGGAGCATCCCCCACACCCCACAGCCACGTGTCAGCCACCGCAGTGCACAACGACAGCCGAAAGGCAGACATCACGGTCCACAGCAATCGGTGTCAGTGGGTGTACAGCCACCCCCACGACCCACTACACCCCCCACCCCCACAGACCTGCAACATGGAGCACCCCCGCTAAGAGCCATGTGGCATCCAGTACAGTGCACGCACGAACAACTTGCAGGTGGGAAACTGGACAGGGCTGGATTACTGGAGGCATGAGGACCATAACACCACCAACACATGGGACATGTCACGTAGCACACGAACACGCAGCACCGCCCACCGTCACGAACAAGTGAACAATGTGCACACGGACATGAACAGCAGACTCACACCCCACATGACCCATCACAGACATAGCAACACCCAAGGAGCCACGTCTGCATGCACAAGCCACACTGAATATAGTCCCACACGGCAGCCACTGTGCAACTCATCACACACAACCGAAACACCATTGAAGTCCTGTCCATGTAGCCCCTACTGCCTGTCAACCACACACCCCACAACTACGCCTATGTAAGACAAACAACACTAGACGCAACAGAGCGGAACAACAGAAATGCACACGAACACCACTGAACCCATCAAACACACAGACACACCATGCACATACAACATACCATCCATCCCATCCGTCAGCCCCAGTCTCATGAAAGGCATGTCATCCGCACAGCTGCCACACATACAGCAGTCACGCTAAGACACATGCCCATGACCAACCATGTGCCAGAAGTCAATTAAGCGCACGACACACTGTGAGCAACAACACACAACATGGGCCACACCCCCCGAGCACTGCAGTGATGCACATGGCACAGGGCAGCACGCACACCAAGGAGATGGGACAACTGCAATACGTTGGCTGGCACACAACTATCACTCACTCATAACGATGCGTCCAATGCCATGTCCAGTAACCACAACAGACAGCAAATATGCAGGGCATGTCAGGCATGCACACACCTCAGACCATGCACTGTCATGCTGCCACAACACATGTCACGTTCGGCACCCATGGCTCACAGCATGTACCCCAAAAGCATATACCCTCCCAAATGCGAATCTGGGGCATGGCCCCCATGTTGCCATATGCGTTCCTAAGCGTTCCATTTGAACTCCAAAAGCAAAGTACAAACCAGACCCAGGATGGGCCAGGAGCCCGCATACACCAGAGTCACAATGAGTAGGGGCAAAGCAACACACCCATCGGCATGGCCAATCCGTCCCATGCCACATGTGCACAGCACACAGTCCCATTGCCTAGCACACACACCTACAGATGCCACAGCCACACACTCGCCTCCGGGAAACCCATGTACGAGATTGCACGAACTGCCAATGTCAGACGACTAATACATACTTCGCCAGGTGCAACACAATAACAAATCTCATTCTCTCCACAGGTGACGAACTGCTGGACGCTGGGGATGGAGACAGCAGCCAGCACAGCCAGCCTACAAGCCCCCAACGAGGACACACGGATCTGGAGGATCTGTCCACCTCTTCGGACACGGACCACCAAGCTGGCCCATCTGGCGTGGCAGGGCCCAGCCGCTCCCCAGGACCCCTCCTACCCACCAACCCATCATCCAGGGATGCTGAACAGTCCCAGTCCCCTGCTGCCACTGTCGTTGCGGCCACACCCACGGTCATTGCGGCCACTACCACTGCCGCAACCGCCACCATCGCCGCACCGACCACCACCGCCTCCACCACCACCACGTCTTCGCTGGCACCAGCCCCAGCGCAGGTGGTGGCCCGGCCGACTGGATCCACCCTGGGAGCCACAGCGAGGACCGTGGTGAGCAATGTGGCTAGTGGGCAGGCCGGTGGCAGCAGGACTGGTAGGAGGAGCAGGGTCAGGAAACGCCAGCCTCCCCTGGGAGCCATGCCCTGCCTCAAATGGCCAGAGTCCTTGGGGCCTATGAGGAGGCCCAAGAACAATGGGTCAGGTCTGCCACAGACACGCGGGAGGTGCTGGGGGTGCTGAGGTCCATGGACGCCCATATGGGCCAATTCGTGTCCCGTATGGACCAACTCGTGGACCTCATGGGCCAGCTGGTGGTGGCGGTGGGGTCACAGGCAAGGCCAGCAACACCACCTCCGCCACCACCTGCTAGGGCGCAGGCTCGGGCAGCAGTGTCCACTTCCCCTGCGTCCACAGCCAGTGAGCACACCTCACCCACCACCAGCAGGTCGCCACCACACACCCCCTCCCAAACGTGGAAGGGGCCGTCCGAAGAGGAAACAGATCTCCCGGGAGGACTTCGCACGCTCCAGTCGCAAGTGAGGCAGCCAGCCAGCCTTCCGCCAGCCTTCCTTGACCAGCCACTGCATTGACTTGCTCTACGATCCCACTCCACACAGCCAGCTGGATGGCATGTGTGTGTTGGACTATGGACATAGAACCAGTGGGTACACCCTGATCATCACGCAGCCATGACCGACAGCTCATTGTCACTGCACGCACCACTTTTGTCATCACCTTACACACAATCACATGTCACAGTTTGTAATAAATGCACCTTTTTCACTAACTGCTGTTTGTGCCCTGTGTCTTTATTGTACGGAATACAACGGCCACCTTGGGCGGAAAGGCACCTGATGCGTGGCATGGCAATGGAATCCGGAGGGCCTGTAGGGACCTAGGGGTGGGAGACAGAACAGGAGCACATTCAATGAGTGTGTCACACACCCATCACACAGTACATGTCAACAACTACAAGCAATGTACACACATCGCACAGAGCAATAGGGCACAATGCCACAGCCACCAACAGTGGCATACTACCCTGGCCATGGAGCGTTGACACACAGCACGCAGTGAACAAGCGGCCACCCTGACACAGCACACACACACCTGCACAGATACAGCCACATCAGCCGTCGTACATGGACACTCACCGTCAAGTGAAGTAGCGGGCGATGAGCTGCTGGCGCACATTCCCAGCTTCCTCCTCTCCGCTGTCCACCTCACTCGAGCTGTCCTGGTCTGCGGGCTGGGGCCCTGGTTGATCTCCGTCATCCACAATGAGGGGGATCTGCTTCCGAATGGCCAGATTGTGCAGCATGCAGCACGCCACCACTATCTGGCACACCTTCTGTGGGGAGTACGCCAGTGCACCCCGGTGCGGTCCAGGCACCTGAACCTGGACTTGAGGAGGCCAAAGGTACGCTCGACCACACGTCTGGTCCTCCCATGTGCCTCATTGTAGCGATCGTCTGCTGGGGTGCGAGGATTCCTCAATGGACTGAGCAGCCATGCCCCATTCGGATACGCAGAGTCACCTGGGTGTGAGGGACACAGAGAACCGTTGCTATTCCAACTGGACAGGGGACAGCATCGCACAACCAGCACGCTACACCACTCCACATACTCACCGACAATACAGCCACGATCCTGTTGCAGATTGGCCATCAGTCGTGGCAAGATGCTGTTGCGCATTATGTGTGCGTCATGGGCCGAGCCTGGAAACTTTGCACACACGTGGGTGATCACCATGTCCGCAAGGCACACCACTTGCACATTCAGGGAGTGCGTGTGCTTCCTGTTGCGGTACAGGTGCTCAGTGGCCTGTGGTGGAACAAGGCCAACATGAGTGCAGTCAATGGCTCCCACGACGTGTGGGATTCTGCCAAGGGCATAGAATGCACCCTTCACTGCCGCCAATTCACGAGCCCTGGGGAATCTGATGTACCGGTTCCGGTACAGCATCATGGCTGCCAGTACATCCCTCAGCACCTTGCTGAACATGGGCTGGGACATCCCTCCTCCACTGCCCACTGTGTGCTGGAATGACCCAGTGGCGAAGAAATGCATGGCGGCCATCACCTTAGCCGTGGGGGTGACAGCAGTCGGATACACCCTGCGGGGACGGAGATGGGGCTCTAACATGGCACACAGTCGATGCAGAGTTGGCCTGTCCAGCCGAAACTTCCTGATTACCTCTGTATCGTCCATGTCCGCCAGCAATTGGTATGGGCGGTCAATGTTCGGTCTCCGCCTGGGGAAAATGGCAGAGGACACATGTCAAAGCAACACGGCACATAGCAATTTCGCATACACATCACTGACATGACTGAGCAAGCACATGAGCCACAGCCCAGCTGTCAAGCTGGGACGGCACGACCACAATACACTTACACAGGTCTCCCAACAATGGCAATGGCAAGTGAGACATAACACTGCCATGTGCATGCACATGGGGATCTAGGCCCCAATGATCATGGAGGGCCCACATGTACGCGTGGGTAGGCTACACATGATTGTTCACTGGTCGCCACCCCCAGTCAGTGTTTCGAATGGGAAGGTTGTCGTGCTGGTGGTATGTTCGATGTGGCGGATGGGCGGGCCTAGGTGCGGGCTTACATTCCGGACATGGGGGGTAGTTGGATTGGCGACTAGTTGCAGTACACACGGGACACGTCTCTTCCTTTCCACATCTGGGTCATCCCTTGTACTAACTGACAGTGATACAGTCATCTTCGCCCCAGCCCTCATGTCCTCCCCTCGCCCCCCAATATGCATGCTCACCTGCGAGGCTAGCGCTTGCACAGGCAGCCCCAAGCTTGCACCAGAGAGGGCAAGGAGTGTATGTGTGGGTCCAGTTGCACGAGTGGGCTGTCTCAGGGTATGATGTGTGGCGGGACGCCGTCCACCTGCGTGGTGCCCCAAATGGAGACCCGGCCTGCATGGACTATGCATCACAGTCTTCGCCTTCCGGATCCGCCACCTGCGACACCCAGTGGCTGTGGCTGCCCTTGCGGCCATGCCGCGTCCGTCTGTGGCTGATGGCCCACACATTCACTCTTTGGCCTCTCTGGGGAGGGCTCAGGGGTGGTGGCGCACGCGCTTGCACTTAGTCGCAATGGCATGTGGCGTGGTTGGTATGATGGGCAATGGATGGGATGGTGCGAGCCACCTCCCGTGACGTCAGTGCTGCTCGTGCTGTGGTGCGTCCCCCTACACTTCCATTTGACTTTTTGCCATGCTGGACGTTGAGGTTCTATTGCCTGCGTGATATGACCAGGAGGAGCGCGAGGAGACCTCTCACACACCATGCTCCACTGCCATCCCGTGCCCTGTATCGCCTGTGCGGATTGACTATGTTGGGGTTACACCTGGTCGACTGGGGCTGTGTGTGCCTTGTCAAGGGGCATGGCGGGCGCACAACAGGATCCAGCTCGTCCACAGAGGGTGGGCTGAGGTGCGCCTGGTACCGCTTTGTACGTGTGCCCGGCTGCTGTGCACACACGTGTTCACTCCCCCCGACAGGTGTCCTCTCACAATGCCCAGGGAAGCGGTGGTGTACTGTTCATGAGCCCTCCCAACACGGCGTGCTCCAACTTGGCATGTGCGCATCTACCCGTCGCACCCACCCACCTGAGCACTGCGTCCATACGACTTCACACGACACATGTGTGTCTTCCACAGTAGTGCTACTCATTTGCGTTGACATCCAATACCAGTGGACTACATGGTCATGTCACGACTGCCGTGTACTTCACATACTCTCATCCTCTCTCATTCGTACTTGTGAAATGAGTCAGCGGAGACAGTTCTGGTTTCAAACATTATATTGAGTCTTCTGTCCTCTGTGATGCAGTATAGTGGACACTACTGGCAGCGGAATACATATTGAGGATATACTGAGCATGATTACAAATGGGATAGGGTGTGGGGTGACATCTGCTTGGCCAAGGCTGTGCTAATGTACATTTACGTATAGCTGCGGAGCTGCGGACTTTGACACAGACGGTATACATGTAGCCTACCAGACCGCTCGGCATCATGGGCACAGTCCATCTCAGTTCCATGTGACAGGTTTGCTGCGGTTGTTCCTCATGCACGCGTGCATGTGAGATGACATCAGGGCATGTGCTTGCGTGCATGCAGCGGCGTGCCACTTGTTGTTGCACTGTGGTGGTTACTGGACATGTCACAGTCACTGGGGTCGTGTTGTTGTTGTATGCACTTGTCGTCCATGCAAAGGTCCTGGTATGGGATTCCCGGGGCGGGGGTGGGAGGGTGCAGCACCCACAGACTCCAGGCGACCTATTCATGTCCACTGAGCGGTGTGTGTGTCCATGTGCGCTGGATCCATGTCGTGTCCTGGTTGTTCGTGCAGTTCCGTCCATGTGGGTGCGATGCACAGAGCCCATGCCACTGCCTCCCACGATGCATGCGGTGTTCCTGGATGTGATGGGGAACAGTGTGCATGTCCCGGTCATATCCGATGTCATGGCGATGTCGTTGATGGTGTGGTTACAGTTGCCGGTCGTTTGGTATGGCTGTTGTGGTGGTGACTGGCCAGTCCGTGCGGAAGCTGAGCATGGGTGCGGGGTTGGACTTCATAGGTCACTCGGGGAACCTGCGTTGTGGTCCGACGTATTTACAGGTTGTCAGGTATGCGATGCCGTCCAGCAGGGCTTCCATGTCATTGGTGGTGTACATGTTTGCCAGCCAATGAAGCGGATGGTGGCTGTCAAGGTGTTGTTCGTAGGTTGTCCCTTGGAGGACCATGATGGGGCATGCTGGGTGACATTCGATGTAGCTGTTCTCGATGATCCGTCGTGTGGAGGCACAGTGGTCCCATTTCAGTGCGGGTGCGATGTTGGCCACATACGCCATGCCCCCATAGGCAGAGCAGGCCCTGTCGTGTGCGTCCAGAGGGAGGAGTAGTGGTAGCAGGTCCGCCTTCAGACATGCCGGGTTGGAGAGGCATATCTCGACGGGATGCTGGTAGGGACACCTCCGACAGTAGAAGACGGGCATGACGCAGCTGAACAATGTGATGCGGTAAGTCAGTCGGTAACTTACGTTCAGCAGGGACAGGAGATCGCATCCCAATGTATGGAACAGGTTGGTTTTGTACAGCTTGAGCTCTTCGGCGTAGTTGGGTAGGTGTGTTGCGGTTGCCATTTCGCAGCGGTTCGTAGAGGTGGCGTGCTCCGGCTGTGTGTGCAGTCTGCAATGTGCACGCTCCGGGGTTACTGTGAGCTCTGTGTAGTCGTAGGGAGACAGGACTTGTGTTCTGTTGGCTTGTTTGGAGGACACGGGCCCTCTTCCCACATGCTTCTCAGACAGTTCAAGGTCAGTGCTGTGTGACTCCTTCCAATTAACTTGCATGTGGCCGACATGGGGAGTGTTTTCTTCTTTCTTCCCCGTCCGTTGTGTGCTTCTGTGATATGCGCTATCTGCCGTGTGGTCGGTCTCCTCGGCATGCCTGTGTTGGTCTATTCTTGGACAATGGCTGTATTCACCGGCTTCTGTCGTAGGGCTGTGGTTTCGGAGTTGGAATGGAAGGTCATTCAGTGCTGTCTGCTCTCCCTTGTGTGGGCGGCAGCCTGCCTTTCCGCTCTGCGTTGGGCCTTGTGTGTGGATGTAATTCTTGGGCCACCTGTTGTCGGTCACCGGGCTCTTTGGTGTTCCGTTTCATGTGTCTTGTTCATATGTGCAGGGTGGTATGGGTTTTTCAGTGTGGTACTGGCGTTCCTCTTCCCGAAGGAGCCCTGCTTCTCCTAGTTGGTGTTGCCGCCGCTGTGTGCTTCGCCATGTTTGTTACACTGGGGTGTGTCCTGCTGTTGCGTGACTTCACTGACATGTGTGCGTCGGTTGTGTGGCGTTGGGTGTTGTCCGTGAATTGGGCGTTGGGTACATGTCTGTGGCCGGCCTGTCACGTGTCATGTGCGTTCGGGGTGGGGCTGGTGTGTGTGCTGCTTGGTTGTGTCCCTGTGTCTGTGTGCGACGCATGCATGGCGCTGCGGTTGGCCTCTGCGTTGTGCGCATGTGTGGCGGCGTCATCGGCGCTTTGGGGCCGTGACGGGGTGGTTGGTTCCTAGTCCCAGGTGGTGTGTACACATGTGTTCCGCGATGTTAGGATTTGGCCTGTGTGTCATATGTGGATGCAATGGTGGATGTGTAGTGTGCACGCGCTGGTGGGGGTTGTCCGCTTTTTCCGCCCTTGCACTGTGTGCGCTGTTTGCGTGCACTTGTTGTGTGTGTGCCTACCTGCGTCTCCGCGATACGTTGCGTCCTTGGTGGTGCATCAGCAGAAGCATGGGAAGGGCCTGCAGTGCTGGATTCATGCCCGGGGTGCCGCTTCTTCGTTGTCCGTGCTCTGCGTCCGTGTTTCCGCCTCTCTTTCACGTGCGGTGTCTCTTTGCCGTGGGAGCCGTTTGTTTGCGGCATCGTAATTTATACGCCGGGCGGGGCGTGTTTCGTCGGACGGTGTGTGTCAGTTGGGCTGCGCCGCTACGTGTACGGGCGCACTTTGATGGCGGACGGTGTTGCTGGCTTGCCGGCGGTGTTTGGCCTGCTTTTCGCATCGTAATTGGGCGGGCGTGTGGACTGCTGCGTGCCGGCGGTAACTGGTGGTTTTTGCATCCGCCAGCACGGCGGTAGTGCTTCCGCCCGCCATCGTAATGGGCCCCTATGTCTCTAACACGCTGGGGGTGACTAATATGAAACTCATATTAGAGACTGATTACTATCAGATTTTAGTAATGCATATAGTAGGAGGGTATTGCCTTGTGTTGCTTAATTTTTATAATAATATCCCCAAAGCCCAGACAATGAGTGTGCTAGAGAATCTACGTAAAGCTTTGACTAATCTGGAAGATGAGATGTCTGGAGACATGTGTATTATATGGGGGAGATTATAATTGTTTTTGTGCCAGCATAGTCAAAATGGTATATGTGGCTTAGGAAAAGATAAAGAAGACATATTGGCCCATTTTTTACATACATCACTGGGGGATATGTTAAGCGAAATTGTCTTCCAGTTTGATCTGGGATACGCTAATGAGTTGTGTAACCCCTAGTACCGTTTGAGCCCACCTATAATGGTAGAGGGTGCAATTCTATTATTGATTTTGTGCTAGTGTCAAACAGGTACACAAGAAATGTTTGCAACTTTGAAACCCATAGAATTATTATGAGTGATCACTACCCAAATAGCATTGTTTTCGAACTAGAGTGGTTTGGGCGAGAAAAAAGGGAGAAGGATCTACAATACAATTTTAATGTTAATCTTGCTAGCACAAATGGGTATTCTTTAAATTGGTCAAAAGTGGATCCTACTGCATTTATTAAGCATCTAGTAAAAGGGTCCAGAGAAGACCTTGAAGTCTGCCTGTCAGAGGAAAGGGAAGACGAAGATGTCCTGAATGCCTTTCTTAAAATTGCTGGAGATGTACAGAAATTATTAACTAGGGAGCAGAAACGGGGTATGTATAAGACACAGGGCTGGTTTGACAGGGAATGCAGTAAGGCGCACGCTCATTTAAAGTCTTACATAGGGAAAACAGAAACAGTGAAGAAATAAGACAGGCTAGAAATACATATCGGCAGGCGATAAAAAACGGAAGTTACAATTAAAACGGGAGGCGTGGCAGACATTACACGAGGCATGTTTAAGAAAAGATAACAACAGCTTTTGGAAGCGGTTAATGCACCTTTTTTGCTGCCAGGGACACTGATATTGTAGATATCGCCATTACTGAGGAGAAATGGGTTCAGCATTTCACTGGTCTATATAATGATGTGTCTAACATATCTGATGAGGCAGCTTCAGTAGGCACGGTGAATGATGACAGTGTACAGAGTACAGTATTTCCAATAGATATTTGCATATCTGTGGAGGAAGTAACTTTGGCTATAAATGAGAGTGCATCCGGTAAAGCCCCTGGTCCGGATGGCATCCCTGTGGATGTATACAAAACTAATATCGAGCTATGGGCTCCTCTTTTAACTAATGTTTTAGCTAGGTGCATTCGATATGGTTTTATCCCTACTTGGTCGGACGCAATAGTGATTCCCATCTTCAAAAAAGGAGATCGAAATGACCCAACGTGTTATCGTCCAATTTCCTTGCTAGACTCCCTTTTGAAAGTGGTAGGGAGAGTAATTTTAAATAAATTACAAACATGGGCTGATGAAATAGGAGTCCTATCTAAATTGCAATATGGGTTCCGAGCGGGGCTTGGGACGATAGAACAAGGACTTAATCTAGCCCTGATTATAAGTAAATACACACTAGCAAAGGAGGGAAAATTATTCTTGACATTCGTTGACCTCAGTTCAGCATTTGACTGTGTAAAGCATGAGAAGCTGTGGGACGTGCTTAAAGGGATGGGAGTGGACCCACCTTTACTTATATTTTTAAAGGAATTGTACAGGGAGGCAGGGGCAAGGGTACGCTTTGGTAGGCAGGGAAGTGCTCAGCCAAATTTCAAATGAGGAAGGGAGTGAGGCAGGGTGCGTACTTGCCCCGTTCCTTTTCTCATTGTATATTAATAGTCTTGGGCAACATCTGACTGAACATCGTCAGGATTATCCGATAATTAACAATACCCCAGTCCCAATTTTACTTTACGCGGACGACGCGGTTATAATGGCGAGGACGCAAATAGGGTTGCAAAGAACTGTTGATAATTTTGTTGATTTCATGCAAGATAGGGGTTTAAAAGTGAATATCAGTAAGTCCTACACAATGAAATGTGGGAAAAAAGCGACAAAAAATTTCGATATTTTTATCAAGAATAAGAAAATTGAAAGTACTGATAAATACTCCTATTTGGGGATAAATTTTGATCGCACAGGATCCTGGACTGCTGCTATCCAAGTGAGAAAATTAATGTTCTCTAGAGCTATAGGTGCGGTGATTAATTTCTCTAGGAAATTAGGCTGTAGACGTGTTCCTGAGCTATTAGCCATATACAAATCCAAATGTATATCTACGGCGATATATGGGTCAGGCATATGGGGATTTGCGGATGCGCAACATCTACAAAGCTGCGAGAATGCATTTATGCGATACTTACTGGCAGTACCAAGTTCAACTGCTAACTTTATTTGCCATTCGGAACTAGGGGGGTCATTACGATGTACGGCGGATCACCACCGCCCGCATGGCGGTGGTGATCCGCCGTACATTTCCCTCCGCCCTCCACCCATTTACCCCCCGCCATATTAGTATGACGGGGGGCCAGCGGCGGACGGAAAGACCGCCCGCCGCTTTCCGCCGGTCGACTTGTCGACCGTGCGGAGCACGAGTTTAATATGGTGGCGGTGTCTGTGAGACACCGCCATCCATATTAGGATGTAGGCGGTGAGAGCCTTTTCATGGCGGCATGTCCGCCATGAAAAGCATGCGGTATTCGCATTTTGGGGCCCGTTGCGGGACCCCAGGATGTTGGGTGGGTGGGGGGCACATGGGGAGTACCTATGGTACCCCCTGCATTTGCATGCACAAGGTGGCAGGCACCGCGCGGTGCCTGTCACGTTGTGCATGCACTAGCACAACATGCATTTTGTACATTGCGGCGGGTGCTCCTGACAGCACCGCACGCCGCAATGTAAAACATGCGGGCGCATCCTAATGTGCCTGGCGGGACCGCCGTGACTTCGGCGGGCGGTCCCTGGCTCCGTTGCGGTGGCGGGCAGACAAAGTCCGCCCGCCATCATAATGGACCCCTAGGTTTGCATTTTATCACTGATATCATTAGAATCAATCCTCTTTTACTTTGGCATAAGGTGTGGTTATCAATAGAAACTAGCTTTAATCGTGACATCATCATTGATTGTTTAAAACTTGATAGAGTCGCGACTATACCCTGGCTCGGCTACATTAAGAGATTGGCTAATGATATTGGTCATCCTGAATTCTTTGAGGCACCAGAGAGTATGGCAACTATCTCACGAAAGACCTTAAAAACAGATTGTTTGAGTTATCTAGAGAACAAGCGGTGGCTTAAAGAAAGAGATAAAAAAAACTGTTATGGATAATCAATTAATGTTAATATGTCCAGGTATACAACCCTATTTGGTACAAGTACAGGAAGTTTTGATCGTATGCTTTTAACCCGTTTTCGCTTTGGAACTTTTTATAGAATGTTTACATTTCCCGAAGTTAATGATTGGTCGAGAAATTTACTCCCATGCCCGTGTGATGATATTTCAAGACAATCTACTATGCATATTATTTTATTTTGTAAATTTTAAACACTACCTAGAAAAAGGTTTTTAATACCAATTCTGAAGAGCATGGATTTAAGACAATGTAGAATAGCTTATCTGAAGCTGCAATCTTTGGAAAATCAGCTGATTACAAGGGCCATTGTCTTATTTTTAAAAAGCGTTGTTAGGTATAGGAATACTATGTAAAGACAATATTCATGTAATTTGCAATTTTTTACTCTGTCTGATATGTGTACTGTGTGCATATTTTATAATGTAAGTGATTGTGTTTATTAACTGTGCTTTTATGATTTTTATGGACAAAAAAAATCGAATAAAGCTAAATTTGTGTGTGTGATACTATTCCCACTAAATAAAATTCAAATTTAAAAACAAACAAAATATCAACTACAATACAAAATATAATAAAAAAGCCAAAAACAAAACATATATAAAAATATAAAAATTTACAAAACATAGAAACATATTATAATGTAGAACAAATCTAAAATTTACATAAAAAGATTTTTTTAAAATGTAACAAAAATTAACAACCAAATAAATATTTTGTAATACAAATCAATTTTAAACAAAAAAAATATTTATTACATAAATGTAATATTTTTTTCCTTCCCTATAACACCACACAATTTACAACACACATCTAAATTAAAAAAAACTGTACCTCCATAATTAATACAATTTATTATCAATAAAACAATTATTAATAATTAAACAACACATTTAAAAAGGTAAAAATGTATGTACTAACCAAATGTTACAGCTATAGAACCTAAATCCCCAAACAAAAACAAAAAACAATTACCAAAAATATTTATCAATTAATAAATTAATATTAATGATCAAGTAATGATCAATTAATTTAAACTAAATTACTTTTCACCCTCTACCCCAATAAACACCAAAACACTCACCTAAAAATATTTACACAATTTCCATAACTAATTTTACATTAATAAATGAATATCAATTAACAACAAATCATTAATTAATTTAAAAAATGTACTTCCACCATTTACCACTATAAACCCCACAACTCACACATCAAAATAATTACACAATTGCCATATTTAAATTTTAATTAATTAATTAGCATTAATTAACAAATAATTAATTAATTATAAATAAATTACCTGCCACCATATTCCCCTATAAATGCCAATACGAATTTCTTAAAACTTGACACAATTAACATAATTAATTAACAATTAATTAATTAATTAATAACAATTAACAAGCAAAATATAAATAATTATTAATAAATTAATTCACACAACACTATAAAATAATATTAAATAAATATTATATTAAAAATATTAATACATGTATTAAAATTAAATTACTTCCCACCCTACTCCCCTTTCAACCCACAACCCGCTCCTAAAAAAATAACACAATTAACATAATTACCAATTAATTAATAATAATTAACAACCAATTAATAAATAATTAATAATAAATTAATTTCCACAATTAACAATATTAAATATTAAAAACATAAATAGTATTTCATAAAAAATATTAATAATTGAATTATAATTAAATTACTTCCTACCCTATTCCCCTATAAACCCACAACCCTCTCCTAAAACAATGACACAATTAACATATTTACCAATTAATTAATCAATAAAAATTAACAGCCAATTATTAATTAATTAATAATAAATTAATTCCCACAATTAACACTATAAAATCAAAATAAATAAATACTAATAAATAAAAATTAATATTCAATTTATTATAATTAAATTACTTCCCACCCTATTCCCCTATAAACCCACAACTCGCTACAGAACTAAAACGCAAAATGTTATTAAAATAAAATGAATAACTTCTAAAAATTTAACACATATATTAAAAAACAAATGCAATACTTAGACAAAAAAATAGAGCACCTACATTTAAAATGCATACTAAAATACATAACACTAACTAAAAAACGATATTTTTAACAAGTATATTTTTGCAAACGATATTAATGACTTCAATATTTTTGATAATGATATTTCTTACCTTAAACTCGATATTCTTGACCACGATATTCTTGCAGTCGATATTTCTGTATCTTGATATTCTGCACTCGATATTAGTGCAAGTCGACATTTCCAACTCAATATTCTGACTCTTTACCACCCTTTTAAGTGGTAATTCCTGATCAGAAAGGAGTAGCTTTTTCATGTTTTATATCTTTGGATTGGTAATGATAAAGCATTCTTACTGGTGAAGTTGGATTTGACATTACTAGTTTAGAAATGCCACTTTTAGAAAGTGGACATTTCTCTGCACTTATTGCTCTATGTGCCTGACAGCCTGTTTCCAATACACATCTGGGCTGGGTGACAGCTACATTTGTGCATTCCATCTAGACAGCTACAATGCAGGACACTCAACTGCATCTGCATTCATCTGCATAATGATGGGTCTTCCTGGGCAGGGAGGAATACGAGAGGCTGACACTTACACTTCAATAAGTAGTGTCCTGTCTACACACAAAGTGCTGAACACCACCCACAGGTGGCCTGGCAGACAGGACCGGGTTGAAAGGGATCCTTGTGCACTTCAGAGGGCTCCTTTGAAGTCACCCCCTACATCAAAGGTACTTTTGGGTATAAGTACTGGGTCTGACCCCTTCAATTCAGACACTGTTTGGGCCTGTAACCCGGCACTGCTGGCTCTACATCTGCACATTGCCAGAAGGACTGCTGTGTTGCCAGTAGGAACTGCCACTCTGCTAACTCCTCTGCTGTGTTGGCCTACTGCTTGTTGAGCTGCAGGAGGGACAGCCACTTTGCTACCTGCCTTGTTGTGCTGGCGTACTGCCTGCTACCTTTGTGCTGTGCTGACATAAAGCGTTCTCCAAGGGCTTGCTGGCTTGCCTCCTGTTTTTGAAGTCTCAGGGCGATAAAAGACGTTGCTTCAAAAAGAGCGAGCATTTCGCTCTAAAAAGGTCCAGCGCTTGCTTTTGACTTGCACCTGCTAACTACGAAGATCAGCTCTACACATTGACCGAAATCACCGCTTTTGTGTTGGAGCCGACATCGCTGAGTGCAGGGAAACCTTTCAGATGTAGTCCCAGTGTTGCCGTGGTAACTGGAGTCTTCCCCGTGACGACCCTTCAGCGCAGACCGCCTACATCACCAGATGCCACGCTGCACGCCAACCGCTCCTGTGAAGAGGAGATCACTGTGTCTGTGCTCAGCCCGCCAAGTCTGCCTCGACCGCTCCTGTGAGGAAAGGTATTGTGCCTGTGGTCGGGACATTTGAAGTCCTCTGTGGCTGACCTGCGTTCCCACAGGCGACTAAAGTGATTTTCATACACTGGTCCTGAGTGACCCGTGACCCCCTTTCCGTTTGCAGTACCTGGAAGCCAGTTTTATATAGCGCAAACTAGACCCGAAGATATCAGGAATCAGAGCGCTTTACTTGAGCACCAGTTTCGTTACAGATGGACACATTTATTTTTGTTAGTTGGTTAGTCTTATCCAGACACTGTACGGATGCCTAGCTGTGGATCACCTGCCGGGTTCTGTGTCAGTCACCCCAGTCCGGTGAGACCACGACGAGCATGCTAAACGCAAGTGCTCTTCCTGCCACTCACAGTTTTGAGCATTGCCGTAAATAATCTGAGGAGCGAAGGTGTTTTGTAACACTGTGTTTTTTCTGCATATTCGATAATGCTCATAATTTAAAAACTACACATTGAATTTTGATCGTTCTGGTCTTGTTTTGGCTATAATATACTAACATATTTTGTAGTGTATTCATTGTGTTAATGTGTGTGTGTGTTGCACAAATACTTTACACGTTGCCTCTTTTGATAAGCCTGGCTGCTCTGCGCAAAGTTACCAGAGGGTGAGCACAGGTTATCTCAGTTGTGTATCTAGCTTACCCTGACTAGTTTGGTGGGTTCTGCCTGGCCAGGGTGTATACCTTAGCCAGCCAGAAACCCCATTTCTAAGATTGATCATACAGGAAAATGTAGGCAGAATTTTTTGTGGCCAGTTTACGCCTTTCTATTTATTTAACTACTTATTTATTAAATATGCTTATATGATGCAGAGAAAGCCACAAGGACAATGGTGTAAGCAGGAAAATAGAGCTACCAGCATCAAACAGGCTTTATTTACAATCAGACATTATGGTAAGCTCTGAACAAGGGTGTTTTCCCTTGCGGAAAGGAAGGCAAATGTAGGTTGATTCTGTTTCCTCAAGTAGTCTATGTACAATAATATTGCAAAGATGAAGAATACTGTACCTTCTGACGTTTCTCTTTTAGCTTTAAACAAGCAAATATGAAAGACACATTGTAGCAAAAATCACTATTTGTATGATAGTGCCCGAATCAAAACTTTTTGCTAATTACAGGACGTTGAGGAGATTTCCTAAATCTTTACTAGGTTTGCAAAAACATAGCAAATTTGCAGATCCATATGTATTGGGGTTTATTTGCAAACAATAAGAAGGATTATACCTTCATTACCTAAACCTTTGCACGGATTATACTTGCATTATCTAATGCTTATTTTTGATTGCTAACTTTCTGGGCCACCTAGACCCCATAAAGGGTTATCATTCAAATGAAGAAATATTTTTAGCTTGTTTAAGGAGGCAAATCCCTATCTAATGCTGTAGATTTCAGGTCTCATGATAATACCCATTAGAGACCGTTCCTTCAGGCATTAACTCCTCAAACCTGTGCTGTAACTTAGGCTTGAGACTAAACCCAGACAGTGCAAGTACATGAGGCCATGAAAATTATGACAGCTTATTTCAGATGGTATTCTACTGAGATGATGTCTCATTCTGATACCTGGATGTCCAGAACACACACTCACCCTTTCCCCTTTCATGCAGACACATTCACCAGAGAATCATGCTCCAAAATTATGGACATAAATGTACTATCTATTTTATGTCAAGATCAGAGGCTATTTGGAAGATCACATCGCTACTCCAATCATCCTGCAACCATCAGTCTAGAGGGTGGAGGACACCATACTGTTATTATAACATCCTTTGTATATGGCTTTTCACACAAAAAGGGCAAATCAGTCTCGCAAGTATGAGGGTTTAATTAGTTTTAGGCCATAATTACATGTGGCTCGGTGAACGATGCATTTTTTTAGAGACCGATAACTCTACACATTTCCCCACCCAAATGGTGAATAAAATGAAGATTTTGATGAGTTCTCCACCAAAATCTGCATGAGTCGACCAATTACCAGCTATAAAATCAATATTCAGAAGGCCATTGCCATGCTTGAAGGCTTGTTCAGCCCCCAGTACCTGCCTCTTTGGGTCTGTCACTGGTGGAAGACAGCTTCAGCTTGATGTCCACCGCTCTAATTAATTTCATATTTCTCTATACTAATTCCCAACTAATCTTGTTTGGGTTCCGGAGTAGCGTGCTACCCGCCGACTTCGACACCTCATCAGGGGTAGCAAGCGCTATATAAATGCAAACCCTTCCCTCTTGTATCCCTCCACTATCCTTTTTCAATCTAAATGACAAACTCACATGTCCACCGCTCAAATTAATTTCATATCTCACTATACTAACTCACCACTAATCCTTTTTGGGTTCCGGAGTAGCGTGCTACTCACCGAAAAGCACTTCAACACCTCGTCTGGGGTAGTAAGCGCTATATCAATGCAATTACAATTGCATGACTGCAGAGAAACCATCTACAGACTCCCCAGGTACTGTTAAATAGTAATAAATCCAGTATGCAAATCTGTAGTCCAGAAGTAAAGTTTATTTCCAACAGCATAGTACTCGTATCAACAGATAAATCCGTGGAGCTGCATGACATTAACCTACATTCCATTCCAGAACTGTACAAGACCACTAGATAATTAAAGATACATATACTAATAAAGAAAAGAGAAAACAAAGGGAAAGCAAGATATAACACATTTCCCTTCTGTGATAAATAAACTAGAAAGATAAAGACAAAAAAACTAAACCCAAAACTTAACAATAGTTTCCAAAAGTAGGAGCATGTCACTAAATAACATATTTGTAAATAGAGATCATGCAAAATCCCAAAACTTGTTAGGCGGACGCCTGAAGCTGGTATCACATTTGACGCGTAAATCTACAGAATCATATCTATCTAACGCATCATTTCTGCAGGTACCACTATCTACTATATCCTCACCATTTCCAATAGATTAATCATTCTTTTGTACAAATGGCACGTAGTGAACGCAGCTCCTTGCAGTTGACTCATACTTATTGTCAACATCCTGTAGAGTTTTATTATCCCCTTTACATTTTGCCAACCTTCTCACATTCTATACCTTACCATCTTGTGTTACTACACTTTTATTGTACACTTTGACAATCCTCATTGTCTTACCAAATCTAGGTACACCTTTGTTCACAAACCTAGGTTTGAGTACCCTCACCCAGTCTCCAATTACAAAAGATGGTACTTTGACCTTCCATTTAGCATTGTAAGCTTTCTTCACCTTCTCCTTCTTCCTCTTAATCTTGTCACTTTTGCTTTGCAACTCAATCTTCTCAATATCCTCACCAAGCTTCCTCCTAAACCACCACGGACACAATTTGGAAACAGGATTTCTACCTCTTAACAATCTGAAAGGACTGACTTCTGTAGTACTCTGAGGTGTGATGCGATATAACCCCAACCTTTCTCTCAATTTGTCTTTCCAATCACTACCACACTCACGTGCCCATACTATACTTTCTTTCAACACGGTTGAATCTCTCGACTTGTCCGTTACTTTGTGGTTCGTATAATGCTGTGGTGATATGTCTGATATTACTGTACTTAAGAAAACTCTGCATTTTCTTCGATGTTAACTGTACACCATTATCCGATATCAAAACCTCTAGATATCCTTCCCTAGCAAAAATGTCTTTAAAAAATTCAATAACAGCTCCTGAAGTGACATCAGGCACTAACTTCACCTCAGGCCACTTAGAGTGGTAGTCAACCAGGACTAACGCAAAACGAGCTTCACTGGGTAAAGAGTAGAATGGTCGAGAAATGTCAAAACCCATATTCTACCGTGGTAAAGTGGGCCACGGTACTGGTTCCAAGGGAGCCGGAGTGGGCTTTAACATTTTTTCACTGTTGGCACAAATGTCACCTTCTCTTACAACTCTGTCTGTCATTCTGTCTAGACCTGGCCACCAAAAACATGTGCAAATTAACCTCTTCATAGAAGACATACTAGGATGTCCCTCATGTGCTAATTGTAAAATGATTTCTTGCATGTATTTGGGCGGAATACACCTCCCATCTTCAAAAAGCAAATCATTCTCAACCTCTAACTCCTCAGACACCCTCCAGAACGACACCAGCTCCTCTGGAACAACCTTTTTATGAGGCCAACCATCTAAGACATATCTCTTTCCAGATTGTAATAAAACATCATTGGAATCATACTCCTTCCATTTTCCCTCTCCTATACTCTTGAACTCATCAACAAAATATTCTGACACAGTGGTAACCACATCCACTCCAATGTCATCCAAACTATTAATGGGATTGTCATGGGGTAACAGTGAAAGACAAACAGCCATTATGTTACTTCTACCTGGTACATGGTCAACTTTGAAACAATACTCCTGTAACCTTGACACTAACCTTGCTATGCGTGCAGTAGCATTCCAACCTCCACCAGGAGAAAGTATCCCTACTTATGGCTTATGGTCCATCCTAAGCACAATGCTTGAACCCCAGATGTAATTCCTGAAGTGCTCATTACCCCAAATACACGCCAATAGCTCCTTCTCTATCACAGAATATCTCTTTTCAGTTTCGGTAAGAGTACGTGAGGCAAATGTGACATTCCAAAACTCCTTACCACATCTCTGGGACAGGACACCTCCAATACCATACATACTGGCATCAACAGTGACAATGCACTCTACACCCATACGAAAAGGTTTCAATGTGGGTGCTGAGGCAATTTCATTCTTAATCTGATCAAATGCAGACTGCTGCTTCTCGGTCCACACAAATTCAACATTCTTTCGAGTGAGTTCTCTAAGAGGCTCCATCTTTGTAGCAAAACACTGAATGAATTTGCTATAGTACTCGCAGAGCCCTGCAAATGACATCAACTTCTCACGATTATTAGGAGCAGGTGCTTTGACAATAGCTTCCACTAATGATCTATTAGGAATCACCCCATCCTTTGAAATTGTAAGCCCCAAATATTCAACCGATTCAGAAAAGAATTGACATTTTCCTACTTTCAACGTTAAACCACTTTTTTTCAATACAGCACATACCTCTCTCAAATGTTCCATATGTTCTTTTTCTTTTCTTGAAAAAACAAGTACATTGTCTTGGAAGCACTTGACAAACTTTTCCATGCCTTGGAATAGGTGAAACATAGCCCGTTGAAACACAGACGCCGCCGAGGCAAGCCCAAAGGGCATCCTTTTAGATTGAAATAGCCCCTGCGGCGTAAGAAAAGCAGTAAGATGTCGGGAATCTTCGGTGAGTTCAATCTGGTGATACGCCGACCTTAGGTTTAAAGTGGAGAATATTTTTGCACCAAGAAGCATACTGACCACCCTATTAATATTTGGTAGGGGATGGCAATCCACTACAACATTAGCATTAACAGTTCTTGTCGCATGGCCCAGGGGGACATTGTCGTCTTCTCTAAGTTGGCATGAGGACGCTGCTGGCTGCCTTCTGCTTTGCACACATTACTACATGACTTTATTTTTGCAAATGTCTTTTTTATCGTTTTCACATGAGAACTTAGTGCTGTGTTAATTTTCTGCAGGTTCCTGGGATTCAGTCTGAACATTGTGAGCAAGGTCGAACAACAATGCCCCTTGTTATTTTGTTCTGGCCAGGCCTTAGAACCTAGACATAACATACTGATGCAGATGGGGTTTGGGACAACGTACTTTGGATTTATTGGGAATACACGAATAGGTGGGACACACTTGGAGAGGGATCTTTCCAGGGAGAAGAGCGAGACAGCACCTATGGTGTAGATCTACAATCTATAGGCTAAGGTATGGAGTCTGCAGACAAAGCCCAGAGATCTTCTAATATATAATCATATTGCTTCTATGCAAGAGGAGGGAGGTTAGGCCCTATTGTTTTTTCATAATGACATCTCCCTTCATGATTTATGGACTAACTGCTATGCTGACCGTATTTGTATTATGCATTTTTCTGCTTGTTGTGGCACATATACTCCATATTAGAGCACGTTAGTTAAAATAAATATTTTAAACTTGTTAGTGTCTCTGTCAGATCTTATTGTAGACAAGTACAAGAGTGCAAGCGAAAGGGTGTGTCTTGCAACCGCGATTCCTGAGAGATTCGAGAGTGTTGTGTTCTGGGGTGTCTAATCACTTGTTTCTCTGTGAGTGAGTAGGAGAGCAAGTGAGACACTACAGCTAGTTGGTCCTGGGCTCATGGGCACTAAGGTGATAGGATGACTCAGTCCCTATGCACTAGGGTCCCATAATCCTACGCATAGTTCTGTGTTTGCGTAGAATCCATGCAACATGGCGCCACCAACGTTTGGTCTGGTACTTATATACAGAACCCTGAGTAGCGCTTGTGCTTGTCCACGATACCCTCTCACCGGTTCCCGGAGACGTCCTTGGTGGGTGGGCTTTGCCTCTGACCGTTATAGGATATACCTATTTCTGTGGGTTTTTCATGCTTGAATTTTAAAAGGTTTTTGAGACCCTCTTTGCACTACCTGTTTTCTTATTAATTGTATTTCAATATGGCACAACCAGTTGCGAAAGCAGCACCTTACCGCACGGCGGTTACTAACCATTTGACACAGCATGGGGTCCCCAATGCAGGGGCTACCATTATTTTTGTGGTCGGGGCAGATCCTGCCTACCGCTTTGAAGTATTTTATTCCTGGCTTACTTTTCCCGCTGTAGATGCTTATGATAATTTTTTTCATGCTTACACGGTAGCTGATCCTCCAGCAGCGCATCGTCCATATGCAACGCTTGAGGTTCCGTTGACGTCCTGGGAGCATACTATTTGGTTTAATGCCGCCTTTCCTCACACTGTTTCTTTTGTTCGAATGGGCCCCTTGTCTATCGATGGGGCCACTTGGCCAGTTTTGGCTGGTTTTACACATCTAAATTATCTCAATGTTACTATCGCAGAGCTTCGTGTGCTATATGCACAGGTGATTCAACTTTATAGACGAGCCATACAGGTTATGTCTCATGCTTTTCAAGCGGCTCAGGCTGGAGCTGCCTCCCCAGCACCAGGTCAGGGCGGGGGTGTTGTGATTAGTCCCATCATGATTCACTCTGTGATGGGCAAACATCCTCAGAATCGTGAGGAATTGCCATATTGGATCGCACAAAAAATTGAGCAGCTCGAGGCTCTTTTTCCTCATGCTACTCCTGTTGAAAAACACAGGATCCGTACAATGAGTTTGCCGAGTTGTCTGATTCCTCCTTTATCGGATTGCAGTACCTGGGGGACAGTGTTTGCATCAGTGTGTACACTGTGATTTGGCACCCCCTCCATGACCGTTCTGCTGAGCGTTCTGAAAAAGGATACAGGATTACACGAGGCTGGTCCAGCCCTGGATTTGGGGATGAAGTTAGTAGGTATGTTTCCTATTGTCTCTGATATGATTCTGGCCAACATTAAAGGTGAAGCAGTTTGCTTGCAAGTGCGCCAACGCCTGTCGACGGTGGCGGACGTGGATCAGGAACGACAGTTACCGATAATTATTGCGGATGTGTATACGTCCTTGGGTCGCAATAGTTTAGGGAATCGACCATACACACACACACAAAATAAACCCCCGATAGAGAAGGAGGGTTGTCCAGTCTTTTCTAAAAAGGCTTGGAACAAGAATTTGTGGCAGCAACAACAGAAGCCTGGTTCTCATGCTGGTTCGCCTCCACCTGATGCTTCTGAACATAGATATGATTTGCGTGACCGCTCTAAAATTAAGACACCAGAGAGGTTTCAGGTTCCTGATACTCGTTCTCCTCGTTCCTTTCAGGAATCATCGGATCATCAATTCGGTGGAGGAGGGCGACAGGATCGCAGACAAGGCGAGTCTATGCAAACAAAACGTGACCCACAGCGCCAGTTTGACGTGAAAGTCAAGCAGGAGGAACCACCTCAATATCGAGCCCCATTTCAGAAGAAAAAAGTTGCCACTTTGACTGCAACGTATGCCTCAGACGGTGAGAACCGTGCTCCTCGACAGGAGTTGGGCGGTAACCCTCCTCGACAGCGCAGCAGAGGTTACCATAGTGCGACAGACACTTTACCAGCATCTGGAGGCGAAAGCAACGGACACTTTTATAACTGTTGAGACAGCTGACACTCGTGTTGCTCCTCCTGATAGGCTTTATGAAGTAAGCTTCCAAATTGAAGGTGATATAAAATGCACTATTAAAGCAGTCTTTTGGGACAATCTAACTTCTTCTTATGATATTTTGTTGGCGGAGGTTGATTGGCCTCGCCCTTTTGTCCTTGCTTCCTCCAAACGGGAGGAAGTTATTCTTCCATGTTTTTCACAATATGTCCCAGACAAAGCCAAACTTGCTTATGCTTCGGAGTGGGCACTGTCCCTGGCTCCTGCGCTATATCGCAATCAGGCAGGTTGGGGCAAGGATTCGCCAGTGCATGTGATTCCTTTACATTCTACCCCACAGCCCCAACCGCAATATCCAATTAAGCGTGACACCAAGGCGTCCGTAGGTGACATTTTGACCCAATTGGAATATCAGGGTGTGATTGAGCCCTGTGTTTCATCAATGAATAATCCTCTTTTTCCGATATTGAAACCAGATGGTTCATATCGTATAGTTTTCGACTATAGACATTTAAACAGTCATGTTCGTACCTTTGCGGTTCAGAACACACACAGCTCTGCGTTAGTGAATAACGTTGTTCGAAAGAAATGTAAAACTACTTTGGATATTTCCAATGCATTTTTTAGCCACTCTTTGGCTCCTGAAAGCCGTGATTTGACCGCATTCAGTGCTTTAGGCAATCAGAGACGATATACGAGATTGCCTATGGGATATAAGAATAGCCCAGGCGTCTTTGCAGCACGCATTGTTTCGATTCTACATGTGATTGACCCCAATGCCTTTTTGTACGTCGATGACATTTATTGGATGGATGATGAACTGAATCCGCATCTTATGCGAGTGGACCGCATAGTCACTCCTTTTGCTAAGTTAGGCTACAAATTTAATTTTGCGAAGTCACATATTGCCTTTTTGGCAGTACTTTTCCTTGGTTATGAACTTAATAATGAAGGTAGGAGGTTGGCCCCCCACTTTTTGGAGAAATGTGCTCAATTACAGCCTCCTTCTACACTTAAGAAATTGCAATCTTTGCTGGGTTTCTTGAATTTCTGCAGGACTTACATTCCTGATTATGCCCAGCGTACCAAACCACTCTATGCATTGATACAACCTTCATTTTCGTCTTCCAGTTGGCTTCCGGAACATACTGCAGGACTCAGGCCTTTGCAGTCTGATCTGCTTGCTACACACTTCTTGTTAACAAGAGACAATACCACAAATTTGGTCATACGGATTGTACCAGGAGCTTTGGGATTTACTTATGTGACCTTCAATGAAGGGGACACGGTTTCCATAGCTTATAAATCGCATTTGTATACTCCCCCTGAGATGCGTTTTTCTTCCACAGAATTCTTTTTTACTGTAGTACAGATGGCGATTCTGAATGAACACTCTCTGGCTCAGGGAAAATGCATTTTCATGGTTTCGCCAGTGCCTGCTCTGGAAGTAGTCACGAAGGCTAGTGTCCCGAATTCTAAAGCCTTGCATCCACGTTGGATACAATGGGCTAGTTCTTTGATGTAGGCTGATGTCAACTTTATCTTTGACCCTTCTTTACAAATACAAGAGTTTTTACAATATGAACATGTTCATCCTCCTCCTTTATCATTACTCCCTCTTGAACAGTATAAATGTATTATTTACACTGATGTATCTGCACAGCCAGCCATTGGTTCCAAACATGCTTATTCAGCAGCCTGCGCAATTGTGGCAGGCACTATAGTTGATGGTGATTTCTAGTCCTCCTTGGTGCACACGCAGTCCCTTGGGGATTGCACGGCACAATTGGCTGAGTTGCGTGCTTTGGTTTTAGCACTTGAGTTTGCTGATCCTGAAGTTCCTACACTTGTAGTGTGTGATTCCTTTTACTGTGTGCAATCCTTCAATGACAATTTGTTCTTCTGGACACAAAATGATTTCCGTGATTCTAAAGGTAGCGCAATAAAGCATAAAACGCTTTGGGTCCGAGTGGCCGCTCTTAAGGAACGTTTGCCACTCACACATGTTATTCATGCATTGGGCCATCAGAGTGTGGGAGCACACGCTGTGGGTAATTCGTTGGCTGATGAGGCAGCCAAATCTGCAACAGCCACATGCTCGGTCGCAGCAGTTACTAGGTCAATGGCTAAAATTGATAATGACATTTTGGCGGCTGTTGCCGCGACAAAAGAGGGGACTCAATTTCCTCAAGGATTTCCTTCTCGTTATTCCTATCATTTAACTCCTGATCAGGTTCCATTTGTGACTATTCCTTCAGCTGGGGATCGGCTGATTCCCAACGAGGACCGCAGACTTTCTTTGATAGTGGCTGTCCATTAAGGCGTAGCTTCTGCCCATGCTGGTGTGACTGCAACAATTGCGCTTTTACAGCAACGTTTCTGGTGGCGTGGTTTGTACCAGCAAGCGTGTAAATATGTTCTTTCTTGTGACATTTGTCAGCAGATTAAACATTCTACAGTTGCACGTCCACCACATACTCAGCTTTACATTTCGAATCAACCGTTTGGTTGTATTTATCTTGATCACTGCGGTCCTTCAACACCTGATAATGCTTTTAAATACATCTTGGTTGCAGTGGATTCATGCACTAGATTCCTTTGGGTTTGGCCGCAACTCAGTGCTGACGCTTGAACTGTTGTAAAAGATTTGCGTGTCTTTTTCGGGACATTTGCCTGTGGCACCTTCCATTCAGACCAAGGTCCGGCTTTTGCCTCTAAGGCTTACCGGGATGCAATGAAGTCTCTGGGGGTGCAGGTGCAATTCTCGTCTCCATATCGGCCTGAGGGCAATTTAGTTGTGGGGCAGATGAACCGTGACTTAAAGCAGTCTTTGACAGCTCGGATATTAGGTGCTGGTAGGGGCTGGCTGGCTCATCTCTATGGAGTCCAACGTGCACTTAATATTCGAAGATCTCTGGTTGGGCGGACCCCATACGAATTTCTCTTTGGCATTAAGATGTTTGTGCCAGACCTTGATGGTCTAGACGTTGTGGCGGTTGCCACAACTTTTGACGTAGATAGCCATTTTGCTATGTTACAGGATCTACAAATGACCCGTGACACACTGGCAAGCACCCATTTGCCCCCTCCATCGGATGCAGCGGTGCTGATACCTGTTTCCGGCTGGCTTCCTAAAGCTAGTGATCTGGTCCGAGAGAAAGTGGAGAACAAGAAGGAATTTGGTCTATCCTACCGAGCACCAGTCCCAGTTCTTGGTCTGAAAGGCACACGCGCCGTGATTTTACCTCCGTTACCTGCTCGAAAAGAGAATCAATACATTTCAATCGAACTTGTCAAGCTACACCATATAACCGATACTAAATACTATACCTACAAGGATTCCTCGTCGGGATGTTTCTCTTCATCCGATGTCTTTTGTTTCCCCAATGACTCCCCAACTAATGGAGGGAGAGATGGAGTCCTCTGTTGATTTGTTGCCTGTTTTACCTTCCACGTCTTTGACTTTGGAAAATGATTATGCTTCCCCACCACTCGAAATTATAATTGACATCCCTGAAAGTACAATTACTTCACCTACCAATGAAGAACATCCACCGTTTTTTCAACTGGGTTCCAGTGGTTACTATATGGACCGAGATAACTTTTTTTCTGATACATCTTCGTTGTCTTCATCTGTGGCGGAGCCCCCTACATGGATGTGTGTTTTCATCTCCTGGTTCAGACGAACTTATCTGGTCCCACCTTGGACTTACATCTGTATTGTGCTAACGATGGTGTTCCTCTTCATGTGGATTGGTTTCGTGACAGTTTTTTTCCTACTGATAAATGGCCATTGCTTACCTGAACGCTCTGCTGTGGACTTGGTTGATGGAGTTCTGGCCCCTCACACTTCATCTAATAAAATTAAAAGAGATCAAGTTAATATTTCAGCATTCCCAATTGTTGATGGTATTTTTTGAGAGAAGGTACCATTCGATATCTATGGTCCGACCGAAATTTTGCAAATTCCATACGTGTTCCGAGTTTCTTTAGGTGATGTTGTTTTGCCTGGAATACACTCTGATGACTGGGATGTTAATCCAGTGAACTCACTGTTTTCTGATTTGAAATATTATACTGTTTTTGATACTGAAGATCTGTATTTAAATTCTGCTAACTATGCTGATTTATTCTGTTACCAACATTATGGCCATAATTTTTTTACACAAAACCAATACTCAGAGACCACATTTTAATTATACACAATGGGAGCATTGCCCAACACCGTTACAGGGCAGCTCATTGACTCAGAAGAGAAAATTTATTTATTTTACTGGTTACAACTTGTCTGACCCGGCATCCTATTTTTACAAATTGAATGGGCCTACACACACAAAATGTATGCTGACCCACACTAAATTGGTCTATTGACCATTCTTCATATCTGATTTGTCCCTGAAAGGTTATGACTACTGAAAGGACACAATTGATTTAAAATCTATTTGGGGTACCAAAGATTGGCAAGTGCAGGGCACTGAATCTTTGCATTGTGCATATCTAATATCTTCCCAACTGATGTTTTTGAATCAGACGATTCAGCAAACTACTTTGTTTGGGTTAGCCACTGCTAGAAATTTAAATACTCCTTCCATTCCAACTTGAGGATTTAACTTTTATGTTTCAAAAAAGCTCTCTTAATTCTTCCAAAATTGACCCTTTGGGTTGGTTACTGTGGCCTACAAGCACCAATGCTTGTCAATTACGTTTTGCTACTGCCACACACGGGTTTAGGCAAAGTAGACCTGATCCTCGTTTCCCTCATTCACATACTGTTACCACATATTCTGTGGGTAAATTGTGTCAGCAATGGTTGAAACAGTCCACATTGTCGTCTGTGAAACAACATCTTTCCCTTTTCTCAGGTGACATCGACCTTGCTGATTTCCTTTTGGGTCCAAAGTCCCCTCGCACTAAACGTTTTGCTTATGCAGCATACAATGAATTTTGGAAGTTATCGCAGATGGAAGCTACGTTTCGCATGCGTCAAATAGATCAGAATCATTTAGAAAAAGTTCTTGCCGTGGTTGATAACAGCATTAACACTCTGGGGCCGATTCCGATCACGGCCGGTAGGGCTCCGAATAGGATTCGGCTTTACCGGATCCGATTCGGAGCCCTTTTTCCCGACCGAATCGTGCGCGGGTCCGGCCGGCGAGTACGATGCGGGTCGCCGACCGACTCGTCCGGGCGACCCGACCGCTCCGACCGACTCGTACCCGGATCGTACCGCTCCGACCGACTCGCTCGGACCCGATTCGCACCGCGCAATGGAGACGTTTTCCGGCCGGGTAAGTACGATGCGCACCTCGACCGCTCCGACCGACTCGCGCCGTCCGACTCGAACTCGCTGTCGGAGCCGTACTTTGGGGGTCCGTGTCGGACCCCTGTACGCGTACCCGCGCGGTCGCACACAGGGGGACCCATGGGTCCCCCCTACCTGTGCGTGTACGCCGCGAAGCGCTCGCGGCGTACTCGCTGTAGAGGCGCCCTTGTCCGCCTCGCACCCATTGAGTCAATGGGAGCCCGCGTACGCGTTGTGCGACCGGCTCCCATTGAGTTCAGTGGGAGTCCGACCGACTCGTGTCCGGTGGCATACGAATGCATCGGACTCGTTCGGTCGGACTGCACGGGTCCGATTCGGTCGGAAATCTCTCCGGGTCCGGCTCGGTCGGAGAGATTTCCGGCCCGAATCGGAATCGACCCCTCTGTCTTCTCATATATATACTCTAGATAATATAGTGTCCTCACTGATTGACATTGTCCAAAATGAAGTGTCTATTTTGTATCATGGTCAAAATCAGCTATGTTCTGTTATGCAATTTGGCTGGACATTGCAAACTCTTAAAAGTGGAAAAGTACCATGGAATTACCCGAATGCTTCTGCACTATTTTTACCGTTTAATTTGACGGATAAACAGAAACTGATGTAAATGAAAGACGCAAAATACACAATGTTACATATTGAAAAATTAGAACAGTTACCGTTTTCTGTAGCAGAGACAGATTCAGCTGTGTGGTTAATACATGGGGTTATTTCTTTACCCATCTCCCTGTTTCAGTTTACGGCTTGCATGAAACACTATCCAGTAGGTAGATACCCCTTGGAAGTAGCTATATTCATGAATTATGGTCACTGCCTTTCGCATTTCATTGTCAACGAGGGGACACAGAGGTTTTCCTTACAGGGGAGGATTGTGATTTTACAGTAGGACACTCCCTAGTCTGTAAACAAGTAAAACTTCATGGTGCCCATAATGTTTCGGCCCCTAATTTGGCTTGTTTTTGAAAGGGACCCCGGTCCCAGCAATTATTCCCACACTGACTCTGCTTTCTAACGGCAGTTATCTTATCCTGAACAACCACAACTGCTGCGGCTTACGGGCAAACATCCCGTATAGAGTAACAGTTTCACAACGTGTTACATGTTGCAGCAATGTTCTCTTTCTGCCCCCACATGGGACTATAGATAGTTCACTGTGGCTTTCCATTCCAACTTTGAAAGCAGATTTCAATAGGCTAAGCAGACTCAAAGCACAAGAAGTGGCTCTCACTTCAGCTCGTGAGACTTTCGAATTGCAGGTGGTGAGAACATCGAGTGAGATTCAGTCACTACTGAACACAAATCTCCCCCTACATTTTGGAGAATTAATTCACGAAATATTTAATGCGTCTGATACAGAGGACCTGGCCCACATTTTTAAACTTGTGGGTTCCGGCCTTGTCACCTCCTTTCAGACTATTTTTGGAGTAATACAAGCTTTTATCCATTCTATTTTTTCCAGCGCCTTCGGAGGGTTTTCCCTGCTGCTCCTGTTGGTTTGAGGCATTCTTGTACTACTACTGCTCCTCTGTAATGGCTGCTCATCCTGTGGTGCTGCCAAGCTGGGACCAGTTGCCTCTGTACCGTGAACGGATGCAGCAACTTTTTGATTTGATGCCATTGGAAGCTATTAACATCGACTATTGGCTAACCTTCCGTTATGCCTACTTCACTTGTGTCCAACCTGTGTTCTACTGCCTCCGGTGCCCCTTTCAATGGACCCTGGATGTCTGCCTCTCCAATACATCACATGCTGCCCTGGATTATGAAGTGTCGATGGGTCTGTTGATGGCCCATGACCAGGACTGTTCCATGGGTAGGCGCCTTGTGTGCGATTCTACACTTGGATCAATGGCAGGCTTGAGTACCTGTGCTCGTGCACCGCGCCTCTTAGATCGCAGTTTCATCGAAGTTAATGCAGGTTGCCCTACCTGCTCCTGACTGCCTCTGGTTTGGAGGAGCACAAGTGCTCATTCGAGTTGCTGAATTGGATGGCAAACCTTTTCAGTATTGAATGTTCAGACGTATTGCTGGAGCTTATGGCTTTCAAGTTCTCCCGCGAGATTTTTAGCCCCGAAGATACATTGTGAATGGTGAAAACTTTTTTCTTTCTCTTTCGGCTCAACCATTAAAGTGCCTTCACTTTTACAGCCCCCTAACTTCAACTTTGGATTTGAAAATTTTTACCTTTTGAAATGGAACGCTTTGGTTCTGCTTACCTGTAAGTTCGGTTTTAGTCTAGGGCTACCGACCTGACCAAGGGGAGGGTGTCACATGGCCCAGGGGAACATTTTTGTCTTCTCTAAGTTGGCATGAGGACGCTGCTGGCTGCCTGCTGCTTTGCGCACGTTTCTACATGACTTTATTTTTGCAGATGTCTTTTTTACCGTTTTCACATGAGAACTTGAGGGCTCTGTTCACTTTCTGCAGGTTCCTGGGATTTAGTCTGAACATTGGGAGCAAGGTCGAACAACAGTGCCCCTTGTTATTTTGTTCTGGCCAGGCCTTAGCACCTAAACATAACATACTGATGCAGCTGGGGTTAGGGAAAACGTACTTTGGGTTTATTTTCACCCACCGCCATCAAAAGTCTGTGGGAAATGGACATCCTAATCCCTACGGCAGTGCCTGCGCAGGCACCACCTCCATTGTAGGAATGGTGTCCGACTGCCGCCCCGACTGACTCCTTTAGCCTGTCGGAGGTGGCGGTCTGTCCCCACACCCCTGTGGTCCAACTGTCCGCATCGTAATGCGGTGGTCAGACCGATGGCCTGGATGTCGGTGGGACTGCCACCAACATCTAAATGAGGCCCTATATTTGGAAAAATATGCCATAAAATTATAATTTGCCTAATTAGATCTACATGAAGAGCCTTTTCACAATGTAACTCTCGTATGGTTAAATTTCCAAAACTACTTTTGATTTGCAGTCAGACCCTCAACAGACGATGATATGTAGCGTTCTACAAAACACCAAATAAGTCTTTAATGACGCAATTTGTTATGTCATGTGTAATTCCTACAATAGAATACAAGTTCTGGATTAACTTATTCTATCAATGTCCTTGCCTTTTCTGACAGAGGACCATGCCCATCAACATTTTTTCACAGAATGTTCAGAGACAGTTACTTTATAGTTTAGGATACACTGTGAGGGCTCATTGGCCCATGTTCACCTGGTCAGACAGTAGAGAGGAGAGGTGCAGCAACAGACAAATAGTAGTTTGTGGTAAGCCCATGTTATTGAGAAACACATGTCAGGCAGAAAAGTATGGTGGCATGTGGCAGCACAAGCAGCAGCCAGGCTTGCATAGAGCTGCATTATGGAAGTGCTCTGGAGGTGCTGGGACCCGGGCATGCATCTCTCAGCTGCAGCGGCTCTTAAAAGAAGAGGTGGGGATACAGAGGACCAAAAGGAAAGCCCAGAAGAAGCCTCAAAATAACTGGAAGAGTATCAGAAGGAGGTGAACTTTAAAAAGGGGAAGGTGTCTATTGTTCTATTGGCTCACCTGACTGTCAGGACAGACAGTCAGGCGAGCCAAATGCAGATACTCGCTTTGAAACTTGGATGGGAAATTGCATTAATGCCCAATTGTTTACATTTGAGCCTGGTAGGATGAGGAGATCAAAGAGAATGGAAGTATAAAGGGGACTGTACCTTGCTAGTATGGGAGGGGGACCAGACCAGGGAGTGAAAGAATACACTGATATACTCTTTAGCTTTCGACCTGCAAATGAGAAGGACTAGGCGAGTAAGTTACATGGGGACGAGGACCAGAGCATGGAGCTAAAGGAAGGTGACGCGCTCTCTATCTTTCTACAGGCAAGGATCAGTCTCTGAGTACAAGATATTTGCTATAAACAACCTAGAGAAACCTCAAATAGAAAAACCCAGAGTGGATCTATTCATGAGGCTGTATTCAATGGTCATATATATAATCCAATGGCGATACCGCCATTTTCTTCACATTTGTGAATGTGAAGAAAATGGCGGTATCGTTTTGCAATGAAATAAAAGAACTTCTAGAACATTAAACTAATATTTAGAATCCCGCTTGCTGTGGCCCATCTCACTCCTTATATATGACCAGCATTTAGTTCTTCAGGTGTACTATTTCGTGAGACATAAAACTGGTGCTGTGTCACGCTCATCCATTATATTTTTCCTTGAAGAATGAATGCCACCAGAACCCTTCTAAGACCAACTTTATACCTTTCTTGAGCCAATTGGAATTCCAGAACCTATGATGGAAGACTCCCTACACTAGGGAAAGGGGTAGTGATATTAGGGCACACACCACCCAAATCGCTGTTACATTTACAATAGCTGGTAAACTCCATACCCATTGAGCCCTTGGTCCATCTCCTTAACTGCCACTGTTTGTATCAGTTAAACTGACACTTAGATCTGGGGCACAACCTCATCACAGAAAGGCCACTGTAGAGTCAGCTCATGGTGTACATTTGGCTCCCGCTGCCCCGGTCTGGGACAACAGGTACCAGCGAAAAGATGTGGAATGCCACTGGCCATTCCATGCCCCGGATCCATGCTTCTCCTGTGCAAAAATGCTGAAGAAAAAATACACTGATCTATTACAAGACATGGTGGTTCCCAAGATTAACAAATGGGTCTGCTTTGTCCATCAAACAGAAAAGAATGACAAGTTTTGCTTGCTTAAGAAACTTTATTGAGTGGAAGAAAGATTCAGAGGAGCTTTTTATATTGAATCAGTTTACACTGGCTTTTAAAGCTTAACTTTTATATTTATTTGCATTAGAGACATTAGTATTTGTAAAATCCTTGATATATTATTGAGCATTTGCGTCTATTCTTTTGCTTCCTTCCCAAGTGCTTTCTCAGAGTTTGCATTTCATCCTCACTTCAATCAAACTCCCTGTTCGAAACAAGGCTTGAGTAGCAGGAAGAGCAATGGACAACAACTTTTTGAAATTATCTAGTCTAACACTTGTGTTTTAAATTGATGTTACGTTTTTTACCATTGTTTGCCCTTGACTTCTTTGGTGTCATCCTTTAACTACATTAGGCATAAATGTAAATAATAATACAATTATTTAATAGGATTTTCATTCCTCATTGGTCAATTTGACGGAATCTTGTGTCTCTCTTGAATTCAACATGCCTTTACAAATTAAGCTCAGTATACATGGGTTACTCTGTTAATGATGTCTCTGTCTGTTTCCACTAGAATTGGTGTTCCTCTGTAACTTCCTTCTTGATTTTCTATTTCACATTCTCCTCAATTTCCTCCACATGCGAAGACACCACTTTGCCGTCAACCACTTCTTCAACGATAGTCTTCACCTTTCTGGTTTTGGTGGGGTCTGGAGAATCAACAAGAAATGGCAAACAAGTTACAACTGGGATTCAGAAGTAAGAAACACGATTAACTTGAAATACTCACGAGCATGTTTTTTTTTTGAGGAAATGGAAAGTAGTAGAGTTTTGTTTCCAGTTGCCAACTTATGACCTAACCGCCTTGTCAATCTTATCACAGTGACTTTGTGTACATCGTCTAATTAGCATCTTTTACTGGGCGAATGGATGGCTGAGCTTTGGAGAGCATCCTGTAAGTGGGAGGAGTTGAGGGTGCCAGTAGAGTTGCCGCTTAAGAGTGCCAACTTTGGTAGCAGGCCACTGGTGCTATACCTCTCTCATCATTCCTTTTTTATGTCTCTTCTTTTCTAGTCTGATAAAATA
The DNA here is from genome assembly GCA_963921515.1 of Calotriton arnoldi. Classification (NCBI taxonomy): domain Eukaryota; kingdom Metazoa; phylum Chordata; class Amphibia; order Caudata; family Salamandridae; genus Calotriton; species Calotriton arnoldi. The sequence continues at coordinate 836,656 of CAWUFW010001214.1, read as the reverse complement.
TCAAAGATCGGTGCACCTCATGCACCTATCAAGGTTGAAGCGGAGCAACACTCTGCTCACTATATGCACAGGGCTACTGATCTTGTAACGCCTCCTCATGGCCAACCTTCTACCACTTACTATTACGTCACCATGATTCTGGGGCTTTTTCTCTCATTTAATTGATTTTCATCACTTCAATAACAAAAAATGTTCAATTGACCTCAATGGTATAACCCTCCAATGAAGCATGTACCATTGTATTAAAAATGCTTCCCCAGTTCTTAATTTGTAAAAATATAAGTGCCAGAGCCCTCAACAGGAGGCCAATGCAGCTTGCACCACCGATTGCCCCTGCCAGCGCTGCAATGACAGTACCAACACAACTACTAACCATCACACTCTTACAAGTCTGACAATTCAGGCTATTCAAGGTCTAAAAAGCTATAAGAATGGCTTCGGTGTCAGTTATTAGTCATTTTAATGTATATTAAATTAATAAACAACTGCTGTTGTACTCATATCCAAATTACATAAACAGCACCACCATGTGACAGGCTGTCATAAGTGCCGGTGTTGACAATTAAGTGCCTGTGCTGAGCACCGTACTCACCAGCTCAAATTAAACACTGTCCCTTCCCTTTCATTAGGCCACTGTTATACATCTAATTTCACCCTCTTTTCAAAGGCACTATATTTGCAGTCCCCATCTCCCACCCATACTCAAATATAACTTCAAAAATGTAGGGGAAGAAATAGTGCCGGGTGTCTTTTTTCCAGATGACCTTACTAAAAATGTGGGCTCTCAATTTTCCGTGTTTTCATGATTTTTACACATTCATACAGATGGAAAATCACCTGTTTTGGTGAATATATTTAAAATAAAATGTAAAAATACAGAGATTAAATTCTTTTAGTTTTTCTCGACTCTCTATTTATTTCTGCCTGGCCAAAAGATGTGCATATTAATAGCACTGGAAGTTTAAAAAGAAGAAGTGATACAGTTTCCTAATGGGATTTAACAGCTGATACTTGTGCTACAATGCTAATTTATGCAGTTGTGTGTATTATTTTCTTGTATATGCGTGCTCTGCATGTTAAAACCCTACAAACATCGAAGTGTAGGTGTTCACCACCAATAATGTGAGAAAAAAAAATATCTATAGATACAGACATAAACGTCACAGAAAAACACCATAAATCCGGGAGCCCTTATTATATTTTCAAAGCATTTGGGGTTAGGAATCTGCAGACCGCCATTCCCAGGACCCTTTCTACACATGAAGAAGACATGCAGTGCCATCCACAGCCCACAACATAGTCGCAATGCCTCCCTTCATAACCTGACCACAGAAGAATAACAGCGAAAAACAGCGGGTGTACCTTTCTTGGAGTCCACCGATGATGTCTGTGACTTCACCTCAGTGGGCGCCTTTTGGCTTGAGGACACTGTCGAACTCTTACTGGACGATGCCTGGAAGGAGGATTTGCTGCTGCTGCTGCTGCTGCTGCTGCTTCCGCTGAAGAAATACATTCGCATTAATCACACGGAACCCATTTTGTAATAATTGGTCAACAGCTGGAATAATCTTCAACTTTGCAAACTTTATCAACTTTCACGACATGATTTTCTTTTTTTTAAATATTGAGTAAAAAGTGTCTTGTAAAGTCTTGTGAAGTTGATGAAGTTTGCATATTTGTGGAGTTGATAGCTTCACAAATCTTCTCCTTGTGAGCAAACCTTTGTACCCATACTTTTCTTTTCGTCAAAATGGTGAGAACACCGAGTCAGACTTCAAAACATTCTTTCAAGACATTATTGTTTGCTGTGATTGAGACGTTAATAAAAATCTAAAGCTTTTAATGAAGGTTTGTGGGTAAGATTCCATAAAATTTTAAATTCCCTGTTACAAGTCTGGCGGAGCAGCATTCTTGGAGGGATACCACCCGCCCCATTAAAAGTTTTGCAGAAGCACCTAGTAAAACCAAAGGCGCTTGGAAATAGATTTCAACACATGCAAAATTGACAACTTCATCCCTGTTCTAGCATGAGTTCCCCGATTCCGGCTCAGAAATGTATGATGCCCTGTAATTGGGCATTACCCAACAGCACGATCTTCGTATCTATCTGATACGTTTAAAAAATACATTCCTCCCAGACTGCTTCGCTCGACCTCTGCCTGTCTGATCCGAGTACCTAAATACTGGAGAGCCCGATTGGAGGACAGGCTTTTTTTGTGGTTACAGCTCAGGCATGGAACAGACTGCAGCCCCAGGTTATGCCTAGAGCCAATTATCTTAAAATTGTACAGGGTTCTAGAAACCTATTTGTTTACATAGGCTTTGCCTGGAGCCACTGAGAATGCGAGTTGCTTTATAGAGTGTATTAGTATGCTAGCATCAGGACACCCTCGGATAATTGCGCGCTTTATAAAACGAATAAATCAAAAATAAGATATCAGTCCCAATGTTTATCTATGGTCCCAGTATTCACCCTTTCTTTAAGGGCACTCTAATAATGAGGCCTTCCGTGGTCACCAATGTTGGTGTACACCTACGTTGTGTAATGCAGCCTGGTGGGGAACATGCAAAGTGCGCGTGACTATTTGGCAGACTCAAGACGGACAGCCAAACAGTCATGCGCACTTAGAGTGTGCCACCACTCCTCCCCCTGTGACTCCAGCCCCGCCCTAACATAGCCCTGTACTGAAAAATAACGGTGTTATTATCATTTTCTTTTTCCTTCCTCCTGCTCTGAGAGCAGTGGGGTGATGCTCCTCCTCCTTAGTGGAGGAGCCGCCTCTGCCTAGGCCAGTGAGAAACAATTTGAATGCTGAATTTCTAGTGGATTACCACTACTGGCCGGAACGGTAACTCTAGGAAAGCAGGAAAGTTGTCCTATTATGAGTTTAAGCATGAGGGTCCACTTAAGAATGGGAAATAACTGGGGAACCAGATGTAAAGCACAATTGTACATTGTTATTCCTGATTCCTAGCCAGATTTTAGCCCTGGTATTTTGGCTGCTTGGAACAGCCGGAGACTACGGGGGAAATTGCTGGAACTACAGGATTACTGCATTGCTCATCATTCCAATTGGTCCAGCAGTGGAAGTCGTTGTGCTCATTGGTTACAATGAACTTGTAATAATGGCTAAAGGTGCCCTGAAAAATCTCTGAGTGGTTTTCTTACCCAAACTCTCCCTCCAGCAGGCGTCGGTAGGTCTCAATCTCCATCTCCAGCCGGGTCTTGATGTCCAGGAGCTGCTTGTACTCATAGCTCTGCCGTTCCATGTCGCTGCGGAGCTGCATGAGCTGCTCCTCCATGCTGCTGATCCTCTGCTGCATCTGCATGAGCTGTGCCCCGTAGCGTCCTTCTGTCTCCCCCAAGGTTTGTTCCAGGGAGTTTTTCTGTTGAGAAATTGAGAGAGCGTGTTACAGAATAGGGCTGGGAACCTAGTCCATGGAAAACAGGAGGGATGCAGCCCCTAAATGTTGAAAGTCCATGACTATTTCAATACAGACCCTTCACTCTGCCAGACATAGTAGCGAACCCTTCACTCTAGATTGGCAGGTTCTACAACACCATTTCTGGTGGAGTTGCCACTGTTCTGTGGCAGACACAGTCGCAGAGATGGAGGTGTGTAGGTACATAAGCAATGTAAATGGGGCAGCTAAGCCAGCAGAAATATTTTGTGCTGGATGCTGTGCTACATTCCTTTTTGATTTTGGTAGTTGGAGGGGATGATGAAGCAGAAAATGGTAGCAAATAAAAATTTCATGCAACCAAAGTGCGATCTATTCTCGTTAAAACAACAGTCAACCGGCATCTCATCTTCCCAACCTACATCAATAAAGCCCCTATGTAGCTCTGTAAATGATTTAACTTTACGTATGAATTTTCTTATTCGAAATTTGCAAATTAGTTTCTAGGATTTAAATCCATTCCAAGAACTAAGTACTGGGTAATTAATGTTGCATAATAATCTTTCCACTCCTTTCTTAAGTCTGGGCGGCAGACATATTTAGCTATTCATTTGCAGGCCTATTGTTTCCAGTACATAACATCTACTTAGCGTGTGCTTTGTTTCTGCCTCTTATAAATGAATAGTGTTGTTGTGTATCACAGGTGTGTGCTTTTGAATCAATAGCTCTCCTCCATGTTTGTTCCACCCAGGAGTATTTCAGTCTCATGGTGTTGTGATTGGATGAGTTGTATTCTTAACCTGCTAACTTGATGGGACTTTTTATTTATTTTGCATTCATCCCTCCATGGGACTGCTTGTGTTTCCTTCTCTCCTCCACTTGTTCTTGTGCCTGCTAACCCTGTACACTTCTCATTCGTCTCTCTGGCTCCCTAATGCTGTCCGACCCACTTGCAGCTAGGAAAAAAGTAATTGGCAAAAAGCTCAGTTTTTTTTTTTAGAGCTGAGACATATTGGGGTCGATTCCGATTCGGGCCGGAAATCTCTCCGACCGAGCCGGACCCGGAGAGATTTCCGACCGAATCGGACCCGTGCAGTCCGACCGAACGAGTCCGATGCATTCGTATGCCACCGGACACGAGTCGGTCGGACTCCCATTGAAGTCAATGGGAGCCGGTCGTACAACGCGTACGCGGGCTCCCATTGCCTCAATGGGTGCGAGGCGGACAAGGGCGCCCCCTACAGCGAGTACGCCGCGAAGCGCTCCGCGGCGTACACGCACAGGTAGGGGGACCCATGGGTCCCCCTGTGTGCGCCTCGCACGGGTACGCGTACAGGGGGTCCGACACGGACCCCCAAAGTACGGCTCCGACAGCGAGTTCGAGTCGGACGGCGCGAGTCGGTCGGAGCGGTCGAGGTGCGCATCGTACTTACCCGGCCGGAAAACGTCTCCATTGCGCGGTGCGAATCGGGTCCCGAGCGAGTCGGTCGGAGCGGTACGATCCGGGTACGAGTCGGTCGGAGCGGTCGGGTCGCCCGGACGAGTCGGTCGGCGAGTCGCATCGTACTCGCTCGGCCGGACCCGCGTACGGTTCGGTCGGGAAACAGGCTTTCGCATGGCTTTTTTCCCGACCGAATGGTATTGGGTGCGCCTCTGACCGAGATCGGAATCGGCCCCATAGGGTCTGCCAGTGCTTGTTTTGCAGTGGCGGCTGCTGTGACATAAAAGTGGTGGGGCTGGGCATGGGGAAGCAGGGGGACAGCATAGGAACAGGAGGGGGGGGAATGAAAAAAATAAATAAAACAACATTTATCTGCCAGCCGCTGCCTCAGTGCTTTTCTGCACCTCTCCTCTTGACTCCCGGCAGTCCATGCAAGGCTCCCAGTCCCCTATGCAAATCGCAGTGCTGCTCTCATGCTGGTAATGCATGAGAGGAGCACCATGATTGGCCTGAGTGGGCTGATTTAACACTCAGTTAGGGCCAGGGAGCCTCTGCTTGTGCTTCACCCTGATGTGCAGCACAGTTCAGGTTAGAGACATCTAAGTGCACATGATGGTTTTGCAGCACTGAGACGGCCGGCCAAAATGCCAATCGCACTTGCAGCAGTGCCCACCACTCCTCCCTCCTGTTGCAGATGCTGTCTATCAGCATAGCCCGGCCCCCACCCTACCCTTCAACTTGGCTCATCGTGGAAAAATAAAATGATAATAACCTGTCTTATTATCATTTTATTTTTCATGTTTTCATTACTGAGAGAGCAGTGAGGCAACGCTCCTCCATCTTAACGTAGGAGTCGCCGCTGTCAATGTTTTGTCCTTACTCCATATGCCATGGCTGCACAGAATACATCCGCACACAATTATGGCATATATTGTGCGTTCATTTCTTAGGGCCGACAGAGTTTGATTGACATTCCAAGAAACCTTAGCCAGTTATTCTGCATTTTGTTAATGCAGATTTTCACTTCTTTGGAGAAGTTGGTGTTGAACTAGGGGTTGCATTTCTGAAGGTTGATTTGCTGACCAGTTAATATTCTACATTCTAAAAGATCACACACACACACACACACACACAGCCATCACCAATATTTATACATCTTCTAGTATTATTATATACAAATCTATGTTGAAACATCAAAACGTTTAGTTTGAAATACATATAGTTAAAAACATTTAATTAGAAACATTGTTTGAAAATTGCTATCTATGTATTGTGTATTCAGGATGAAAATGTGTATTTTGAAAAAGATTTAGAATGTGAAAAAACTCATTATCTTTATAGCCTAAACCTCGCCATAACTTTGACTTCAGTCAATAACCAAGCATCTGGCAAAGTCTAAGAGATACATACCATGGCCAGCTGGGACTGAAGCTCGATCTCTAAGCCTTGGAGAGTTCTTCGCAGATCTGACACCTCGCTCTTGGTCGTCTGCACTGCCTCCACGCCCTGGGAGATCTGTGCTTTCAGATCTTCAGACTGAAAAAAGGAAGGGAGCATTGTTAGGGTTCAGCCGGTAGGATATCTCTTTAAATGGGCCGGATGGTGGCCATGTCCATCTGACTGGTGCAGGGGATAACGTGGTGTTCCTTACCGCTTTCAAGAACTGGGCTTGGGCTTCTCTGCGGTTCTTCTCCGCCAGTGCCTCATAATCATCTCTCATGTTATTCAGGATAGCAGTCAGGTCTTGTCCGGGTACAGCGTCCATCTCGACATTCACAGAGCCGGCAGCTGAGCCTGACACAGCCTGCATTTCCTAGGGAAAGCAAAGGACCATGATTCTCAATTAAGGAAGATGCAGAAGGAACAGATGGGAGGGGATTTGGTTCATATATTTATAGTACATCTAATGCCACCTTATGGAAACCAAGACTCAAATTCATGGCTACAAAATGGAATCTTAGATTCCATAGCTCCACCAGGTAGACCACGCCACTTTACTAGACCACTCCCCATCACTATGCCATACATCCTCCCACTAATATTCATATCCTACTCACATAATCTCCAGTAGATTGCACCTCCTCCCATCAAATCACACCTTTTCTCAGTAGACTTCTGCACCTCTTGCTAGTTAATCTAGACTTCGACTAAATCGCGGCCCTTCCCTGGATATTACATCTCTTCCTAGTAGACCACACCCTTTCCACTCATTCATACACTTCTACTAGACTATGCCCTTTCTGAACTAGTACATCAAGTAAGGCCATGCCCTGTGCCCTTAGACTAGGTCTCCTCCTAACTAGATCACACTTTTTACCAAGACAATAACCCTTATTTGTCTTGTCAGCATGACTTACTAGCTCAGACAATGTCTTATTCCAATAGAACCATCTTCTCATTCCCACCAGATCACAGTAATTCACACCTGCGGACAGCATACCTTAATGTCACTCCATGGCCCTTTCCCAACACAACAAACATTGCAGGTCAAACCCTAACACAGTAGTCAACATTCTTACAGTAGAGGCCATATCCTCATCCATTACAATTAACTAAAAGTCGAAAAAGCATCCTAAGCATCTTTCTTAAAAACATGCTGACCCGTAAGAATGCCCATTAAACAGACAACATCCTCCTCCAATTGAACCTATTATGACCCAAAGGGTCATGCATCCAAATTGATCACAGACAACCCAAATACAATCCATTATTTGCTGGAGCCCGCCTCAGCCTGAATAATAGACTGCTTAGCTAGTAAGCAATAGACTATTTCTCCATCTAGTATAAGAACTAACCATTAGACAGCATTCGTCAGAGGAAGACGTTACCCAATAGATCACAAGCTATGTGTGACCGCATACTCATCTACAGTAGACAAAACCTTTGGCTAGTACAACACACTACTGCAGGCATCACACCTGCTTATAGAGCACACATAGTAAAATGCTAACTTGTATTTCCCACTCTTGGATGGCAAAGCACATCACCCAAAATTCAGCAGCCTTTAACAGGAGTATACACTACCCAATGCATCACACAACCATCATTAACCTCATCTAAAAACCACTTCAGTAGCAAACATTATACCCTTTTCAGTAGATCATTTATCCCCAAGAACTTCTGCCCAGTTCAAGTTTTCAATTCATCATGCCTTTCTTGCAAGTGTGCTCTATAATAAACAAGGGCTCTAACTTGAGAGTCCTTGACGTATCATCTGATGTCACTCACATTTCCAACTAAAGAGTCTATGGTGAGCACAGCACGCAGGGATCACCATCCCTATGCGTTTCTAACTCTAATTTTATGGCCCTGCCTAACTTGGCTTCGGGTTCACCCGGTGAATAAAGCACTGGGTCTGCCCTCTACCTCTTGGTGGTTCTTCTTGAGGTAAGCCAGCTCCTCGGTCAGGCTCTCGATCTGCATCTCCAGGTCAGATCTGGCCATGGTCAGCTCATCCAGGACGCGGCGCAGCCCATTGATGTCGGCCTCCACGCTCTGGCGCATGACCAGCTCATTCTCATACCTGAAAAAGGACAAAGAAGAGGTATTTGCCACGAGCGAGAGCAAAATTTACTGATTACATCATTTCTATATTGTAACTTACGGCACAACTTCTAATAGTCACTGATCCCACACAAACCATCCAATGGCTTTGGAGTGCATTGGATGAATAGCAAGCGGGCGATTAAATTATTTTTACTGCTCTGCTTGAGGGACTAAAACTCTTAGTAACAAGAGGTATATTGATAAATAAATGACATTGGAATATGCACCATGTGTTATGCCACAGTCCTTAAACTAGTCTATGCATGATCTGCCCCATCTGCAAAACAAATAAGTTATAGAAATGTAGACTAGAAAGATCTGAATTGGTTCACCCAGCCTATGCGACAGGATACATTCTGCACAACCAGTTTAATTGGAGGGCGGTGCGGTTTGACTCTCAGAGAGCCAACCTTTCAGAAGCAGGCAGTATTTGTACAAGGTGGGTTCACCAGTAGATAATAACATCCTGTGAGGCGTCAATGAAGAGTTTAGCTTTGGTTGAAGCCAAGATCTACCGCACAGTCCTTGACAATAGAATTCTTTAAACAAAAGACGGGTTCTGCAGGTTTTTAAATGCTACAACTTTTTGAAATGTGGGTGTGTCATGCTGCGAAGAACCTTTAAAGCAGGGCTATCCAATATGGCCTAGAAGGGCCAGACCCAGCTCAGACTTTCGGGATATCTGCCACCAAATATGCAATCAATTTTCATGTCAGTTCACTCATGTAAATTTATCTTAACAAAGATATCCTAAAACTCTGCCATGTAAGCATTCCTCTTTGACCGGAAATAGACATGCTAAATTTAAAGGAATTCAGGTAAGCCACCACAGGTGCTAAATGACACTTTAAATTAAGTGGTAGTATTGTGCTAAAATTCAGATAGTCTGGTTAAAAGAATCATTGGAGAATCCTGGTACTCCAACAGACTGGTACTTTGAAAGTAGAAAACCAGAATAAGCTTCTCAGAGTGAGGCTAGCTGTGTGAATCTGTCCCCTGGGTACTTTTAGCAACTTTTATGGAGACAACATCAGTCAGGGAAGGAGGGAGCAGTAAAAGAGACTTGAATTCAAGACTCCAACTATTACTCACTTCAGCTTGAAGTCATCAGCAGCCAGCCTGGCGTTGTCAACCTGCAGCACGATGCGGGCGTTGTCAATGGTGGCAGCGCCGATCTGGAGGACAGACAAAAGAACAGGGAGATTTTGAGTATTATTCTTAATGGATTAGCACTTGTGAGGAACGTTCAACGGACAAGTGCTACATTTACAATGCCCTATGCATTACATACATGTATTGAATTGCCTTGTAGTTTCATGTATATGTGGAGCTGCCGTGTTTTCTAGGTCCATGTGTGAATAGCGCAATCAGTCTAGGTTCATTTGTTGCATTCTGGGATTTGTAGTCCTGGTTTTAAAAAGGAATAAACAGGGCTTCAAATCCAAGAATAAAAAGGAAAAACTTGAAATAGATGAGCAACTCACAGATGGTCCTGGAGAACTTCAGAGCTCTGCATGTAGTGCTTCATACCCCTGATATGGGGGAGCGCTCGGTTGAGTTGCAGCGTGGCCTGCGTTGGGAAGCATTTTGGTGTTGTGCGTGAGTAACCACTGTCGTGGTCCTTGGTGATCTTAGCTCGCTGTCCTTGTATGTGGTGATTTTGCCACAGTCCTTTGGGGCTGTAATCTGACAACTGGGGTGCACGATTATAGGGTCTGTCACTGGTTCGAATAGAGCCCAGGTAGCTGTCACTGAATGCCCACTGGTTCGAATAGAGCCCAGGTAGCTGTCACTGAATGCCCACTGGTTCGAATAGAGCCCAGGAAGCTGTCACTGAATGCCCACTGGTTCAGAATAGAGCCCAGGTAGCTGTCACTGAATGCCCACTGGTTCGAATAGAGCCCAGGTAGCTGTCACTGAATGCCCACTGGTTCGAATAGAGCCCAGGTAGCTGTCACTGAATGCCCACTGGTTCGAATAGAGCCCAGGTAGCTGTCACTGAATGCCCACTGGTTCGAATAGAGCCCAGGTAGCTGGGATCATGTAGGCCACAATGAAAAAGGTTTGATAACAGACTACAGGGATCAATGGAGTATGAATTTCATTTTCACTTTCCTGCAATCATATTTTCTGTACCTAACAACTTTAAAGTACTGCAGTCCCAAGGACTCTAAATCCATAACTTATTGGGAGTTCTGAATGCAGGTCTTTAGTTTCAGGCAAATGACTTGGGTGATTCTGTTCATAATGTGCATCATACCAAAAAAACTCTATTCTACAACTATTCAGCATTTGTTTGAGAGAGGGACTTCATTTCCCATTTTCACGTGCAATGTACAGGCCTGTTTATTAGTGAGAAATGCCCGACCATGTCTTCCCAGCATTGTACTGTGATACGTCCTGGAAAACAAGAAATGGATTCTCTTGGCACGTTTGGCAATTTGCATGATACATCTTTATTTTCGATAAAACAACGGAAATTTATACCTAAAACAGTCTCTTTGACAACTCAATGTGTGTCTCTCCTCTTCAGGGATTCCCGAATGCCTGATGAACTCACCCACCCTAGGTTTTTTTGTTGTTTGCATTCTTGCTCTTGTAGTTTAACTATAAATGATCAATTACAAGGTGGAAAATGCAGAGTAAAATACTCTGGCCTGGATGTTCTACTCATGTACAATAAGTCCAAGAAGGCGGCTTAGTCCAGGCAGGGGCTCGCCTTCCCTCTGAGGTAAACGTAAGCCTTAGGGACGTTACTTCTTTGGAAGCAGCTTTCCTGTGTTGGGGATTCGTGGGAAGCGTTCCCCCTCCGGTTCTATTCCATCCTGGGAAAGTCGACGGACTGGAAAAGGAAGTCGCTCTGTGGTCGACCTCCCTCTCACACACACACACACACAAGGGCGTGGCTTCCAGTCCGGCACTGTCTAGGTCGAAAAAATTGGGTCGCTTTGGAGCAGTCTGGCACGTGCTGACGTACCAACCCTGCAGAAAATGTACCGCAAGGCCCCGTGCGGTGTAGTACAGTGCGCTTTCAGCCAGTCCTGGCTCGGGTGCGGGCAGCGCTTTGCATGCTGGGATTTTGAAACCCACGCTTGCAGTCGCAAAGGTAAATGTACACGTGCCAGAATGAAACGTTTTCTTGGCAAAAAAAAATATAAAATTGACTAAATACACGCACAACCTTTGTTTACTGATATCACCACATAGTTGAATATTTGGCCTTTCCATTACCTCTTACTTTTGAGGGGGTCGAGGAAAGTCAAGGAGATGACCCTACGGAACGTGAGATGCCAGTCATTGCTATGAGGGGTGTTTCTCTAATTAGTTCAATGGAAGTAAACAAAGACTAGTACAGCGACAAAGCACGAGAGAGTGCCACATAAAAACCCAGGAATAGAAATATTGTTCGTAATGGCATGCATTCATGTAGCCTCCCAATTTTAACGCCACAGCAGCTTTCTTTTCTGGTCGCCGACTTTAAGACCCTTTAGAGGAAGGACGTCAAAGGACAGAGCTCAGATGTACAGATCTCAGACCTTGAACACCCTCCAGTTCGTTTTCTATCCTTCACTGAGCTGAAGTGTTTACAGCATGGGGTGTGAAGTAACTGTATCCAGCCTACCGCTCCCTTGTTCCCGCCCCACTGTGCTTTTATTCGCCCTGGTCTCGAATGTTGGAATGGGGACCAGAGGAGTTTTCATATTTCTAAGTTTTTTTGCATTAGCATGCTTAGCATGCTCTAAGACGTAAAGATGCACCATGCCACGTACGAGTAGCAGAACTCTGAAGTTTACCAGGCCCACGTGTGAGTAGCTCATTCTTTGCATTCTGGGACTTGTAGTCTTGCTTTTATAATGGGATGAGCAAGATTGCAAGCCACAGAATGCAAAGCATGGGGCTGGATGAGCCACTGATGCATGGATCTAGGAAACTTGAGAGTTCAGGAGTTGGTGATCCAGTCCTGCTCAGCGGAGGCACGGAATATCGAGTAGGGAATATCAGGATGCGAGAATATCATAGCCAAAATATTGAGGACCTAAGTATAAACAGTATATAGATAAGTATAGGTTTACTATCCTTAAATCCACACACATCTATCTTGACAGTATACATATATTGTTAAGGTACATGGATGTGGACTTGAGAATGGTAAATGTATGCTTACCTATATTTACTTACTTGATTTTCCAGTGTACAACCATCCTGTAACAGAATGCAAAGAAAATAGTGGGGACTGCCTTGAGTAGCCACACATGAAATGGAACACCAACATCTCTGTAGCAACAGTGCCTTTCTTACAAGTCATTCTGCTTCCTTCTAGTGGGAGACAGTGAATTTGTTTCGGGGGGTGGACAAAGGGGCACAATTCTGTATGCAATGCAACCAACAGTATGGTACGCTAGCATTTACAAAAACCACCTTCCACATCTTTAGCAGGACATGCAGTGAAGCCACTGATGATCCCTGACTCAACCACTTACCTTGTTCCTCAAGTCGTCGATGGTGGCGTAGTACTTGCTGTAGTCGCTGGTGCGCCCACCGTCAACACTGCCTGCGTGCTTGCTGTACCACTCCTTGATCTTGATCTCCAGCTCGTTGTTGGCGGCCTCCAGGGCCCTCACCTTGTCCAGGTAGGTGGCCAGGCGGTCATTGAGGTTCTGCATGACCTGCTTCTCTCCGCCACTGCCAAGGAGGCCGCCATCGCCACCCCCTGCGCTGTAGCTGAAACCAGAGCCACCCCCAGCACCACCGCCATAGCCACCCCCAAAGCCAGCACCACCACCGGAGCCCCCTCCAAAGCCAGCCCCAGCACCACTACCGAAGGAGCCCCCCCCAAAGCCAGCCCCACCAGAGCTGTACACCCCTCTAGCGACGCTGAAGGACTCGCCCCCAGATCCAGGGCCCCTGCTTGACGAACCATACGCAGACTGGCTGCTAAAGCGATTCATGATGGCGGCTGGTGAGAGGGCCCTGCGCTTCAGATGTACCTGATGTGGCGAGAGCACAAGAGTACACTGCAGCCAGCTCGGACTGTCCTTTTATAACACCAGAAGGTGGTATTAGATTTCAAACTCCCCTCATCCACTCTCCACCCACTCAAAGCACAAACCCCTCCAGCAAGCTCAGCATCTGCTCATCAAAAGAGAACTCGCCTGATCTGGCCATTTGTCTTGGAAATATGTTGCCCTCGGGCTGTTTCTCATCTTTCCAAAGGCGACTAGGGTGGGGCGCCAAACTCACCTTTCAAGAAAATGCTTTTTATCTTTTGGAGACATGTTAAGAGCTACCTGTCAGCCCCTTGTCACCGAGGCCGAAGCATTATATTTACACGCTGCAGATTAGCTTGTAGCAGCACAAATGTACTGACTCGCAGTCATCAGAGCTGGGTGCAGTCACTGCATGAAGGCCGAAAGCGAACAATGTTCCAGCACATTAACATTCAAGCAGCATCTGTGTTAGGAGAGGTGTGCTTTCCACCGTTGAGGCCCACATCCCACACCTGCCTTTAATTTTTAATGCAGATGTAAAATTAATAATTTATGGATCAGGGGAGAGAGCAGATCCCCAGAGAGGGCGACAGAGCAAGCTGCCCACACCCACGAATTTCCACTTACACTCACAGCCCGCCAAGAGTACCCCAGGCACTATAGGTGAGATTAAAGGGGTCCACGCATTATTGTGCCTCACTAATGGACATCCAGTGATCAAAATGCCAGGGTAGCGGAACTGACATCACATGCTTTTGCCACCATCAGGGCCTTCAGAATCTCAACAACTTCTTATTTGAGGAAAGGGTGGTAGCTGCAGAATATAAACAGGGCGTGTTGTCCCTGGATTCAGGAACCATGGGACCAGGCTTGGCAAGGAGAGTGCCAGGGCAAGTAAGAGTTATAAGATGAATATACCTCAGGGACCGCTGCACCCACATCAGTACCACACTCGAACAATGCAATTACCGTCACCTTAAAGCTCATCTGTGTGTCGTCCTTCTGAGTCGTTTTCATTTTTCAAGAGACAAGAATATAACTTTATTTTTTTCTACATAAAGTTTCCATGAACTGTTTATAAGCTCGGTGGGTTAATGTGCCTGATGCACAAATCTGAATGCAATCAGCTTGTCTCTAGTTCAGTGTCCTCGATCGGAGTTGGTGCTAAAATTTATGGTGCTCAAGGGAAAATCCCATTTCCTTCTTCGAAATGACAATGAGGCCATATTTAATGCTCCTCCGGGCAACCTGGTGCCACTACCGTTATGGACGTCACTTAGGGGTCACCAGGGGTCGCTCCAGCGACCCCTGGCTTGCCATTAGCAAACCCTGGCACTGTTTTTGCGACCCTTGTCTTACTGTTGGCAAAAACACTTGTTATTTTCTGATTATTTTTCATTGTGCTATTAGTGAATAATATCCTATTAGTATTAATCACTTTAATGTAATAAAAAATGGAGTAAATTAGCTGGAAAGGGACTTTTAGTGCCAGCTTATGTAAATAAAAATCTGCTTTTAAATGAAAATTGTGTGTGTGCTTGCAGGTGAGAATGTATTTATGTGAGAGAGAGAATGTGTATATGTGAGAATGTCTATGTGTAAGCATGTCTGTACGAGTGAAAGTGAGTGAGTCACTGAAAGATAGTGAGAATGTGTGAGATTGAGTGTCAGTAATAATAAGTGAGTCAGAGTGAGTGAGATTAAGGTTGACTGCAAGTAAGAATGAATTAGGATAAGAGAGTGTTAGAGAGTGTGAGTGAATGTGAGTGAGCGGGAATGTGGTGTTGTGCTTGTAAGTCTGTCATTGGCCCAGCATACTGAGGGTAATTCTTGTCTTACAGAAACACCCTTGGCAAAAAACTGGCTCTACCATACTTGAGCAATTCGGATAAGAGAGTGTTAGAGAGTGTGAGTGAATGTGAGTGAGCGGGAATGTGGTGTTGTGCTTGTAAGTCTGTCATTGGCCCAGCATACTGAGGGTAATTCTTGTCTTACAGAAGCACCCTTGGCAAAAAAACTGGCTCTGCCATACTTGAGCAATTCGTAACATGACAGACACCTGTCATAAAATACTGGCACTGGTAGTAATTCTTGGCATAATGGGCACCCATGATAAAATACTTGTACTGCCATACTAGCGGTGGTTATTGCATACAGGACACCCATGGAACAATGCTGCTGTACTTGAGGAAATTCTTGGCATAGGAGCACCCATGGCAAAAGGCTGGTACTAGCAAAGTGGAGTAAATTACTGGCATAAAGAAGGACAACCTAGCATATGGGAGGGTGACAACCATGACACAATTCTGGCCCTGGCATCCAGAGGTAATTTTTAAAATAATGGTCACTTATGGCAAAAGACAGAATAAATTAAACAATATTGCCATTGGCATGTTGGGGGCACCCATGGCATATGGGGCACCCAAGGAAAAATGCTAGCGCTGGCACAATGGAGGTAATTTTTGACGTATGAGGGCACCTAGAGCAAAATTTTTTTTAAATGGGGTGAACTCCCGGGGAGCATCAGGTTTTAATGGCTTGGCACACCATGAAAGGAGATGAATATTTAATGAATGTTTTTTCAATGACTATGGCACTTTAACAAATTCATTAACAACTTTGTGATTAAAATGCCCTGAAAGTTCCTTTCAGTGGCGGTCGCCACAACACTAAGGTGGGGGGGCAGGGGAGGGAGGGAGAAACGGGTGGGCGGGGAATAATAAGTTTTAAAAAATGTACCTTTTTCCCGCAGCCTCTAACACCGACGGCCGCCGCACACTCAGAGCTCTCCCAGCAGTGTCTGGGAAGGCAGAGGCTGCTCAGTCAATTCTGGCGCTGCTCTCTGGGAGCCAGCGGCATTTCCCCAACCTAACTGGAAACATAGCTGGGTTGGAGGAATAGAATTGTGCATGGTATGTTTGGCTGGCCTAGGACAGCCGGCCAAACATACATGCGCACTTCTAAGTGCCACCACCTGCCTGTCATGGCCAGGCCCCGCCCTGCATGCATTTCAGAATCAGTCAAATAAAAATAAAATGATATTGTTTCATTATCATTTTATTTTTCTGTGACTGACTCTGACAAGTGGGGCGACCCGCCTCCGCCATTACGGAGGAGCCGCCTCTGGTTCCTTTTTATTTTCAAAATTTCTTAGGGGAGCGGAAACACTCACAAGTAGTCTGGCTTACTTGGTTCACTCACTTGCTACAATTCAGGGCAAGTATTATACCCAAGAACTTTTAAAGATCAAGTCAGCAGCATAATATAGGTGTTATCTTAAAACGGAATTTGTCTGTGTTATGTTGTTACATTAATCATGAAATTATTATGAAAATTCAGTAAT
This sequence comes from Calotriton arnoldi, assembly GCA_963921515.1. Lineage (NCBI taxonomy): Eukaryota > Metazoa > Chordata > Amphibia > Caudata > Salamandridae > Calotriton > Calotriton arnoldi. The sequence goes on along the minus strand of CAWUFW010001214.1, from coordinate 819,936 downwards.
GTCAATTACTGTGATGTCGTCAAGGTTAAAGTCATATGACATGATTTCCTGGAAAAAATCAAGGCCAAGGGTCATATGATGTCACTTTTTGTGATGTCATAAAGGTCAAAGGATAAGTGATGTAACCTCCGCTATGTGCCTTTTTTATTCGGTGCATTCTAGATAGTTTCTAAAATGTGTTTTCAGTTTTGGGTTTAACTCAGGATCGCATCCAACTGCCTCAAAAAGCACCTCTCCAAAAAGAGCAGCCCCATAGGACCGGGGTGTAGCTACCAAAAGTGCAGCAGTGGCACCAGGACCCAGAGGTTTGAGGCGCCCACTCCAGACCAATTTTGTCTGTCTCTTTTTATCCAACCAGAAGGTTGGGGGATTGCATTTTCCTTCCGTGCATTAGGGTCTGTGGCACAGTTACCACACCATTCCTCCAGAACAGTATTGTGCATTTCACATTCATTATGATTGTATATAACTAAGAGGCACTTTAGTATTAGAGAATTCATGCAACAGGTTTATGACTATTCTAAACTCCATGAAATATCTGTCGCTATGAGAACAGTGTCTATAATGTATAACGAATGTGTGAATATAGTTTAAACAAGCTATTATTTGACGAAAAAGGAATACTTAAGTAGTACATTTATGTATGCAAAATTTTTGTTTTCTGATCAGACAACGTTCCTTCTGCCAGTTCATCCACTGAGGATGTTAACATTCTTTGGGGAAAAAGATCACCTCTTTAAATGCCTGAATACAGCAATGAGCAGTTCAAAGTTGACCAGGAACTTTGCAGAGTCTACCATAGCTCTGCATTCTTTCAGCTAAAAGCAAAGTTTTAGTATAAACCAGCAATTAGGCCTCAGGTGAAATTTTTATTATTCGGGCGTAAGCGTCCATAATCTTGTTTTACGCTTTTTACCTAAATTAAGCCATGTGGCATAATTATGCGATGTTCGCAGCAAACATTTAGCATGGGCGCACAGGTACAACATGAACGGCCAGAACGCGAGCGGCTGTTATTCGTGCCCCAGATATTTTTTGCACTATTAATTAAGGTGTTCTCGCATCCAGAATGGACGTGAGGACGCACTTTGTGCTAAAATATATAATTAAACGTCTTTTGCATTTCACATAATTTCGTGAAACTTTTTCTGTAATTTTGAGTAATTACACAAGAGCAAACGATGCAAAATTTGCACACCCATACAAATTATGCAGTGAATTAGGTGACACATCCTTTTTAGGTCGAGCCTCGAGTAGCGCGCAAGCGCTGTAGGCGAGACTTTATGTTAGGGGGTTTCAAAAGCTGACCAGACGCTCGTGCGTCATGGCCTTTTTCCTGCGGTTATGCGCGCAGGGCCGACATCTGTTTCCCATTATCGTGCCCAGACGCGGGCGCGATAATTGGAAACACATGCCGGCCTTGCGGGTAATCACAGGCAAAAGGCCATGACGCACTGCAGCGTCTGGTCAGCTTTCCAAAGCCCAGGCTGCCGCGCTCGCTCGCCCCCGCTCCTCTCTTGTGTTTACTTCCCTTCATTTGCCATGTGCTTAAACTTTCTTCACGGCCAGTGCAACGCACATGATTAACTTTGAGGGAGCTAAAAACAACATGCACTTACGTTATTTTTAGGTTAATTTTGGCAGCATGTTTTCTGTGTTTTTGTATGAGATGTAAGCCAACCCGCACTCTTAATAAATTTACATGGAAAAACTTTTTTGCTGGTATGTAAAATACGCATTTTTAGTTCATTTTGTTTGTATTTTAGAAACCACTGCGTGTATCTACATTTGAGCACTATAGCGAGTCTATTGGCGTTGTGGAGCCTTTGTTTGTGCCTCTGACCCCGGGCAGCTGAAGTCTATTGGTTTTTAGGCGGCGCACAACAGCTGACATAACACAACAACCGGCGAGCTAGAAAGCTGAAGCAATGCAGCGAGCTTGGGGAAGAGCTGATGAGCTGCGGGCTCCGTGCATCCCATGCACCGCCAGGGCCCTGTTTTCCATGGTTGTAAAATGTCGTGATTGTTTTTGAGGGAATGCCTCCTCTCTTCTGTTAGCTTATGTTGGTTTTTGCCTTGCGCTTGATAGGTGTTGCGATTTTAAAGGCTTTATCAGCTGCAGCAATCTGTGGTCCTGAAGGTGAGGGTTTGGGAATAGTGTGTGCTTCTAATAAGACTACGTCAAAGGAACGTGTTTTTTCTTTTGATGTTTTTAATTTGCTTAATGACCATGACTCGTAAGGTGAAGATGTGGTCTGCTGTGTGTGTTTAGGGAGGGAGCCTGGTTGGTTTTGAGTGAATTATTCCTGTTTGGTCGTACATTATAGAATCCTCTGTTGGATAATACTGTAAAAGGCTTTGCCCATGTCGCTGCTGACTCTGAGTCCTCTTACATGGCATGACTAGATTCTCGGCCACATCCAGGGTGTATCTTGCTCACAACGGCACCCCACGACCAATCGCTTGCACTATCCCCTCACACACGCCTAACCTACTGCCACCAACATAACTAGGCACTCCAGTGTATACTATGAGTGTATATAGTTTTCTTTATGGCATTGTTCATCTCCATTCATCATTCTCCCGGAACCATCCGAAACTCAGTAAATGTACCCAACTAGCGAGTACATGTTCTTATTCTGCTGCATAATGCTACGTTTTTGTAACAACGGATTTGTATTTGTCAGCCTGTTTCTGCGATTCTTCCTGTGCCCGACTAGTGAAGTCAAGTTCTTGAAGGCTACTTTTAATTTACCCAGGTCATCCACTGGGATTCTTGTTCTAGGGAGTTTTACTGCAAGCCTCTATTTATTAATTTCTTACCCCATGGCGGTGTTTTTGAGCTGTCACGGGTGGTTTATTTGTGAATGAAGTATTTGTTCCACATGTCCTTGAAAACCGTGCTCTTGGTGGCCTCCTCTATTTGATATGTTTTTATTGTAAATTAATAGTCTTCCGTTTTTGTTTTATTTATTGATTTTTCTCTTGCTGTTGGCTATAGCTGTGTTTCTAGTAGGTCATCCATGAGTCCTCCATAACAATAGTTTTGCGTATTTACCGCTCTGTCAGATGAGTCTTATAGCACTACTAGGTTGAAACAAGACAATCAAGGATTTATTAATTCCCATAGATTCAGCAAGATGTTTCCAGTCAAGTGTCTCTCACATGTACTGCAAGAGAGCACTACACAATGAAAACTACCCACACAGATCCACGCCACACAATACAACTCAACACATTTTCAATCCACACCACATAATTCAACACCAAACCACAAAATTCAACACTAAACCACATAATTCAACTCAACACAATTACACACCACACCACATACATCCAATCTTCACCACCAAATTCCATACCATGCAATAAAATACAATAGCACACCACATACTTAAACTCCAATACAAACCACTCCACAGCACAAAATACCATTCCACATAATTATGCTCCATAACCGACAATCCCTCTCCACATAATTCCAATACACTCAATACCACATAATTACGATCTACATAATTCCACTGCACGCCACATAATTCCACTACACAAATCAACTCCACACCATACAGTTCCACACCTAACCATTCCAATGCAACCCACATAATATACATCCACTCCACTCCACAACAAAACACATGGGTAAAAGTCATTGTCGTTTACAACGCCAATAGCTCTAACTCTCTGAAATGCGAGACCAATTGCATTGCAAATACTTGTTTATACAGAAATCACATGGTTGCAAGATTTCATAATGTCATTCATACTTTATATAACGTAGATCTTATTTGCTATCTTAATTATCTGGAAATAAGCTTTCAAACTTGCCTGTACGTAATTTAAATATGTACTGTTTACTTCCAACCTGGATTGTCCATATTACAGCACATTCCAAATAGGTGGTCATTCTTCCCAGTGCAAGTGTTCAACCTGTCATAACCACATCATTCCAAACTCCTAGTTTTCCGAAAAGCACCAAAACCTGGGTCTTCCAAAATGCTCATTCTAACAAACATCACAGTAAACAAGCCTCACCTGAGAAAAGATGCACAGTGTACACACACACACATAATAAACAATTAACAAGTTGAATACTTTGCTCATTAGAGCCACTGACAAAGTCATTTCTGCCATTAACTATAGCAGCAAACATTAAACAGGAATTAACAAAGCCAGCAAGTCTTGCCCATGCAAGATCTATTGGCTTTGTCAATGGGTTTTTTTTGCAACGTACAGTTATGCGGCTACTGTGTAGTCTGTCTAAGAGTGAAAAAAAGAAGAAAGGCTTCTATAGTATAGTATGGAATGGTGGGGCTTGTCATTGTATGCTATGGTATGTATGGCATGGTATGGCCTGGTATATGATATGATATGGTATGGTGTGGCCTGTCGTATGGCACGGTGTGGTATGGCCTATCATTGGATGGTATGGTATGGTCTGTCATTGTATAATATGGTATGGCATGGGATGGTATAGCACGGCCTGTCATTATATAGTATGGGTTGGTATGGTGTAGGTATCGCTTGTCACTGTATAGTATGATATGGTTTGGCCTGTCATTGTACATGGTATGGTATGGTATGTTGTATGGTACGGAATGGTATGGCCTGTCATTGTATGGTATGGTACGTCTTGCCATTGTATATTATGGCATGGCATGGTATTGTATAGCATGGGCTGCCATTTTCTAGTATAGTATGGTATGGCCTGTCATTGTATGGTATGGTATGGTTAGTATAGTGTGGCCTGTCAGGATGGTATGGCCAGTCATTGTACAGGATAGCATGGTATGGCCTGTCATTGTATGGTATGATATGGCACGTCATGGTATAATATGGTATGTATGGCATGGTATGGTATAATATGGTGTGGTATTTTATGGAATAGTATGGTATGGTATGGTGTGACCTGTCATGGTATGGTTTAGTATGGCTTGTCATTGTTTGACAGAGGTCTTCAAACTATGGGGCGCATCCCCCTGGGGGGGCGGGAATGTGTTCCCAGGGTGCGCAAATGCCTCAGCAAATGCATGTAAATGAAGATGGCCTGGAAGTACGGCCTTGATTAACTGCCACATTTCCAGGCTGTCTTCCTTTAAACAGAGCCCTTGAAGTGCATTGAAAAGAATGCTCTGCTGCTAAACCTCTAAGATGGGGGGTGCCTCAGGGCTCGGCCCTGAGCCCACTTCTCTTTAATATCTATCTGGCACCACTGGCGGAACTCATCGCTAACACGGGGATCAGGGTGATATCCTACGCGGATGACACCCAACTGATATTTTCCTTCAGTGAAGTGTCGGCATCAGTTTTTGACTCTTTCAGAGATTGCCTTAAAAGCATTTCCGCCTGGATGAGTAGCAATTTTTTAAAGCTCAATGCCGACAAGACGGAGGTTCTGTTTATTAACAAAGCAGTCCCACCTACCCTCTGGTGGCCGGTAGAACTGGGAACGGCCCCTGTACCTAAGGACTCGGTCAAGAATCTTGGAGTCCGATGGGACAATGACTTATCCCTTTCCATCCATATCCAGCATGTATCTGCGGCGTGCTTTGGTAAGATGAAAATTATTAGAAAATTCATCGACTTCTTGCCAGAGATAGCTCGTAAAACTGTAGTGCATGCGTTAGTCACCTCCCATCTCGACTACGCCAACGGACTCTATCTGGGTCTGCCTAGCGGCTTGGTCCGTAGGCTGCAGATAGTGCAAAACGCGGCAGCTAGGCTGGTCCGCAAGGTCCCTCTCCGCCACCATATCTCCCCCCACCTTAGACAACTCCATTGGCTCCCGGTGGCCAAGAGAGTTGAATTCAAGGCCCACACATTTGCTTTTCGGGCCTACCAGGGAAGAGGCCCCAAGTATCTGAGGAAGAGACTTCGCCTTTACCAGCAGGGCAGATCGCTGAGGTCCAACCTGAAATGCTACCTCTTCATCCCCCGCTTTGCTAAAGCGAGAATGGGGGGCAGAACGTTCGAGGTGGGAACCTCCAAATGCTGGAATGACCTGCCCCTTCAACTACGTATGATGCACTCTGAACAGGAGTTTAGAAAGGCCTTGAAGACCTGGCTGTTCAGCCGTAGAGACTAGGGGGCCGATTCCGATCTCGGTCGGAGGCGCACCCAATACTATTCGGTCGGGAAAAAAGCCATGCGAAAGCCAGTTTCCCGACCGATCCGTACAGCACACCGAACGAGCAAGTACGATGCGCACAACAGCAAAAATTCCGGCCGAGCCGTACTCACCCAAACCAGGTCCTGTTCTCCGACCGAGGCGAATCCGGAAACGCCGAATCGAGTCGCACGGAAGGGAAAATGCAGCCCCGTCCGGCCGGACAAGTACGATGCGCTTTCCGTACGCGCCGAACCCGTCGCTACGCACGGCACGTCAAAGCATCCGGGAGAGGCGCACATAAGCTCCGAATCGCGCCACAACACGATCCACGGCTACGAGACGAACACAGCACAGACGAGGACGACGCGAAGCGACGAGGACGAAGCGAAGCGACGAGGACGAAGCCAAGCGACGAGGACGACGCGAAGCAACGAGAAGGACGAACGACACGAACCAACCATGAATCCCTTCGTCCCGATCATACCAATATTCTACATCTACTACCGGAACAGGCACGGACGCGTACGGCGCAGAAGGTAAGTCAGACACCAACCACAAAACACATACAACACGTACACGACACATCACACACATACACTGGGAATCTGAATATACTTTCAACAGCAGCACCATAGGGGCGGGATGCCCATCACCAATGCCACATATGCACACAGGGGCCTGAATGCGCGCCACCACCCCAACCCAGGGGGGCTGGATGCCTACCACTACTACCACCCTTAGCCAGGGGGCAGGATGCCTACCACTACTACCACCCTTAGCCAGGGGGCAGGATGCCCACCACTACTACCACCCTCACCCAGGGGGGCAGGATGCCCACCACTACTACCACCCTTAGCCAGGGGGCTGGATGCCTACCACTACTACCACCCTTAGCCAGGGGGCAGGATGCCCACCACTACTACCACCCTCACCCAGGGGGGCAGGATGCCTACCACTACCACCACCCTCACCCAGGGGGGCAGGATGCCCACCACTACTACCACCCTTAGCCAGGGGGCAGGATGCCCACCACTACTACCACCCTCACCCAGGGGGGCAGGATGCCCACCACTACTACCACCCTCACCCAGGGGGGCAGGATGCCCACCACTACTACCACCCTTAGCCAGGGGGCAGGATGCCCACCACTACTACCACCCTCACCCAGGGGGGCAGGATGCCCACCACTACTACCACCCTTAGCCAGGGGGCTGGATGCCTACCACTACTACCACCCTTAGCCAGGGGGCAGGATGCCCACCACTACTACCACCCTCACCCAGGGGGCAGGATGCCTACCACTACCACCACCCTCACCCAGGGGGGCAGGATGCCCACCACTACTACCACCCTTAGCCAGGGGGCAGGATGCCCACCACTACTACCACCCTCACCCAGGGGGGCAGGATGCCCACCACTACTACCACCCTTAGCCAGGGGGCTGGATGCCTACCACTACTACCACCCTTAGCCAGGGGGCAGGATGCCCACCACTACTACCACCCTCACCCAGGGGGGCAGGATGCCTACCACTACCACCACCCTCACCCAGGGGGGCAGGATGCCCACCACTACTACCACCCTTAGCCAGGGGGCAGGATGCCCACCACTACTACCACCCTCACCCAGGGGGGCAGGATGCCTACCACTACTACCACCCTCACCCAGGGGGGCAGGATGCCCACCACTACTACCACCCTTAGCCAGGGGGCAGGATGCCCACCACTACTACCACCCTCACCCAGGGGGGCAGGATGCCCACCACTACTACCACCCTTAGCCAGGGGGCTGGATGCCTACCACTACTACCACCCTTAGCCAGGGGGCAGGATGCCCACCACTACTACCACCCTCACCCAGGGGGGCAGGATGCCCACCACTACTACCACCCTCACCCAGGGGGCAGGATGCCCACCACTACTACCACCCTTAGCCAGGGGGCAGGATGCCCACCACTACTACCACCCTCACCCAGGGGGGCAGGATGCCCACCACTACTACCACCCTTAGCCAGGGGGGCTGGATGCCTACCACTACTACCACCCTCACCCAGGGGGGCAGGATGCCCACCACTACTACCACCCTTAGCCAGGGGGCTGGATGCCTACCACTACTACCACCCTTAGCCAGGGGGCAGGATGCCCACCACTACTACCACCCTCACCCAGGGGGCAGGATGCCCACCACTACTACCACCCTCACCCAGGGGGGCAGGATGCCCACCACTACTACCACCCTTAGCCAGGGGGCAGGATGCCCACCACTACTACCACCCTCACCCAGGGGGGCAGGATGCCCACCACTACTACCACCCTTAGCCAGGGGGCTGGATGCCTACCACTACTACCACCCTTAGCCAGGGGGCAGGATGCCCACCACTACTACCACCCTCACCCAGGGGGGCAGGATGCCTACCACTACCACCACCCTCACCCAGGGGGGCAGGATGCCCACCACTACTACCACCCTTAGCCAGGGGGCAGGATGCCCACCACTACTACCACCCTCACCCAGGGGGGCAGGATGCCTACCACTACTACCACCCTCACCCAGGGGGGCAGGATGCCCACCACTACTACCACCCTTAGCCAGGGGGCAGGATGCCCACCACTACTACCACCCTCACCCAGGGGGGCAGGATGCCCACCACTACTACCACCCTTAGCCAGGGGGCTGGATGCCTACCACTACTACCACCCTTAGCCAGGGGGCAGGATGCCCACCACTACTACCACCCTCACCCAGGGGGGCAGGATGCCCACCACTACTACCACCCTCACCCAGGGGGGCAGGATGCCCACCACTACTACCACCCTTAGCCAGGGGGCAGGATGCCCACCACTACTACCACCCTCACCCAGGGGGGCAGGATGCCCACCACTACTACCACCCTTAGCCAGGGGGCTGGATGCCTACCACTACTACCACCCTTAGCCAGGGGGCAGGATGCCTACCACTACTACCACCCTCACCCAGGGGGGCAGGATGCCCACCACTACTACCACCCTTAGCCAGGGGGGCTGGATGCCTACCACTACTACCACCCTTAGCCAGGGGGCTGGATGCCTACCACTACTACCACCCTTAGCCAGGGGGCAGGATGCCCACCACTACTACCACCCTCACCCAGGGGGGCAGGATGCCCACCACTACTACCACCCTCACCCAGGGGGGGCAGGATGCCCACCACTACTACCACCCTTAGCCAGGGGGGCTGGATGCCTACCACTACTACCACCCCCACTCATAGGATGGACAATGCATGACACAACAAGCACACCACAACCTAGGGAATGCAAGATTAAGACATCCCCCCACCACCATGACAAGCGTGTGAGCAGGCTGTGTCAAATGCCTACAACACCGAACATGACATTGAACATACAATGTGACCCCCTAGCACATGTGCCACACATATATGTGTGTGGCACCCACAATGCAAGCAGCCCATGACCATTGTGGCAATGGGGCCTAAACCCCCATCATCACAGTGACCAAAAGGCAAGTGTGGGGTCCATAGCTGAAGCACATTTTGACCATTGTGGCAATGGGGTCTAAACCCCCATCATCACAGTGACCAAAAGGCAAGTGTGGGGTCCATAGCTGAAGCACATTTTGACCATTGTGGCAATGGGGCCTAAACCCCCATCATCACAGTGACCAAAAGGCAAGTGTGGGGTCCATAGCTGAAGCACATTTTGACCATTGTGGCAATGGGGTCTAAACCCCCATCATCACAGTGACCAAAAGGCAAGTGTGGGGTCCATAGCTGAAGCACATTTTGACCATTGTGGCAATGGGGTCTAAACCCCCATCATCACAGTGACCAAAAGGCAAGTGTGGGGTCCATAGCTGAAGCACATTTTGACCATTGTGGCAATGGGGTCTAAACCCCCATCATCACAGTGACCAAAAGGTAAGTGTGGGGTCCATAGCTGAAGCACATTTTGACCATTGTGGCAATGGGGTCTAAACCCCCATCATCACAGTGACCAAAAGGTAAGTGTGGGGTCCATAGCTGAAGCACATTTTGACCATTGTGGCAATGGGGTCTAAACCCCCATCATCACAGTGACCAAAAGGTAAGTGTGGGGTCCATAGCTGAAGCACATTTTGACCATTGTGGCAATGGGGTCTACACCCTCATCATCACAGTGACCAAAAGGTAATTGTTGACAAAGAAAGAGCTGCAACTGCCAAACTGCATGGATCATTCCTGGTCACAGAACCAAAAACTCATCTGTGGCAAAGTAGTGTATGTGTCCCATTGCAACATAAATTGGGGGAGCCAAATACTGCAGTGCAAATGAAACATTCCTTTGGCCATGTGCAGACAAACAACACCCATGGGGGCTGAGACCGTCAACAGTCATCAATGACACAATGACAGAAGTGACCATCAGAATGCAGAACCACATATTTGCACCAATGGGCACACAAATGCAGATACCCTGTGGAGACAGCAGATGTGAGGTGAACAGATACCATACCATGGCAGCAATGGGACACACAAACCATGATCACTGTGCTGACCGATGACCTAGGAGTCCCAGGGACAGCAGGGGAAACACACCAAACAACATACAGCCAATGGCACACCCAAGATATGCCAATGCAGTGGTGCAGATGCACAAACACAAACAGGCAGACCAACACTGTCATCATACACAGCAGGTGAGGGGTGGGGGTGCCAGTGTCCCCAGGCAACAACACAACACATGAGGAGAGCTGAATACCAATCATACAGATGTGCATACACTGCCACACTAAGGTAACTCATGGATCCAAATCCCCTATGTGGGCAAGCAGGCATTGACAGGTGAGAGGGAGCACAAAACACACATGTCACACAGGCACGTAGGAACAACAACTGACACAGCAAGTCACAGACACACCACAGCACCACCCCCAGGGCCCCCACAATGTGGTGACCCTGGGCTGAATAAAAATACCACTGTGATGACAAAGCTAAATGTCGTTCACACTGTGAACCACAGTCAGGTGTCCTGAGCAACTAACTACCATCACACCTACACAAGCACAAATCAATCAGCATGGCCAGTAAGCCAAGGCCAACATGGAGGCAGGGGACTAGCCGGGCAACAACTCTCATCTGCACACACTCAAGACCACACCCCTCGACCTCCAACAATGTGCAGCAGTGAAGTACACATGCACTGGTGACATTGCACATGCACCCATGACTATTCCAGGGTGGTGGGTGGGAACCAAGGTGTAGAAACACATCACACATGGACACTCAACAAGACTCCTGAATGTCTGACACACTGCACACTACGCTGTACATGGACATGACGGCAATACCACACCGACCAATGGGATCCCAGCCACAGTCACACACCAATGAAGAAGCCAAGGTCACCCACAAAGAACACACATAGACAACAACCAACATTGCAGCCCGGACCCTAAGGAGTGCCAGCAGTCACACACACAACGTGTCACAATCACTGAAAGATAACACAAACTGGAAATCACATGACAGGGGCAAACAACAAGTGCCAAAGGGAAACCTGACTGTGACCCATCTGCGTCAGCACACAAACTCTGCCCTGACAGCAAACACACCTATGGGTGACACCCTGATGACCAGTAATGTGCCATGCACCCACATCACAGAGAACACAGGGAGAAGACTTTGGGGGAACATAGCTCAAGTCAGCAAGCATCACAAACAGGTACAACACTAGGGATCACAGCATGCGCAGATGAATGAAAGTGAACACACAGACATGCACATACAACACACACCTTGGGCGCAGGCAATGTCACACGTGTACACACTGCCATGAGGGGACTCCACTCCTGTGTTGAGGAAAGCTGTGCCATATGTTGCCTCAGTAGGGCCCCATCATGTCAGCTGAGCACTTGGTCACACAATCAACAATTAGCACCAAATGAGGGCTCCCATCACATCAGCCTGGTCATGGATGTGCCAACGGAATCATCAGCACAGATCCAACACACTTGTATAGCAATGTTGCACTGACTACACGGATGAGTCCCTCCCCATTGATGCCCAAACCTGCATGTCCACTGGAGATGGCAACACGGTCAGGGAAGTAGACAAATGCAACGATGGCAGGCACAACAGATGTGCAGGGGTGGAAGCCACAGATATGAAATTGCCAATGTAAGTAGGAAACCCATTGCCAAATACTGAACACATGACACCCTCAGATGCTGCTATTGATGACATGGATACACCACATGATAGGACACATTCCCCCTGGACCACATGGGTTCCTGCACAGTAACACTTCATAATCATGAGACCAGATATCACCATCACTGCAGCAAGGGCATGGTTAGCTGCACCAACAACATGTACATCTGAAGCATGAGCACTAGAGAAAAGAAAGTTGCTTTATTCAGCATATGTGTTGTTTGATAACGACGTCCAGAAGAAATTAGAGCAAAGGCCAATGGCCAGTCCATTGTCAAAGTTCAAACAGGGTGACACTGGCAGATGTCACCCTACGCATGCCTGCACAATACCAGGGACAATCCACTAGGAGGGGCAACCGGGGGGCAGGCCAGGCACCGCAGGGACAGGATCAGGGCTCACCAGGGGGAGTCAGGGAAGGGGTGGTGGGTGCTGGAGAGCCACTGACAACTGCAGTGGAGGTGTCTGACATGGTGTGTGCCGGCACAACTGGGGGGCATGACACAGATGTCGTGGGTGCCGGCACAACTGCAGTGGACCCTGCAGATGGGGTGGACAGGTCCGCCACTGCAGTGCCCAAGTCAGACAGGGCGGTAGTGGACTCCACTGCAGTGCCTACCTCCAGGGGAGGAGAATGGGGAACAGGCAAGGTGGGTTGGACAGAGGGGGAGGACACCCTCACCACATCAGTGGCACAGACAAGCGCAGCGGGGGGTGTGGTGCTGGGAGAGCAAGTGGCAGGGGAGAAGGCCGGAGCATCTTGGGGATGGTATATCTGTGGGTGGGGGAACCTGGGGCAGGGTGTGGTGGGGGCACCTGTGCAGTGGGGGCCTGAGGGATGGAGGACGGAGACCTTGTGCCTGAGCTGCAGGGCGGTGGCGGGGTCTTGCTCTTAGCACTCCGGGGGGACTTGCGGGTGGGGGCCTCAGTCCGTCTGCGCCTGGGGAGGGTGTCCGGGGGCGAGGGGCACTCTGCTCCGTGTGGGTGGGCTTCCTCTTCCCCCGGGATGCTGGAGCAGCTTCATCGGTGGGGAAGAGGCCGAGGTCACAGAGGAAGAGCTGCTGTGACTTTGGGGTTGCAGGTGAGGCAAGGGAGGGTGCTTTGGAGGGAGAGGGAACTGAGGACTGCGCAGTGCATGTGGATGCGTGTGTGTGTTCCAGGGCCCCATCCCCTGTGAGTCTGGCTTCAGTCCCCTGAATGTGCGTGCGTGTGCGTTTTGTCATTGGCGTGTGTGTCAGTGTGCTGGATGTGTGTGTGCTGGTGTGTGCCTGTGCCAGTGTGTGTGTGCCTGGGATGGGTAAGGTGCTGGGGAGTGTGGATGGAGCAGAGGCAGGAGGGGTGAGGGACCGTTTGAGGAGGGACACTGCTGCCGTCAGGGAGGAGTCCATGGACCTATTGCCCCTCTGTAGGTCAGACATGCCCGATGAGATGCCCTCCATGAACGACACCAGCTGAGTCAACAGCGCGGTGTGCGCATGGAGGACACTCAGCATGGCTGTCTGCCCTACATGGAGCTGGCGAAGGAGGTACACAGACTCCTCACTCAGGGCAGCAGGGGACACAGGGGCAGGGGGTGCGGTGCCTGGCCCAAAGGAGACACGCTCCCGGACATGGGAGCCTCCACGGACCTGGGGAATGGGAGCCGATGGGAGGGCGGTGGTGGTGCTGGTGGTGGCGGGGACAGCAACACTAGCTGGGGTGTGGTGGCTGCTGACACCCGCCTCCACAAGGGAGTCATCCTTCGAGTTGCTCTGGTCCTCAGCTGAGGTGGATGCTGCTGAGGACTCCTCGGTGTGGCTCCCCTCGCCCTCCGTGCCACTGGGTCCCTCCAACCACTCCTCGGCTGCTGACCCAGTCTGGCTCTCCGGCTCCTCCTGGTCCGTGGAGCTGTCCCCTTCCGTGGCCGTCAATGTATCTGCAAACAATGGGGAAACAGACAGACATCAGTCACCTGCACATAACGCACACACCACTGTGAGCACAGCACATCACAGAGCAAGCCCTGGCATCATTAGTTGTACATTGCTAAAAGTGCACTAATTGAACAGGAGAAGTCAATTGTCAGTCTGATGCCAAGCATGGCACTCACATCCCACATGGCCTTGCACCCATCTGTCTGGTGTCTGTTGGATTGCAACACCCCAGTGTTGACACATGCACCAAGTACACAGTAGTTGGACAGTGCAGAGGACACGGTGTGGACACATCACAGCTCTTGCCACTGAGTCAGTACAGGTTTACGGATGTAAGGGATGCCCAGAGTCAAATAGGAAATGCATGTGATGCATACCAGCGACAGACACCATGATGCACCCATGTCCTGATAGCCAGCGCCACTATGGTGTGCATGTAGCACATGTCACTCCCCTGCAGGATCACCAATCAGTAGACACATGCCATGGCGGAGGCATGACTGCAAAGTCATACATCACTGTCTCAGTGATGTATGACTTTGCAGCCAGACAACAACACTCTGCACTGTGTCACAATAGTAGGTCATGGGGAATGCAAGTCCTGGAGCTGCACAAGTGCACATGTACATCCCCCCACAACACATCCTCTTAACCCTCATCTGTCCAGGTCATACCTATTGGACATATGGGAGACCTGTGACACTACCCTCTGAACCTGAGCCCCTCACACTCTGCTGTGCATGGGGAACAGCTGCCTGAACTTCACATTTACATGCCCCAGTCTGCATGGGCAGCTGATCAGACACCTATGTGTCACACAAGTATCGTCTCCTATGGTCACATCTCCAGTGGCATGCTGAGCCCCTACCAAGAAACTCCACAGCAGTCCTGGCGACTAATCCACAGCACACTGACACAGAGGCAGACACCTGAGGGGTCAAATCACTGTGCACAATGTGTCCTCTGATACACGGGAGTGGGAGTACAGAGTGTATTGTATGGCCTGGAGTAGGCATGACTGTCCAGCCCCACATGAATGAGGGATGAGCCCTGGACTGTAGGCAGCTGGCTAAGTATGTGTGACACACGTCATATACATACTCCTGGGGCCCAAACATTGTTCCCACCCGCAGCATGGGTGTGTGCCAGGTACCCCAGCCACATGTGGTGGATCAGCTCAGCAATTGGACCACAGATCAAAGTAACACGCTGAATACATGTCAGAATACAGGCATTGTGTAAGCAATGGACCCACCCATGATGCCCACCACAGAGTCAGGGAAACAGATGCTGTCTCCCACCTTGAGTCAAGCAAACTGCAAGGACACAGTCCTAAGTGACAGAATTCCCTGCATGTAAGGGCCACACCTGGGTATCAGATGAGGAGTGGGCAGTGCACAATAGAGGGACATGGCTCCTGGACAACATGACTGCTGTACTGTGGCAGTTCAACCTGGCCCGAGGAGGGCACATAGCATGTTAGACAGAGTACACAGTGCAGTCTTTGACTCACCCCCTCCTTGCTGCTCTCTGGCCTTCAGCTGCCCATCCAGGTCTGGAAAGACCACCGCCAGGATCCTGAGCATGTGGGGGTCAGGGTCCGTGTTCCGCCCCTCCTGCGAGGAGGCGACAGCTTCAGCTGGACCCGTGCAATCCTCCGGGTCCAGCCCCGAAGGTCCTGCCACCTCTTTTGGCAGTTGCGGATCCGGCGCTTGTAGACCCCCACGGACCGGACAGCCCGGACGATGTCCTTCCAGATCTCATGCTTCCGATGGGCAGAAGCCTGTCAGGATGACAAAGTGATAAGGCCATTACTACACATGCAACATATCCGTGCATGACACAGTTGCATATACATGTCGCAATCACAGGGGCACATGGTGTACCCAGGCAGTGCACGGCTGCCCATGGACAGTTTTCCAGAAGTCACTACATGGTATCATTGCATGGGGAGTAAAACCCTGTTCAGAAGCACTGTCACTGCACCATACCTGTCCAGTGCAAGTCACTACACACTATGGGGGGTGACAACTACTCAGTGAGCCTGCTAGCCAGTGGTGTGCTGACTCTCAGCCTTGCTAGTCAGACAAAATGCACATTCAGAAAGGCAGTGCACAGAACACTCACCTGCTCCCCTGGTGTCCCATACAGCTTGCTGTACTGTGGAAGTAGGCTGTCCAGCAGGGCCTGGTTCTCTTCAAGGCTGAAGGCTGGGGCTCTCTCCACAGTACGTGCCATTGCAGGGTCCAGAGGGGCAGAGACAGCAGCAGTGCAGTGGCAGATGTCGTCCTGGAGCATGTAGTGCAGGCAAGTGGGCTCTCAGGGGAACATGCAGCAATATATATGTGCTGGAGAGGCAGATACTGTCCCTTGTGTCCAAAGTGATAGGTCCAAGTCGTTTGCATCTTCTGAATCTGTCCAATCCATGGAATAGCAGCACCAAAACACGCCCACAGCATCCTTCAAAATTTCAACTTCATGACATACATGATTTTGCAACATTGTTGTGGGTGACCAACTGATTTTCCAGCAACCGACTCGTTCGAATATTCGAAAACGCGTCCGTTGCCAGGCAAGCCCATTGTCAATGGGTGCGCACCGATCGGTCCATTGCAGTACAACGCGCACAGGGGTACAACGCGTACCCGCACACATTGAATGCAATGGGCCGGCCGGAGGCACCGATCGGTCCATTGCAGTACAACGCGCACAGGGGTACAACGCGTACCCGCACACATTGAATGCAATGGGCCGGCCGGAGGCACCGATCGGTCCATTGCTGTTCAACGCGCACAGGGGTACAACGCGTACCCGCACACATTGAATGCAATGGGCCGGCCGGAGGCACCGATCGGTCCATTGCTGTTCAACGCGCACAGGGGTACAACGCGTACCCGCACACATTGAAAGCAATGGGCCGGCCGGAGGCACCGATCGGTCCATTGCTGTTCAACGCGCACAGGGGTACAACGCGTACCCGCACACATTGAATGCAATGGGCCGGCCGGAGGCACCGATCGGTCCATTGCAGTACAACGCGCACAGGGGTACAACGCGTACCCGCACACATTGAATGCAATGGGCCGGCCGGAGGCACCGATCGGTCCATTGCTGTTCAACGCGCACAGGGGTACAACGCGTACCCGCACACATTGAATGCAATGGGCCGGCCGGAGGCACCGATCGGTCCATTGCAGTACAACGCGCACAGGGGTACAACGCGTACCCGCACACATTGAATGCAATGGGCCGGCCGGAGGCACCGATCGGTCCATTGCTGTTCAACGCGCACAGGGGTACAACGCGTACCCGCACATTGAATGCAATGGGCCGGCCGGAGGCACCGATCGGTCCATTGCTGTTCAACGCGCACAGGGGTACAACGGCGTACCGCGCACATTGAAAGCAATGGGCCGGCCGGAGGCACCGATCGGTCCATTGCTGTTCAACGCGCACAGGGGTACAACGCGTACCCGCACATTGAATGCAATGGGCCGGCCGGAGGCACCGATCGGTCCATTGCAGTACAACGCGCACAGGGGTATAACGCGTACCCGCACACATTGAATGCAATGGGCCGGCCGGAGGCACCGATCGGTCCATTGCTGTTCAACGCGCACAGGGGTACAACGCGTACCCGCACACATTGAAAGCAATGGGCCGGCCGGAGGCACCGATCGGTCCATTGCTGTTCAACGCGCACAGGGGTACAACGCGTACCCGCACACATTGAAAGCAATGGGCCGGCCGGAGGCACCGATCGGTCCATTGCTGTTCAACGCGCACAGGGGTACAACGCGTACCCGCACACATTGAATGCAATGGGCCGGCCGGAGGCACCGATCGGTCCATTGCTGTTCAACGCGCACAGGGGTACAACGCGTACCCGCACACATTGAATGCAATGGGCCGGCCGGAGGCACCGATCGGTCCATTGCTGTTCAACGCGCACAGGGGTACAACGCGTACCCGCACACATTGAAAGCAATGGGCCGGCCGGAGGCACCGATCGGTCCATTGCTGTTCAACGCGCACAGGGGTACAACGCGTACCCGCACACATTGAAAGCAATGGGCCGGCCGGAGGCACCGATCGGTCCATTGCTGTTCAACGCGCACAGGGGTACAACGCGTACCCGCACATTGAAAGCAATGGGCCGGCCGGAGGCACCGATCGGTCCATTGCTGTTCAACGCGCACAGGGGTACAACGCGTACCCGCACACATTGAATGCAATGGGCCGGCCGGAGGCACCGATCGGTCCATTGCAGTACAACGCATCACTGTACATGTGACTGGCATATGTCAGCATGCCTGTCTCAGATGGACATATGCCAGCCACAGATAGCTCCCAGGGAGTGAGGGGCACACCTACATCACGACAGCCTGTCCAAACCTTATCATAAGGCATGTAAGGCTGCATTTCCTATTGTGTGTATGTTGGTGTACATGTTGTCCTGTGGGTGTCACCTGTGGGCAGCCACCCCCAGGCTGTGCACGTGTTAATGGGGACAGGATCCTGGGTGTTACGTGTACGTGACCACTGTGATGTGCAACTGTTCATATCTGTGCATGTGCCATGGTCACATTTCACAGTGGTGTTTGTGTATGTCATGTCACATACCCCGTGAGTCCCATGTGGGACGGTATGTTTGAGCCAGGGTGTCCCAGTGGCACAATAGTGATGGCCCTCCACAGTCTTTGTGCATGTAGTGTTTACAATGTCTCTGATTTCATGTGCACAATGGGAGACAGTCTCCACATCCACGTTGTGTGTGCATGGACTCTGATGTTGTGCGTGTGTGTCACAGACGTCCATGGCTCTCCTGCCATGGCAAGTGTGGCCACTACCTGTGGGGGTCATGTTTGTTTTGTTGTGGTGTACACATGATACTCCAGGTGATGCCAGTGTCCATGTGGCATTACAGGGTCCCTGGGAATGTGCCTGTCGTTGAGCTGTGGTGCCTGGGGCACATCTGTCCTCACATGTCACTGGGGGGTGACTGTGACACAGCATCATGATATCCAATGGGCCAACCTGGGACAAATTGATGCCACCTGTAGGACCGTGTTGACAGATGTTGGCCATGTATGTACCATACATGTCGTTCCGGTACTGCACACTTCATGTAGCTGTGCCTCATGATGATGTATGTTGGGATCTTGAGTGTGTTCAATGCCGCATATGTGGGGTGACTGACGATCTTGCTTACTTCTCCTCTGCACTGCAGGGCTCCTGCTGTCCATCGGCCATTCCCAGACCTGGCAACGATGGTGGAACGGGACAGCATCCGACGGTACCGCTTCACCAGGCAGCTGATTGAGGATTTGGCAGTGCAGTTGTCCCCACATTTGCAGCCTGGCCGGCCGTATCCTACAGCGCTGACCCCCAAGGTGAAGGTGATGGCAGCCCTACACTTCTTTGCCACCGGTACCTTCCAACATTCTGTGGCGTCTGCTGGTGGGATGTCACAGACCATGTTCAGCCGTGTGCTCCGCGATGTTTTGGCGGCAATGTTGCTCTTCCTGAACCGGTACATCTATTTCCCTAGACTGCGACGACTCACTGACGTGAAGAGTGACTTTTATGCCCTGGGGAGGATGCCGCATGTCATTGGCTCCATTGATGGGACACATGTGGCTTTGGTACCACCACAGGCCCAGGAGCAGGCCTACAGGAACCGCAAGCACTACCACTCGGTCAATGCACTGGTGGTGTGTCTTGCAGACATGACCATCACACACGTGTGTGCCCGTTTCCCTGGTTCAGCACACGATGCCTTTGTGATGAGGAGTAGTCGCATCCCCAGGTTGATGGCACAGATGCAGAACCAGCGTGCCTGGCTTGTCGGTGTGTACTGACTTTGTGCCATTGTGTGTGATCTGATCTGTAGTATTCCGCCCACTTTTCCAAGTCAGCTGATGTGCACTTGTCTGTCCGTAGGTGACTCGGGATACCCCAACATGCCGTGGTTGCTGACACCCCTCAGGAACCCTGTGACACCTGCCCAGATGCGCTACAATGAGGCACATGGTCGGACCAGGAGAGTGATTGAGCGGACCTTTGGTCTCCTGAAGAGCCGCTTCCGCTGCCTGGACAAGACCGGAGGGTCCCTCCCATATGCCCCTGCGAAAGTGTGCAAGATTATCATCGTCTGCTGCATGCTCCACAACCTGGCAGTGCGGAAGGAGTTGCCTCTCATCCAGGATGACGATGACCAACATCCGCCACCTGTGGAGGATCCTGGCCTGGACCACGATGCCAGTGACGATGATGATGATGATGGTGATGGTGATGTCCGCACACAGCTCATCACCAACTTCTTTAGCTGAATGTGAGTATCCTGAGGTGTCATGTCAATGATGTGAGTTGGCATGATGTGTGGGTGGTGCTCTGGTGCTGTTGGAGTGTGTCCATGGGCTACTTGACAGGATGTGTGTTGCGATGTGTGGTGACAGGTGGGCTGTACTCCCCAACAGTGTTGACATGCTAACTTGGTTCTGGGTGGGTATCTTGTAACATGTATTGTGCATGAGTTTTGCTGTTCTGTCCTGTACTCCATTGCTTTTGACTGTGTGTCATTTCTGTCCTTCACAGGGTACTTTCAGATTCGTTTGGTCAACTGTGTCCACCGACGACGTGATTGCACATCCAGGCTGGTAGCTGTTGTGTCCCTACAGGTGATGTGCGCCACACCCATGGACTTCCTTCTGTCTACAGTTGTTGACTGTGTGCCCGCTACCAGGTGGGGTTACCTTGCATCTGTAGTGGTTACGGCATGTTGCTACTGTGTAATAAACCTGTGCTTCACTTAGTGATGTGCGTTGTCTGTGGTCACACATTTGACTGCCATTTGCTTACTGCACCTGTGGGCTACTTGACTACAACTGGGAATGGGTGTGGTGTCTGTGCATTGCACCGTCTTCCCTGGCAACATCAGTGTAGGCAATGAGTCAGATGGCCTAGGTGTGTATGTGTTGTGTAGCCCTGGTGGTGTGTCTCCCTCATATGTGTCACGTTGCCTGTACTCACATGCCTGTGTTGTCCTTGCTGTTGCAGTTCGCATACACAGTGTAATTTTGCTGTTCATCATCCCCATAACAGCACCCACGTTGGAATCACGACAGAGGCAAGTATGGTGTATTATTGTGTTTATTGTGACACATCTGTGATAATAGTGCATAGGATGGATTGTGCTGTACATGAATCTTGCAATCCCAAGTTCCTAGATGAATAGAAAGTCCAGGTAGACAGGATCCCCAGTATCGGGGCCACAGTTGTCTGACACATTGTTCCAACTTGTACTCCCCATGCAATGTGTGGGAGTAGTGTTGCCATCAACAGGGTGAACAGTCTGTGCACAAAGGCGAAAATCCAGAACAGGTTCAGGCTTCCTGGGAGTTGCGCTTGGCCATCAGCCTCTCACTTTCCCCTCCTCGGACGACCCCTCTTCTTGGGGGGGGCCCTCAAGTGCAGGCTGCTGCGGTGCAGGGGACTCTCCGCCAGAGTCCTCCTCCCTCCCTGTGGCAGTTGCAGTTTGTTCGGTACCAGATGTTGTTGGCACACAGGGAGGTGTGGACTGGTTGCTGTTCATCTGGCGGAGGCATTGTAAAATGTCCCTGTGCACCGCCGTCATCTCATGTAGTACATCCCACTTGGACTCCACACGGGACATGTGGGAGTCCACACGTGACATGTGTGACTCCACGTTGGACATGTGGGAGTCCAAGCGGGCATGATCGGCAGCCTGCTGCTGTTTGATGTCTCTGAGGAGCCCCACTACCTGGCTGAGCTCTCCGGTGCTGGACTGGTACGCATCAGCTATGCGTACCAGTTGTGGGTCTTCATGCACACCAGCAACGTCTGCAAGCAGCGACCTCTGTCTCCCACCCCTCCCACCACCCCTGCTGACATGTGCAGTGTGTGCAGTTGCACGCACAGATAACCCTGGTCCACCTTGGGGGTTGGTGGTGGTGGTGGTGTCCATGGCCCCAGGTTGGTCCAGGGTCACTGCGCTGGTGTTGTTCCTTATTCTGTCCATGTCGGCAGGGATGGTATTCGTGGTGACAGTCGTTGGAGGGGTGGGTGCAGGGGGTGCAGCTGGTGGACCTGCTGGTGCTGCAGCTGGTGGTCCTGCTGGTGCAGCATGTTGACTTGCACCGGATGTGCCAGGTTGTTCATCGTCCGAGGAGGACAGAGGCTGTACGACGCCAGTGAGCTCGGCATCCTCTTGAGCCTGGGACTGGGACTCCTCAGCGTCTGCTGCTGTGTCCCTATCATCACCTGTTTTTGGGAGACACAAACAATGTATGTCATGTTTCTGCAGGCATCAGTGGTTGACACACCTGACAGTTGTGACTGTGCCTCGGGGTGCGGGCCTGTACATTGTATTGTCCTAAGTCGTCACAGTCAGGGGTTGATATTGGTGTGGCACATTGTCCTGCATTATTTGGGCATTTCTATGTATTCTCTGGGGTGTGAACATGGTCTGCATTGATTGTGTTTGGTTGACAGCCAGACCTCCTTCCCACCCACCCACCCAGTCAGTTATCCCACCATGGAACGTGCTTGCATTGCAGGGAGTGTAAGTTGTCTCTCAGGATGTCAGTCAGTGGTGTCCTGCTGTTTGTTGTTGCACAGTTGCCAGCAGGGCCTTGTGCTCCCCACAGCAGTAGCCAGTGTCAGCCATCTTGTGAGTCCTTCTCCACTCCCTGTGATGTGAGCATGGTTCAGGGTGGTGTTGATGGGCCAGTAGTGAGGCTGAGCAATGTCTGTGACTACGACTCCCATCATGCTATTGCCTCCACCCCCTTCCCAGCATGCCCATGCTTCCTTCCTTTTGACTCTGCTTCCCTGTGGGGTGGGCTGGCTGTGCTGACAGGATGGCTGGGAGTGTTGTCCTGGCAGTTGTTTGGCTAAGAGTCCCAAGAGTGTCCCTGTGCTTCACACAACATAACCCAGGGTGGTGGTGCTTTGTGGGATCTTGTGTTAGGATGGAGGGCATTGCATTCTACCAGGTGGGTACTGTGGAGTTTGTGTTGGGGGGGGTGTGAGGGGAGGTGCTGGTGACTATGGTCAGTGCTGCAAGTCCCCCTTCCCACCCAGCCAGCCGGATATCCCACCATGGAACGTGCTTGCATTGCAGGGAGTGTAAGTTGTCTCTCAGGATGTCAGTCAGTGGTGTCCTGCTGTTTGTTGGTGCACAGTTGGCAGCAGGGCCTTGTGCTCCCCACAGCAGTAGCCAGTGTCAGCCATCTTGTGAGTCCTTCTCCACTCCCTGTGATGTGAGCATGGTTCAGGGTGGTGTTGATGGGCCAGTTGTGAGGCTGAGCAATGTCTGTGACTACGACTCCCATCATGCTATTGCCTCCACCCCCTTCCCAGCATGCCCATGCTTCCTTCCTTTTGACTCTGCTTCCCTGTGGGGTGGGCTGGCTGTGCTGACAGGATGGCTGGGAGTGTTGTCCTGGCAGTTGTTTGGCTAAGAGTCCCAAGAGTGTCCCTGTGCTTCACACAACATAACCCAGGGTGGTGGTGCTTTGTGGGATCTTGTGTTAGGATGGAGGGCATTGCATTCTACCAGGTGGGTACTGTGGAGTTTGTGTTGGGGGGGTGTGAGGGGAGGTGCTGGTGACTATGGTCAGTGCTGCAAGTCCCCCTTCCCACCCAGCCAGCCGGATATCCCACCATGGAACGTGCTTGCATTGCAGGGAGTGTAAGTTGTCTCTCAGGATGTCAGTCAGTGGTGTCCTGCTGTTTGTTGGTGCACAGTTGGCAGCAGGGCCTTGTGCTCCCCACAGCAGTAGCCAGTGTCAGCCATCTTGTGAGTCCTTCTCCACTCCCTGTGATGTGAGCATGGTTCAGGGTGGTGTTGATGGGCCAGTTGTGAGGCTGAGCAATGTCTGTGACTACGACTCCCATCATGCTATTGCCTCCACCCCCTTCCCAGCATGCCCATGCTTCCTTCCTTTTGACTCTGCTTCCCTGTGGGGTGGGCTGGCTGTGCTGACAGGATGGCTGGGAGTGTTGTCCTGGCAGTTGTTTGGCTAAGAGTCCCAAGAGTGTCCCTGTGCTTCACACAACATAACCCAGGGTGGTGGTGCTTTGTGGGATCTTGTGTTAGGATGGAGGGCATTGCATTCTACCAGGTGGGTACTGTGGAGTTTGTGTTGGGGGGGTGTGAGGGGAGGTGCTGGTGACTATGGTCAGTGCTGCAAGTCCCCCTTCCCACCCAGCCAGCCAGATATCCCACCATGGACTGTGCTTGCATTGCAGGGAGTGTAAGTTGTCTCTCAGGATGTCAGTCAGTGGTGTCCTGCTGTTTGTTGGTGCACAGTTGCCAGCAGGGCCTTGTGCTCCTCACAGCAGTAGCCAGTGTCAGCCATCTTGTGAGTCCTTCTCCACTCCCTGTGATGTGAGCATGGTTCAGGGTGGTGTTGATGGGCCAGTTGTGAGGCTGAGCAATGTCTGTGACTACGACTCCCATCATGCTATTGCCTCCACCCCCTTCCCAGCATGCCCATGCTTCCTTCCTTTGACTCTGCTTCCCTGTGGGGTGGGCTGGCTGTGCTGACAGGATGGCTGGGAGTGTTGTCCTGGCAGTTGTTTGGCTAAGAGTCCCAAGAGTGTCCCTGTGCTTCACACAACATAACCCAGGGTGGTGGTGCTTTGTGGGATCTTGTGTTTGGATGGAGGGCATTGCATTCTACCAGGTGGGTACTGTGGAGTTTGTGTTGTGGGGGGGTGTGAGGGGAGGTGCTGGTGACTATGGTCAGTGCTGCAAGTCCCCCTTCCCACCCAGCCAGCCAGATATCCCACCATGGACTGTGCTTGCATTGCAGGGAGTGGAAGTTGTCTCTCAGGATGTCAGTCAGTGGTGTCCTGCTGTTTGTTGGTGCACAGTTGCCAGCAGGGCCTTGTGCTCCTCACAGCAGTAGCCAGTGTCAGCCATCTTGTGAGTCCTTCTCCACTCCCTGTGATGTGAGCATGGTTCAGGGTGGTGTTGATGGGACAGTTGTGAGGGGGGGCAATATGTGTGACTGCGACTCCCATGATGCTATTGGCTACACTGACTTGGCCAGCATACACAGAATTCCTTCCTTTGAGTGGTCTTCACTGTGTGTTGGTGTTGTTGTGGTGGCTACATGTGTGGATGTGTGTGTTAGTTCTATTTGTGCCACTGCCTAGCTGTAGTTGTGGTTGTGTTTGTACATGTGTTGGCACAGTTGGATGTGACTTTTTGATGGCATGTGTTGTGTTTATCTGACTGACATACACATTTTGGGATGATTCTGTTCTAGTTGCTGTGTAATTGCTATGAGTGCATGGTTTGACTCTCCCCTTGACAGTGATGTGTGTGTTTTGTGGCAGTTTATTGTGTACATTTGTTGTGTACTCACCAGGCTCTGGGATGTTCTCTAGTCCATATACGCTCACTGGCGGAAGGATGGCCCGCACCTTCTCCTCCCAGGGCCTGAGGTATATTGGCTTGGCAGGAGGGCCACTGCCGGTGTGTTGGCTGTTGATGTAGTCTATCTTCAGCAGGTCCCGTACCCTCCTGCGCACGTCATACCACCTGTTCTGGATGTCGGTCTTTGTGCGCCGACATGGTGATTGGGCGTTCACCCTGTTGATGATCCTCTCCCACATCTTGGTTTTCTGCGACATGGGGGTCTGTTGGACCAGAGTGCCAAACAGCTGTGGCTCCACCCTGAGGATCTCGTCTACCATGACTTCCAATTCACTATCTAGGAACTTGGGATTCTTCTTGGGGGGCATGGTGATGGGTGGTGATGGTGGGTGATGTGTGTGTTGGTGTGCAGGTGAGGGTGTGTGGGTGTGTGTTGTGCTGGGTGTATGTGAGGTAGGTATTTGTTGGTGTGCTGCTGGTGTGTGGCTTGTGTGAGGGATGAGCTGTGGGTGTGTGGTTGCTTTCTCTTGGGTGCTGGCAGTGGAATGGCATTTGCAAAGGCTCATGGTAGTGATTTGTGTCCTTTATATAGGTGGAGTTGTGGGTGTGTCTTTGTTCTCTGTCCCCACCCCCCCAGTATTTATTGGCTTGGTAATTGCTTGTTTGGCCTTTTTTTGGTTGATTTTTCCTTTGTGCTGTTTGTGTATGTTGGAAACGTTCTTGTGACCGAGTCGGACCCTGCATTGGTCTCGTACGGTGTTTTCCGTTTCGTTCACGCTGTGTTTGTGCAGTTTTGTATGCTGCGTACGCGTCGGTCGCGGTGTATTGTGTTGCTTCGGCTCGGTTTTGTATGCGTGTCGGTCGTACGGCTTGTCCTCCGTCCGACTCGGTCGTGTTTTTCGCGCCTTGCATCGTACTTTGCGGGTTGGAGTTGGCGGGTACGATTCGGTCGGATTTGTTCCGGGTGCGTGTCGGTCGGTTGAATTCGCGTGTTTTTCCGGCCGGATTGCTATTTTCCGAGCGGCTCGGTCGGTCGGCTTGGTTTCCTGACGTGTCGGTCGGATTTATCGCGGCTTGCATCGTACTTGGCGTGTCGGGCGCCACTGGTACGTGTCGGTCGGTAATTTTTCCGGCTCCGAGTCGGTCGGTGCTTTTTCCGGCCCGAATCGGAATCGACCCCTAGATCTTTGCCGGCTTGGCTATGTTGTTATCCACTTTAGAGCTGGGACACCTCAGTCGAGGTAGCTGCGCGCTCTATAAATGTCTTTATTATTATTATTATTTATTATTAAAAGAATGAGAACTGTGATCAGAGTGCAGCGGGGGCGGTGGTCAGCGAGTGTGGTGGCAGGGTCAAAGAGGCGGCAAAAAAAATATAAGAGAACAAAATAGTCAAAGTTGTTTTCTTTTTTGTTTTTTTTTACTGTCAGGTCACTACATATAAAATAATGCACTAACAGATACATTTTAATTGAAAAATAAATGCAGGTTAAACTAACTGGTGATAAATGTACTCATTCAGGTTATGAAACCTCAGTTAGCAAATGACATCACTGCAGATGTCTCTTTGTGTTAAAGCTAAGTGACACATAATTGAACCCTAGTTGGTGCATTGAGGAATAGTGACTTTGAATGTATAGTCAGGGTCACTGAAATTATGAGATGGTGCCGCTGCGACATTTTTCGCATAATTATGGATTTGCCTCATTTTCCACATAATCCATCATCTGCTGCATAATTTGCAGATTTTAACAAAAATAATTGTTTCTTGCTCAAACGGTTTAAAAGTTACTAAAATTGCAGCAACATGTGTTGCAGTGCAGTGGAAGGTCCTTTCTAAAGGTTGAATGGTTACTTTTCTTTTACTTATTGCTATATGTGGGTGTTAAACTGGTAATTATGAGGGGCAATATATGCCAGGCAAGTGTTAACAAGTGTAAAAATGGTAAAATAATGCAGTAATACTATCACAAAATGTGCTGCATCATGCCGCATAATTTAGTCAACCCTGCCCCATACTTTGGCCTTCTGCCGCATAATTCCAGCGGCCCTGTTTATAGTGCTATGAGGGCCCTGCCTGTGGTAGAAAGCACTGTGAATATGTAAGTCGTTATTTTAAAATAGTATTTCACACAGTCTAAGCGAGGCAGCTGCAAAATGATGCAGTGTTTAAGATAAAAACAATTTCTTACAAAATATAGGGTTTATATAGTATAGTAATAAGTAATCAGACTGTACCTAATGCAAACATTTTTATAAGTGTCACTATTATTTCAGAACTCAGCTAATAACACCCCTACATCACATCTCAAAAAGAATAAATATTTGCCACCATGAAACTTTAAGCAGAGCTTATGGAATTATGTGGCAGGATAGGACTAAATTATGCGGATGAGTTGACTAAATTATGCAGCAAGAAATGGTATATTATTCAGCACAATGTGGCACCTTTTGTGGTTAGCAGTGCTTCATTATTTTGTCATTTTAACTCCTGGTAATACTCTCAGGGGAAATCTATCACCCCATTAGTACCAGTTTAACACCCAAATAGAGCAATAAGCAACTACAAGATTACCAGCCAATCTTTGCAAAGGACCTTCCACTGCTCCAGAACACTTTGCCATGTTTTAACTAACTTTTGTTTTGTTTGACCTAGAATCAAAAATCTTTTTGTTCAAATCTTCAGATTATGCAGCAGATGGTGGATTATATAGCAAATGTGGTAAACCTATAATTATGCGGAAAACAATGCTGCTGCAAAATCTCATATTTCCAGTGACCCAGGCTTAAGTGACTCAATCAATTAACGGCTGGAAAGAAGACTTGTTTCTTCTTTAACTCTGCACTACCACCATACCCTTGCCTTCAGGCAGGGGCACCTCAAAGTTAACATTAACCGTTCAGGGGCAGTTTTTTTGTGAAAGCTGAGTCCATTGGGTGGCAGGGAGAAGAGCAGCATGGTTGCATTCGGATGCAGAGCTCTGATCCTCTCGACCCCTGGAGCCTCACAGTAATGGTCCAGGAGAACAAGGAAAGGAGCAAGATTCATGGATATTGTCAAAGAGATGGCCCAGTAATGGTCCAGGAGAACAAGGAAATGAGCGAGATCCATGGATATTGTCAAAGAGATGCCCCAGAATAGGGAACACTGTGTGGAGACTAATTTTTAGGTCTCGCCTACCCGGTCTCTTCGAGACATGCTGTATTCAGTATATGCAAAAAGAACAATTGATGGACGGAATGCAGAACAATGTCATACATTCACCCCAGTACAGAGATCTGGGCCTAAATCCATCATTTTTTGCTCCCCATGCCATTCCAGTTTGGACCCAGCCATATGCAAATCAGTCTTGACCCTGCGCCCAATGGGAACAGTCCAGCCCGAACTGCCAGGCCAGGTCCTCCCTGGACTGGAAACAAGCATCCTAGGACCGGTTTCGGGCTTTCAGCCCTCATTAGCCAGGATAGCTTGACTCCAGTGGCATGGAGAGCACGGGACCCACGTCTGGGCATACCCGTCCCACTCGGGGTGACTAATGCAAAAAGAACAATTGATGGACAGAATGCAGAACAATGTCATACATTCACCCCAGTACAGAGATCTGGGCCTAAATCCATCGTTTTTTTGCTCACCATGCCATTCCAGTTTGGACCCAGCCATATGCAAATCAGTCTTGACCCTGCGCCCAATGGGAACAGTCCAGCCCGAACTGCCAGGCCAGGTCCTCCCTGGACTGGAAACAAGCATCCTAGGACCGGTTTCGAGCTTTCAGCCCTCATCAGCCAGGATAGCTTGACTCCAGTGGCATGGAGAGCACGGGACCCACGTCTGGGCATACCCGTCCCACTCGGGGTGACTAATGCAAAAGAACAATTGATGGACAGAATGCAGAACAATGTCATACATTCACCCCAGTACAGAGATCTGGGCCTAAATCCATCGTTTTTTGCTCACCATGCCATTCCAGTTTGGACCCAGCCATATGCAAATCAGTCTTGACCCTGCGCCCAATGGGAACAGTCCAACCGAACTGCCAGGCCAGGTCCTCCCTGGACTGGAAACATGCATCCTAGGACCGGTTTCGGGCTTTCAGCCCTCATCAGCCAGGATAGCTTGACTCCAGTGGCATGGAGAGCACGGGACCCACGTCTGGGCATACCCGTCCCACTCGGGGTGACTAATGCAAAAAGAACAATTGATGGACAGAATGCAGAACAATGTCATACATTCACCCCAGTACAGAGATCGGGGCCTAAATCCATCGTTTTTTTGCTCACCATGCCATTCCAGTTTGGACCCAGCCATATGCAAATCAGTCTTGACCCTGCGCCCAATGGGAACAGTCCAGCCCGAACTGCCAGGCCAGGTCCTCCCTGGACTGGAAACAAGCATCCTAGGACCGGTTTTGGGCTTTCAGCCCTCATCACCCAGCCACTGGAATCAAGCTATCCTGGCTGAAGAGGGGTGAAACCCCGAAACCGGTCCTAGGATGCTTGTTTCCGGTCCAGGGAGGACCTGGCTTGGCAGTTCGGGCTGGAATGTTCCCATGAGGCACAGGGTCAAGACTGATTTGCATATGGCCAGGTCTGAACTGGGGTGGCATGGTGAGCAAAAGAATGATGGATTTAACCCAGATCTCTTGACTGGGGGTGAATGTTTTGATTTGTTCTGCATTCCGTCCATCAATTGTGTGTCTTTTGCTTTCTCGCCCTAAGTGCGCCAGGTATGCCCAGACGTGGGTCCTGGGCTCACTGTGCCACTGGAATCAAGCTATCCTGGCTGAAGAGGGTGAAACCCCGAAACCGGTCCTAGGATGCTTGTTTCCGGTCCAGGGAGGACCTGGCTTGGCAGTTCGGGCTGGACTGTTCCCATGAGGCACAGGGTCAAGAGACTGATTTGCATATGGCCAGGTCTAAACTGGGGTGGCATGGTGAGCAAAAGAATGATGGATTTAACCCAGATCTCTTGACTGGGGGTGAATGTTTTGATTTGTTCTGCATTCCGTCCATCAATTGTGTGTCTTTTGCTTTTTTTTTTTTTTTTGTACTCAGTATATGGGCATAAAGCTCCACCCACTTTCCGCCCATCAATTGGCTCTTGTCCTTTGTAAATGGTGGTTTTTCATTGGTCAATAGGCTTAGTAGTCTCTTAGTACCGCCTTGTCTCTTTTTGTAACCTCCCATGAGGACACCCCCTGTTACATCTGTTGTTACTCCCTAGGTTTTAATTACAGTCTCAAGGTGCTATTTTCTTAAAAGGCTTCAGGCAGGACACACACTTGGTCCTAAGCTAGGCTGGCAGTCGCTACTTCACTCACTAGAACATCTCACATTTATATGAGACCGTCTTTAAATTTCCCTTCATCAGCTCCACACAGAGTACAACCTAATCCGAAATTAATGTAATAATTCTTTTGTCACATTGTAAAGCTACTAATTGTATATATGGACATAGCTATTTGAATGTACTCGTAGTACTGTCTTGCATGCAATGCATTATGGTTAGGGTGGACTTACCATATCTTCTGCAGGGTGCAGTACCATATGTGACCAAAATAGGTTCTCTTTTGGCCACATATGGTACTACACCCTGCAACATGGATAGGTAAAAAACATTGCCATTTATAATGCCAATAACTCCAACTTTGTAGACATGCAGTGCTGGTGCCTTGCTCACTAGGGACCTCTAGGAGCAGCTTGCAATACTAAACCTAGACAAGCAGTGCTGGTGCCTTGCTCACTAGGGCCCTCTAGGAGCAGCTTGCGGAACTGCACCTAGACATGCAGTGCTGGTGCCTTGCTCACTAGGGACCTCTAGGAGCAGCTTGCGGTACTGCACCTAGACATGCAATGCTGGTGCCTTGCTCACTAAGGACCTCTAGGAGCAGCTTGCGGTACTGCACTGAGACATACAATGTTGGTTCTTGGCTCACTACGCAAGCATTTGCAATGCACTAGGTCTCGCATTACTGAAAGTATGAGCTATTGGTGTTGCATTATTATTTTCAACGCCAATACCTCAAACTATCAGTAATGCAAGCCCTATTGCATTGCAAATGCTTGTTATGTTTACAAATGGCCAGGGATAGCTTCCTCAGAGAGATACCCCTAGGAAGGGGACAATATAAGTTGCCTTTTTATAATTTATTTTTTAAAGGTCCATTCATTAGTGCAGCAGATACTGCTGCCAGCTGTGTAAGTGACCACTGCTGCCCAATAATGCCTGTCTTACCATGAAAAAGTAGAGATGGGGCCCCTTTTCCTTGCTAGCATTAGAGCATAGGTCACCCTTCGTGCTTTTTAACATAAAGGGGCAGAAAGTATCCCTGGTGCTGCAGGTACAGTGGCTCTAGGGCCCAGCGTTATGAGAAGCCAAATAAACCCCTGTTTTGGCTGTTTTACTATCCTTCCGTGCTTGCATTAGGGCCCAGTGCACACTTGCCAGTGTTGATGTGGGCCTCAGAGCAAATGCCCAATGCAGGGGAAAATTAAAGCAGAGGAGACACCTTTGTTTGGCCTCAGAGAGATGGCAGAGAGGGGGGTATGGCAAGATGGGAGCCCATGGTTTTAGCAAGGGGCAGAGGAGACTTCCCTCTTTGCGAGGCAGTAGCCATCATTAATGAAGCAGATGCAGCAGCACTGGGTCCCAGACGTCCGAGGGGCCCACTGCATCACTATTATAACTGTCTCTCTTTAAGAAAGGGGCATGGGAGCTTATTTTCCTTTCTAGCATTAGGACGGAGGGCACCTTTGAAGAAAAGAGGGAGACAACATGTGGGAGCTCTTTTTTTTCTGAAAGGTACAGAAGGCCTGTTTCAAGATTGGAGTGATGGTCAGGTATGGTGGGGAAGAATTGAAAGAGGCAGAGGAGATAGCCTGCTGCTCACCACTGCAGTTATCATTAGTGTTGCAGGTGTAGTTGCGTTGTGGTCCAGAAGTGTGAGGTGCTCACAACCCCACAATTATGGAAAGCAGTATTTTTGGGTCAATACTTGTTTTTGTTTGATGCATTTGCTGTTTTATAAGTCTCATGTTCAGTGTGGTTTATGATCTATAGAAAAAGTACTCCTGAAATGATCTCATAAGCCCTGCACTCACTCATGTCCCTCCCGCTCCCCCAATCCTTGCCATAAAGCAAACATTTTGCTTAGGGGGCTCATAGCAAAAAAGTTTGAAGACCTCTGTTGTATGGTATGGTATGATATGGTTATAGGTATGGCCAGTCATTGTTTAGTATGGTGTGGTACGGCCTTTCACTGTATAGTATGGTATAGTGTGGCCTGTCATGGTGTATGGTATGGTATGGTATGATACGGTACGCCACGGTATGGTCATGGCCACTGGAAATATGCGATTGTGCGGCCACAGCAATTTTTTCTAAATTATAAATTTGCTACATTTGCCACACAATCCATCATCTGCTGCATATTCAGCAGATTTTAACAAAAAAAAATTAGTTCTAGCTCAAACGGTTCGAAAGTTACTAAAAACGCAGCAGCACATGTTAACACTCAGTGAAAGCCCTTCTGCAAAGGTTGACTGGTCACCTTTCTGTTGCTTATCGCTATATTTGGGTACTAAACTGGTACTAATGAGGTGCTCCCAATGTCTGGACATTGTTAACAAGTGTAACAAGCATTTGCAATGCAATAGGTCTCGCCTTTGCGAGACTTAGAGGCATTAGGATGGTAAACTTAAAAGCGGGCGCCATGCTGAAACAAAGTGCGGCACCCATCTATATAAAAGTAATGCACATGGCAGCCCACATGAAAGCGGGTGCTGTGCTATAACAAAGCGTGGCGTCCGTGTACAAAAAAGTTATACACGTGGCAGCCCGTGAAGGGGTCGCCGTGGTGAATGATTAGCTGGAAATAAAACAAGTTGTCCCTAAAGGAACATATAACCACCCATTGCATAGCTACACTGTAGTTGGCCGTTGCTGCTCGGCATAAAATGGAAATGATGTATTGGGAGCACCAACCAATAATGAGCCAGGAAAGAAGAGCAACGGAGGAGGGAACCAATGGCAAGCAGCAGGCGGGACTCCACTCCGTACAGTGATTACAGCAGATCTTCCAGAAAGCGCATGCGTACTGCCTAGGCTCGACCTAAAAACTGGACAATGTCAAAGAGTAACTTGCCTACAAAGGCAATATTAACAGGAGATGATAATGTAAGGCAGCAAGACTTTATGGCAGGAGTTACAATTAAATCAATGACTGGCGGTATGAGGTATGGAAAATGAAAAAGGAGTACAAAACAGATGTAAGAGATCATACTGAAAGTATGCAATATAAAAACAAGATCAGAAATACAAAAACATGTTTTGGAGATCTAAAGGCAATTAAACATAAGAGACACAAAGGAACAACAAAATTAACATCAATGGAGAGATCAGAAGGCAAAAAAGGAAGAGAGTTAGGGGAAGGGTTAATAAGCAAAAAGAACACATGAAAAATATGGGTATATAGATGTTCAGGTTTGGCGATACCTGCATTATTGGACTCCATGCCAAGGATCGTAAAAATGACAACCATATTGCCAATGTGATTTAGTGCGCCACACAGGTCAACAGGGACAGGTAATCACTGGTACTGCTATTTCCCACCTTATCTCTGAAAACTTTGTAGCAGTGTCTCCAAATTGGCAAGTCTAAGCAAGTGCCTCAAACAGGCAAAATGGCATGACTATTATCCCTGAAGATGGAGTAACTTAGTCAAGCGGTTTTAGTTTTAGAGGGCTTTTGACAGGAACATATAACATCAAAGTCGTAGGTATCAATATCCTATACCCTACTGCGATGCCTTATTTACATTTTGTTAATTGTAGTCCTAATTTTAATTAAACTAAGCTTTTTGCCATGAGAAAGCCACGTACTGTATGCAGTTAGGCAAAATATGTGTGGGCAAGTTCCAAATGCAAAAAAAAATAATACACTTATAAAATACAATTGACAG
This sequence comes from Calotriton arnoldi, assembly GCA_963921515.1. Lineage (NCBI taxonomy): Eukaryota > Metazoa > Chordata > Amphibia > Caudata > Salamandridae > Calotriton > Calotriton arnoldi. The sequence goes on along the minus strand of CAWUFW010001214.1, from coordinate 785,360 downwards.
CATATCTTCATAACACGAAATGCAGAAAATGTACTGTTAAACTTAAAGTAATCCAATTTTTTTTATAACTGAAGTATACCTTTACTTCACAATAAGATATAACCATGAGATTGGTGTTACATGTGCCTACCAAACCCGCTCTATAGTGCTTATTTTCAAATGTGATTATTGGCATTTTTTAAGCATTCTGAAAAGCAAAATCTGTTTCGTGGACAATACAATATAGCAGAGCATGCCAAGTGGATAATAATCAGAAATTCTAATTATTAGCTCTGCTGAGAGACTTGAGGGTGGAACCATTTCTATCCTAGCCTGTTACGAGACGTAAACGTGTTGAAAATCAGTCAAACCATTAACTGATGCCTTTCGAAGACAATATTTGAGGTATTCCTTAAAGTAATAAAACATATTTAACTAGGCCAAATATCTCCTGACTCTCTACTAACCCTGTTAGAAAAGGCAACATTCAAGCAGAAACTACAATTAGTCTAACTGAGACCTACCAGACAACATCTATATGTTGTAATATGCATATATTTGGGGGGGAAAAACATGCAATGCTGCTGGCATTCTAAATCTCCAGAACGAACAGAACGTACTGCTGAAGTTCTTTCTTGACTAAGTGAACTAGGAAAGCCGCACATATTGTTATATTTAGTGGTGTTAAAGGCTTCAGCTCACGATATGCTGAAAAAGGCTCAGGATGAGCTTTTCACATTGACAGCACAAGCAGGAAGGTGGAAACTATTCTCTTAACCTCCTTTCAGTCAAGTGACACTTGGCTGTGAGGTCTCACTACTTGCAGGGCACTTTGCCTGAGACGATCGACTGTAACATGGATGACAGAGGTGAGCCAGAAAGAACAATCAGCCTTTGAGAAGCAAGGGAAAAAAATTGAAAAAACACAAATTATTATGAAAAGAGGCCTATCACGAAGCAAAAGGATGCAAGATTGCAGACCACACACAGCCTTTCGAGAAGGAGTTAAGGTTGGGTGAGGGTGAACAAGGAAATAAATAGGTGAGGGCGATATTCAATAGAACCGTCTAGACTGCATCTGCTTGCATTCGTAAAGAGTAGTGAGAGGCAAGCTTGAGATCCAGGGGACTATCAAGATATTTTAAAATATGCACAACCCCCATCACTGTAGGTAGCACATTATTGAACCTTTGTAGCCACAAACTCATATCCTCTCATTCACGAAGTGACCTCAGGAGCATCCAGTTGTGACGCAGCAGGCCTACTAGGTAAGGGCAAGTAAACAGTTGTGGATAACTGTATTTAACCTAACGTGTGAATGGGACCTATTCGACTTAGCTACAATCAAGGGATTAAAACCGAAACACTCTTTGGCTGTCATGTCGTTAATTTATGTCAAAAGCAGTTTTTAATGGAAATGTGTCAAAATACATTTAAAGAGATAAAATTAAACACGTACTAAATGAGAGCGCCCGCGGAGGCGAAACAAAATGGCCGCGCCTTAGAGCTCCTCTGTAACACCGAGGAGATTCCGTTTTCGGAGGGACTTCTCTAGGCGGCTGGGCGGAGCTGCGAACATGGCAAGCAGCGTCGGAAGCACCCGGGAGCTGCGAGGCAAGTTCGTGAACCCCTCAAGGGGATTATTGTCTGTCAGCTGGATTTCTTCCTCTGCTCCCGGAGCGCTCTGTGTTGCGGCCGCCATCTTGAGAATTCTTTACCCGCAATCACCTCAGCTTTCAATGCGCCTGAGACACTCTCTTGGTGGCTGTTGGTTACTCCACAAAGGATACATGCTTATTCTAACAAGCTTCCCTGACTTTTAAGGACTTTTGATCTCTGCAGTATAACATAATTATTTCTGAAGAAGTGATGGATATGTCCAATGCAGGAATATATGGTTTACTTCCATTATCTACATGATTAGCGCGTTTACAAATATTAAGGCAATGCTTCTATGACTGAGGCCCCTGGCAACATGGATATAAGATTTTGACACTTTACTACAGCGATTTGACAGTTTGTCACTCCTCACTCTCTGCGCGTTTCTGTTTTTGACCGCCATTTTGTGAGTTTGGCTCATGTCATTGCCTCAGGAGACTGTGCGCTGGGAGAAGTTTATTCAGTTTTTTAGATTATACTGGCTTATTTCGGCATTGACTCTACCTTACAACATTTTTCCTATGGAATTTCCTCTGTCTGTTCTAAGCACCGAAGTAATTATTTTCCACGCGCTTGGAGAGAGGTCTTGTCATTTTTGGTGGAAATACACTACTTCTCTTTGGAGATATCTCTCCCTCGCAATATTTTTTCTCTGGAAATCATCTATAAATCTCCTCAGTCTGCTTTAAGCATGGATTCCACGCATTCAAGCAAACCCCAAGGTTCTATGGGCTCTAATGCTAACGGTCGCAAAGACTCTTTCGGCAATACCAAAAAACGAGTCAAAAAAGACCCTTCCTCTCCAAATAAATCACCTCTTCCTTTGACCTTGGAGGACATTATGGATGAACTGAGAATTATTTAACCCTTCTTGTCAGATACCACTGCAACGCTTCAAAGAATTGAAGAGAAATGGTCTGGTCTGGATTCAAGACTTTCAGATGTAGAACAAAAGATCAATGACGCTCAGGATGTCGTTGCTAAAGTGGACATTCTATCTAAAGAGGTTGCTCAACTGAAGAAAACAACATTAGACTTGGAAAATCGAAACAGATGCAACAACCTAAGAATTTATGGAATTCCGGAAGTGTCTGAAGGGTCCAAGGTGATTACTTTCTTGAAGGTGCAAATTCCACAAATGGTCGGTTTGTCACAATCTATGGACCTAAATATTGAAAGGGCCCACAGAATAGGTCCTCTCAACATATCAGCCTCAAACAGACCACATGGAATTATTGCCTATTTTCTTTTATACTCTGATATAATGGTGATTCTTAATGCCGCTTTGAAAGGGCCCACAGAATAGGTCCTCTCAACATATCAGCCTCAGACCACATGGAATTATTGCCTATTTTCTTTTATACTCTGATATAATGGTGATTCTTAATGCCGCTAAAGAACGTAAACAGATGCTCTGGGCAGGTCAAAAAAATTTCTTCAGTCAAGATGTTTCTAAGCCTATAGCCAATAGCCGAAAAGAGTTTCTAGACCTCAGACCCACGCTGCGATCCATGAATGCCCGCTACGGTCTCATCCACCCTTGCTTTTTCAAAGTAACATATAAAGACAGATCATTCACTTTTGAGGATCCTGCAGAGCTCAAGAAATGTATTCACGTGCACAAAGGAGGAGATATGGAACTTAGTAAAACCTAATTGTCCTTTCACATGTTCTTTTTCTTTTGTTCCACAGGTCCATAACTGTATCTTGTTTGACGATGATGTCCTTGTTCGCGTTGTCCATCTGTTTTATTGTCCTTCTCCGCTCAGTTGCGTTGTCTCTCTTTACGTTCGGTAAGTTCCCTTCCACTGTGTTGATGATGTTCTTTCTCATTATTAATATCCTTTGATTATCTGTTGTTATTACACCTACTTATTCTCGGTACACGTGTACGTATACGTATACGTGTTCCTCTTTGGGGCGGCTTCTGTTCTTTTCGCCCCCCCTCTCCACATTAATGCTCTTTTCGTTTGTGACTACTATGGCTAAAGTCGTCTGGCTTTTTGTCATCTTCTCTACATATATGTTTCAGAGGAGACAGTGTTCTCCTTTTGTTCCTCTTGCCCCTTTCTCATTTCCTATTCCTTTTCTCCTCCTCTTTCCTTTCTCCTCTTTTTTTCAGTACAATACAGCCTTTCTATCCATTTATAAACTTGTTCTTGTGGCTCTTTTCTTTTTCCACCTGGTCTGTACGGTTTTGGCAAATATGTTGTCTGTTTTTTCTCCTTCCTTACTTTTAACTTCTCATTTTCTCAAAGTATCTGGTCTAATATTATTTCTTTATTTATTGGCATTCTTTTTCCTCTGGTCTCGCATTATTATCTGCCATTTTGGTTTTTTCTGATCATGTACTTTACTTTTTTTAAGTTTCATGTATGCTCTTTTATAACTTTTTATATATTCCCTTGATGAGTGGACTACGTATTATCTCATGGAATGTGAAGGGAATTCGTAACCCTGTTAAAAAACAACGTGTGTTATCTCACCTTGCTAAATTGAAATGCCATGTAGCGTTATTACAAGAAACTCATCTTAAGGAGCAAGATACACTTTCCTTACGTAGACAATGGGTTGATAATGTTTTTTTTTCTCCAGCAGTTAATATTAAGAATGGTATAGTAATATTATTTCACAAATCGTTAAATATTCTTTTGCTAAATGAAGTTAAGGATAACAATGGTAAATGGCTTTTTCTGAACATTAAAGAAAACAATACCCAGTTCTCTATATGTAATGTCTATGGCCCTAATGGTATAGACTTAGGGGTATATTCACAAGAACGTGCGATAACTACCGCAAGAGTAGCGTAACGCAACTTTCAATATCGCAGCCTATCGCGGGAAAATAACCCCGTGTCAACGTGGAATTCACAACAAGGCGGTAGCAAGCGATAGTCTGCCGAAACCGCGGACAATGTCCGCGATACAACCATCACGATGGAGATAAAAACACAAACCACAACACCAAAAAACACGCGATGGGCCAAAGCGCGATGAGGAAATCAGCGACAAGCAGCGCCAGGCCTGCAACACACACCTGGCAGGCATCAAAAATCACCATAAAAGTAGAAAAAACACCCGCACACAAACTGACCAACACCCAACCACCATAGAGGCAGCCGGAACAGGCACAGAGGACGAGCGCAACCCCACAAGCACCCCGGATGACCAGCCTGGGACCTCGGGGACAGGGAAGGGCAAGGACAAGAAGACGAGGAAGACCAAGTACAGTTCGCAGGCGAACAGGATCATAGTCACGGAGGTGATGGAACACCATCAACAACTCTTCGTCACCTCCAACGTGTCATTGGGCACCAAAACTGGAATATGTCGGGACATCGTCGACAAGGTGAATGCCGTCGGAGAGCACAAGCGGACAATGGACAAGGTCAAGAGGCGATGGAATGACATCAAGCGGAAGACCAAGGAGAAACTCACCGCCAACCAGAAGGCAGCAACGCAGACCGGAGGTGGGGGCCCAGCGCCACAGCTGGAGCTGGATGACATGGAGGAGCTGGTGTCGACAGTCATCAGTGTGGAGACTGTGGCTGGAGTCGGGGGACCGGACACTGCTCGACAGGACACAACACAACCGCAACAGGGTGAGTGACCACCAGGTACTGGGGGGATGGGTGGAGATGGCCACAATGGCACACATGCACAAGCAATCAGGGCACAGTGCACACCCTCAATGACCCTGGGTCCTCGCCCAGACCCACAGACTGTCACAATGTACAATGCCATGCTGTCTGAATGTCAACCTGTACCATGCGGCTACATACATGTGGACACATTGTAATACACCATCTCCCCTTCGCATCGCAGGGGCATCGTCAACACCTCCTGCAGAGCAGTCCCAGCCACTCTTCACTGATGACGAGGAGGACAACACCAGCATCGACACCCAAACCATCCAAGACATCATTGACCTCATCCGCCACTCACCTCCAGGATCAGGGCAGCCCAGCCACATCGATGAGACCCCACCCACCACCCAAACCACCCAGCAGGAGGCACCCACAGCCCCGGCACTCTCCCAAGACCCCCAGGAACAACACATGGCCTTCCAACGCCGTGTGCTGGAGGGCCAGAGGGAGAAGACTGAGCAGATGCAGGTGGTGTTCGACCTCATGGCTTCCAAACTGGACGCCACCCATGGGTGTCTACGTCCGCCCCATGGTCTCCAACCAGCCCTGACTGACATCGCTGGAGTCATGATGCAGAGAGAAGAACACCTGTCCGCTCAGAGTGGCTCCAGCGATGCCAGCCGTGAGCTGGCACACATGCGGAGACTCATGGAGGACATGGTGCGGATAGAGGCGGAAAGGATAGCAGCCACCGATGCACACCATAGTAATGTAGAAGGGATCTACCATGCCCTGCAGTACTTCATCATGGCATTGCTGCCCCCAGGCGTGTCGCTGATGAATGCTGCTGCCCCCACACCATCCACATCTCCACCCCCTGGTGTGTCAGTGCCTCCCAGTGTGGCAGGCGTATCCACTCAGGCCCCTGATGTGTCAGTGGCACACAGTGCCGCAGCCGGTACTGCAACACCCACAGGTGGGGCAGAGCACACATCCGAGGACGAGGACGTGGATGGGTTGGCTCTCAGAAGGAGGCACTAGCATACATTTCTGCCACCTGGCTTGTTTCTGCTTGGTCCCGCACATGGCCTCATGACCTTCCACTGACCCCCGATACACTCCGATGCACTCACCTTGGACAGCGACATGGACTGCCACATCCTGTTTGACGACCAATGACACGGCGACCAGACTGCGGACTGTACCCTTCCTCTTCCGCAGTACATGTCATCCCCGGATGGACTCTGGCTGGCCCTCCACGTGCCCATATTGTGTAGTGTGCTCGGCAGTGCCCTGTACCGCTCCAGCTGCATAACTGCACTGGATGTGCAATAAACATCCAGTGACGCACTGCTGTGTCATGTCTTTCATCATTCATGTGTGAATGTGTGGATGAATGTAGGGACAGTGACTTCCCTTGCATCAATGATGTTCATCCTGTGGGATGCCAGTCAGAGGGTGCTACATTGCATTTTGTGTACCGGGTCCCGTGAACACTACAACAGGGACACACGCATCAGTCACTTCCTTGTCCGGACATGGACTGAACCACGCCCAGAGCCCAAGAGTCATTGTTGCAAGCCCTGCGCTGGTCTGGCGTACGGCAGACCAGACCACTCCGCTAACGCTCCGAGAGGGGGCCCTCATTGCTACCCGTCGCAGGCGTACTCGCTGGTGGTGTGCAGGTCACTGGTCTAGTTGTCAGCATGTCACAGCCACTCCCTGAGGGCAGGTGTGCACACACACCACACCCATCCGGCTCAGGCGTCACAGGCCATGTCACTCCGCTAACATAAGGGGCCGACGACGTCACATTCCCCTCTGCCGGTGGTGACTGGATGACAGACGCTCCACGGTTCTCAATCATTAATGGCCCATGAGTTTTTGCGCACAGGGTTAGTGGCACACGAGGCCTTGTGGACGGCACGGGCCTACCACCATGTGGCGCAGACTGGGGTTGCACAGGGTTAGTGGCACACGAGGCCTTGTGGACGGCACGGGCCTACCACCATGTGGCGCAGACTGGGGTTGCACAGGGTTAGTGGCACACGAGACCTTGTGGACGGCACAGGCCTACCACCACGTGGCGCAGACTGGGGTTGCACAGGGTTAGTGGCACACGGGGCCTTGCGGACAGCACAGGCACCCCGCCACGGGACGGTGACTTTGGGTGCACTGAGTCAGTGGCACCTTAAGCTGCTGAGCGGGTGTGCAGCCTGCGATGATGCCCCGTCCCGGCGGTCCGGACAGCTCAGGTTTTGTGTGCCCTGCTGGACCGCAGTGTAGGCCAGAGCCAGCGGGCAGCGCGGGCCTACCGCCACGTGGCGGAACTTCCGGGATCCCAGAGTTGGTGGCACCCACTGGGCTGAGCCGGTGTGCAGCCTGCGATGGTGCCGGGTGCACTGGTATGTCCTATGCCATGGAGTAATCAAGACCCAGCACCAAACGTGAGACCTGGTGGCCTGCGGAGCGGGGCTGCAGGATGTGGATGGTGCCATGTCCGCGGGCCCCGGGCTTGTGGCTTGCAGCGGCACGTGGTGGGACCTCCTGTCTACGCGCCGGTGGCGGAAGGTGAGCATTGTGGCCTGGGTGTGCATGGGCGGGCATGCTCCGATGGGCGGCGGGAGGGGTTGGGGTGCCTCTGCCTGGGTGTGCATGGGCAGGCAGGCGATGTTGTCTTGTGCAAGTGTGTGTACTGTGCCAGTCATGTATCTGGACTCTGTTTCAGCTGACGGCTCTGACTCAGATGTGTGACCTGGTGTCCTGCTATACATACCGGCACGTGGTTGGAGACACACCGGTGGCAGCAGGTGAGCAGTGTGGCCTGGGTGCGCAGGGGCGGCACTCTCTCTCTCTCTCCCTCTCTTCCTCTCTCTCTCCCTCTCTTCCTCTCTCTCTCTCTCCTCTTCTCTTTCTCTCTCTCTCCTCTTCTCTCTCTCTCTCTTCCTCTCTCTCTCCCTCCCTCTCTTCCTCTCTCTCTCCTCTTCTCTCTCTCTCTCTCACCTCTTCTCTCTCTCTCTCTCTCTCTCCCTCTCTTCCTCTCTCTCTCCCTCTCTTCCTCTCTTCCTCTCTCTTTCCTTCGCTCTCTCTCTGTCCTCTGATGTGCGCAGGACACACCTTCTCGTCATGTTTTTTGTCTTACAGGCTGTGACCTACGTATTGTCCCGAGGGGAGCGGCCATGTGTCTTCATTTCATTTCGGTGTTCATTTTAATAAAGTTTCATTTGTTGCTTCGAAAGTGAATGTGTGCTGCTCATTTCTGTGACGACACATGCATGTCACCAGTTGTGATTGTGCGACATCAAGCAGAATATTTTGTACATGTTTAGGTGTGGCTGATGTGGCATGTCTTTGGTCGGGGGGTGCCAGGGAGGGGTGGTCCTGGGGGTGGTGGCGGTGGGTGTTGTGGCCCTCTTGGGTGTCCGGCCCGCATGATGGGTGGCTTCATGGCATCTGTTGCCCTTCCGATGCAGCCCTGGGCTGTGCTCCCTTTTGGTTTGCAGGCTGCTGTCCGACTTTACACCAGGTCAGAGCAGGTGTAGATTTCCTGGTGCTAACGCGCCTTATCGCCTGTTTTGTGTTTTTATCGCCGATGTGGCTGGTCGTTGAGAATGTTGAGGTATGATGTTGTCGCGCCTTTTGGCACGGGAACGCCCACTCTGCATCTCATTAGCGATAGTTGCGCGGGTCCTCTGTGGCGATGTTTTTTGCGGCTGCTATCGCGGGTAAACTGGTGCTGTGGGCTGTTTGCACCAGCTTGTGAATGGGGAGGTATATTTATCACGACTTTGGCTGCGATAAAGTGCCATTAAATCGGCGATAGCTCCTTGTGAATATGCCCCTTAGTATTTTAGAATGACTTTTCTACTCTTCTTTCTTCTCACGCTCCAGAAAATTTGATAGTGGGTGATGACTGCAACCAACTTATGGACCCTTTCTTAGATCGTAACTCCCAAACTAAATTTATCCCAAATAAAATGCAAAAGACTTTCCATAAAGCCATTATTTCTAGAGGATTGATAGATGTTTGGAGAATCTCTCACCCTGATGTCTTAGAGTTCTCCTTCTTTTCCCCTGTTCATAGGTCTAATTCCCAAATAGATTACATATTTTTCACTCAATCATCTCTTCAATTCATGACACATGCGGAGATTGGCTCAATCCTTATTTCTGATCACGCCCCCGTCATTGTAGATCTTGACTATCCCACTTCCACACCTATCTCACGTAGATGGCGATTTAATAATGCTCTTTTGTTAGACACTCAATTTATAGATCAATTCTCATTGTTTTTACAAGAATTTTTCAAGAATAACCTTCCCTCGGACTCACAGATGAACTTTATATGGGACGCCTTTAAGGCAACTGCCAGGGGATTTATAACCGATTTTGTAGCCCAAAAAAATAAAGAAGGCATTTAAAGACGCAACATTAATTTTAAAACACATCAAGGCCTTAGAGCATGATTATTTTACCTCAAATCGTGCTGACACCTTGTCCAATCTTATCAAAGCTAAATTGCAATATAATAAACAATCCTGAGATAATGCCTGTGGTAGTTTGCTTAAATTTAACACTAAAATGTACAGTGGTCGCAATAAAGCTGGCAAGTCCCTAGCTAACGACCTTAAAATTAAAAAGCAGAAATCCAAAATTGTTTCTATTACGGATAGCAAGGGGGTTAGACATATCAGTGACTCTAAGATATTAGAATGCTTTACCGACTACTATACCACTCTGTATACTCCTGAGTCCTCCCCTTCTTCTGATCAGATAGATGCATATTTTCAAGCCATTCCCAAATCGTCAGAAAATTTTGCAGATCTAACATCTCTCAATAGTCCAATCCTCGAACAGGAAATTACAAACGCTATTAATCAACTTCCAAAAGATAAATCCCCTGGACCGGATGGTTTTACTGTGCGTTTCTTTCTTCATTTTAAACAATTACTCGTTCCTCGTTTGCTACTTCTCATAAATCACTTTTTAGCTTCTGGAAAGACGCAAGGTTCCTTCACTCAAGCTATGCTCTGCTTGATTCCCAAAAAGGACAAAGACCCCTCTTATTGTATTAACTATAGACCCATTTCCCTGATTAACACGGATTGTAAGATTTTCGCCAAATTATTAGCCCTTCGCATTAACCTGATCATTCCGGATTTAATCAATATATATCAAACAGGGTTTATAAAGGGACGTTCAATTACAGATAATTCCAGAACCTTCCTTAACATCATTCATTTAGCCTCCAAAGCTAATTCACCAGTTGCTGCAATAACATTAGATGCCGAAAAGGCTTTTGACAGAGTAAATTGGGAATTCATCTTCGGCGCACTAAAATGGCATGGCTTTAGTCCTCATATTATTTGATATATTAAATTGTTATACTCTGCACCATCCACCTCCATTTGGGTTAACGGGTGTCAATCCAATTATTTTTCACTTCACAGAGGAACCAGACAAGGTTGCCCTTTATCTCCACTTTTATTTATTCTTGCCTTAGAACCTTTTTTGGAACACATTTGTCGCTCTCCACAGTTTACGGGCTTCCAATTAAAAAATGTTGACATTAAATGTACTGCATATGCGGATGACATCTTACTGTATCTATCCAACCCTACTACCTCTTTGCCGGCGTTTCTTTCATTATTAAAGGAGTACTCCATAGTTTCTGGATATAAACTCAACATTGACAAATCCGAGGTTTTGTCCTTAAATAAATATTGTCTCCCTGACATGTTTAAAGATTCAAGGTTCAAATGGAATTAAAAAAATATTAAAGGGCTTATTTACAAGCTCCTTCCGCCACTTTTGCGTCATTTTTAACATGGAAAAAGTGATGTATGGGTGGCGCAAGGGGCTTGTAAATAAGCCCCTAAATCTTTAGGTATCTTATATACAAATAACATCAAAGAAACCATAAAAATCAACCTTGCAGATATAGTCACAAAACTCTCGGCGTTAATAGATAGCTGGTCCCCCTTATTTTTGTCATGGTGGGGTAGATTAGCAACAATTAAAATGATGTTGCTTCCGATTATAAATTTTTATCTGTCCATGCTCCCAATTACTCTTCCACTCTCTTTCTTTAAAACCATCTACCGTTCTTTGAACAAATTCTTATGGAAAAATCTCAAGACTAGGATCTCATTAAGTCGACTTCAACAACCTAAAGAATCAGGAGGAGTCAATTTTCCTAATCTCAGATGTTACCATTCTGCATTTACATTGAAACAAATCTGGACTTTCCTTTCAGATGACCCACTTGCACCATTAACTGCATGGAGTCTATAAGAACAGACCCAATACTCACCATTCTCGTTAAACACGGCTATTCATTTATCTCAGCCTCCTAGGCGCTTTTTATCTCCTATTCTCACCCATTCTACTGCTGTAGCTAATTCTCTGATCACTGTCCATATCTCTTAGGCAGATATTTTTGCACAGACTCCTATTTGGTATAACAAATACCTAAAACTTAATAATAGAGCCCTTTCTTGGAAAGAATGTATCGACAAGGGCATTATTACTATTGAGCACTTATTGACTGATGGGTCTCTTATGGATTTTTCCGAGATCCAGGAAAAATACGATATTTCCGACTATCACGCCTCTCATTACCTTCATCTTAGAACGTCTATTCATCATCTCATTTCCCAGAATTCCTCCTCGACTCCACATAATCAGATCCCCTCTCTCTCCTTGGACTTCTCCACTCAGCTTAAAGCATCTACTATTTACAAGATTTTGTCTCACCCTACTGACTCTAGAATTAAATCTAAGATAGAAATTTTATGGGAAAAAGATCTGCAACAAGAACTCTCCTTTCAGACTTTCGTTACATATGGGCAAAAATTCACACCTCCTCACGTTCAGCTAGTACAATGCAGACTCTGTATTATTTCTATAATAGGCTGTTTCTTACCCCCAAGGATCTCCATAAGTTCAAGTTGAAGGATGATACAAAATGCTGGTCTTGTCCTCATGAAATAGTGATTTACTACATATGTTTTTTTTCTGCCCTTTGGTTAATAGATTTGGTTGCTCATTTGGAAGAAATTGAATGAAATATTGTCCACAAACATTTCTTTTGACATTTTTCACATTTTTCTGGGTGGTTCCTCCCCTATTTGGACTGCTCAAGGGAGTGTGGGTAAATGTATTGACTTGGTCATAGCTATTACTCTACAGATTATTACCACAAATTGGAAGGATACAACAAAAGTTCTTACACTGCCTGGTGAAACCTTTTATGCCATCATCACAGACTAGACAGTGCTCATGCCACCTCTATACACTTAATGATTAAAAGAGATTTACTTTGGTCACCACTCTCGACATATCTTTCTAAGACAGCTGACTGACCTATTTCTATGGTAATCAGACATGATCCCACTTAATGGTTATTAATGTTTAACAAGTTATTAATGCTATTTTTGCAATGCTGTTTTGTTTATTACATGCTTTTCATTATTTCTCTACCTCTTTCCCCTTCCTCCTCTTTTTGTTTTGACCCTTATCTCAAAATGCTAAATTGCATATGCTTAGGTAAATTGTTTATATTGTTCAAATTGTTTTTGATTCTGTACTTATTATTATTGTTCACATCTTCCTTTTTCATTCACTGTACTCAATTAGATGTTGTAGATGTGTTTGAACATTATATATTTATTTAGACTTATGTTTTACTTTGTATATTATCTCAATAAAGCATTCTAAACTTAAAAACATGAACTAAATCACCCAACGTTATAAAATCTTCAAAAAATGCTATTCTCTCTGTGATGTGGTAAAGCAGAGATCTCCCTACAGTTAACAAATATAAACACAGATCAATACATTGCAAACAAGAGTGCATGTGGCAGAACATATCAGATAACATGGCACGAGTTGGGCCAAGCCAAAACAGCGTTTGTGTACTCTTGAGAGTGCGTGATATGGTGAAGTCCCATAGCTAAGCTACACAGCATTTCCCATGGTCAGGGATGGGGGCAGCTGGCTTTTTTGTCCACATCCAATAACTCGCCCCACGAAAGAGCGCTTATGATTAGCAGTCTGGGAGTAGGGCGTGATTCACCCGCTCCCCCCACATAATAATTTGGCAGTGGAAGCTATAGGGGAGGTTCCTTTCTTCATTGGGGGCAGGAGGCGGGGGCCCTCATGTGCTCAGATCAATCTGATCACCTCAGCCAGCACGCTAACAAACGAAGGGGGGCATAACTGGCAGTGTGAGCCAGCACAACCTTCATAGGCCAGGGTTCACTCTTCATACCGTCCTGACTCCCCTCTTTAAGAGGGCGGTAGCAATGACATCAACGAAGCCTTGCATGCTGCAAGCCCAAGGCGAATCAAGGGCAGTTTAAAGTGATACAGCACTCCCTGCCTTTCTAATTGGCTGATGGGCTGGGCCATTTTTTAGGCATGTGCATGCTTTAAACGCGCATATAAAATAACACAGCCCAGAGGAAGCATCATCGTTCTTTTTTTTACTGATGCATTATGGGATTTGTAGGCCTGATTTCAGAATGGAAAAGGCTGGAGTACAAAGAAAACCATGCATGCAGCAGCCTTAGCAATTAAATAGAAGTCTGACCATTACCCAAAGATCAGATATGATAGTTTGCCGAGCTCAGAGGACTTCATGCATCACAATCAGTGACAAAAGGGAAGATCGACATGTAAACGTGGGCAACAGACTGACCCAACACTAAGGAAAAAGCGGCGGCATTTAAAAACAAGCATTTGCAATGCAATAGGTCTCGCATTTACGCGAGTTTAAGCTATTGCATTGTAAATGACAATGCCTTTTATTTTTGTTTTAAAAACTAAAACATAAATAAAAGGCATTGTTATTTACAATGCCAATAGCTCAAACTCGCGTAAATGCGAGACCTATTGCATTGCAAATGCTTGTTTTGTTTTGTTACAGGTCAATAAATTTTTAAGCATTACCCTCCTTGGTCGGGTAATGTACAAAAGTCCACACTCATGCACACAATAAGCTCACTCCATTCACTTCTACACACCACAGGCGTAGTGACAAGAATGGTAAGAGCACAATAATGAAACACTTTTTACATGGGCATACCCAGAAACCCACACTCGTTCATTCAAACACACACGGAGTATCATGCTACCAGAGTGCATAGTTGCTGTCGGGGTATGAAGCAACTATATAAATGGAACTAAAACATACTGTGGGCAGGATGGTGGTCCAAGCACTTTAAGCATGCCTCATTTCCACAGTGGGCGTGCAACGAGCATAACTGTGGAAAGGGGCGGCCAGTTCCTTGTTGCGCCACAATAACAAGGTTTGGAACTATGTACATCAACTACTTTACTGTAGTAGGGGAGCTGGCACTAGTTGGTAGCCGGTATGTGTATGGATGAAGTAACTGTTATAGGGTCTTGATAAAGGCAAGTACTGAGAATCTGTCCTCAAGGCACAGGAGTCTGCACTCAGCTGGCCATCTCTTGATTTTGGCAACCCTTGCTTTGCCTGGGTGTCAAGGACCTTCTTAGGAAAATGCCATGTTGGTGCCACATTCGTCTGTTGCTTGACTCCCTTGTTTTTGTGGGAGCAAGGATCGATCAGTCTCCAGCCTGAAACGGGCGCATGGGTCTTCTCTTTCACTCAGGTCTTCAGCATCCTGTTGATTAAAGAGGTTGTCCTGATTCCAGAACCGTTAGAACTGTTGTTCAACATCTTACACTTCCCAAGAAATCGCAGTTTGAAAGTAGGCTGCAACTCTAACTGTAAGTTTCGTAAGTGGTCGGAAGGAATCATGAGTTAATCCTTGTATGAGGGGAACTCACTTCTCCAAACTACTGCCCCTGCATCAGTCACTTGAGACACAGTCCATAAGTTCAGAACCTACAGTGAAACAAATAAGGGTGCTAAATCGTTTCTCAACACCTGTAGCCCCACCCTCGATACAGAAAAATACTATGCAGACCAGCTGAACCTGCACCTGGTCTCACCTTTAACTGTATCCAGTGTCGCTGACCACCACATCCCAAGTGGCCCAACTAGCTTAGCACTGGAACTTTGTCTTCGATACCAGTTTCTTTTTCCAACCAGAAATCTGCCCTTTTGGGTTAGGAATACAACTTCCATGTGGTGCGCGAGATTTCATTTTTTCTGAGATTTTTGAGACGTACTCTGCTGCCTGGGCCCATACCAACTGCTGCTATCCCTTGCAATTAGAAACACTGAGAAACCAATGTACAGGGTAGATGTATCAAAGCATAATTGCTACACTTATCACATTCCGCCTATTCCGCCTAGCACCCTTAATCACTAAGAAACAATGATCAAATCAACGAACCGAGCCACAAATATTTCAAGAGATTGCAGAGAACTAGCGATTTCTGGCCACCGGATAACATCATCTACTCCCATTATCCATCCTACTGCCTATCATGATGGAACAGCTGATGCTGCACACTGGATTAGCCCACGCATGAAATCATACTACCTTGAAATCAACTGCAGACTGCATGGTCGCTCGTATTTTATTTCACTATAAGCCAAGAGATATATCTACTCTTGAGCTCACAAGGCACCCCAGGAAATAGATCACAGTTCACAATAAGCTTCGTTGAGGAAATCTAACCCGGAAGAGAACTGGAGCGTGGTATGGAGCCACTGAACAGAAGAAAAAACAAGGCGGAAGAGACGGGGATTAGTGACTTTACCACAATCAAAGAACGGTGAGCCAACTCCGAGACTGCTGACGCCATGCAGGGTCCCCGGGAGCTTCCGAGATGATCTCGAGCCGACGGGGGGAGGGAGGGAAAGTGAAAGTGCGCCATGCGCGCTGTGCTGAAACGCCGAGGGAGGGAGGGAAAGTGAAAGCGCGCCATGCACGCACTGTGCTGAAACGCCGCGAGCCCTACGCGTGCACATCGCCTGTCCGGGCGTGTGCACATCCCCTGTCCCCCTTCCGAACAAAAATCGACAACAATAGATCTCGCCAAGAGAGCAGCGCTTGCGCTGCGTCGCTAGGCGAGACCTAACAAGTGTTGTTTTATTCAAAGCAGGAGGACGAAGGCAGCAGAAGCTACTCAGGGCAGAACACCGGGGGTCGGGAGGCGCATGCAACATAGGGCACAGAAGCTTAATGGAAGGTGGCAGGGGGATACTGAAGAAACACACAGGGTGGGGGTACGTGAAATCAACACGGGGGAGGGTGGAAGAAGGTGGAAGCATCATGGGGGAAGGGGGAATCAACACAAAGGGCGCAAGTGGGGAAGCAACAACAGGCATAGAACAGAAGTGCAAGGGTAAAGAGGAATGTAACAGGTGGCGGGGAAAAGCACATGGAGTACAGACAGCAACACTATGCTGGGGGACAGAAGTGCACGAAGCATAGGAACAAATAGTACACCTAGAAGCAGGAGCAGGCTGCAATCACCTCTCCTGGGCTGCTGCACATGTTCAGCCCCCCCCGCCCGCACTGCTTTCTCCCTCCACTGACAAATCTGCTTGCTGGCATGGGCTAGCGGTAGCATACCAATAGCCCGGACTACGCTTTCATCTTCCGTTGCGTAGCTGTTTTCTTCAGTCACTTCCACGTAGCAGCATTTTGGTGCAGCCATATTGGTGGTGCTTCGGTGGCACCTAAATGCTTGAGAGGATGTAATGCAAGCTACATAGCTGCTGACTTCATGAGCCGGGAACCGGTTCGAGTCTCAGTGTCCCCGTGCCTACAAAAAATATGCCATCAAATTAAACAATGGAAACAAAATTACAAATGCCTATCATACTGGGAATTTTTCCCTAGTATAAACGGCATTTGTAATTTTGTTCTGATGGCATATTTCCAATCCAAAGCCTGTGCGTCAGCACTCTCACGTGTACTAAAAAATTCACAGCTGCGTGTGTGCTCGGATGTAGGGGGGGAGGGCTCCTATCGTGAAGAGGGAGGGGAAAAGCCAGAAATAGAGGCAGCGATGTAAAGGAAAGATAAGGTGGCCGTAATATAAATGCCGTCCAAAGCATTAAACATGGAGTCCATGAAGCGGACGCCCGTGCTAATATACAAGCATAGGGAAAGCTAAAAAAAAAGAGTGCAGCAGGAATGAAAATATATTAAAACAAGCCTTTCATCACTTGCGCTCACACTTAGAACATTGGTGCATGGTCAGGGAAAAAAGATGGTGACAAACGAGCGGCTCTTCAAAACTGACAAACCCTTGGAGTGAAACAAAAAAACTGAACACTCATGTCTTGGAGAAGGGCAGCAGAGGAAAAAAAGTTCTCCGGAACAACAGATAACAAATGCCAGCGCAAGAAAACTGTACTTGGCCGGTGCTCCTCAGCCATAAACGGAAGTGAGCTATCGGCTGCACAACGAGTACGAAAGCAGCAAAGCTGAGCGACGCTTGATTGAACCTATCGTAAGCTGCAGGCGGGACTGCAGTCCTTTTATTAAATTCAACAGGTCTTGCAGACAGCGCATGCGCTGTAGGCTCGACCTAAGAAGTACAAAATAATAAAGAAATACAATAACAAAATGTGCTGCATTATTCCGCATAATTTTCCTTTTCTTGACGCATAATTTACTCAACCCTGCCGCATAATTTGGCCCTCTCCTGCTGCATATTTCCAGTGGCATGGTATGGTATGTCATTAATGTCATGGTATGGCCTGTCATTGTATGGTGTGGTATGGTTTGTATGACATGGCCTGTCATTGTATAATTCGTTATGGCCTGTCATTGTATAATATGGCATGGTATGGCCTGTCATTGTATAGTATGGTATGCCATGGTATCATATAGCATGGGCTGTCATTCTATTGTTTGGTATGGTATGGTATGTCCTGACATTGTATAGTACAGTATTGTATGGTATGGTTAGTATTGTGTGGCCAGACTGTGTATAGTATGGTATGGCCTGCCATTGTATAGTATGGTAAGGTATGGCTTGTCATTGTATGGTATGATATGGCATGTCATGGTATAGTATGCTATGCATGGCATGGTATGGTATAAAATGGTGTGGTATTTTATCTTATAGTATGGTATGGTATGGTGTGATCTGTCATTGTATGGTATGGCTTGTCATGGTATGGTATGGCCTGTCATTGAATAACATTGTGTGGTATGGTATGGCCTGTGGTTGTATGGTATGGTGTGGCCTGTCATTTTATAGTATGGTATCGCATGGGATGGTATAGCATGGACTGTCATTCTTTACTTTGGTTTGGTATGGTATAGGTATGGCCAGTCATTGTGTGTGGTATGGTATGGTATGTCATTGATGGCATGGTATGGCCAGTCATTGTATGGTATTGTATATTTAGTATGGTGTGGCCTGTCATTGTATGGTATGATATGGCATGTCATTGTATAGTATGGTATGCCATGGTATGGTATGGTACAGCATGTGCTGTCATTCTATTGTATGGTATGGTAAGCTATGGTATGGTATGGCCTGTTGTATGGTATGGTATGGTTAGTATGGTGTGGCATGTCTTTGTATAGTACGGTATGACCTGCCATTGTATAGTATGGTAAGGTATGGCCTGTCATTTTATAGTATGGTGTGCCATTGTATAGTATGGCATGGCCTGTCATTGTATAGAATGGTATGGTATGGTAATCTTTCTATGCAATGTACGCATTAAGCTATGGGAGGAAGTGTAGTAGTAGCAGCCAAACAATATAACGTTATTTTCACCTCAAGAATGTTCTATTCAACCCGTAATCATGCAAACATAAACCAATTTAAAACACACCCAGTTTCCGTATAAAACCTTTTAATGATGCTCATGACATCCCATAAATCATGAAAGAGGTACCCAAAAAGGAGCTTGTTACAAACGAAGCTCATGATTAATTGATAGCACGAAGCCATTAATGTATTTTGAATTCATTATTAAAAGTGACAGTAACAATCTGTGGGCTGCTGGTGTTATTATGCTGCACCAAGGGGTATAAGGGAAGAGGATGGAATGTCAAGGCAACAAACATGAACATGGGGGAAAAGAGTGGGTGAAAGGAACAGTGAGCAAAATCAGGAGGAAGATGATCTAAAAACAGATTGTGAAAATCTTGTTATTTTACTGCTCTACATTTCTCGTACATAGTAATGCTGCATGTTGGCAAAATGTACACATTGTTTCAAATTATGGAGATGCAACAAAGTTTCAAATCTTTGTTAGAATGTACACATATGACACAGGACGAAGTGGCCAAACAAGCAAAAAAGAGCTTTTCAATATAATGGTATTTTTACGCTAGAATGGTCTTTTGAACCCATAATTGTGCAAACATAAACCAATTTAAAACACACCACATTTTTTGCATAAAACATTTTAGTCAGACCCAAGAAATCCTATAAATCATGAAATGCACCAAAAATGTATGTTTGTACAAGCCATACACTCTTACGAAGCACTGCAAGTAGACATGAAAAATAGGCAGAGACAGAAATCGAAGCCACCAAAAAACAATAAGCAGTAGTTGGTCCATGCTCCAGGGATGGGAAAAACACACAAACAGAAAGTGAAGCCAGCATGCATTGACCAAACAGGAGTTGACAAATAAGACTGACAATGAAGCCAAACAATAGCAAGCAGTGGGTGGGATCTAAGCCCCTTGTAAGTATACAAAATGTCTTGCAAGCAACACCACATGTACTGTCTCAGGAGACACTTACCAAGTGTCATCAATCAGCGCTGCATTAACATATGGCACTAACAAAATATCAGAATAAGCAATATAATATTACACAGCATTTGCTTTCAGACGCTAGTCAAACTGCTACTTTGCATACAGTAAACAGAGCTAGAGTTGGCATTCCTTAGTGTAGTCGCTGCAGTGGTACAGAAGCAGTGTCAATGCTTTCATACCTTTCAATTGAAAGGGGCTCCTTCTGACTGATGGAGAGAACTTGAAGCCTGCAGCTTCATCTAAAGTCTGGCTAGGAGTATTCACATTATTCTTTGTTGCACAATTCAGACGCTCACAGTGTGCTATTTGTTTGAATGTTTTTATATTTTTATTGGTAATTCGATAGTGCATGCCTGCCATTGTAAAGTGTCTGAGCTATATGCATTGATCTAAATTGGGCCCCTCTTTACAGCAGCTGACCTGGAGGGTCCCACAACACCCCAGTCATGACTGTTTTTTAGGTCTCGCCAAGCGACGCAGCGCATGTGCTGCGCGCCTTGGCGAGACCTATTGTTGTCGGTTTGGTGGGCGAAGGGGGACAGGACATGTGCATGCGCACGGCTGGCAGCGTTAGCACAAGGGACAGCAGATATTCGCGGGCTCGGCTCCCTCAACGCGCGCAGGACAGGAGATGTGGACGCATATGGCTCGGCTCCCTGAACGCGCGCATGGCGTGCTTTCGCTTTCCCCTGGACATTCCGTAAAGGCCAGTATAGTTCAGCACATTTTGTCCTTCTTCAGTGTTCTTGCTTATAGAACTCCAGCAACAAATACCAAGAAGCCCAAGTGACGTTATACCAAGATCCCGCTGTTGACTAGGCGGAATCAACCTGTTGCACATAGCGAAAGGCGGAACCCAACAAGTTTGCACATTTGCAGGCAGCGTCAAAATTGCTGGGATGGATAAGCTAAAGTCTGTGCTTAGCCGTCAGGACTATGAGAAGGACTGCGGTGGCATGACAGAGGTAAGCTCTATAGCAGTACTATTAACACCAGACTGGCTGGGAGTGCAGTGTAAGGTACTCATGCTCCCTAAGGCTCTGGCAAATGCGCATGAGCAGACGTTCTGTTTAATGTGTAAGTAACATTGTATTGTATCACAGGCCCCGCCTACATTACCCGTAACAAGCTGCAGCGCAGCATGGGTAGCTGGCCGTATTTATTATTCATTCACTGTCACTCTTTGTCGTTGATCCTAAAAAGAAGAGACATTCTATTTCGAAAGCTTGATATATGTCAGCCGAATTTGAATGTTGGCAGGCATTCTTCTCACATTGCGTCCTCCCAGCAGCGGCCGCTTGTAGTGAGAATATTAAAATGAACAACAACAAAAAACATTCTTTCTGTTTATTCAAACGTCCTCTACCCGAAAGATTAACGATAAAGAATGGTTATTCCCGGTGTGGAGATGTATTTTTATTTTCCACAAATATCGTGTGGTAGTAGCCAAGTCAACAAACAGCCACGGAACTGTACACAGCTTCTATAGAAGAGTACAAGACAATGCCTATTACACATGCTTTAACAATTGCCTTACCTAACTTGATATTTTTGGAGCTGGAAGGGTATCGGATGGAGATCTATAACTACTCCCTTGCAGAACTAACTAGACAGGAGGTGCTGGGTTGTGTGTCTCCGCAAGCAGGGCTTTAAGTGGGATGAAAAAATAGCGTGCCACCCAGTCTGTATTTGGTCCCTCTCAAAAGCTGTTTTAAAATTCCCCCAAATTACGCAAAGTGCATCCACCTGTAATATAAAAGAGTTATTGTGCAACAACTGCTAATGTAGGTTTTAGCATACAGACTTGAGCCTCTTGCTAAAACTGATTTGGAGGTGGGACTACTTCAGTTTTCTCAAAGACTTCATATTCTGATCTGACCAAGGCAACCATAGTCCATTGCAAAAGTATCCCTCCCCAAAAAACTTTATACATTTGGAGCCTAGATTCTCTTCATGTAATAATAAAATTCATAAATAAACGGTATATAATTTGATCACATATCATCTTGGGGCCAACATCAATCTCCACATCATAAATCAAATACCTTGGAACAAGGGCGTAGTCTGTCCAAGAGTAATGGCTGTGGCATCGCACTGCTTGCAGGTTTTTCAAATACATAAATAAAAGGCATTGATATTTACAATCCCAATAGCTCAAACGCTCGCAAATGCGAGACCTATTGCATTGCAAATGCTTGTTACTATTTAACTAGGAGGCGTGGGCTCATTTTTAGGTCTCGCATAGCGTTGCAGCGCAACGCGCTGCTCGCTTTGCGAGGCATGCAGTATACACTATAGCTGGGGGAAGCTCCGCCCACTTTCCATCTATAAGTTTCATTGGCTTCCATCATAAATTGAGCATTCTGATTGGTTTTTAGCTTCTTACTCCCGCCTCCTGACAGCCATGTCGTCATTATTATTCTTCCGAGGCTATCAGCCCCTTTACTGTAAAAACCGTTTTGTTCCCCTGCCTCTACCCGTTCCCTCCCGCAGTCCGTATTTTTTTTTACCACAACCACCCCCCCACCCCCTCCCATTCATGCCTTCTTTAATGCCCGCACTTCCGTTTAAAATGCAACAGGGCTCCCGTAAATACGAGTCCTGTTGCATTTTCAGTGCTTGTTTGTTTTCTGATTGGTTACTCAATTTGCACTCTTTGTTTCACATGCGCGCGATGCCTTACATCGTGCGCATGCGTGACAAATCTGTGCCGTTTTTTCAATTGATTGTGGGAGGCAGAGACAGCACAAGCAGCAAAGCGGCGTCTGGGGCCCCGGTAAATCTCTCTTAATGCATGCTCTGCATGCATTATCTAGTAACCCCAGTAATGTTGGGACATTCAGGAGTGAAATTGTTTTTTTTGTCATTTTTATTTTTAGAGCGCCATGTGTGCTTTCAGTTGCATGCATTCATAGGGCCATGTTAGTCCGGCTTGGGAAGGGGTGTTTCTGGACCAGCTCATCTGCCAATAAGAGAGCCATGGAGCATTGGGCATTACAACACCACCACTCGCCGCTCCCTGGCACACACCCGTGATTAGCCGCGATGTGACTGTTACTTAATTCAAGCATCCACCTCTGTGTGCAGAGTGAAATGGCGCGAGACAGAACGGCCTCCCCTGCGCTGCATACAGTGGTGGCGCCCGCCTCCCCAGTAGTCATGTGCACGGTGTGTGCAGCCAGCTAGACTGGCGCCGTTGCTTCTGGAAAGCGTACGTGT
Organism: Calotriton arnoldi; assembly: GCA_963921515.1. NCBI lineage: Eukaryota > Metazoa > Chordata > Amphibia > Caudata > Salamandridae > Calotriton > Calotriton arnoldi. The sequence continues at coordinate 762,236 of CAWUFW010001214.1, read as the reverse complement.
GCCACAGCAATGCTTGCTGCCTGCCTCTGCACAGCGCATCTCATTGCCTGCGCGGGTACTGGATATCTGTATGCAGCGCCAGGCAATTATTCCCTGGGCAGATGATAATGTGTTTTCTGCATGCACAGCCAGCCCGAGATCGCGCTGATACCCTCATTTCATCTATGGGCAGTATATGGAGGAGCAATGCGTGCAGAAAAACAGGAAAACATTGTGGTGATGCTTCATAAAAAAAAAAAAAACATGCTGCTCTAATTGAAAGTTTGAACCGGAGCAACTGCCGTCCCTAAGCACCAGGTATTCTCGAGCGTTGCAGCTATTGCTGCCATATTGGATGATGGGGGTAGGCTACCCAGCCTTTGTCCCTTTCAATGTTTATTATTGGTGACTTGGCAATTAGTGAGGGGTATATGTTAGGACTATGGGTGACTTTTATTCTTCAATGTATAAACACGTTTGCTGTCTTAGTGCAAGATCAGTGTCCTGTGACCATGTCCGGTTCTCTATGCCCATTCATTCCTCAGTGCGGTGATCGTTGTGACTACCATCATGTATGGGTCCCGTTAATTTGGCTTATGGTAACACCGGTTATTTGCTGTGCCTAGAAACGACAGAAAAGTGTGTGAAGTACTGTAGGAAAACATGTTCTGGTTTAATCCGGCGAATGCAGTGGCTGAAATCTTGACATAAAATGCCGCTGGTCCTCTCCCAACCAAAGGTTGTTCCGGTTCCTCAAAAACAATACATTGCAAAAGGACATGTGTGCTTCTCAGAGCGCCTCTCACATGGAACGCACTACGAGTCTCAATCAGATTTTAATCACAACCTATCTGTTCTGAATTCTCTGTTCATCCTCTCCTACCGTCCAGAGAGCGCCATAAAGCATTCCAAGTTAGTAATGGTCTGCTTAGAGGAGGAGCACGTGGGAGCACATAAACTAATTTTTGTAATTCTTTACCTGAGTATAATATTAGAGAATGTGTGTGTGCTTCTTTTTTTCAGTGTGGAATTTATCTTTGCTTGGCTACCGGAGGTTCTTCTTTTTAAACAATTAAACTAAACTACTACTATATACTTCTTTATATTTTATTAAAATGACCTTCTCCTCTGTTACTCCTGTGCCCACTCCCCATTGCGCCTCTCTCTCCTAGTCTTCACTCCTCCACCCTTTCATCCATTGCTCCCTTCCTCCGTTTGCGGGCTTTCATTTAATTATTTTTAAAAAGGAAGTTGTTTTACATTTTTTTAGGTTTAACTGGTGGCTGTCGTTTTACTGCCGGCTCGCTCTGTAGTGCGCTCTTTCTTATACCTTTGGATCGAGTTTGCGCTATATAAACTGCGAGAGAAAAAAAGCATTTGCAATGCAATAGGTCTCACATTACTAAATGGTTGAGCTATTGGTGTTACATTATTATTAGCAACGCCAATAGTCAAACCTTTAGTAATGCGAGACCTATTGCATTGCAAATGCTTGTTCATGCTTGCTTTTGGGCCCATAGCCCCATGAAAAGTAACTTTTGCAAGACCTAACACAAAACTACCAAATTGCTAAACAACTAGTTCTCAACTCTCATCCAAGATCTTCCTGCGCTCACAACACACACCAAACACGGATCTGTAGAAGAAACTATTACTCCCACTAGCAGTATGCACATCTATCAACCTGCCTCAAGCCTGCCACTGCTCACCTCCACCCAAAGGCAAGGTGCATTCTTGCTTCCCGGCGAAAAGACAGCTACCAAACCTGCACGACACTCCAGCACACAGCAGAGTCCACTGGGGTTGATAACTGAGTATAATGTAATAATCACACTTGCAAGATTGGTCACAGAACCATATTCGAGTAAAATAACATGTCAACCATAGATTAAAAAAATAACTTTATAGCTCTATCATTTTGTAAGGTAAACAAACGGTTGAAAGTTACGAGGCTAAAATAGTTATTTTGATCGTTTTATTTTATAACCATTTATGCTGGTGAGGAATTTCTTTTATATATTTTATACAGCCCCCAAATTTGGTCTGTTGCTGTGGTTCGGCGATAGGTCCCTCCAATGCTCATACCAAATACTCAATGCTTAATTTGTGCTGGTAGTTGCAGCCTGTCGGTTCCCGCAGTTCTTTTTGGAGACCATGACTTATTTTTCATTATCCTACTTTGAAGCAGAACAAGAAAGAGAAAGGCAGAAAATGAAGAAAATAGAAGGAAGATGAAGATAGGAAATCAGTGACAAAAGGAGAAAGCGGGGATGAAAAGGGTGCTGAGAGTTAGACAAAGAGACATCAAGTGCAGGGTGGAGTAAGAAAGAGGCATGAGGTGGCATCAAGGTATCCAGCATCTCGATCATTCCACAAACTTTGGGCCACTGCACTTATTTTAAAAAATGATGCTCTGCAAATGCGAAAATTTGTCTGGGGCAGTGCTTTAAATGGGCAGGTACTGTCCGGTACTGAGTGCCTGCACTTCTTCAATTTGACCTGCACTGCTGCAATATATCTAATGGGAGCGAGCCGGCACCTTTCAGGAGTATAAAATTCTCTAAATAGTGAGTACCTGCAATTCTATATGCCCATTTAAAGCAATTGTCTCCGGCACAGAATGAAAAACAACCAGCCGCGTACCAACGGCCTTTAGAGACATACCAACGGCCTTTAGAGACAATTATTGGCTTTGCCAAAATGAGGGAAATACCGTAAAAAAACACATTAACGACAGAGTAAAATGAATGGACGTAAGAAGAGTTGGCCCCCCAGGGCACCGCTCGGTAGTGCTTCTAGTAATGCTCGTCAAGGCAAGATGACAGTAATTGCGGCTCAGCGCCATTCCCGAAAACCTGTTTCTTTTGTGCACCGCCTCTTGAACCTGAAAAAGGCGCGTGAAAAAAAGGGAGCGGCCGAGAGCACCAAGCTACCGTGCGAGGGCCTAGCTTGAATCATGTTGGAATGCGAGATGGCGTCCTGTGTCAACCGAAATCCTGAACTCGTGCGGGTTTAATCCAGCAGCCATCTTGGCATGTTTCAGTCTGCAGCCGTGACGAGGATTACCAGTGCTGTCCCACTACGCAGTGAGCAGTTCTGATGAAAAGTACTGCAAATAGCCCATAGCTGCCAAGGTTTCAGATTGCCATGTGTGACGTTTTCATAATTTCACTGTTATTATGAGTGACATTTCAACGAGTATGAGTGACACCTCGTGAGCACAATGAAGACTAAGAAAACATATAAATATCACAAATTAAAACCATTTGTGCAACGAGAAACTCACATGTATGGTTTGAACAATAGAGGACCTGAACCGGCTGTGCATGAAAGATCTGGCAACGTTAGGGAGTGCAATGTTATGTAACAGCATGTCTTATATCGAGTACTGTGAAACAAGCCACCTCTATGCAGTTTGCATCACCTGAAAACTTGATTTCCCTCCAGGAGCGTCCTCTCATGTCGCAGAGCACCTTTGATTTCGTCTTCCGCCTGCCGCACAGAGATTATGTATGGACTACTCGGTCCTCCTACAGGTTCTGGGTCCTTCCTGACAGCCGATCTAGGCTTCTTTTGTTCCGCCTACTGACGAGGTCACCTCGGGATTGGGGAGCGCTTGGTATGTCCCGGGTATGACTCGAAAAGCGTCTGGGGTTCCAGTGCGAGACAGTTATTATCTACATTACAAGGGATTGGTGTGCCTGCCTCGTGATTTACTGCGCCGATTTTGCCACAGGCCTGATGTTATAAACAACACCCTAAACATCCCCTGCCCTCTTCAGGATCCCCTTGTCCTCCCCTCCGCCACTCTGTCAGGAGCTACTGGCTGTCACTGACTCTCTGCTGTCCCATCACCCAGCCTCACTACATGGTCGGCCACTCGTGCAGCATCCCTCCGTGGTGGCAAACTACATCAACAGTTAATGTTTTAAACAGTGTTTTATACACACTGTGCGGCACCCCCTGCAGGTAGCTGCTGTAGTTTGCCACCAGTAGGGATGCTGCACGAGTGGCCGACTGGGTAGTGAGACGGGGGGATTACGATGCCCAGATGGACTACTGCAGATACCCCCACAGATGAGAGAGACTGCCCTCCTGGCAAAAGAAAATACCCGCACCATTGACCACCCGCCGCACCGCACGCATCAAAAAGTCACACCAGATCTAGGTGTAGTGTGAGAGTGACACAGCAGCGTGCAGCTCTGTGTGACAAACACACGCGCCGACACAAAACAGGGTTTAAACGCTATGAACCCAGGGCCATGCAGGAAGCCTCTTGCAAGCCAGCCCAATTACAGTGAGGCCATACCGATGGTAGACTAACAACTGTACACAAGAACTGAACCACTTAACATATTGTAATAGTGCCTGCACATGTGAGAGGTCAGAGACAAGGGCACGGGTGCACTTTATACACTGGGGGCGCTGAATGTCTGACGAGCGTTAGTACAGTACTTACTGTCTTCATCTTCTTGTTCTCATCTCTCTAGCCATGACGGGCGGCGGGCGGCAGTACTACAGCAGGACGTGAGGTATGGGCGCCAGGCCGGCGCCGCAGCCAGTTAACGCACGAGTCGTCCTCTGAGACGGCAGGCCCCGGCCGTCCCGGTAATTTAATTGGCAGAGTGAGTCTTAGACATCATGACTCACTCTGTCATGTGGTCAGCGCCGCGGCGGGAATGAGAGGCACTCAGCAGCCTGCAGTGTTTTGCAACATTGTAGCTGTACCAAGCGCCACAAGCTGCGCACGGACCGGGGATTCATTCATTTAATTACTCTGACCAGCCAGGCAGCGCCAGCGCGCCGCGCTGCGCTGCAGCACCCTGGCATTATTATTAAGCGGCCAGTTTCAGAGCGTCAGAGAGTGGGCAAAATGCGTGACAATGCATTTCAGTGCGGTGATGCGGAACACCACACTGAAATGCATTAGCGTCACGCCTGATGCGTGACACTTGGCAGGACTGATAGCCTACTAAATGGGGCAATACAAGTTGACAAAAAATTAGACTTGTAACACCCCCCACCCCACTGCGAGTACATGTACAATATTACAGCAAGCCCAGACATTCACGTTGCATAATCTTAAAGGGTCAAATCGACAAACCATAGTAACTACACTATTTCCACCATATTCGGCTATGCTTCTGGGGGCAACCACAAGCTTCAAAAATCGGTTTCTCGTGGTGAGCGCACCAATCTATCCCCCTGTGCCAGCATCTGACAGTTGGCGGTTTTTTAGGTCGAGCCTAGAGTAGCGCCCAAGCGCTGCTTCTGGCGAAGACTTTATGTAGTGGGCATTTCAAAGCTGACCACACGCTCGTGCACAATGGCCTTTTCCGTGCGGTTACCCGCACGCTTCAGGCACGATGCACGAGTGTGTGGTCAGCTCAGCAGGCTGCCGCGCTCGCTCGCCCCGCTTCTGTTTTCTTACTGCAGGCAGGACGACGTGCGCAGCCGAGACAAAGGCGGGCGCTTGTTTTCAGTGTCGCGCTCATTCTGCTCTCCTTTCTTTCCTCTACTGCCTCGCCCTCCCTGCACCCGTCCCTTCCGCTCCTAACGCACACGTGTGATCCTGGAAAGGGTGTGCGTTACCTGGAGGATGGTCTCCTTGGGAGTCGGTAATGTTCGAGCTGACTGAAACGCCGTTGCCGGGGGATGTCTTCCGCTTGGTAAAGGTTGCTTAATCTCCTGCTACTTTACCAACCAGGGAGGTGGGCTGCCGGAAGCGGGGGGCTGCTGGAAGCGAGGGGTTTACTGGTAGCTAGGGAGGCGGAGGTCGGGTATTTTATCAGATAATGATTTATGGAAATGGCGGGACGTTGAGTAGAAAAACCCAAGCTCGCGCCACGATTCGTTTCCCTGACATTTGCAGTACGGGGCACCCACTGACTCGGTGCCCATGATATTTGCAGAGATTATCCGTTTATCAGTCTTTCATTTTTGTTGCAGCAAGGCAGCTTTAACGGGTTCCGTATTTTGCCGAAACAGCGTGCCTGCAAAAAATGGCGGTTTTACGCAGGGCACAAGTCCTAAACAAGCATTAGCATAGCCAATAGGTCTCGCTTTTGGGACCTTATAAGTGTTTAACCATGCAACAGTTAATGTTGTTGCACCAAAGATATTGTGCTGCATAACTAAATACTTATAAGGTCCCAAAAGCGAGACCTATTGGCTATGCCAATGCTTGTGTTTTCTAGGCACGGGCTTTGTCCCGTTTGACAATACGGGGTGTAAGTTCCAGGGTGCGGCCCAGGACAGAAGAGAGCACTCGTCCCACTCCCTCCCAAAAGGGCCTCAGCACTGGACACTCCCAGGCCACATGGAAGAAATCTGCTGCTGGAAGTGCGCAACACGTGCATGTTGCCTGATCAACAGGGAGTAAGTGCTGCAAAACCGCAGGGTGAGGTACGTCACATGCAAGTAATTAAATTAAACCATACGCAGCTGCAATGAAGTCGCCAACTCTCGGGCGCCATACAGGCCTCCCTCCACTCCTCTTCATCCAGTTCCTCCACCTAGGCCCCCCACCTCTGCCGAGTCCGCTCAAGGTCGTCGGGGCATGGACTACCAATGAGCGATAGATCAAAGAGGTTGCCCCCTTACCCAAGCGTCCAAAGAAAATCTTCGCTTCCAGCGGACTAAACTTGGGTAGCGAGCCTTCTGGAATATCCTGGGCCTGCAGAGCGTGGCACAGTTGAAGGTAACGGAAGAACTGTGAATTGGACTGGGTATATCTAGCCCTCACGTCCTGGAAGGTCACAATGCTACCTCCCTTGTAAACATCCCCCAAATAGGAAATCCCAATACGGTCCCAGGGGACAAAGCCCTCCAGGGTCGAGAGTTGACTAAGCCAAGTTCCCCGCCATAAAGGGGTCATCTCCGTAAGACGGAGGTCCCAGCCAATTTGCCGAAGAGCCACCCTCCAGCAGGTAAGGGACACCCGCGTAGAGGAAGGTAATGTGGTGGGCTGAGGCGTTCCATACAGAAGATCAAGCAGACCCTCCAGACCTAGCACGTAAATCTCCAGACGGTATGACGGATCATCCCACCCTCCCGTGAACCAGTCATTAATCAGCACCAAGTGGGCTGCGAGGTAGTATAGGTAAATGTCCGATAGGCCCAAACCACCACCAAAGGGGGATTTGCGCAGCCATTGAAAGGCTACCTTGTGCCTACCACCCACCCACACAAAATTAGTAATCCTGGCAGTCAGGAAATGAAACCATTTGCGGGGAACAGGATAAGGATAGTTGGCCAGAATATACAAGTAACGCAGCAGGCACACCATCTTAAAGAGGGCAGTACACCCCATGGGGTTCAACAGCAGGGTGGCCCAGTGGCCTAGGTCACGGTCAAGCATGAGATCCAGCCCCCATAAGTTAAGGGCCCATGCAAGATCCGGGAGGGGGGGACACATGAATCCCTAAATACTTAAACAAATTGTGCCGGGTGGGAATATTGGGACGCCAAACCTGCCCCAGCATATCTCCCCTCACCTTAGCCAGGCAAGACTTGCCCTCGTTAATCCAGAGCCCGGACGCCTCGCCGCATAGTCGAAGAAGTGACAACGGGGATCAAAATGCTATGGATCTTTCAGAAACAGAAGGATGTCGTCTGCATACAATGCTATGCGGTCCATAAAGCCACTCCCCCACTGCCAACCCCGACCTTGGCGTCACAGCGTATAAGTCGCCCCAGGGGCTCTATCACTAGGGCGAAGAGCAATGGGGACAGGCGACACCCCTGGTGCGTGCTGCGTTCAATAGGAAATGCAGAAGACAGAACCTCATTTACACAAACTCAAGTAGTCAGGGCATGGTACAGAAGATGGATCATACAACGGAACCCCTCTCCCATCCCAACCCGCTGGAGAACCCTATCCATGAAATCCCATGACACTGTGAAGGAAGTGGCCCATTTCTGGTCACCCGGGTCACTGATGACCACCTCTCAGCCTTCCATACCAAATGAAGAGTCGGTCATACAGTAGAGAATACAAACCAATAACTGTTCATTCAAAATACACTCAGAGCAGAGCCCAATCTGCCCAGTCGCTAGGAGTGCTGCAAAGGGACATAAATCGACAAGCATAGAGATACAGTATGTACATTTCGTAACTGGGCTAGAACACGCCCATAGTGGAATTTTCCAGGCAGGTGCTGCTAAGCAATGGAATACAAGAAAAAAACAATCTCAGTGCTCATATCTTACACAAAGTAGCAATGTCCAAGGTTGTTCCAGTCAGGCCCGTCACCAGACAATTGGGAGAAGGCCTTTATCTAGTGAGAAAGGTATGCGCTAATAAGAGCAGTCTATTCATTAGTGAAGCAAAACCTATTGGAGAAACGAAACCTAGGAGAGGCCTTTCTCAGAAATAGCGAAGGATTAGTTTCGATCATGATTCAAAATGGCATCTGAATAGAACATGGTGCCGCAAATGCTAACTTACATAGGATAATGCGTAAGCGGAAACATTTCTATTCTAACAACTGTATCAAAAGCCTTAGTGACATCGACTAACAGGAGGGCCAGGGTGCTATCAAGGTCCTGTGCCTGAAATAGCCTGATTGACCCTCCTAATGCAATGACATGTGCTGCAACCCAGCTTGAATCCTCATTGGTCTGAATGGATCAAATACGGTAACACCCGAACTAACCGTGTCGCAAGCACCTTCGCGTAGATCTTGATGTCAACATTAATTAGGGGAATCGGACGATAACTTGAACACTGGTATCTAGGGAGACCGTCCTTAGGCAGGACCACAATTGTGGCGCTGTCTAAGTCAGGTGGAAAGGACCCCTGCTGCAATGCAGCTGCATAGAAATTCAGGAGATGAGGACATGAGGAAGCATTTGTGACAACGGGGCCAGCCGTCTTCCCGGCTTGTAGTCCCGATACCGCAGAGTTCACCTCCTCCAGTGTAAGGTCCTGATCCATTTCTCGGGCCAGAGCACTGGGTATGGACGGCAGCTGTATGCTATCCGGAAAAGGGTTCGCAACCTCTGCGGGCGGCTGGGGATGTCGTGAGTACAACCCCTGGTAAAAATCAGCGAATGCCTGAGCAATAGCTGGGAGTTCTTCCCGAAGACAGCCTGAGGAATCCCAAATACCCAGGACCACCCAGTCGGAGATACCATGTGTCGCCAACCATTAGAGTAATTTAGCCGATTTATCACCATGTGCATACACCCTCTGCGTAGAGACCATCCAACAGTGGTTGGCCTCTTCAAGGGAAACCTGTCACAGTTCTGTATGGACTATGGCCAGGAGACGATGAGTGCTCTCAGTGTCCCGACTACGTAAGGCAGCTTCCAGGTGCAGTATTTTACTTTCAAGGTCAGTCAGCCGTGAAATACGGTGTGCCTCAGTCTAACGAACATAGCCTTTTAGACGGCCTCTTAATGAAGGCTTACTAGATGCCCAGAGCATCGCTGCAGATGAAACCGAGCCTACATTAAGTTTAAAGAACTCCTGCAGCTCCTCTTTAACAAAAGCAGCACACTCAGCGCCTGTAGGTGCCAGGCACTGAACCTCCAAGCAGGGCGCAGGACGGCAGGCTGGGTTCCCCAAGACAACAAGAGTGGAGCATGATCGAAAATTCCCTGCGGGAGAATGCGCACAGTTTGGACCGAGAGGCGATCTGCCGCTGGCAACCACAGCAAGTCTGTGCGGGATTCTACTGCGTGTGCCACAGAGTGGTGAGTATAGGTCCGCTGGGTAGGGTGCCAGGAGTGCCACACATCGCAGAGGCCCAGTTAGTTAGTTCACGAGGGCAGACAGGTCGTGCGGGAATGCCTACCAGGGTATATTGGTCCATTTTCCTCTGGACTGGGGTTTGTAGACAAAAAAAGGGGGGCAGGGGAGGAAAGATGTGGAGCTCGGGCTAGAATGGTGGCCCGCGCTCTGGCCCCCGCCACTGTCCACTGTCCGCAGGGGCACTTCTATGCCCTGCAGCACCCAGGTGGCAAAGTCTCTGTCCCCTGCTGTCCTTCAAAGCCTGGGTACAGCCCCAGAGGGCTCAGACTCGCTGTGCGGGCATGAGGCTGGTTCACACCCCCTGCAGCCCCCACCACCAAGGGCCTGGCGTGGGACGCTGCAGCCAAAGGCCCCAAGAGCTAAACCCAGGTTCCAGTGAGTTCACCACCTCCGCACCAAGCCCAAACCAGGTAGGCCGCACACACCTCCTCCGGCTCCCAGTATTGTCGTTGGGACACCCCGCTGGGCATCACCACAGTCACCAACAGCTCTCCCCGCCTCCGACTCCCAGGTTCACTCCGGTTCTGGCCACAGTAGATGTACGACGTCAGCCCCAAGGACCAGGCCGGGCAGACCACCACCACCACCTCCTCCGCACGCAGTCCACCTCTGTCAGCCACACCACAGCAGCCCCCCGTACCTCTGAGACCCTGGAAAGAGGAAATAACAGAAAAAGAGGGGGGCCTCCGTCCAGTTGAATTGCGTGGCAGCCCTCACCTCGGCTGCTGGGCCTCCACAGCGTGCTCCTCTTCCTCCACCCTGGGCCTGGCCACAGCAAGGAGCACCGTGGCCAGGCACCACCGGGGGTATTCAGGACCTCTTGGCATCGGTAGATGAGGGGAAAGGCCTGCCACCACAGGGCCAGGCCTCCAGCAATCAGACGCCTCCGTGGTATGGCCGCAGCCAGGCCTGAGCGGCCACTCCCACCGCAGGCTGCCACAGTGCCTCGTCAGAGCCCAAGCGGACAGAGCTCACTCACAGGCTGAAGTCCTGCTCTTCCTTCTGCCAGTGGCCGGATGAGGTCGGAGGACCGCCTCGCACCCCCGGGAAAGTGGGCGAGCTGCACCGCAGAGCTCGGTGCATCAGTGGCAGTGCGGCACCACTCCAGCGGCCTGAATCACCAGCTGGTCCCCGCGCTGCAGCTTGCAAAACAGGAGGCACTTCACGGCCTGGAAGTGGCCCCCTCGTCACTGCTGGGCACCACAATGAGTCCTGGTGCCCCATTGAGCAAGACGGTCCGCGTTGGCAGGTAGGATGATAGCTAATAGGAAGGGGGCGACGAGAGCGGTTCTAAGGCTCGACCGCGATCTTAGACTCCCAAGCCACGCCCCAGTCGTTCGCCAATTTTAACTTGTTATCTGTGTTCAGAGAGGGACGATCTGACCCATTTCAAGGCTGTATTATCTATCCTGGTCCTGGTGTTGCAGGTGGAAAGTAGGATTTTATAAACCACAGTGCTGAAAGCTGCAGTCAAACCTAGAAGGCAGGGGAGAAGGGTGATCTTTGTCAAAGTTGAGTAGATCTCCCAATTACTAGTAGGGTGACATAATCTCTTTGCCAAGATGACCTCATTGTTCAGTATCTGACAATTTAACTGGTTTTCTGTGCATCCCTCCATGCCGATATCCAAAAAAGCATCAGTCTAGTGATTGTACAGTATTTTTCAGCAGTGCTTGAGTTTATATATGAATGAATATGCATATATGAGTTGGGGTTTGTAGAGTTCAATCCTAGCTCAAGGGCAACAGATACTTGAACAGGGGGCATGTCCCCCAAAAAGATGGAAGTAGTGTGGGATGGTCAAGGGTAGACTGTTGTGTCAGGGGTAGTACTCCTTTAAGAATTGTGTATTCAGTTTTTTTTAATTGTATAAGAGTTGGTGCTGATCTTGTATTGATAGGAATGCTGTTCCACATCCTGGTAGCTTGATATTTCAATATTCTGTCACCAGTCTGGCAATACCAGGCTACTCTCTGGCGTTGCCCCCCATTATGACTAGTTTGTTTGGCAGGTAAGCTTTTGTTATGTTGTTGAAAGCTTTATAAGTGATGCAACTCATCTTTAAGAGGATGCAGGCCAGAACAGGAAGCCAGTGTAAGTATTTTAACACAGAGGTGATGTGGTTGAATTTCCAATAGCCTAGGGTACAAATCTGGTTTCTTTAGATGGAGTTTTACATAATAGTCTTTTAGATATTCACAGACATTGCAATGTTTTAGACACGTTTGTCATCTTCAAAAACGAAGTATAAGGGCTTGGCGCAGATCCTTAGCCAAGGTTGGTGGCAGTGGGTTTGCAGAACAGGGTGAGGTTTTAGTGAAAAAAGCAGCCAGTTCCGGATTCCCAAATAAGCAAAGTAGGCACCGGCCTTTGGGCCCCACTCGTTTTAGGGACCCCGCAACAACAGATCAAAATAATATTGATTTGTGATTAATCTTTGTTTTTTTCCTGGTGCCCCTCCCCACCCGCCCCTGGGAAACCCTCCCAAATAACTAAAGGTATTCTGAGAAGAATTACCTCTTAGAGCTCTCCCCCTATATCACGACGAGAAGGTCACTTCTGTTGCCCTTTAATGTGATCAATTAAAGAACTGACTTTATTGGGATCTCTGTGCGTTTTGTTATTCCACATCACTTTAAGGGAGGCGGGAAAGCGATTGTTAGCAGTAGCACCCAGACCTCTCAGCTCTTGAATAAACTTCCCTAACTCCCATTACCTGTCTTGCGTAGCATGTGAAATATCAGATCTAATGCAGAAGGACCAGTCCCCCTTCTTGTATGATCCTACTTTTAGAGCCCCCTGCAAGAATTTTCTCTTTGAGAGAATACAACTTGAAATTTAACAGGATCTTTCTCGGGGCCTTCTTTGCTGGTCTTCTCAGGAAAGGGTCACGATATACTCTTTGAATATCATCTTCTAAGAATCATTCGTCAATGTCCGGGTTATCTTCTTTTAAGAGGCTAATCGTGAAACCCCTGATGTTCAAGGCATTCCGGTATATTCAAAATCCTGATATTATTTTTCCTTGCACTGTTTTCAAGGGCTTCTATCTTGTCTCCGAGTTCCTCATCCCCATTCTTTAACCTTTGAATCTCGTCTTTATTAGTATAAACTTTTTTTAGAAAGATCTTCTAACGACAGCTCCATTACCCCCACTCTCTCTCTATCAGATTGTTGATTTTTCTCTTCCAGGGCTTCACATGCCTCCTGGATCTTTTGTTGGTTGGATTCAGATACAGCGAATTTTACCCTAACTTTTGCTAGTAAGGTAGAAAGAAGTTTCTCCGTGGTAGCTTGTTCACCCTGTTTATCCCCATCTGAGTACGATGCTCCAGAGTCATGAGATTCAGCAGGAGAGACAGCTTGATCTCCCTTAGACTTGGACTGAACCTTGAAGTAAGAATGGAGCGAGGGAGTTATCTTCACTTGGTCTTTTTTTTCCAGAGATTTTCTCTCAACTGTTTTGGGTAATGGTTTATAAATTCATGATTTTATGGCCACAGCGGGCGAGAGGAGAAGGGCTCGGCTCCCTTTATTCTGAGATAGCTTTCCCTATATAGACTGAGGGGGATTCTTTTTGATAGAAACAGGAACTAAAGATGACTCTAAGGTGCCTTTCTCCCAAATACTCCTACTCCTCAAAGTGTATCTCTTTGGCGGGTGAGCTACCTCCCCATATACCCCATCTAAGGCAGCTAGCTCAGGTTGTTTAGGCGCCCCCTCTAATATACCAATCTCCCGGTCCCCTTTCTCCTTCCTCACCTGGATCATGGGTGAACTGTGCACAACAACCTCCTCCTCCTCGCCATACAGAGTAATCAATTGTCCTGGGAAGAAGGCGCCGACCCCTCAGAGGGCTGTCACTCTGGCACTGCAGCTGCCCCGGAAGCCGACTCTGTCGGCAGCTCGCCGGCCCCTGATGAGCCATGCTGCAGCCTCTGCCCAGACGCTCGTTTGCGGTGAGACCACCACCCTCCGCAGAGAGCCGACCCACGGCGCTAACCTCCTCTCCAGCCCGACAGACCCCCGACAGGACCTCCCTACAACCGCATCCCCAGAACGAAAAGAAAAACCAGCTATCTATTCAGCGGTTGGCATTGCTCATGAAAAACGCTGTGTAGGAGGGAGAGAGCACTAGCTGTCGGCCGCCATGTTCCCCCGAGAGTCATGCAACACCTGTGTGAGCTGTTCCCCCGAGAGTCATGCAACACAGTCAAGCAATCAAGCCTTCATAAATAGTGATTCCAAAAGACTTCCTAAAGACTCTATAGAGAAAATACTGAATTAATGTAATGTACCCAGTAACAACTTTAAGTACATAAACCAGAGACATCAGATTCACATAACAGTTTTTCTCTTAAAAGCTCATCTTCTGGCAGCTGTCAGTTTGGAAAAAAATTTGGTGCATTGGGTATTAGGAGATAATTTGCGAAGGGGGGTCCGAAAATTCGACTGCCTAGGGGCCTGCACATCCGGTACTGAAAGCAGCAGAGATCGGGGCCTTTTCAGTGATAGGAGAAAATATGTCATGAGGACATATTATGTAAGTCTGGGCGGTGAACTCCGCTCCACTCGCAAAGTTTGCGGAGTTTTCCGCACTCCGCATTATGCGGAGCTCGCGGAGTTCCAAAACACTCGCGGAGCGGAGTTTTTTCCCTCGCTCATGTTCATCAATGTCAAGTTGGCGAGCGGGAGCGAGGAAAATCCACCTCCCGGCGAGATTTTTCCTTGTTCGTGATCATCAACATCAAGTTGGCGAGCGTGAGCGTGGAAAATCAACCTCCCGGCGATATTTCTCAACGCGGGCAGTCAGATTTCTCATTGCGAGTGGTCGCTTATGCTCGCGACCGCTCGAGTTGAGAAAACATCCGTTCGCATTGAGAAAGCTGCCGCTCAAGTAAAAATCTACTCGAGCGGCAGAAAGGAAACCGCGCCCGCTTGCGCTGTGCATGGTGCCGTTCGCGATGATTTCATAGTGCGGATAAGCACCTGGCACTGAAAATCACTGCGAACGGCATTTATCTAAAGAAGTAGCGCGGCAGAGTTTTTTTTGCACTTTGTGGAGTTCCGCTTAGCGGACCTCCGCGAACTCCGCTCAGGCTTAATATTATGAGGAGTCTTTAACTGTAGAGATTTGGGGGAAGAAAGATAAACTTTAATCTGATTTACTGTCTCATTAAAAAAAAAAATTAAATGTCAAACTGATTACACTTGGTGCTAATGGTTCTGAGGGGAGTGGGTTTGGTTGCTTGCTCCAAGAGTTTCTTTGAACTGTTTTTTTCTGTTTCAGTTTGACAATTCACAAGGTGTATTTTGAATTGAGGATCATGATTTTGTATGTTTTTCTTTTATTTCTAAGGGAATCCTAGAATGTTGCACTATTTTCTTGAATGTATTTCTGCTTTCTAAAGATTATGCCTTTCAAAACTCAGATCAATAGAAACCACTTTTTTAGTTTGCTATCTTTCTTGCTAGTGGGAAAAATCAATTTGCGATGACAAAGAGCAAGATATTATAGTTATTAATGCGGGGTGGTGGCCACTATGGATTTGGAATATAGGCATTAAGGTCACTCAGTCAAACCTTTACCTTTCTTAGATCAATAGCAGATCTGAGCACTCAACTGGTTCCTGGCAGAGAGCAGTATAGCAGCAGAGAACACGCTGTGATATCTGGATGTCATTCCTGGATTACAGAGGTATAGCAGCAGAGAACACGCTGTGATACAGAACACTCACCAATATGTCATCTTCCCCAAGCTTCTGTGGGCAATAATCGGGGGTGCCTGAGAATTGGCAGCCAACTAATTTTCAACGACGTCCCTGTTGAAAAATCAAATGTTGGGTCGATATGCACACTGACACTGGTATTGAAATTACCAAAATGACGGGATATAAATAAATGAATGTCACTTACCCCACTGGTCATATTCAAACGACCTCAGCGGGGGGAAAAAAACGAAATGGCAACTCAAATTACTCCTCGATTCTCCTATTCCTGAGTTGGGTCACTTTTTCAAATTACTTTAAAGTGGCCTGTAAATCCGGTACTTCTACCGAGAGAAAAAGTACCGGATTGACAGGCCACTTTAAAGTAATTTGAAAAAGTGACCCAACTCAGGAATAGGAGAAGCAAGGAGTAATTTGAGTTGCCATTTCAGTTTTTCCCCCCGCTGAGGTCGTTTGAATATGACCAGTGGGGTAAGTGACATTCATTTATTTATATCCCGTCATTTTGGTAATTTCAATACCAGTGCCAGTGTGCATATCGACCCAACATTTTATTTTTCAACAGGGACGTTGTTGAAAATGAGTTGGTGATAATTCTCAATCACCCCCGATTATTGCCCACAGAAGCTTGGGGAAGATGACATATTGGTGAGTGTTCTGTACGTTATAATGAACACTCTGAGATCTAACCGCCAGTTGAAGCTTAGGTACCTTATTCATGAAGGGTATTCTCACCTTCTAGATGAACTTTCGTTTGATGAGGACGTATAAGAGTATTCTCTCCACCCTCGGTCACGCTCCATCCAGGCTCGGTGGAGCGCGCTGTTCGCATTGGCTTATTGAACAGCGAGGGTGTGTAGCCCTCTTGCATCAATTCCTTTAGAAAATTATTTCTATATGCACACAACACTAATAGGCAATATCCTTTTCCATTCCATATAGGCTGCTTTGTCCTGAGGGAGACCCTACTTGATGAATCTATACACACATTTTTCTACAGGGTCGAAACGTCGACATGATACGGTCCCATGTCCAGGCTCACAATAACTATTAATCAAGTAGACAGTGCATGTTATAGTGAAAGACCGGAGAAGGACAGAGAATTTATGTTATTGTCTTTTTTTGGTTGAATTTGACATGTTATTTACTTTCATCCTTTTTGTCACCCCAGTCACTTAGTGAATTTTTTGTGTATTGTTATTGTGTTTTTGTGGTTTATGTTAGACAGCCCATTATTGAAATGAGTTTGCAGTGAAATTTATGTGATCATTATAAAATCAAAAATAGAAATAAATTCATATATATTTTTGATACATTTTTTGTTGGTGTGCTGTATTTAGTTTCTGTCAATCACGATAAATATATCGATGTGATAAAAAATTGTATGTTCAAAGAAATAGTAAGGTTCTAAGAAATTGTCTTTAGTGATATCTGGATGTCATTCTTGCTAGGAGAACAGGCAGACAAGATCAGGGAGGTCCACACCTTGAGCTACAATGTCCAATACTCCGAAAAGAGTTACAACAACTGTGTTGGTTGCTTGAAAAAAAATTTTTATTACACACAAACCCAGAGAAAATTCGTACATTGGAACTGTAGTTATCTTTTATGAGCCAGCGCCTTTCAAACATGAATGCTCATCTCTACAACAACACTTTGTGAGATACATTTATCTCCAGTTTCTTTCCTTTGACTTGTCAGTTGCATGACTGGTATTTCAATAGCAGGTAGGAAGGTGATCAAAGGTGTTAGTTATCTAACTAGTTGATGCTCTTGTGCTTTCCCTTGATTCTACCAGGCTCTATTTGTGGGAGTCGTTCTTGCTCCTAGCATTCACAGCACAGAAACTGCACATACCTCTGGCTTTTCCAACCACGCTTACCATGTTAAGAGGAAAATAATCCAAGATGGTGACAAAAAGGTTGCGCTGTAAGACCAGGAACATGTGCAGTTCAGTGGGGAAAGCTTTGGTGCTTTTGGGAGATCCCTGATGTCTATGGGGTGCATTACTCCTAAATTTATCATAACGGCAGGTCAACTAAGTGTTCATGGGTTCCTTTCTCTGGGTAATCTCTTCTTTCCTTTGCAAAGACTGCTACCTTGTAATAGTTGCTTATTTCTTATTTGTCATGTCCTCTTCGATTTCCTCAACGTGGGAAGCAACAACGACGCCATCAACGACTTCCTCAATGATGGTCTTCACCTTCCTGGTTTTGCTGGGGTCTGGAGAAGTGTCAGGAAAACAGATCAAATTAGAATTTTTTGCACAAAATTGGTAATATGAAAAACACAGATGTTCTAACCTAAATTCACCCTAGTGCAGACATGAGCAGCTATTCCTTACTCTCCTTTGCTCCATCACAAGTGCAGCTATTTGTTCCTAGCGATGACATGTAGGTAGCCTCAGCCATACACGCACAACACCAGAAAACTTCCTCCATAGACCACACTGCACATACGTTTTCTCCAAACACTTGCATCTATAAGCGTGAGAGACGCATCTCTTCCATGGACGTACTGTGGAGGTAGTCAGGGGTCACAGCTGTGACCTCTATCTTGCTCCCTGCTGCTCCTGTGACTTCCTTTGCGACCCCTGGCCTCAGAGGGGGGGTAGAACTTTTGCCTCCTCTGAGGCCATGGTTTGCAAAGTAAGTAACAGGAGTAGCAGGGAGCAAGCTAGAGGTCACAGCTGCGACCCCTGATTACCTTCAAATGACGTCCCTAAACTCTTACTCCTTTAGTTTCACTATGGTCCAAGATGCTTTAACAGAACAACGATAAGCGAGCAACACAGTTTCTCACGCATGACATCAAAACACAACTCACATGGGCCACATGACTGACACTCACTGTTGCATCCAAGTACTCTGAGCAGCATGCTACTGAGCCAGAAATGCTTCACAAATGCAACTACAATTCAAAACAATGAGAATCAAAAGGAAACAGGTCATGCGGCCTGCTGTAATTATACACCGTTTGTTACATTTCCCAGTAGAAAGGTTTGGTTCAAAGCCATTCTGTCTGCATCTTTTAAGTAGCATCCCTTCCAATTGAGACATTATGCACATTAGTAACTGAGCAGGTTCTAAAGCTTTGTAAGCAGTGTCTTCTGAATGGGAAGTGTGGTTTCCTTCTCAACCCAGTCCACAGAAAAGGTACAGGTCGATTTACTCTGGGTGCTCATTCCTTCTTCATACAGATGAAGAGTGATTCAGTGCCCTTATGTGCATCGCTCCCTCTGTTCTTACCAAGTCCTACCACTACAGCCTAGTTCACCCGCTCCTCCGGTACCGCTCAGTCCAATCTTTCTCACCACCTGTGCCAAACATTCACAATGAAATGGTTCAGAGCTAAAATGGTAGTGCTCACATATTTTCACTGGTGCCGAGGTGCAAAAAGTGAAGCAAAATGGGGCAAAGTGTTGATAAAGTATTTACCTTCCAGCAGTGGTTAATTTGTAAAAATATAAGTGTCGGGGCTCTTGTCAGGAGGCAGCTTGCACCAGCCCATTTCTCCTGTTAGCACTGCCTAGAACAGAACGAACCACTAACCATGAAAGTGGGGAGAGTGGCGTAATGGCCAGAGCTGCCGACTCCCGAGCTGGGGGCGTCAGCTCAACATCCTGTGATTCTGGGCAAATCACTTAATATCTCCGTAAATTAATGTGTTCTTAATTGGTGCTCATGAAAAGCATCGGTGTTGATGATTAAGTGCCGGTGCTGAGCACTGGAAATCACTGGCTCAAATTAAGCACTGCCTTCCAGCGCAAAACATTTTTGCACTGGAAAGTATTCCTAAAAGTAACACAATTAGCAGTTTGCGGTACTTTGCATTACTTAGCATTAAGGCGGCGCCCCACGGGTGGTACATGGGGGTTCCCACGCTTCCACCCATGCGTTTTTAAGCAAAACCCATATTACTAATAGTGGCCCGCGGATCTGTTGTCAAAATACACCGCCTCCTCGATTCAGGCGCTAACAACTGCGTTGCATGTGTGCTACACTGTACAGCAAGAATACAATGCGGGAAATGTTTTAGAATATGTCTAAGCATAGTATGTTTTTGCTAGACACCACACACACCTCTGCTAGGCGGCCTGAAAAAGGGCCAGAGCTGGGGAAGAGAGCAGCAGAGACATGTCTTAATAGATATAGCACTGCGATGCTCCCTCTCCCACAGCAATTTTAGTTGCTGCGCTGTGATGTCCTATAAATGAGCAAATCTCCTGCAACATCTGTCAAGGCTGGTGATATAACAAACAGGGCCATATTGAGTGCCAGAGGGAGACATGGAAACATGGCTCAAACACCAACAAAATCCTTTGGGGAAGTAGTGTCTTGCAAGCCACAGCTAAACCTGTGTGCCCGCTTTTCACTTCCAGGTAGGACCGTTTTACATCCCATGTGATGTTGAGGAAACAACAACCGGAGCAGAACTGTTCCGATGCACGACTTTGGATAAACACTTTCCCACAATTTCTTACAATGTATGTCATCCACCATGTTGATGGTTTCAAAGTGGGAAATCTCTTCTTTCTCCCATCTGCCTCACCCACTGAAGCTGTCACTCATAGGAGAGTGTGCAGCCCCCTCACCTGCCTCCTTATCTCCCCCCAATACCCTCTGCGTTTGTAGCTCTTCCCTGCGTATGTTCTTCCACTCCACCCTCACTCTACTCTACTACTGTCCTTTTCAGCATCCATGGTTCATCTGCATTTCTTCGCTTCTCTTTCACCTGTGTTCTGGTCTCCCCGCCTTTGCCTCCTTCTCCATATCACCCCGATTCTTTCATTTCCTGCCTTCTCTTTCCTTCTTGTTTCCTTTTTTGTTTGCTTTTGCACTACACATGATCATATCTTAGTTTATATTTCTGTTTCCCCTCTTCCAAGTCGATTTGCAGGCACTTCCAATTCCCTTTTCAATAGTTTTTGTTCAATGTTGTCCATGTTTTCCTCTGAACCAGGAATTTGATACTGGATCTGAGATTTTATTGGACATTTTAATGTTATTGTTAGAATTGTGTTAGCACACTATCAGCCATTGATATGTATTGTAGTTTATCTGTAATTCACTGCTTATGCCAGTAGGCAAAATGACTTTAGGTCCTCATTGAGTTTGCCACTTTTCTTTACTTATTTTCATCAAGTTTCAGGGAAAACGTAGTCATCCAAATTTCATAGATAGTTGCTATTTCTTGAGACACATCTTGCATCTGGAGAGTCACTGAGACACTGTTGATTGTAAAATGCTATTGTATTCCCTGGTCCCCGTGTAAAGAGAAAGCCAGACATTATTAACCACAACCCATGACAACCAATCCCTGAGTGTTATCAGTATCTGAACATATCTGAGTCAAAAGCAAGCTACCTAGTAATTACACACCTTTTTTTGAATCCACCGACGATGTCTCCGATACTGCCTCAGTTGTAGACATTTGGGAAGAGGAAACTGTTGAACTTTTACTGGACGTCATCTGGAAAGATGATGTGCTGTTGAAAAAAGGCCTGTTAATGACTGCAGCTATTATCAATGAAAGGCAGCAGATGGCATAATCTTCTAAATCTGGCGTGTCCTATAGTGCTTAATTTGAGCAAATGGTTTCCAGGGCTCGGCATCAGCACTTAATTGTCAACACCAGCACTTACGACTACAGCAACATGGTGGTGCTGTATGTGTAATTTAGAGATGAGCAGAACAACCGTTGTTTATTAATTTAATATACATTTTGGGGTCCTCGAACAGTCTGAATTGTCACACATGTAGCAGTGTGATGGTTAGTAGTTGTATGGGTTCTGTCTTTGGCAGCGCTCGCAGTGGCAATGAGTGGTGCGAGCTGCGGTGGACTTTTGATGAGGGCCCTGGCACTTATCTTTTTATAAATTAAACACTACATAAGATAACGTGTATTTTTAAAACCCGCATTCATCCGGAAGGGTATGTTGGCACTGAAATAAGAGATGTTTATTGTTACCCAACTCAATGGTACATAAGTATTTCTAGACACGCACAGATTTTAAGAAACATTTAAACTGGAATTCATGCTTTCCCCCTCAATGGCTGTGTGATTTTTCCAACAATCCTAGGAAGGCAGTGATTAGGAAATAGTAGAGGTTAAACTGAAAAATACAATTCTGACAGTTTGTAAAATATAACTCTGTAATATTTAGGACGTTGTTTATTATGACAGAACAACAATGGACTGTAGAGTATCAGTTGTGTTTCTGAAAGTGTGATAATAATCTATTATTTTTACTGATTCAAATCATGCTGTTGGTTGCTCATTATTCACATTATGCTGACCTTTACAGTATTTATTGTGCTTTGCTGATGTCACTGTGACAGAAAAATCAGTCCTTTTATGCAGTTCTCAATAGCACTATCAAAACCAAATTAATAAAACATACACAAATGGAAGACCAGACTGAATCTGGTGTTCAGTTGGAGGGTGTATAAATATATCTCGATAATGGTGTAAAGGCGCAACGAGAGTGTAGTTGAGTAAAAGTCCGTCCAGGTCTACAGGGCCATTCACGCTGTCCGGATACATTAATGTAGTGAGTGTCTGCGGCGCCAGCCATGAGTGCCACTTAATGAAAGTCTATGGCGACAGTGAGGCTGGGCACATGTGAGTCTCCATTGAAGTCAATGGGAATATTGAGCATGAGTTGGATATTCGTAAAGCCGACCTAGATGTTTATATTAGGTAATGGTGAAACTCCATTCAGAGAGCTGGGTTGGTGGTGTCGGGCTTGAGCGGTAATGAAGAGAATCTATTGAAATCAACAGTATCACTCATGAATGGTAACCTATCTGGATATCTGACCTTGAGTAATAGTGGTTGATAGCTATGGTGCAGTAATTATGAGTCAGCGTTTGTTTGGGTGCCTATGGGTATTGCTATATAATAGACTAGGGAGGATCGGATGCCTGACCCTAAGATGGCGGCCTTCGCCACCAGGCAGTGCATATAAAATGAGCAAGGATGAGGGGAGCACAACAGGAGGCAAGAGACACGTTGCCCTACTAGAGCTGCCCAGGAGAATATGGAGTACCAGCCTAGGAGTACTTATATCGCCTTTACCGAACGCCTGCTGCTTATGAGGGAAGCCTTCCACACTCCTCTGCTCAAGGTACATCTTGTTTTTTGGTCCGGTATTTGTCACCTACAGACACGGTGATCGGCACCGCGATACTGCCTCACTCACCCCGCTCCTGCTCACCCACCATGACACTTGACTCTGAGATTTTTCCATCAGCAGCTGAGACCTAGACATTTTGACTGACGCCCAGTGGAGCTACCTCGCGAGCTAAAGGGGAGATGGGCTATGGATTTCCCTCCTTGACCATCACCTACCCAGCCGGTCTTTGGGCAAACTCTCCTGCGTCTCTCTAATGGACTTTTCTCCCTTCTCCTCTTCACCATACCCCCTACCCCCTCCTCTCTACTCTTCTCCTCTTTCCAGCTATTGACCTCTGCCCTCACCCGTCCTTGCTCATAGTTCCCACCCTGTCTATCCACTGGACTTTCTTCTGTGAACTTTCCCTCGTCAGTTGAGACCTAGCAATCTGACTGATGCCCGATGGAGCTACCTGTTTAGCTATTGGGGTGATGGGCTGTGGATTCCCTCCTCGGACATCACCTACCCAGTCGGTCTCTGGGCAGACTTCCTTTCGTCTCCCCTGCCGTCTTTTCCTTCATCCTCCCCCTTCACACTTCCCCCTTCCCCCCCTCCTCTCTATTTGTCTCACCTTTCTTTCCTCTCCCAATTTGTTGCTTAATTTTTGACGTAATGTGTATTTGTTTTAATTCTTGGTAACATTGTGTAGCCTAATGTAAAGTGCTCTGATACCTACGGGTCTAGCCAGTACTATATATAACTCTTAAATAACGTTCCTCTGAACTTCTGATGGACCTCTGATGACTGTTTGTACTCACCTGGATACACGAGCAACCTTGGCCGATGCCCGGTGGAGCTGTCATAAGCAGCTAAAGAGGAGTCTGGCCCTGGTTTCACCCCCTCAGCCGTCACCTACCCAGCCGGACATCTGTCATTGTTTTCCTCGTTTTTCCAGTTGTGTATTCCCTCCCTCCCCATCCTCCTCCCCCTATGACTCTTTGATTTAAGTGATGTAACTATGTAACTTGTAACTCGCTGTAACTCATGTAAAGCGCTCTGATACCTCCGGGTCTAGTAGCGCTATATAAAACTTTTCAAATAAAATAAATAAATCGGGCTTGGCAGTTCGGGCTGGACTGTTCCCATGAGGAGCAAAGTCAAGACTGATTTGCATATGGCTGGGTCCAAACTGTGGTGGCGTGGTGGGCAAAAAAAACGATGGATTAAACCCAGAATTCTTGACTGGAGGTGAATGTTTGCATTGTTTAGCATTCCGCCCATCATCTGTTCTTCTTACTATTATAAACTATGGCACATTGATGCTGCCTCTGAGTGAGACTCTTTTAAAGGCCAAAGGCCATTGATGGTGCCTGTGAGGACAAGCCAGTTGTCTTATTAATGCTGCACAATGGTAAGACTCCTGTAAAGTACCTGAGCCTCTGATGCAGCCAAATAGAGTGATTCAGTAAAAGGCTACACAACATTTATGCTGCCTCCGCAGACAACACCATTAAATGCCATTTGCCATTGATGCTGGCTATGAGTAAGACTCCACTAAAAGCAATGGGACACTGACGCTTCCTAACAGTAATGCTGCATTAAATGCTGTTTTGCCGCCTATAAGAAAGGCTCACTGAAGGGCTAGTTGCACTTTGTGGTGCCTATGATTAAAAGTCTTTAAAGCTGAAGGTCATTTAATGCTGAGTTAAACCTCATTAAAAAGCTGTGGGCTGTTGGCACTCGCTGTGAAGGATACTGCATTCTGGAGTAGTCGCTGGCTAATTGATGATGGCTATAAATGAGCATCCATTTAAGAATGTGGGGCTATTTTGGATATTCTGGAGGATTTAAGTGAGGTACTGTCTTAACAATGGACACAAACACCACTCCAATAGAGTCTATGGAGTCATTGGGAATGGTCATTAGTTGCATTCCATTGATGTATTTGGGGGTCAAGAGAATGGGTATCAGCATCGCTCCATTAAAGTCTGTGGGGGATATAATTTCTTATCAATGATCTACTTCCTTCCAGCCAGTACATGGTTATTGCACCTCTAAGAGAATTGTGAGAGATCTCTGCAGGTCTTCTGTACTTAAACTTACTCAAACTCTCCCTCCAGTAGGCGCCGGTAAGTCTCGATCTCCATCTCCAGCCGGGTCTTGATGTCCAGGAGCTGCTGGTACTCAAAGCTCTGTTGCTCCGTGTTGCTGCGGAGCTGCATGAGCTGCTCCTCCAGGCCACTGATCCTCTGCTGCATCTGCATGAGCTGTGCCCCGTAGCGTCCTTCTGTATCCCCCAAGGTTGCTTCAAGGGAGCTTTTCTGTGAAGAGATGAACCCAGCATGTTACAGAACAGGCCAGAGCACTACAGGCATGTCAAAGAGGCTGGCAAACCAAGCAAGTCTACACCTGCTTTAGACAGCAAGTATTTGCTGGTATCATAGTATATTTAGAAGAGCGCAGCAGCAGAAGTTATTGAAGCAACAGTTAATTTTAATATATCCGTAAGAATGAGACATTAGTATTTAGAGGGATTTGGAAAGCCTTATACATTGACATATCAACGCTTCTATCTTAGGCTGTAATGAAGTAGGAAAGATGGAACATTATCATTTTCCTTCATCAGAGATGTAAATGGCTTTATATACTAATAAACATGCACTCTCCTCTCAACTCCAATCACAACACAAAATAATGTTATGAATTTGTAAGCTTTATTTCTGATCAGCCTTGGTCCAAATGCACATTTTTTACTTGGAACTTTATATCCAATAACTAAGGTCAGCAACAGTGCTCATTTTAGACTGACAAATGAGCAAACCTTCATCGGAGGTTTATGTAGGTGGCAGAGATGGAATAGTCTCTGTCGTTGACATAATGAAGGCCCGTCTGTCTCTGAATGAGTTGGGAGGACCTGTTGTTAGGTAGTGAGGGTACTCTGTTGCAAATGAGTACCCTCTCTGCCAAACTCTAAATCGGTCCTTAGATCTCTGAAATGGAAGTTAAAAATCTTCAGATGACCAAGGCAGCAGGCTATGGCCCACTCGAGGCCGTATTGCTGTTGGACGAGGTCCTGGTGAAGCTGTTTACTTTTGACAGGATTCACCCCCCAAGGAAGGTCCTTTCCTGGCCAGATACTTTTGGCACCTTCGCCCAATGAAGATTTCTACACTGAAACGTAGTAACTGTTTTGGAGCACAGAATTCTCCAGCAGGGCAAGGCTACAAGCTATAGCCCAACGGGGTTCCATGAGGTGAGATGCTCTCTCTGCAACATCACACTGAAACAGATTTGCTGCTGCTGAAATCTCAGAATGGGAGCAACCTAAATCTTTGGCTCAGCTGCAACTCACTATGTCGGATTGACTTGGCAAGTTTTTCCCAGTCCTCTGGAGGTCTTTGGTGTTAAAAACGTTTCCTAGGATCAGGGTTTTCAGGATATTAGAAGTACAGTTTGACAAAGCCATGGGCCCCTAGCTTCAGGAACAACACAGGAGTCAAGATTCATTCCAGCAGAAGCCATCAGCATGATCCACAGCAAGTGCAGCTGAAACTGGTCAGCTGGGCTCTTCAAGAAAAGGGCTTGGTGTCTCCCTAGAGCTTACCAGGAAGTCAGTCAGCTGACTTGGAGTCCACTTCTTTGCCCTGGGTACAAGTGGGAGCAAATCCAGCCTTTCAGGTCTCCTCACAGGTCTCAAGTGTAGTAGGTGCATCCCTTCTGCTGTCTTCTACAGCACCAGTAGTGTTCCGAAGAGAGTACCCAGGGGTGCCACATTATGCCAGACACTAGCCTGTGCTGGGATGACTCATGTTATGTTACATGTATTTGTGAAGTGCACTATCACCCACGAGGGTATCCTGGCACTGAGAAGGTATGTGTGCCTAGCCCTGTCTATAAAGGTCAGTTAATTGAAAAGTCAGGTCTTCAGCTTCTTGCAGAATTCAGGAGTTGGCCTAACGGCTAGGGCAGTCGACCTCGAATCTGGGGACCTGGGTTCGAGTCTCGGCAATGATGCTGAACATCCTGTGATTCTGGGCAAATCACTTAATCTCCCCGTGCCTAACAAAAAAATGAATGTGTCCTCATGTAATGCAACTGGTGCTATGTAAAGCGCTCTGATACCCGATTCGGGTCAAGTTCGCGCTATATAAAACTCTGTAAAAAAATATATATAATTTTTTTTGTTAGATCCACTTCCATCTTATCTTCTCCTTATGGGTAATCAAGTTAACAGCCTCCTCCAATATCTGGTTACTGTGGACTGTACTCATGGGTGGACAACATGGGTGGACACCAAAACGTAGTGAAGCACCATTCCCTCCTATCTGACTCATACATTCAGGTAGCAAGTACAGTAATCACAAATATTTAATGTGCTCACCCATCTAGGACGAAAACTCCAGGAAGCTATGTAAAATGATCTGGCATTTGGTAAAACCCTTATAACCTGACTATTTACGTAACTTTGATGCACCTCAGCTGATGAGTTCTTTTCAGCTTTCGTGCCAAGAGATCTTCGGGTGATCGTGTGCTCAATAAACCCTAATATAAACATCTGCTTTCGATGTAGGTACAGCTACATCGTTTATGTTCTCTTCTCAGAATTTGTGAATGCCAAGTATGGTTGTTGGGAAAGTCACCTCTGAAATGTTTTTGCCTTTTTCTAGGTAATTCTAATGATGTAGCAGCAACAATATTGCAAAGATAAGTATGTAGGTTACTCAAGTAGTGCAAATCTGGCTACAAAGCAATGGACTGTAATTTCAATTGTATTTATATAGCGCTTACTACCCCTGATGAGGCGTCAAACTGTTTTTCAACGAGTAGCACGCTACTCCGGAACCCAAAAGGATTAGTGGTAAATTAGTATAGGAAAATCTGAATTAATTTGAGTGGTGTACATGTGACTCTGTTGGTTGGATTGGAAAGGATAATGGAGGGATAGAAGAGGTAAGAGTCTAGAAAGTGTTTATTGGGAGATCATAGTAGTAGTAGGATGTTTGGGATGAGTAAAGGAGAGATGGAGGAGGGAAGAGTCTCTAGAAATGGATTAGGGAGATCATAGTAGTAAAATGAGTTTTCGGATGAGTCTAAGGAGGGATACATGAGTGAAGGAATTATGCTGAAAATTATGCATTCCCGGATGTAAAACTATATTCCTCTATGTTAGGAAAGTCAATATGCACGGTATCTGAGACATACGTACCATGGCCAGCTGGGACTGAAGCTCGATCTCCAAGCTCTGGAGAGTGCGACGAGTATCTGTCACCTCGCTCTTCGATGATTGCACCGCCTGCACGTTCTCAGTAATCTGCACTTTCAAATCTTCAGACTAAGACCAGAGAAACAGGGTCTAGTTAGCATTCAACAGGCATGATATTCCTTGAGGTGGGCTAGAGGCTACTAGAGACCCTGCGCAGTGATTAGCTGATGCTCGGTATTATATTGTGCAATGCTCTTTGCTGTAAATAGATTCTTACCGCCTTCAAGAACTGGGCCTGCGCTTCCCTGCGGTTCGTCTCCGCCAGCGCCTCATAATCAGCTCTCATGCTATTCAGGATTTCAGTCAGGTCTCGTCCAGGAGCAGCGTCCATCTCGACATTTACTTGGCCAGAAACATTTCCAGACACAGTGTGCATTTCCTGGGGACAGCAATCAGACAATTGGCTTTTGGTTAATTTGAATGAAAGTTGATACACTTGTAGAACGTTTGCAAACCACTAGATTTAGAGGGAAATGCCCTAGGAATAGACTCAATAGAAATGAGTTCATATACTCACAGAACACATAAAGACAATGCAAGGAAACTTAGATTCAAACTTAAAAAATGTAATATCATAATGCTGGATTTCATAAGACCACACCCAGTGCTTCAAGTCCACAGCTCTCCTAATAGAACACATCTCTTCCTACTAGATACAACCATTTTTCACTCGTCCACACGTCTACCATAACCCATTACTATACAACACGCCTTTCATTAAACAATGGTTCTTGCCTGATCACTCTCTCCTAAACCAGATCCAGTTCTACCACAGCCCTCCCACTGAAACACACCTACCAAAATACTATGCTACCCTGTACACTCCCTCCTTACATGTTGCACTTCCACTCAAACGCACCACCTACCAAAGGACTACAGTGCCCACTCCACTCCCTTACACTTTGTCTTACTTCTCAGATAAGATAACAATTTTAGGGTCTGATGTACGAAGCCCTTTTGCAGTTGCAGGCCCTGCAATTTGCAAAGTTGCAGGGTTTATAACAGCAAACAGACTTTTTACAAGTACTAAAGCCATTTTAGGAATCAGAAAGGCCTGTCCAACTCCTAAAAAGAATTTTGCAAACCGTTCCTAATTTCCAATCATGGGTTGTGAAAGGTGCGCGCCCTTCTACTCTCAATTCTGAAAGTGATAGGTCAATGGCTTGCAATGCAATTGCAGTCACAAACTGTTGATCAGTTACTGACCTCCAAGTTGGAGTGGAGACACACTCACAAAGGGGAAGCTGTCCCCTTAAGGCTGCTCACCTTTTGGGAATAGTGTCAGTGGTCAAGGGGGAGCAGCGGGTCAAAAGACTGCTGCCTGCTCCCCAAACATTAAACATTTTTAAGAGCAGAAACTTTGTCTGATTTAACGGACACAGGCTTCTTTAAAAAAAATGTTGGGCTCCTGTCCCTTGCTAGCCCCCATTGCTGAATTCTTAGCCAATCACAGGGGATGCAAATTAATATTTATTAGACAGATCATTTTGTGACCCACTGCGAATGGGACTTTTCAATTGCAACTTATTATGACACAGGTCGTATCATAAAATGAACACTAGGTCGCTAAAAGTCAATGAGCAATTTGCACCCCTTACTTGTGACCTGCCTGTCCTTACATCAGGCCCCTAGACCATACTTCCTCCACATGGGCCTCATACCATCAATAAAATATACCTTCTGACACAAAATCACACTCCTTATCATAGTAGGCCATGATGCCTTATACAACTATACCATCCCACCATGCCAGAAGAAGACATTGCCCATTAGACCACACACAAAAGCAGTAGAACAAACTACTTAATAAAATACACCCTCTACAAGAACAACGAACTACATATCGGGAAAGTATGTTTTGGTATCCTGAAGGCTAGCTTTCAACTTTACTTAGATCCAGCTTTGTCACTTGACCAATTATTGTGGGATGTTAGGCAAATCACTGAGAAAAAGCAAAGGACAGAATGCAATCTACCTGCCTGAGCTTTTAGGTATGTATAATGTAATGTTAGCATTTATCATTGTGTTGATTATAAAGAATTTACTATGGTTATATTGTATTGCATCATTCATCAATAATCACTGCCACCAAATGGCTATGTAGCAGTTCCGCTGCCAAAGACCTAATATATGGCTTTGCTGTTGTCTCTAAAGCATTTCTGGTAAAAAAAAATATTTAAAAAAACGTTCACTTCCATACATTTTATATCACATATTTAGTAGAGAACTTTACCAAACAGAACCAACACTCTATCCTAATCAGATACTATTCTTTCATTAAAGGCACCATCTTTTCTCTCTTAATCACCCATTTCCAAGAAACCACACTTGCATTAATAGACTGCAATAATAGTCATAGACACAAGTTATGTCTGCAAAGTACAAAAAGGCTCCATCAGTGTTGTCCTGAAAACAGCACTGGATGCCAAGCATACTCTCGAAAAAAAAGTCAGACTTGATCAACAGAATAAATACTAAAGACTTTTCCTAAATTGTAACTATATCTTTCCACCACGTCTTTCTAGTTGAACAGGTAACCAAAGTACTAGGTCTGCCTTGTACCTCTTGGTGGTTCTTCTTGAGGTAGGCCAGCTCATCAGTCAAGCTCTCGATCTGCAGCTCCAGGTCAGATCTGGACATGGTCAAATCATCCAGGACGCGGCGCAGTCCCATGATGTCAGCCTCCACACTCTGGCGCATAGCCAGCTCATTCTCATACCTGAAGAAGGGCAGAGGAAAATTCTTGGGTTAATAGTAGCTTCCCTAAGTCATTTGCTGCTTATTGTATTGTCAGCTCCTCAGATTCACCTCCCTTTAACACAAATGGATCCAGCAACTTGAAGAGCATTAAACTGTGAGCCAAGTATGAAGAGTAAGGCCTTAGTGTGTATTAAAACGTAAAAACTGTACGAGGAAGTGGTATTTTGATAACAAAGTTAAAATGAATTACACATTATACTACTGGCACACAACTAGTTCAAACTGGGTCACTTTGATTGTGAGGCAATACATTTTAATAAATGTATGGAGTTAAAAGAATCAGAGTTGGAGCTTTTCTTATGCTGCTTCTAGGACAGTTTTCCTCAAATTTTAAAAGTTAGCAACTCTTACTGCCTGCAAGAAATTGTGTACAGTATTTTGGACACAAGATGAGTTTGTATATTAACACTAACCTAAAATGTAGCAAGAGATTATAGAGGGCTTTGTAAACTCTCAGTTGTTGGTAGTGCTATATTCAGGGGTAATACCCTGTTCCATTCAAAACAAGACTATAAAAGTAGTGCAGTGAACCTTGATCTAATGTGGCACCTCAATAAATGTGGCAGAACGAGTGGAAAAGCAGTGGACATGGTGCAGCTGCTGTTCTGTAAAGACACCAACAGTCTTTTACTTATGGGAAATTTTGCAAAAAATGTATCAAGTTAAAGAGATGTCAGTGGTAAAAAAAAAAAGCCTAATTATGCTGGGACCTTTGGTAAAGTAATAATCTCGTACTGAGGTCCCAGTGTATCTAGCAGCGGAGGAGGGTCGCCCCACTGGCTCAGAGCCTGCAGCTGAAAAATAAAGCAATATTTTATTATCGTTATATTTTTTAGCTGCTAGCTGAGCCAGCATGTGTAGAGAGGGGCCGGGCCGGGCCATGGGAGGGTGGAGGAATGGAGTGGTATGTGCACTTCTAAGTGCAAGTCTGTTTGGTCGGCCGTTTTAGGCCGGCCAAACAGACATGCACAGTTAGGTTTCTCCAACCCGGCTGTATTGCACACCTGGGTTTGAGAAACAGCACAGACTCCATGTGCCTGAGCGAGCTTAAACCAGCCCAATCCCTGCGTAGCTCTCATGCTTGGTAATAGCATGAGAGCAGTGCAGGGATTGGATGGGGAGTCTATGATGCTGTCCCAGTGTCTACTGGGACCAGGAAGCAGAGGAACACCGAGGCTCGAGGCGGCCAGCAGCTTCAGATAAGTCTTATTTTTTTATTATTAGCCCCCGCGCTCCTCCCGTGCCTCTACTCCCCGCCCCACCACTTTTTGTTTGTGTTTGCCACCACTGAGTGTGTCCCATAAAATAACAACAGTCATTACCAGGCAAACCATGCCATAGGTAGCATTGCCAGTCAGGTTCTTCCAAGATGTGCCAGTTGAGTGAAACACTCATGTGAGGTGTTTTAGAAACATTGCGCTTCTCTGTATGATTAGAAAGATCAAGAAGAGGTAGAAAGTTCTAGAAAGATACCAACTTCATTTTGAGATCCCTGAGCTCAGACTCACTTCAGTTTGAAGTCATCAGCCGCCAGCCTGGCGTTGTCGACCAGTAGCACAAAGCGGGCATTTTCAATGGTGGCGGCGCCGATCTGGAAGACAGGAAAGGTATTGACAGTAAAGTAACCGGTTAATACTTCAGAGGCGTTGTACATAAAGTGATGGTACAGAACATGCAGGAAGTTTGGGGCAGTTGTCCGAAGGAATGAGATCACTTTCTTGAAAGTAGAAAATATTTCACTCGCACACTTATTGCCATATATACACTTGGGTGAAAAGACCACTCTTCTGGAACAGGGGATGGTTGTTACCTGTAAATATGCTGTGGATTATTGACATTATTGTGTGAGAACATAAATAGGGCTGTTGGTAGGTATGTTGGGCCGGTGTCTGTCAAATATGCCTGTTGCTAACAGTCTGTACAGAAGGGGTTTTTCGTCTCCCCCTTTCAACAATTGGCTTTCTTCGACTAGCTGCTCTCAGCCATTGCCTTGGGACTTTGTAAATCAGGACTTGGCTCAGTCCGGTGAAGTATCTCTCACCTAAAGCTATTGGCTGGTTGAGCATATCCTTCCATCTCAACTCGAGTGCTTATAATGGGGACTAGTTTACAATTATAGCCCCCTCTGTCCACTCCTGCTGATTGCTTCCCGTCTGCCTCGCTCTAATATACGAACGCCACATGCGGTTGCAGATTAACACTATGCCAGACGCCTATTAATTCAATCTACCACAAAGAATAAGATGGCGAAAATACATGGAATGGCTTTCTTGAGAGGACAAGAATAATCCCACTAAGCAACAATATCTAATAAACACTGGATTAACCACTATTCTTGGCTTCATGATCACTGTGCTGCCCGGCATTATACAACACAGGCCTACTGACTTTACCAGTGCTTGTTTTTGATTGTAGGAGGAAGCGACTTTCACACTTCTCAGGGGAGTGTGTGTCCCCCAGCTGACGCAATATATGAAGGGGTCACGGAACATGGAGATGTACTAAAGACGATCAGCATATGGGGTCAGGAAGAGGAGGAGAGCGGTTTACGAATCAAGAGCTTAGGTACTGATCGCCATGAAGACTAGGCGCAGCATTTCATCATCCAGTATTTGTATTTCCGCGCCTTTCATGAACACCAAATATGCATGCCCATAATTCTCGCGTTTGCTTACAAGTGTTTAGGTTTGCAAAGTGAGCTACGTATTGGGTCCTTACGAAGGGGTCAGTCCATTCGTGACATAACAAGCCTGGCTGTTAATGAGGAATGCCTGACTACATTTTTATTATTTTAGCGCGAGCTCATCCAAGTGCGTTTGATCACTTTACTTTACCAGCAGTTACATTACACACGGTAAGATTTTTATTCCCCCGACACGGGACGATTAAATTATGATTTGTCTAGAATCACAGGATGTTCAGCCGACGCCCGGAGTGGACTCAAACGTGGTTCCTGAGTTTCAAAGTCCGCAATTCTGGCCGTAACGCCACAAACTATCCCCGTCTAGCATCATGCACTGACATTTGCTTCGGAAAACAAGGAAGGGTTCCCAAAACCAACCAGAGGTTTGAATCGCGTAAGGGAAATGCATGCGTTGCGCTTGTTACCTACACTCGCACCGTAGAAGACGGTGCATACGAACTTGTGTCCCCGAGTCTCACCTCGCTTGCTGTTTTGGAGGCACCTTGACGTCACGGGGAGGGTTCAAAAAAATAAAATTGCTGTGTGAGGGCCGCTGATCCATATTTTTAGGTGGGCTAGCCATACAGAAGCTGTTATGGGAACACTGTGGCTCGAATATATACTAAACTGGAAAACGGCCAAAGGACGAAAGGAGTCACTTTGAATAGCTTAGGGCCACAACGATTACAGATCGGTGGTCTGTTCTGGTCAAAGCTGGCCTGTTTGCATCCTTCAAGCAAGCACTGATAGCAATGCCTCCCCCCCACCCCATTACCCATAGATCTGGCCGCTCCCATATCGTATCTCTCAAAGACGGATGTTACGTCACTGTTTCTTCCTCTCCCGCCTCCCTGTGTGCCAGCCTTGCCAGGAAATTAAAGGCCACAGCCGACCCGGTGCTGTGAAGCTCAAGGGCTGCAGGTAAAACTACTAATACACGACAAGACACGATCTAGGTAATTTGTAGTGATTGTCCCATTAAATATATTACATGGTGAGGGGGTTCAGTAGAGTTCCCGGGCACACCGACCTTCTTTCTCACTGTAACTGTCATAACTGTCATAAACTCAATCTACTCTCCCACATCAATTCCATTGCAAAGTCTGCTCGATGCCAACTGCGCTTTCTCTGGGGGATTCGACGATTCTTCCCAGAGCAAGACCGAAAGACCCTGGTCCAATCGCTGGTTCTCTCTAGGCTGGACTACTGCAATTCTCTTCTTACTGGCCTCCCCAAATCCCACCTGTCCCCCCTCAAATCTGTGCTCCATTCAGCAGCTCGTTTCATTTATGGGGCCAAAAGAAGCGACCACATCACACCCATTTTATCCTCCCTCCGTTGGCTTCCC
Organism: Calotriton arnoldi; assembly: GCA_963921515.1. Classification (NCBI taxonomy): domain Eukaryota; kingdom Metazoa; phylum Chordata; class Amphibia; order Caudata; family Salamandridae; genus Calotriton; species Calotriton arnoldi. The sequence goes on along the minus strand of CAWUFW010001214.1, from coordinate 727,600 downwards.
AGCGAGGCAAGATCTACCTACAAGACTGCCTGTATCACCCACAAAGCCTTGCATTCCTCCTCTCCTCACTACTTGGCGAACAAACTGAAACTCTCTGGAGGCTCTAGACCATCACGTAATGCGGAAAACCTATTGCTTGAACCTCCCACTTTCAAAAAGGAAAGATCGATGGCCCAATCCTTTTCAGGCAACGCAGTGAGAATCTGGAACTCACTTCCGCCTCAGCTCCGGACCACCACCTCTTCCCGGTCCTTCAAAACTGACCTCAAATTTCTCCTTCTCCAAAGACACTTCCAAACCTAATTCACGCCCTCTCTACTCCCTCAAGGAAGTTCTTCCACTATAGGAAATTCTGTACTCCATGCCTATGGAAGTGCCTTCCCAGTGTATTCTGAGTGCCTGCCACTTATTGCAGTATTATATCTCTATTTGTATTTTGTATCTTACGTATCATGCACACTTGTCACCTTTTCCTCTTGTAACGTATCATTTGCTACCTCTTTTTGTATTTTGTTTGTTTTTGTTATTTGCACAATTGTCACTTTTTAGGTCTCGCCTAGCAACGCAGCGCAAAAGCGCTGTCGCTAGCAAGATCTATTGTTACTGACTTGCTTCGGAAGGGAGACAGGAGATGTGCACGCGCAGGACGGACTGCAACCGTGAACACGCACGTACAGACACGCGATGTGCACATCTCCTGTCCCCCTTCCATCCCTCCAGCCGCATTGCACGCACTCCCCAGCTGTCCTTGCACCCCCTCCAGTGTCAGTCAGCCATGCGCCTGCCAACCCCCACCCACCCCCACCTTACCGTCGTTCCGCCATGCTTCACGCGATGCCCTGCAGCGTGTCCCCAGAGCTCACAGGGTGATCGGTGTACCTCGCAGCCCATGCGGCCGCCGTCACGCTGGTCTTTTCTGGCGATCTCCAGACAGCAAATGTGCACGCTCACGGCGCGTTCTGATGTGCACTTGCCCGGACAGCCGATGTGCACGCTCACTGCGTGTCTGTCTTCGGCTTTCCCAAGAGCTCCGTAACGCGGCCTGCTCCATGGAGACATTTGCGTGCCAACTCTCCAAGATGGCAGCTTGGGGAAGAAGGCGGCTGGGAACGGGCGGCAGGGAGAGGTGAGGTGACGAGTGCTAGTGCTAGTGGATTAGGGAGGCGTACTACACTGGCATCGGGGGCTGGGAGTCTACCGCTTGTTTGCGAATGTCAGCAATATTATGCATTTTTAATTTGTGTGCCATGAAAAATATAAGTTGTATTTCGTACATTTGCACTTTTATTTAAACGATAAATGTGCAGTCACGCGTCCATACTTGCTCATTTAAAGCTCCAAATGCGGCTATATAATACAGCATCACACTCATTTAAAATAAGTAGTTTTATCGACAAACACATTTGACCATCTGCAATTTCTCAAAAACATCTCAACCCTTTCCAACTCCCCATTCTGTTAACAAGACGCAAATGCAGGCCTTGCAGTAATGACAGACATCCTGGGGAGTCACTCAAAGGACTAATAATCTTATGTACCTGACCTGTAAAAAACACAAAATGGAAAACACATTGTTTTCGTCTATAATTATTTATAATAATAAGAAAAAAACGGAGTACTGGGAAACTTAATGTTAACAGATTTCTTTTAGAAAGCCCTGTTGATATATTCTGATCGGCTTCACTTTCATGTCACAGTTGTTAACTTAAGATTCGAGTGCACTTATATCAGTTCTTCCCTTCCACCACTTGTCTACTCGTAACAAGTGCATCGTTTTACTGGTTTGTGGTTGCTCTCCAGATAAATTACATTCTGTTTCATACAGCGCTTTAATACCGTTCTGTTTCATACAGCGCTTTAATACCGTTGTTTACCCTGTTCCCCAATCCGGTCACTTTTGGCAGAGGGAGTCTCCGAGGCACACACACATAAAGTGAAATGCCCAGTAACACACATTTTTATCAAGTGGCAAAGCCGGGCTTAGTACAGATGTGTCCGCAGCAGACAACATACTCACTGCAGTGCCTCGCTTCTCAAGTGAACAGTGAAACGCTATTTTGAGGAATGTGTGTTAATCGTCAGAAAAGAAGGTCAAGCGATAGGAGCTCAAATACAGCTGATAAGGCCCACTGGAGTTTCTGCCCGGGACACAAGAAAGGGACTGAAGTCTGGATTCACTTCTGGAAACGAACCCTGTACGCATGGGATGGGAGCATTAGGGCTGCGGAGTGTCTGATAATACCCTGGACGCCACTGCATTTTATTAAGCAAACCTGTTCTGTGAAAACGAGTGTTCCAATTCCTCTCAAGAACCTCAAGAGATGTCCGAACACGACCTGAGTGTGCACGAGACTCCTGTGCGCCCCCCCCATCCTGTTCTTTTGAGCTGCCAGTGAGAGCCCTGTGCTCTCTCTTATAACCAGGAGAGAGCTAAATTATGCAGCAAGAAAAGGCAAATTATGTGGCATAATGTGGCACATTTTGTAAAAGTATTAATTCATTATTTCATCATTTTCAAATTTGGTAACACTTTCTGTGCCTTGGTTGCATTACATGAGTACCAATTTAACGCTCAAATATATCAAAAGCAACAGAAAGGTGACCAGTCCAGCTTTACAAAGGCCCTTCCGCTGGCTACAGCAACACTGTCTAATTTTTAGTTACTTTCGAACTACATGTCGTGCCTGCAGTAGGAGAACCCCATTAAAGAAAATAGTGCTCACAGTCTAAATAACATGTGCACTGTAACAACTCGAGTAAAGGGGCCAGTCGCAATGGGAGGTGACAAATGAAGAGGAGGCGGTACTAAGGAGAGACTAACAAGCGGGTGGGGCTTCTATTCCCTACTCCTCTACAATAAGTCTCGCAGAGCAGCGCATGCGCGCTGACTCTAGGCTCTACCTAACAAGCATTTGCAATGCAATAGGTCTCGCATTTGCAGAGTTTGAGCTATTGGCATTGTAATTGACAATACCTTTTATTTATGTGTTTTGAAAACCTGAAAGCGGTGCGTAAATAAGCACTTTGTACTTGTAGTCCTTGCTTTACGACAAGCAAGTCTGGCAGTAAACGAGGCGCAGTTACTGCCAGCCTTGGTTCTCGTAAGCAACGACTATAAGTAGAAAAGTGCGTGTTTACGACCGCTTGCAAGTTTTTAAAACACATACATAAAGCATTGTCATTTTCAATGCCAATAGCTCAAACTCTCACAAATGCGAGACCTATTGCATTGCAAATGCTTGTTCTTCATGTAATGTAACGCTTGCCTTTGTATTATGTCACTTGCAATTTTCTCCTCATGTAATGTTACTGTTCCTAATGTGAAGCGCTCTGACACCTTCGGGTAAGGTCCGCGCTATATAAAAACGCATACAATAAATAAATAAAATAAATTAAAAAAACCGACTCGATCACAAGTTACTGCTGTGCACAATGTACAAGGTGCCTTTTAAGAAGAGAGCGAGAGGAAATAAAGACAGAAAGGAGAGACCGTGAAAGGGAGAACGTGGGAGGACGAGAGAGAGGCCGAGAGACCGGAAAGCAGAGAGAGAGAGGGGCTGAATGGAGAGAGCGAGTGACAAAGACAGACTGTTAGTTGCATGTTATCTCTGCAGCCTGGAGGCTGGATGGAAGGGTGCAAAAAGGGATGCGGGAAACAGGGAGGGAGGAGGGCGGCCACCACAGTGACCTCTTTTCCTAAGCACTATGGACAAGCTTCGAAGGAAATCTTGCAGAAACTATTCTGTTTCGCGCCATTTATCTCATTGGATCGATTTTCATCTCGGCCTGCAGTGCGGCTGATGCTGGCACCCGCTCACCCTCTTACCTTGCTGCGCAGGTCGTCAATGGTGACGTAGTACTTGCTGTAGTCGTTCACGCGCCCGCTGCTGCTGCTGCTCTGGTTCTTCTCGTACCAGGTGCGGATCTTGAGCTCCAGCTCGTTGTTGGCGGCCTCCAGGGCCCTCACCTTGTCCAGGTAGGTGGCCAGGCGGTCATTGAGGTTCTGCATGACCTGCTTCTCTCCGCCGCTGCCAAGGAGGCCGCCATCGCCACCACCACCACCTGCGCTCAAGCTGAAACCAGAGCCACCCCCAGAACCGCCGCCAAAGGAGGCCCCCCCAAAGCCAGCACCACTACCGAAGGAGGCTCCCCCTAACCCAGCCCCACCAGAGCTATACACCCCTTTGGAGATGCTGAAAGACTCGCCCCCAAATGCAGGGCCCCTGCTTGACGAACTATACGCTGATTGGCTGCTAAAGCGCTTCATGATGGCGGCTGGTGAGAGGGCCCTGGGCTTCAGATGTACCTGATGTGGCGGAAGCACAAGAGTACACCACAGCCAGCTCGGACTGACCCTTATATTGCCAAAGAAGGGGGGTTGTATTTCAATCTGTCCTCGCCCCCTCCCTCCTCGCCAGGACCACATTTATGTCCACCCAGCCCCCCTAAGGCAATCTGCCCTGACCTGTCCTTTCTCCCGGGGCTGTTTCTTATCTTCCCTAGGGAGTTAAGGAGGGGCACGAAACTTACCTTACGAGAAGTTGTTTACCTCAAAAGCAGTCTGAGAGCTCCCCCCGTCACCGGCCGTGGGGCCCCTCATTAGAGAGTTGCTGATAATATTGTAGCTGCAGTAGCAAATTACTGGGTAACAAGCAATGCAAGGCCAACCTCCCAAAGCAAGCAATGCCTATCATTACTGATAAGAGCTTGTCTCAGGAGGACAATGGAGAACAGTCGGGCTTCTTACAGGGCACTGGGAGCACTCTACCAGCCGCCACGTTTCTCAGTCTCTTAACTGAAGCACTAACCATACATACATCTTTTTTAAATCGTTGCAGATGGCTTTGTAATTGGGCAGTCTCCTGCCCACGCAGGCCCAGCACACCTGCTAGGAGTCAGACGCGGGCCAGACCACTATTCTATTTTGTATAAGATGCCTTTGGACTGAGGGGGTAGGCTCCAAGTTTCAACATTTTTAAAGTGACTTTCAGCATGAAGATTGCAAATACTTTTGCAATTCTACCATGCCACATTTTCATTACAATTTTGATTTTGTGACAAAACAGATGTTGCATGCATTCTTATTCATGCAAAAAGAACAATTGATAGACAGAATGCTGAACAATGTCAAACATTCACCCCAGTAGAGATCTGGGCCTAAATTCATTATGTGTGTTGTTTCTTTTTGCTACCCTGTGATACCCTGAAACCAGTCCCAGGTTGCTTGTTTCTGGTCCAGGGAGGACCCGGCTTGGCAGTTCTGGCTGGACTGTCCTCATGAGGAGCAGGGTCAAGACTGATTTGCATATGGCTAGGTTCAAATTGGGGTGGCATGGTGAGCAAAAGAACAATGGGTTTAACCAAGATTTTTTGACTGGGGGTGAATGTTTGATTTATTCAGCATTCTGTGTATCATTTGTTGACGCTGCATTCTTGTTTAGACAAGAAGGTGCTTAACATTTATTAGGTACAATAATATCGCTTATTCCAAGTTTTTTTCAGGAAATGGGCATTCCGTGCAGAATGTGCTTACCGCACAAACATCCATGTTTACCAGTATTTATGGTGCTTTTTGCCCAAAATAAAATCTGGCAGGTCTGATCTGCCAGAATCTAGAAGGGGGTGAACTAAGCACAACACCACTTATAAATGGAGTTCCTGCACGAAGAGGTGTCTAAGTGTTATTTTCCTACACAATACTGTTGTGCATAGAAAATTCTACAAAAGGAAACCTTGCATAAAAAAATTCTGAATAGTTTGAGCAGGGACATAACGAAACTTTAGTGGGCCCCCCTGCAAAGTACATGGAGGGGGCCCCCCACACTCCGGACCCAGTCAGGACCTCTGAGGCTAGGGGCCCATCGACTGGGATCACCAGGATGTAGAAGGGTATATGACCCATTTGGTGGTGGCCAGGGAGGGAGTCAGTTGCAAGGAGTCACCTTTCCGGGGAACAGGACAGAAAGGGAGGCTGTAGGGATTCCCTATAATAGCAAACCAAGGGCGTATGCGGGAGGGGAAGCAGGGACAAGCAGCAACACAGCATGCTGGAGGTATGACAGGGATGATTGCAAGTGGGGACGGTCTTGTAAGTTTAGACCCACCTGCAGCAACTATGGTGGGGGCACATCCAGCCATCAAATGCGAGAAGCCCAAGGGGCAAGGGGACGCAAAAAACACCGGTAACAAAAAATAAGAGAGCAAGGAATCACCTTTTCGGTTAGCCACCTCAAACCTAGTGGGAACTTTCAACAACAAGCATTTGCAATGCAATAGGACTCACATTTACGCAAGACCTATTGCATTGGAAATTGGAGTGCGGGCGAGAAGGCACGAACGGGAGGGGGGTGCCGAGAAGTCACGGACTGCGGGAGGGGGGAGGGAAGGGAAGAAAATAGTATTCAGAGTAAAGGGGCCAGTAGCCATGGAAGGATACAAATAAGGACATGGCCGTCGTGAGGAGGGACTAACAAGCCTAAAACCAATCGGAAGGCAGCATTTAGGACCTAAGCCAATGAAAAAGATGGGCGGAGCTTCCACAAAGCTTCCACACTATACTGAATACTGCATGCCTCGCAAGGCGAGCAGCGCATGCACTGCAACGCTAGGCTCGACCTAAAAATCGCTCAGTCTGTACGCAAGGGTAGGCATTAAAAAATTGGCAAAAAGTGTACATTTATCCCATACACAGCTAGCATATGGTCAAACCACACAAAGGCTTCATTGAGTAGCAATGACTTGGTCATTATTACTGCCAGTTGTATTCGGCCAACCACGTGCCTAGGTACTGATAGCTATTAATGCCAGCCAGTGTCGTCCCTCCTAGCTTCCAAGTATCTTATCTGTCTAGCTTGCAGCCAAAGCTCACAGGCCGAGTTTCCCTTAATATTTCTTGGATGGTTTTTCTTAACTGTAAGTGCTGCAATGCCTTTAAGGAACTCGGTACTCCAACAAGTGTCCTGATTATTACGGCATCATCCTCATATTGCAGAAGATTCAGCTTTGGACCTGCATATTCAGCGGCAAAGAGAAATTAAGTTTCCAGGGCCAATCTTAAATCAGTCATATATAAGTTAAATAGTAATGGTGCTAGGATACATCCTTGTTTCAACCCTTTGCCTGTAAATATTCTCTCGGATAGGGCAAAATTGGAGATTAGCTTATTTTACCCTTGGGTCAAAGTATGCGCTTAGGAGTGCTTGCGGCAGAGGTAAAAGAGTGCAGCATATAACAAATTGTCCTTTTGCTTGACAGCTAACTGTATTAAGAGAGAGGGAACTAGCATGTTACCCTTGATCTTTTGGAGTTTCGATTTGTTACATGGGTACTCATGTTGGCAGGCGTGTAGAAGAGCATTTTCCCTGTACATCTGACAATGCAACTCGGCGGTGTCATGCATTCAGCTGGGCTCAACCTCTGAGTTCCAGGTCACAACTCCGAAGACAAGGTCTACCTCCCAGGTGGGTAGAGAATGGGGCTCATTGATCCAAAACCGGGGCATGGTGAAGCAGGCGGGGTCTACCTGACTGGGGCGGTTATGGACCTGGGTCTTAGCAATATAGGGGTAGCCCTGCTAGGGAGACTGAGCCAGGTGCATGGTTGCGTTCATAACCTGAGTTGTTTGGAGGAGGGGGCCAGGGGAACGCAACTGTAGAAGGGTTTAGGAATAAGTGGAGCATCACCATGTCCAGATTGAGCAGGGAGAATGGGTGGGGTGGCGTGAGGCATGGCCTCATCAACCGCAACACAAGAGGATACCACGTTTCAGACTGGGTACATTTGCCGGAAATAGGTATGGGCCTGTTCCTCTTCAACATTGGGGGGCTCTCGAGTTATTAGGATTCAGCCAGACAGCATCAGGAGACGAGCAGGTGGGGGAGCTGCCTGAGGTCGTGAAACCACAGGCAGCATGGCGGGGACGGAACACAGGGACAGCAAAAGGAGCGCAATAGCCAAAGGTGGAGCCGCTCAAGCACGTGCCCTTAGGATGCATTATGGCTGGGGCACAGGGAGCAGGCTATGGGGCAGCATGGGGTCAGCCAAGGGCGGACATGGCACTTGCAGCCCAGGTCAGACACGAGGGCCGCCACAACACTTGGCAGCAAGGTATAGCCTAGAAGCCGCAGGAGAGGTGCTAGGCGCTGGATGGGAAAGGGCTTTCGCTCAGGGCGCTGTCACAAGATGCTGTTATGGACTAAGGACTACTGTTGTTGAGCTACAGATAATGTGGGCAGTGTTGATATTATGCATGCTTCAAAATAATGATCTGTGAACTTTGCATATCAATATGTTAATAAAGATGAGCTGCGGCCGTTTTGCACCATCCAAGTCGTATTTTCATCTGTGCCAGAAAAAGGAAAGTGGGGTGCAGTTAGCGGTCGGGATGCTCGAGGGCACTGACCCTCCTGGGAGGGGTTAGAACACAGATGGGGCAGCGCAGCCGGACTAGTAAGGGGCCTGCGCCAAACCCCAACCAGGGGTGGAAACCGAGCAGCTAAGCCCAGGAAAATGCTGGGTGCCGATTGGTCCGCGTGGTTTAAAACGTCCAATCGCAGGGGGACCTCCTGGGTGCGCCACAAGGTAAAAGGGTGTGGAAGGTTCCCCAAAAAAAGCACGTGCCTTCACTGTTGACCTACACACCCACAGCAGCAACGCGGGCATCGCAGCCGCGGATTGCGGATGGGCTCAGGCAAGACGGGGACAGCAAAAAGGGACAGCAGAGGGAGTGCAATAGCCAAAGGTGGAGCCGCTCAAGCAAATGCCCTTGGGATGCCTTTTGGCTGAGGCACAGGGAGCAGGCTGTGGGGCAACATGGGGTCAGCAGAGGGCGGACATGGCACTTGCAGCCCAAGTCGGGCACAAGGGCCACCCACAACACTTGGCAGCAAGGTGTAGCCTAGAAGCCACAAGAGAGGTGCTAGACCCTCGCTGGGAAAGGGCATTCGCTCTGTACACTGTCACAAGGTGCTGTTATGGACTAAGGACTGCTGTTGTTGAGCTACAAATAATGTGTGCAACGATGATGTTATGCATGTTTTAAAATAATGATCAGTGAATTTTGCATATCAATATGTTAATAAAGAGGAGCTGTGGCTGTTTTGCACCATCCAAGGCGTATTATAATTAAGGCTCCCTATTTTTACAGATAAATACAGACAGAAAACAATGTGTTTTCTGTCTGCATTTACTTTTAAAAGTGGATAAATACAGAAAATTGTGCTTCTTTTAAGTGACTCTTCGTGCTGTCTTCCATGAATTGTAGCCCAACCGCTGAGCAGATGGACAGCATGGGAAATTAAAAAACAGGATGAAATTTCTTTAAATAATGGCATATGTCAACATATATTTGTGGTATAATGCTAATATTTAGTGGATGTAATATTTGGCAGCTTAAATAGCTAAATCATGACAGACATCAAAGAATGAGCGCCTCTCTATCAGTTACATAAATATGGAAATGTACAGTTTTAAAACATCATTTATAAACAAAACATAAAATAAATATGGATAAATACAGATAAAATGGCCAAAATATAAATATGAACAAATACAGACGGAAATGTTAAAAAAATAAATACCATAAATCCGGGAGCCCTAATTATAATTTGTGCCAGAAAAAGGAAGGTGGGGGTGCAGTTAGCGACTGGGATGCTCGAGGGCACTCGCCCTCCTGGGAGGGGTTAGTACTGGGTAACAAGCAATGCAAGGCCAGCCGCCCAAAGTAAGCAATCCCTATCATTACTGATAAGAGCTTGTCTCAGGAGGACAATGGAGAAAGGAGGGGCTTCTTACAGGGCACTGGGAGCACTCTACCAGCCGCCATGTTTCTCAGCCTCTCAACTGAAGCACAAACTATATATCTTTTTTAAATCTTTGCAGATGGCTTTGTAATTGGGCAGTCTCCTGCCCACGCAGGCCCAGCACACCTGCTAAGAGTCAGACGCAGGCCAGACCACTAGAAGCCCTTGGAACAGGGGGCAAAGGATAGGAGGGGGGGACGGGGGGGGAGAGATAGACTCGAAGTTTGAACATTTTTACAGTAATTTTCACCATGAAGATTGCAAAGACTTTTGCCATTCTACCATGCCGTATTTTCATTAAAATCGTGATTTTGTGACAAAACAGATGTTGCATGCTTTCTTATTTAGACAAGACGATGCTTCACATTTATTAGGTACAATAATATCGCTTATTCCAAGTTTTGTTCAGGAAATGGGCATACCGTGCAGAATGTGCTTACTGCACAAACATCCGCTTTTATCAGAATTTATGGTGCATTAAGTTCTGTCAGGTCCGATATGCTAGAATTTAGAAGGGGTGAACTAAGCATAACACCACTTAAAACTGCAGTTCCTGCGCGAAGAGGTGTCTACGTGTTATTTCCCTGCACAATACTGTTGCACATAGAAAACTCTACAAAAGGAAACCTTGCATAGAAAATCCTGCATAGTTGTTTGGGTCTAAATATTATTTTCTAAGTATGAGATGAAATATATCTCGCCAAAAACCGTTAATGGGCGGAAGTGAATGAAAACCGAAATGTTTGTGGAGTGCAAAAAATTACAAAGATTTGCTGGTCAAATAATGAATATATTCACTCCTGACTGTGAGAATATAGACAAGAGTAACTAGACTGGAAGGCCACGTGGCTCAGCCCCTTGGTGGGCCAGTCTGCCGCGAGTCATCCAATCACGTGACTCTCATGGACCCCCCCCATATGATCTTTCACACTGGGGGCGGTAATAGTAGATTCAGGGCAGAAAAGAACATCTAGGTTCATACTGTGTGCAATGCACAATAAGCTAACCGAGATTTTAGACACACCAGGCATTACTGAAAGAAATTAAACTCCTTGGAAATCAATAAAGAAACATAAAAATGCTGAGCAGAAAATCACCGGACAAGAGGCGTAAGAAACTGCTGAGAATTCAGCCCTCGGAGCAGTGCTGACTGGAGCCTAGAGGTTAATTCCTTTGGAGACGTAATGACAGTAATTGCGGCCTAGCCCCATCCCGGAAAACCTGTTCTTTGAGAGAAGGAGAAAGATTTGGGAGACCAAAGAGGCAAAGTGCTGTGGAGGTCAAAGAGGCCAGAGGTCAATGTGGCTTAATTGCAAGAGCGGCCGACTTTGAAGCTGTGGTAACAGGTTCGAGTGTGGCGGAGCCTCGAGCATCCTGTGATTCTGGGGAAATCACTTAATCACCCCGTGCCTAAAAAAATATTAATGTCTCCGTCTATAATGTAACTAGTGCTCATATAAAGCGCTCTGATACCTTCCGGTCGAATTCGCGCTATATAATTCCCCCCCCACCCCCCCTCCAAAAAAAACCGCTGACATTGTGGTATGCCGGATTGTGTTTAATCTAGTGGCACAACATTGCTCTGCTCCTTTGGGTGGTTCTACGGTGCTCCAACTTAGTAAATAGTAGTCCCACCTTACATGGAAGACCCTTCGTGGTACGCTTGCTGCTAATCCTGTGCTCTCAGAGCTCACTTAAAAAGCACTGACAACGTTTGAAAATCCTGGTTATCGACATGTGAAGCCAGTGGAGTAACGAAAGAAATGACGGGGTCCTTGTGTGCAGAGCGTGGGGAGGGACCACTGTCTCTCCTATATCTTGGAGATATTCGTTGGCCTGTGGCCGAATGGAAGGGTCCTGGAGGGTTGGGGGCCCCTTGGGGGGCTGCCCTCACCTCCTGCGCAGCTTTGTGGAGAGGCACTTCACTTTGGGATGAGGACATGCACTCACCATCTCTCAGTACCTGATTTTGTTTGTGTGTTTAAGGGGTGAAACCTACTGTCACATCTAAATGAGTTCATAGGTGGTCTGAATCTAGAACATAAACTTTCGAAATCATATACATCTCTCCTTTACATTTTTATTTTACATTTTTATTCATGTAAAATTGCATTTTACATTTTTATTCAGCTGAGTAGAAGGGCTCTTGTGGTCCTGAAATGAACGTATAACACAATCTTTGCACATTTTTTGTGGAATAAATTTCATTATTTGTTGCCAGATAATGGTTTGTTTCTTAGGTGTAAACAGCAGCCAACACCCCCATTTCAACACATTTCTTTTCCAATGTCATTAGATATTTAACGTCCCACAATCTTTTCTGTCCTTATCAAGAAAAGGCTTTGTGGTGTCCCTTAAGTAGGCAATTGAGAAGTCTAGTTGTTTCCTTACTAAAGAGCTAAAAGCCTCGATCGATAGTGTCCAATTAATGATTATCATTCTTTCTGAGAGGTACAGACACTGCCCTGTGAGACATTTAGGCCCAGATTTACAAAGGGCTTGCTTTGCATCACGCAAAGTGACGCAAGACAGCACAAACCCTTCAGTTAGATTTACTAAGCCACTCTAAGTCACCTTCTGTGGCTCTGCGTGGCTTAGTCAATCTACGCAAGTTGCTGCCTTGCGCTATTTATTGATTTATTTGTGGGATTTGTAGAGCGCACAGCTACCCCCTGCGGGGGTGTCCCGGCGCTGAGGCTAAACTGTAGGCGGCAGAACTAGTAGGGGCAGAAAATGTTAGATAGGACTAGGTGCTCGTAAACAACCAGGTTTTCAAGGTCCGTCGAAAATTACATTCTGACTCTGATAGGCGGATGGAGAGTGGCAGGGCATTCCAAAGTTTAGAGGTTCCAACCGCAAAGGCTCTGCCCCCCGTCCTGGCCCTACGAAAGCGGGGGATGACTAGGAGATTCTGGTGGTTAGATCTCAAGGCCCGGTCATCAGGGGCGTAGGAGACACAAAATTTCTGGGGGAGACAGGGACAACCTTGTGGACTTTCCAGTGACCCTATAGAAATCGATCATTGCATGAGACCGTACGCCCGTTAAACGAATAAATTTGGATAGTTTTGAAGTGAAATATTGAGAAAGGCAGGCATGTAGTCCCAGTTTGCAAGTATGCATTATTGTTATTTGCATTCACAAAGTAATTAGACCAAATGTGAACAAATCATGTATATTTTTTAATAGTGTTGCTCAGAGTTCACTCAGTTCTGTGATCTGCATGGTACATGTTCTTTGCAGCAGGCACATCAACCCTCTGCGCCACTTTACGATGAGCTAAAACTACCACTAGACAAAATTTCGAACTCTCACTAGTAGAAACATTAATCACCAGCGTTATCTTGACATTTTATTGTTGCCTGAAAACTGCCTGATGCACAAGGAAGTTCATGTGCTTTTAAACCAAAATTATTTTTAAACACAACGCCTCCTTCCAAACTCAACGCCAGGTGTGGCTGGACCGGTTGCACCGCCTAAAGCCAGTCCTGCTCCCAGCAATGGGGCAAGACAAGCATTTACAAAAATGGGGTCAGAGCTAACCTCATAGCCATTATATGAGGAAAAGATCTATGTAAGTGGTGGGGTGTTATACTTCCTCCAAATTCCAGCAAGCAAAAAAATTTAACAGATTTCTTGTAGATGATTTAAGGGAGAGTAGACTTCTCCCATGAGAATTAAAAAAAAAATTTGGGATCAAATTTGTAAAACGCAGCAGACCCTTATGGGGCAATCATGAAATATTCCAGTACTTTGATGGTGCACCAGGGAAGCCTGGCTTTTCCTTGGAGTAAATCAGATTTTTTTTAAATGTCTTAAGTCAGAAATAGCTTCCACTATACTAAGGTCCTCATTTTTCATGTGTGAGCCCCTTGTCAATGAGTACATTCAATATGAGAGTGCCAGAAATTTACCATGGATACTTCAGCCACAGCCATGGGTACCTCTAAAAATTCCCTCCGGTATACAAGGGTCAGCATTTTGCCATTGACACCCCGATAAAATGAGTATAGGAAATCTTATGACAAAAGTTACCTCAAATATCAGTTCCAACATTTTGCTATGGATCCACCCCATATGCTAAGAATCAGGTGCATCATGTCAGTGCCTTCGGCCAGGCGTGGTGATGCGTGGTCTGTGTCCCTGCCGCCGGGTATGACTGGGTTAGCGGCTTTCTCAGTTAGACTGTTCGAGACCCCACAGTCAATGATGGTGTCTTCACAGAATCAGGTCAGGGCCTGCAGTTTGCCATAGGTAACACCTCCCATCCATAAGCTGTTAGTTCCCTTGTCCCTAAGGCAAGATTAACCTCCAGTATGCCAGACCAGCACCACACGTGCACGCATAACAAACATACACACACATGTTCACTATATCTCTTGCACTCTTTTGTACCTTTGCACTCTGTCACACACACCAAGTCCATCCCTTGAGCACTTGAACCCATGTGTTTGTGATCAATAGTTGTCCATCACTTTATTCTCAACACACAATTCAATGCTGTACATAAATGTTAGAGGGAATTAATATAGCATGCAATTAGTAAGACATTTTTTTCCACAACCTGGACTTATGCTATTTAAAAGGCACTGACATCAACGTACGCAGTGCACTTGCAGGAGGGAAAGGCTGATGGGTTGTATTCTGTTGACCCCTCATGGTTCCCTGTCGACCCATCCAAATGGATGGTGATGTAGAGTGATGTGTTCCAAAGTTCTTGCTGCAATGCATCACCTTTGCACTGCACCTTGTTTCCGTCTTCGCAGTCCTCTACAGGCCGGGTCTGCTGTTTGCTAGCTAGGGTGAGAGCCATGCTGCTTTTAGTGGTTTATCATCCACACAGCCCAAGGCAGTCTCACTCAGTGATTGTGCACTGACTTGGCCAAGAAAGCTTCGATTTCTGGTGCACATACTTGCGTCTCTGAAGGAAGGCTGTCATGGAACTCTGGTTTGTGAAGAGGCTCTGCTTCGCCGAAATCCTATGATGGTTGGGGTTCTTCATTGGGAGATAATGCTCAGGCCCAAGCAGGAACCCAACACTCAAATAAAGTGAAGATCCCACCTCGCATCACAGTGGTGATCCAAATGGGTCTGTTTGCAGTAAGAAATCTGAATTTATTGCCAACTTTCTCAAGGTGCTTTGGTTTCTTCTGATAAGACTAACAAATGTTGTCAGACTTTCTAAACACCAAGCCTCCCTTTTGCATCCTGATACACTTCCACTGTCTGGGAAAACAACTTCACCCCGAGTTGTGCACTGGAACATGTCTGGGACGTCCAAATGGAACACATAGGCCTTCATCACTGCTTCGCATACACGCATACTGGATATACTACAATAGTCACACACAACATACACTTGGACGGGATAAGGTGATAAAACAGGGTATAAATCACCTCTCTTCTTGCCTTCCATCCTCTGTATACCTTATATTTCTGAGAATAGCCTCCTCTGCCTCGTGCCCATCTGCCACAATCCTTCTTGTTGTAATCCTCCAATTGGCTGATACCTCATTTCATCGATCACAACCTCTCCTCTTTAAAACCCTATCCCTGTAATCTAACATTAACTAATCTCTACCAGCCTATCTATCTCACCAACCATTCACCTGAAGCCACATAGCCCCCTCTAATTAGCACACCGCCCTGGTATTAATACATAACAAAATTAATGGAGTAAATGCATGCACTATTTCTTGAGAGCACATTACTAATCACAATAACTAACAATAACCACTAACCTTTGGTTCCGGAGTAGCATTCTACTCGCCGTAAAGCGCTCAATTCCTCGTCAGGGGTAGTAAGGGCTACATAAATCCAATTACAGCTACAGGTACGTTGAATTTTCTGGAGGGGGAGAGGGGTGGGGAATCGCAGGATGACATTTTTTGTGAGTGCTTAGCCGTCACAAACACTCCTGCTTCTGGGCACGTTGCAGGGGCACCCGTGTCTCAAAACCTCACCACACAGCCTGGGAGTGCTGATATTTTCCTGGACTGCAGCATGCTGCTGACCAGGCGCGGCCGGTCCATTTGGGCGGAGGGGCCACGCCCTTCCACCTTTTGATCCATACGAACAGAGTCCTCGGGCTGAACAAAGGTCAGCCTGACAGACACTGTTCACTTCCAGTTCAGGCAGCCAGGAGCCAGACATGCGCATTTAGCGCAGGCTCCTGGCTGCCTGAACTGAACTTTGCTGGGCTGAGGAAGTCACAGCTCCTGTGGGCGTGACGTCCTCAGCTCAGCAAAGGTCCCTGAGGCCCTCCCCTCAGTGACGAGGGGTAGCGTCACTGATTGCCTTGCACCTGGGCGCTTCAGTTTTAAGCCCTGAAGCGCCCAGGGTTGAGTGTCAATCAGTGACACTTCATCACAGAGTGGGGTAGGGTCAGTAGTTTCACTGACCCCATCGCACTCTGTGATGACGTTGGGATTGCTGCCTTCCCTCATTGGCTGTCCTAAGGTCAGCCAATGAGGGAAGGCAGCAGTCCCAAGCCTTCGGGAACCACTGAGGCAGAGCTGGCTGCAGGTAAGTGTGTGTTTTTTGTTTTCTTTTTAAATTATTGTTTGGTGCATGCGTGCGTCTATGTCTGAATGTTTGGGAAAGAGTGTTGTGAATGAATGTGTTTGTGCGCGCTTGTGTGAAAGCATGGTTGTGAGTTATGTGTATGTGTGTGTGTCCCGTCCACCCCCTCCCTCCAAAACTTACCGGCCACCACTGCTGCTGACAGTTCTTCCTGCCTACGGTCCTTGCAGTCTTCCTTTTCTGGATAGCTTCTCATTTGTACAAGGACACCTACAGCACCCCTCCTTAACACTCATTCAGCTCTTTCCTTCAAAGTAGGCTCAATGCATTTGTTCTCCTAGCAGGTTGCAGAACTTTCAAGTCTGTTCCCAGCACCTGGCAAAGTGGATTTGTCAGTCAGAGACTCCATACCGTGGAGCACAGAAGAGTTTCTCGTTCTCCATTGGTGAGGGACCTCGGATTCTGGTTCCAGAGAAAGCCTGGCACATTGGCTAGTGGTTTCTGTCCCGTACTTATAGCAAGTCAGCAGGCAAACTCAGCTCTGTGACCTGCTTCAGACAGTTCCTGTCTTTAGTGTATTCCTTACATCCATAGCCTTTGTTTCAGTGCCAGCAGGAAGACAGGGTTATGTTGGGTGTTTCCTACCAGGGAGGTTTCTTATCTGGGAGGTTTCCTGTCAGAGGAGACCCAAAACTAAGGCACAAAAGATGGAGGGGCTTCTCCATTCAATTCCCCTCAACTTGCTGTGGGTAACACTGTTAGGGACAAATGGTGCTGGATGGGGGCAAAGGGTTTCCCAACACTAGAAAAGGACCTTAGACTCCTTCATTCCAATGCTTAGAGTCTGGTCCACCACAAAGGACTTCAGTAATACATTGGAGGAACCCTGCAATTCATAATGATGTCTGGGCTCTCTCCTACCTTATGCACTTCCCAGTACAGGAAATCAAAATGGATTCCTGATTGACCACAGCCTCATGTAGCATTTAAACTCCACACACATCCTACTTGACATACATAAGCTATTCACTCATAAGTCATCCATGTCCATGTCCAGGGTCCCAGCATCCCAAGAGAATTTTGAGAATTACCTTCACAGGGGGGACGTGCACCTCTCAAAGGGGAATCCCCCTGGAATTCCATCACTTGATTTCCTCTTCCATCTCTTCACATCATCAGCAAAATGGCATCAGATCCACATAATCCTCCACCCAGATGTTGTCATGCTGAGTGCCACACTGCCTTTATTGTTTAATGGCTTCAAGTCTCCTCTAGCATACCTTTTCCACCATTGGCTGTCTGGAGATGCAGAACACAATTCCTGAGTTTCAATTGGAGAGCACAGTATGAATCGTCCTAGTAGGTGCTCCTTCCTTCTGAAAATCTGCATTTACTATGGATCTTGTAATCGCTCAGCAGAGTTTGGGATGCCTGTACGTCATCTTCATGTACAATGTGTCGTAACTGTCATCACTACCGACAGCAGTACACAAAAAGATCTTCACTTTAGAGACACCAAAATTATGGGTCTTATTTTATTAATTGTTAGCAGGCTTAAACCAGAGTAACAATCACATTTGACTACAAACATAATGTGAACAGTGCTTTTAGTGCCAATGGGTAGGAATGGGGAGCGCTGCCTTCTTGCCTTGAGGAAATTACTAGACTTGTATATCTTATGAAAGCAGCTTCAGGTGTGACCTCCAATACCTATGTCAGGGGCTCTCTCAACCTGGCACTGGAAGTCAGTAGGAGGAATCAAAGGGCTCATTTACAGTATCTTCCCTACTGTCCAGCCCCAATAGGGTCCTCCTCCTGCCCTTTTCCTCTGCCCTCTCTCAGGACCATACTCTGCTCACCGGTGTCCTGTTCGGTTTGCCATCCTTTCCTCTCTCCGCTGTGTCAGGTGGGGGTGGGACCTTCTCTCCTCTCTGTGCCACAGTCGAGGAGACTGCATACAACTTCATACGTAGACTGCTGACCTTGTACTCCTTTCCCCGGCAATCTCCTCCATGCACTGCCTGCATTGAATCAGCAAAATCCTTCACTCTTATTCTGTGTGCCATAGAAATAGTCTCCTGGTCTCCCACCTGTTGCAGGCTCTCTTGCCTGCTCCAGACGCTGTAGCCCCTGCACTAGAAAGCTGCAAAGCTGAACAGGAGTTCAAGCATCAATTGCAAGATGGTCACCACTGTGGTAAACTACAAAAACATGGATTCAGGTTCACATCTGCCCAGCTGCAGCCTAGGAAAATCTTTGGTCTATAAAGTTTTCCACTTTGAATTTACAAAATTCAAGCCTTGCTGGCAACAGATATCAGCTACATAAAACGTGCTGCACATAAGTGAAAGCAATCAAACTCGTTTCAATGAAGAATGTACCACATGTCTATACCTGCTGCACAAAATATTTTCTGGTTTTGTAGAACTTTTTAACAGTGCTCACACATGCTTCTGGTCACTTCTGAGCAATTACCAACAACAAAGTGTGACTGAAGTTAAAAAATAACTAACCTTTACAGAGGTCAACAATGAGAGAAATTATTGTGATTTTAGCTCAAATAATTGCAGAAGCTGTCAAGTTTCTCACCCCCAGATTCCAAACTTTGAGACCGATGAGTTATCCTACAGCATTTCAAATTATTGGGGTATTGCCAGAGGTTCATTGGTCAGGGTATGAACTCCAAGCTGTAAATCCCACAGAGAATGCCCCCACCGTCCTTAAACTGGATTCTCTATAAGGCACTGAACACCAACATAAAATGTGGCAGCAGTTTGCATGTGGAAGAACAGGCACTTGAACAGCTGAGCACTGATTTTGAGGCTATGCAATAATGGTCACAATATGCAAGTGCAACAAAACCTTGTACATTTGTAAAACCGTTAGAATTGCATTCAACGCTTAAAAATTAATGCCCCCAGGAAAATAGTTTTTCAGGTTTAAAAGATTCCAACAAAGCAGTATGTCATAGCTCTGGGAAACCAACAGTAATGACTAAATTACAACAGAATTGAAAATTAAGTAACAATATATTCTTAACGAAAAGTTCTCTTGCAGACTCTGTAAACAAAAAGAAATGGCTGGTATTCATTTTTGGTGCGGGGAAATGTGTGGTCCCTACTTGTGAGATGCCTTTTCACTACATGCACTCCCCCACTGTGGCAGTAAAAATAAAATAAAAAGTAAGAAATAGCGAATAGGCAGAGTGGGGACACATGGGATACTGGAATCAGTCAACAAAACCTCCTTAACCACTTCCAAAGTAATGTGAATGCTCTTTTGAAGATCTGTGAAAAACGTTTCTGTGTCAGAGATAAGACGCCAGAAACAGCAGCTCGAGCTGCAGCAGCAGCCCGGGCTGAGACACACGACGAATGGGGCATGGGGGGGGCAGGGGTGTTAAATTCCTTTTAGCCCCATCAAGCGTGCAGCCTGATCACAGGTAACTGGAGGCCAGTCACAGGGCAAGTGCAGGGCCAATATGCATAGCGCTTTCGCGCGCTAATGGCCCTGTTAATCACAGAAGGGAGAGGGGAATTTCTTTTGTCCCCTCGTCCCCCCCACTCTTGTCCCCCGTGTCCCCCGCCCTCCAAACTCTGGGGGGGATATATCCCCCTCGTCCCCCACACTTCCTACGCCCATGCCGGTCATGATGGTAGTGTTGGAGTCTAGCTCTCAAATACGCAGGGCCCAATCCCCGGAATGCTCTATATGCCAGGGTAAGTGCCTTGAATTCAATGCGTTTGGTGACAGGCAGCCTGTGCAGGATTCTCAGGTGGGGGGAAATAGAGTGACGGAAAGGAATTTTGCAAATAAGTCTGGCGGCAGCGTTTTGAACTATCTGCAGCTGCCAAGTCAAATAGGCGGGAACCCCTAGATAGAAGCTGTTGGCATAGTCCAGGTGGGATGTGATCAGCTCAAGGACGATTGTACGGCGGCAATCCAAGGGAAGGAAGTGGAGGAATTTTCGCAGGGTATGCAGTTTCCCAAAGCCGGAGGAGGAGACCTGCTTAATTTGTGCTTTACAGGAGAGACCATTGTCAAATCTGAAGCCAAGATTTCTCACAGAGTCAACAGGTACTGGGGGGGAAACATCTCCTGAGGCCACCAAAGCACAGAGGAAGGGGGAGATTTTTGATTAAAAAAGAGTACCTCGGTTTTTTCCGAGTTAAGTTTGAGACAGTTCAGTGACATCCAGGCCGAGATGTTGCTCAGGCAAGTTCTGAAATTGGAGAAGGCTGCCTCCGAGTGCTGCTCGAAGGAGAACACCAGCTGGGTATCGTCAGCGTAGGAGACAACCTCTGCACTGGGAAGGCATTCCATGGGTGGAGTGTGGGTGTTCCCATGCATCCACTAATGTTTTTTGTCGCACTCACAGATTTACTAAGAATAGTAAACCTGGGAATGCGTCAAAATGCTACACCATCCCAACAGAGACGTAACGAGGAGAAATATGTTTATTCCTCCTCATTTCCTCTTTCTACGTGCTCTGCATTCTGCCACACACATGAAAAGAGGAAAATATATCTAAGGATTGTTTTTGTGCAGGAAGGTGGACCCTTCCGGCACAAAAACAATCCTGCATGTAACATAGGACCACTTGCATTAAGGACACTAGGCAGCACTCAGAGCACTAGCGCAGGGGGAGAGCAGGAATGCATCATATCTAAGCCTCCCTGTTTTCAGTTTTTACTGATTTTTACAGATAAAAACAGACAGAAAACCAATTATTTGCTTGTCTGTATTTATTTTTAAATGTGGATAAAAACGAAAATTGGGTGCTTTTTGAGTGATTCTAAATACACTTTGCCATGACTGCCAGACCAATAACTTTGTGAAATGATAGGTTAGGGGGTTAAAAAAAGAAAGGGATTTTAGTAAAGATGCTTAAACAGCAGTAGGTAATGCCAAGGCTGATACGGAAATGTGCATATTTTCATATGAGTGCATTGATTTATCTTCTGTGGGTGTTCATATCACTGAAACCTGGCAAGCATTCAATCATGACTGCATATTTATTGGTTAAATAAATGTGGAAATATACCAGTTTCAGCTTAATTTTTTTCACAAAACCCATAATAAATATGGATAAATACAGATAAAGTTGACAAAATATAAATATGGATAAATACAGAGAGAAATGTAAAAAAAAAAAATACCATAAAACCGGGAGCCCATATCACATCTTAATAGATATGGTGCATTCCTGCTCTCTCCCTTTCACGTGGCACCTGGACACCTAGCCTGCCACTTCCCTGTGGCCTCCAGTTCCTGCTTGTTTCAGAATGATCCAGTGACACCGCAGCTGCCTGGGTTTTTCCTGCCGGGGTTTTCTCGACCGGGTTTTCCCACTCACCGTTCTTCCCAAAAACAGAAGGCCGGCCCACCCCAGGACTTACTTAATGCAAACGCACTTTGGCAGGATAAAAGCAAGCCCCCCCGCGCCCATGCGTGCCTGGACTGCGCCCAGCGCCATGATTCCTGGCCCTCGCACCCCTAAAGATACTCCATCGCCAGGCTCCACACCCGACCCCGGATGCTGCAACAAACACTGCCACTGTGTCAACCCACGCTCCATGATAGGACCTTTCACCTGCACCCACTGCACCTGCCACAGCACACACACCAGCCCTCCGACCAGCCCCACCTCGAACACACGACAGACACCACCTGAACAAAAACACAAACTCGCATGTGCCCTTCTCAACGAACACTCACTATGCAAGCACTCCACCGAATTATGGGACCTCATCGCCACCCTGTACCAGACATCGTCTTCCTCACTGAGACCTGGCTCAACCCCACATCCGCCCCAGAGATTGCCACAGTGATCCCTTACAGATATAAAATCACTCACCAGGACCGCACCAACAAACTCGGAGGAGGAACAGCCATCATCCACAAAGAGACCATACAGTGCACCACCACCACTCCCATGGAACATCTTAACTTCTAGCTCCACATGGATGACAAAACATCCATCAGAGGCAACCTCGCAAACTGACCCCCAGGGCCATGCTCCAGGTTCTGCAACACCATCGCAGACTTCATTGCACCCCTAGCCTTAGACTCCAAGGACTACATCTTCGGCGACCAAAATTTCCACATCGACGACCCCAACGACAACAACACCACACACCTCCTCAACAGTATGAGCAGTCTCGAATTGATCTAAATCGTCCACGACCCTACACACTCCACAGGACACTTGCTGGACCCCATTTTCACCTCCGGCAACTGCGTCAAATACAGCCATGTTATAGAACTCACATGGACCGATCACCCCATCATCCACTTCAGCATTTCCAGAACCCACACCATCACCCCCAAGATGATCAACGGCCCCCACTGGAGGTGGAACAAAATCTCAGAGGCCAATTGGGCGGGTGCCCTAAACATCTCCAACCCCGCTACTGACACCACCCTCAAAGAGGGAGTGAAAAACATCAACGCCTAGATCACCAACTGCGCCGAGAGCGTTGTCTCCATCAAGAGCAACACTCAGAGAAAATTCTCCAAAAAGGATAGCTGGCACATCCAAGAATTCAGAACAGCGAAACAAGACAGCAAACAGCTGGAGAAGAGATGGCGTGTTAGCAAGGACACCTCAGACAGAGCAGCCTTCAAGACCTCTCTCAACCTCTACTATCCCCTGCTAAGGGCAACAAAGAAGGCAGCCCTTGTTACACGCACCGAAACCAGTGTCATCAACATTAAGGAACTTTTCATCATCGTTAAGGAATTCTCCAACCTGGTTGTCTGCGAAAACAACATCACACCATCAAAGGAACTGTGCGACAACCTAGCCCACTTCTTTCATGACAAGATCGCAACAATATTCAGAAACTTCGAACCCCAATGCACACCTATGGACTTTCCCGACAGATACACCACCATCATAACTGACACAAACCGCACACAGACCACCTGGAACATCTCCTCCACCCTGGACACCACCTCCACCATGAAATCCATCCAGTCAGGAGCTTACACAGACCCATGCCCACACCACATCTTCAACCTCGGAAATCAAAGGATCAGCCAGGAACTCACCACCCTGTCCAACACACCTCTATCACCACCGCAACATTTCCTGACGCCTGGAAACACACCGAAGTCAGACCACTACTCAAAAAACCCTCTGCCGACCCCAGCAAACTCAAGCACTACTGGCCAATCTCCCTGCTCCCATTCCCAGAGAAGGTACTTGAAAAGATAATCAACAAGCACCTCATGACGCACCTGGAGCAGAACCAGCTACTCAACGCCTCCCAATCCGGCTTCTGCAGCAATCACAGCACTGAAATCACCCTGATCACAGCCATAGATGACATCCGAACCCTCCCCGACCAAGGAGAAACACCAGCTTTGATCCTCCTTAACCTCTCGGCAGCCTTCGGCACTCTATCACACCACACGCTGATCAAAAGCCTATACCACATCAGCATCCAAGGAGACACGCTCAGATGGATCACCTCCTTCCTCTCACGAAGAACGGAGTGGATCCACCTCTGAACCCAAAGAGATCACCTGCGGTGTCGCCCAAGGCTCATACCTCAGCCCCACACTCTTCAATGCATATATGACCCCGCTGGCCAACAATGTCAGATCCCACAGTCTCAACATAATTACCTACACAGACGACACCCAACTCATCCTCTCACTCACCGACGACCCCACCACCAGAACCAACTTCCACAGATGTATGACAAGCTTCGCCGACTGGATGAAGAACAACTGCCTTCAGCTGAACAAAGACAAGATAGGAGTACTGATCTTTGGCAGCAGCAGCAACTCATGGAATGAATCCTGGTGGCCATGAGACCTAGGACCAGCACCCACTCCCTCCGACCATGCCAGAAACCTTGGAATCATCATTGGCAACAAGCTCACCATGAAATCACTGATCAACGCTGTCTCCTTCGCCTGCTTCCTCACTCTGCGTATGCTACATAAGATCTTCAAGTGGCTACTCCTACACACGAGACGTACCGTGAAACAGCCCCTTATCACCAGCCGACTGGACTATGGCAATGCCCTCTAATTAGGAATCACCGCACACCTCCTACAGAGACTTCAGACCATACAGAACGCCGCAGCCAGACTCATCCTTGATCTTCCTCGATGTACCTACATCACACTCCACCTCAGACAACTTCACTGGCTCCCCATACTGAAGAGATGCCAATTGAAGCTGCTGAACCATGCACACAAGGCTTTACACAATCAAGGACCCGCCTACATTAACCACCACCTGAACTTCCACCAACCATCGAGAAGACCCCCCTTTCACTTGCCCATACTCCCCGCATCTACCGAAGCAGAAAGTGAAGGACGCTCCTTCTCCCACATCGCAGCAAAGACCTGTAACCGCCTCGCCTCCCCATGCATCTCCAGACCATCACCTCACTTCCGAGTTTCCGAATGGCCCTCAAGACCTGGCTATTCGAATAAGCCTCCGGGACCTGCAAGCACCTGGACACCCTATTTGGTGATTATCCGGGCTTTATAAATCCTGATTGATTAATTGATTGATTGACAATGTAGCAAGTTGTCTTGCTGCGTTGCGTAACTCTTTAGTAAATCTGGGTCTTAGCCTCTACACCCTGGTGTACACACATCACTCCAATAAACTATCAGTCGTCCAGCTGAGAATTATTTTATTGTTCGGTTAACCATTGTTCAGCTCTGCTGTGTAGAGCACCTATCAAAAACCATTACTGAATTTAAGTATTTACTTGGTACGGTAATTATCTCTTAATACCAGTTTCTTCCCTTGGTGTGAGGCATAACGTTTGGATACGAAATTTATTACACCTAAATACGTATGCTTTGCCTTTTTTGGGGGTATTTCCTCCTGTATATTTAGCCAGGTTTTTCTTGATGAACTATATCAGGGGAAAATAGCAAGTGTGCAATAATTATAACACATATCGTAACTCTCGTCCCTGCACAAACTGTTTGCTGTGTGTTCAGGTATCGCAATTTACAGCCAACTCCTCATCAGGCCCCCTGGCAGATTGTGAGGGCCTCACTCAATTGTAATTTCTGTTGAAACCCAATTTGCACAGGGTTCAGATTTATAAATTATGTGGAGTTTACACCACATGGGAATTATTGGGTGTGATAAACAGTGCACCCGCATTGTTTTCCAGATATATTTCTGTAGGTTAAACCTGCCGAAATATAAGGGGATAAATGCCCAGAAAATACCATGACGTGGACTTTTGTGTGTAAAGCATTAAAATCTCCATGTTATGTTTCCATTTTTACAGAAAAACTGTTTTATCGCACTTGATACATTCTGAATCCCAGGGTTTTGAATTTTTCTAGGTGCGAAAAATAGCCGAAAGTCATCAGGTGCTCTCATTATCAGGGTGAATTCCAATGCTCATGCAAGCAGGAGTTTGTAAAGAGATTGGAATTCCAAGAAGTACAATAATTTCCACTCTCGTGCAGTTTTTTTCATTTTTGGGCAGGCCAAATCTTGGGAATCGTATCAACTAATCAACTAAAAAGCCCGAAATCATGAATAATTCAGTGGCTGCAGTTATGCCTAATTCCCAAATGAAAAAAAAGACAAAGAGGTATTTACTGCACGCAGTAAATACCTCACTTTTGGGTTATGGTGTTTACTGGGTGTAGTAAATACCTCGCCTCCATCCAGCCAATTGATGTTTTGTCGCATAAAACACGAATCCCTTAGATGCACTGTTGCTGTCCAGTCACTTAGCTGTGCCGCTGACAACAAGTACTACACTTTGCCATAAAACTTGGCCTGAAAGAAAAATTTGCAATGCCAGCGTAGTCTTTCATAATCTCTGAATTTTTTGTTACGTGAAATGTGCAATTTTTCCACATTTTGCATTACATTGCATTCTGCATCTGGTTCTTGTAGAAAGTTTCACACTGAGAGACATTTTCTCCTACAGTGTTCCGTCGGTATCTCTTGAGACCTTTTGAGATGTAAATCCACTACATAAATATTTACGGGCAATGGAGGCTAAGACTGGTGCTTAGATATCTGAAACATGGTGGTCAATATGCTCACAAATCATATTCGTGGCAATTTCTATAGAATGCCCTTGAGCGATTGTAACCTTTTTGAATCTCAGACTACTCCAATGTGTATATAAGTCACTATGAGTCAGAAAGTGTGTGTGTGCATCAAGATTTGCGGAATTATCAAATTTGCAACTTGAAAATGATAGAGAACTTTTTTTTTGGATGATTAAATATTAGATGGATACGTTTAGTAGTTTTTGTAGATGTTTTTATTAGAATAAGTACAAATTTAAATAGCAGTGAGAGTGACTAGAGGTTTCAATTTCTCTTCTGCTCAGGTGGGATAATTGCATAATATTTACAATATTGCTTCTTCCACCGGAGAAAAATGTAGACAAAATTTAACTTGGTTCTGAGAATGGAAAAAACAGTAAGTTAATAAAAGTCATCTGAAGAGAACAATACTATGATTAATTAAAAGTCAGAATCCACAAAAAATGGTAGTTTGAATGAAAATGATTGATGAAATAGGATTGAGAACATAATTGTTTGCAATATTAATCTGTACAGTATACATTAAACTCATGAGATTCTGGCTTATTACCATACTAGAACTAAATCAAATAGCTCTTCAATACAGCCAAACCCATCATCAATTCTTTGCATGCCCCCTTCATACCACAGCGACAATGAATGAATACATGAATTTGCAGTTCATGGAGCAAGCTAAAAGTTAGAGGCATGCAGTGCTAATAAAGGCAGCAGCACTCGACGAACAGGCAAATCTAAAGAGAGGTAGTGAAGTGCCAGATTTTTCAATCTTTCCTGAAACAGAGATGTTGTGTAAGTCGAATAGAAATTGGCATATAGTTCTAAAGCTTGCCAGTGGACACTGTCTGCCAATGTAAGCATATCAAAATTTAGGAACTCTGAAGAGAGCCATTGACTAGGAGTGTAGGGTTCATGAAGGGACAAGTGACCAAAACAGCATTGTGAAATTTATGCACAGCCTTAGCACATGTGTGGCTACATGAAATGACACAAGGAAGGCTAAAAAAGGAATCTGAACAATTTGAAACCCATCCATTTGAATTCTGCAATGCCCAGATAGAGGGAATTCCCATTGACCACATATGAAGAGATGATTGCCTGCATAATACGTCTCTTTGAATAAACAGTGAAAGAAACTGAAACTTTCAAGGACTCTAAAGAACAAGAAACAGATAGAATCCACTTTGAACAGTCAATGAATCATTGAGAAATTCCATACCTTCGAGATAGTTGTTGACAACTAGCAGAGTTCCTGTTGCCTTCCAGATGACCAACCCAAAGGGTTACAGCACAAAATTAGCACAGCTATCTTGTTGGATTTGAGTTTCAGTGATTGTTGTGCATCAGTGCAGAAACAGAAGTCATTTACTGATGGAACTGGGAGCCTCAGGTGACCAGATCTCCATCAGGGAGGACAACAAGTTGAGGGTCACGCATGTGCAATTGAAGGTACCTCCAATGGATCAGGCCATGACAGTCTAAAGGGACACTTGTATTAAAAAGGGACTAAGAAAAGAACCCTGGAATAGAATACAAATAATGTTGCAAAAAGTGGAAAGACGCAGCTTCAAACCCTCTCCCACTGAGTCTGAATGCTCACCCTTACCAGGAAGGTAACTAATGTGTCTCCATCCAGATTCAATCCAAACAATGAAATCGAACATGGGGGCTTATTTACAATGCTCCTGCTGCACTTTTACGCCGCTGGAGCGTCACTTTTGAAATGCTCCAGAACCGCAGTGTGCCGTCCCATATTTACAACGCCACGCAAAGTCACCCTGCATGGCCTTTTATGGCCTTGTAAATATGGAGTAAGGCAATGCCTTACTCTGCGTGGAAGGGGCGTTCCATGGGTGTTGCTGTGGGTGTTCCCACACAACATCCATGATTTCTGACACTTCCCACATTTACAAAATAGCGTTAATCTGGGGAAAACGAACGCCTTCCCAAAGCAGGGGTAAGAAGGAGAAATGTTTACGTCTCCTAATTTTTTCCTCTTTCCACGTGTGCTGCATTCTGCAGCACACAAAGAACTAGGAAAACACCTCCTTTGAATGTTTCTGTGCAGGAATGTGTGCCTTCCTGCACAAAAACAATCATGCCAACAACACAGACGCCCTTGCACCATGGTGCAAGGGTGTCTGCATTGGCGCTCGACTGCAGTATGTGCGCCGGCGTTGGCAGAAAGGACAGGAATGTGCTGTATCTTCTAGATATTGTGCATTCCTGCCCTTTTCTTTTGACGTAGGGCAGTGCAGCTTTAAGGCTTGCGGCACTGCCCTAGGCCAAAATATTGTTAATATGCCCCATAGTTTTGCAGTTGCCAGTACCGAACCTTTAACACACTTCTCTTATCCAATATCTCCCATTTCTTGCTGAATGTCAGGATGCAGCATAGGGCGCTCTTGCCCGAGCATGCCAGGTCCAAGCGACGCACTACCCCCAGGCTCATTGGTGTGCATGTCTTCAGAAGGGGAGGGGATGGAAGATTGTGCGGGATCTTGGTGCTGCCTGGGCAGAAGCCTCACGTCTTAAAGCAATGCACTTCGTGATACACCTGAGTAAAAAACTGAAGGACTACATGTCTCACTAGCCCACAGGGCTGTCATAAGACTTCCTGAAAGTAGTGGCCATTTTGAAGCACAAAATATAAGTTCCTCGTGGTCAATAGCATCCTTGCTAGGTAATCGTCCTATATATTTGCTGCAGCTGGGTCCTGTTGCTGGAATCATTTTATATGCTCTTCCCTGAAGTCAATGAAGACATCTGGAAGTCAGAGAAGTATCTTGCAACATACAATTTTCATTTGTTTGTTTCCCAAGAAGTAATTCTTAGTGATTACAAACTCTATAGCACTTATTTGTTTCCAAAGGAGTCGTCCGTAGGAATTACACGTTCTTTGGCACTTATTTATTTCCCAAGGAGTTGCCCATAAGGATTACAAATTCCATATCACTTGTTTGTTTCTCAAGGATTCGTCCATAGACTCATTAACTCTATTTGAACAATTGCAAACTCCATTATAAGTATATGAGCACTAAAGTATTGTTGTATGGTATGCTGATATCAAAGATAGTGAATACACATTGGTTAGAAACTATGTATTCAGTACTCATGAATGCATTCACGTTACAATAATCCACTTGTCACCTTGAATGCAAACCAATCACAAACATATATTTCATGATTTTGAAGGTAGTTCTCATTGGTAAACACACTTATTGTAATCCTGATGATGATTTAGTTAATATATCAAAACATACATATATTTTAACTCAGAAGAAAAGCTGTATTTCAAATTGTAATCGAGTGGAAATACAGAGAGGGCCATCAGTTAAATCATAAAAATCTTGCAATATTCTTCTCCTTAATCTATCTGCAGCATATGATACTATTGATCAGACTACACTTATTCATCCTCTAAGGCCTCATTTTGAGTTATGTGTTAATCTAAATAAGGCTAAAATGATAGTTACCAGCCCCATGGGAATTATGAGGTGCATGGAAGTTCAGAAGAGCAGGAGCTTTTGGATCGGGTGCAGTATTCCTTATTCTCAGGGTAATTCTGCATTTGTGATCGTACTTTATGAGCATAAGGCACTATACCTGGAAATTCCTCTCCCTAGAATTATGGACTGTCCCTCATATCAGTAATTCTCATGGTGGCTGGGAATACCATGAACAACACCAGAGTTCTTGTAATGAGGCCCCTAAGTGGCAGACTAGATATTGAGTCTACTATCTTAGAGTAGATCAAAGCCTCTCTGACCAAAAGATGCCAATGAATCAAAATTGGTAAATCCTTATCTACACCTCCAGTCATGCCTGCAGTGCCCTCAGGTCTCTGTTCTGACTCTTTTACTATTTAACACAGACAATATGGAGTTCTATCTAAAGATTGAAGGCATTGAGAGCTCCGACTACCATTCCTCCCGCCTTACCAATATAGGCTCTTGGATGTCTAAGATGAAGATCTATGTTAATAAGGTTTCGTTTGTAGCAACTTGGTATACTGATTGCCTAGGAAGGAATGCCTGATACACAAGGAACTTAATACTTAATGGATCAAAGATGGCTGCCCCCATTGCAAATCTCGAGAGCAACCTATAGCACTCTTGGATATGCAAATTGTCTTGATTCCACTTTCGCGCTTCACCTAGTCTTATCATTACAGCTACAAAGCCTCACACAAACTGGCGCTCAGACTCTGCATGCACCTTTGACCTCCTCTGCAGGAAAGATGCAAGCACCCTTTAAGTTTGGAGGAATGCATTTCCATGCACTTCCACAATACACAGCTTAGAGTGTTCTACAGGTCATGGAAACCTCTACAAGTCTCGGTCTCTCCTGTTCTCCCACAACTTCACTTATGGAGTACCACAAGAATGGACAGATAAGCCTAAGGAATGAACCAGTTTACTTAGGATTACAAGTACAGCTAAGTTAATTAGGTGCATGAACAGTGTTTGCACCATCCACCACTTACCAGTTCTCATCAACTACCCAGCTGACACCTTGTACACACCCCCTTAGGACATTCCAAAATGGTAGTCTTTGAACCTGCTAATCCTAGATAACCTGCAAAATCATCAATGTGCTCAAGGACACCCCATGGGCTGATGATCTCTTCCACTCCTTTGTCAATAAGCCCATGTTCTCTGAAGTATTCAGTCTCTAACTTCTCATAGTGATGTCGTTAATCACCACAGGGTCCTCAGTCTCTTTACTAAAAACAGTGAAATACTCCCCCTCCTGAAAGCCATGAGCGATAAGTTACTAGCACTGCAATCACTGGCGTATATCGAACACACTGACCAGTCTCACCAGCTTCATTCACCCTAGCCTGGGGTTTGCTGTAGATGCAGCACTGTAACACCAACAATCCATGTCATCAAAGAAACCCTTCAAATCACAGACAACAGATACCAATAACTACTTGTTGTACTTGTTTTGTATGCATCATTCAGCGCCTAAGCCAACCGGGCACTTCCTAGGTTTTTCTCCGCTCAGAAGGACATTGATCACACCATACTAAAATATCTTCCCTTATTTCCCTCTCTGAGACACCAAGTTGTAAAAAATAGAGATTTCGAGGTCTCCACACTTGCTGTGAGCACTGACACCCTTGGGGTACAATTCTCTCACTTATCATCGTCAACCTATGCATGGAACCTATGGAAGCCATGCATTCTGACTGTGAAGTTGTCGACCAACAGTGGGCTACAAATTTACCCCGAGTGTCTCCAGTCAACCGTGTCCAACAGCTCCACTGTTGCCTCCCTTGCCACCATGCCAGTGCTTCAGAACCTAGTGTCAAATGGAAGCTAGACAATATGGCACCAGACTACATGGCACTAGACAGTTTGCCACGCCTCTCACCTGCAATTCAAAGTCATTAGACTTCTATATTTACTCCCAGCTCTCCTTTAATGTCCACATTAAGATTATGTGTACACAACCTGTTAGCAGAGGAGATCCTTCTGCAAAACCAAGTCAGTCTTCACTGCTACAAACCTTGGTCCACTGTTCAGGGATTGCTTATTCCATATAGAGAACCCATGCCAACATAGTTATCCCACTCAGTCTATCACTTATATTGAGATATGTAAGCTTGACAAAAAACAAAGGTTACAGGGGCGTTATAGTTAGGCTCAGACTTGTACAAAACCAGTGAAATTCAGCAGTTATAGTTACTTGAGCTAAGTATAACTTACGCCCCCACAATGTACTGCTTATGACCTCTCATATTACATCATTCATGACATGGTCAGTGACATCACTGATGTCATCACTGGTGACTTCTCAAATGACATTATCCAGTGATTGTGAGGGTTTTCTAAAGGTTTATGAGTGTTAAACATTATACTAAGGTACTACAAAAGTTAAATTAGTATACTTTGTGTACTACTAATGAGTAATACTATTTCTAACATATATTATGTGAGTGACTGTATGTATCTGTGTGTGAGTCGGTGTCTGAGTAACTGTTTCGATGTGTTAGTAGCTGTATGGGTGAAAAAGTGGGTGTGTGAGTATCTGTATGGGTGAATGGTGGAGTGAGTGGCTGTGTGAGCAACTGTATTGGTGAGTGAGTGGCTGTGTAAGTGGCTGTATGGGTGGGTGAGTGGCTGTATGGGCGGATAAGTGGGTGTGTGAATGGTTGTATAGTTGACTGAGTGGCTGTGTTCGTGACTCAGTGTGTAAGTGGCTGTGTGGGTGAGTGAGTGGCTGTTTGAGTGGGTGTTTGGTTAACTGAGTGAGTGTGGGAGTGGCTGTATTGAAGAGTGATTGTTGAGTGACTGGATGGGTGAGTGAGTAGACATGTTAGTGCTTGTATGGATGTGTGAATGGATATGGAAGTGGTTGTGTGGGTGTGTCACTGGCCTTGTTGAGAGGCTGTATGGGTGAGTAACTGGGTGTGTGAGTAGCTGTATTGGTGTGTGTGTGTGAGTGGCTGTATGGGTGAGTGAGTGAGTGACTGTATGGGTGAGTGAGTGGCTGTTTCAGTGCTGTATGGGTGAGTGAGTCGCTGTGTGAGTAGGTGTATGGTTAAGTGAGTGGCTGTATGTGTGGGTGAGTGGCTGTGTGAGTGGCTCTGTGGATGAGTTAGTGGGTGTGTAAGTAGTTGTATGGATGTGTGAATGGGTATGGAAGTGGTTGTGTGGTTGTGTCACTGGCTCTGTTGAGAGGCTGTATGGGTGAGTAAATGGGTGTGTGAGTAGCTGTATTGGTGAGCTACTGGATATGAGTGGCTATATGGGTGAGTGAGTGGCTGTGTGAGTGATTGTATGGGTGAGTGAGTGGCTGTGTGAGTAGTTGCATGGGTAAGTGAGTGGCTGTACGAGAGGTTGTGTGGGTATGTGAGTCACTGTGTAAGTGGTTCTGTGAATGAAGTCATCAGTGATGTCCTACAATGTGACACATGAATACTTCATCTCGTTCATGATTAGCCGACACTACAAAGAAACAAATTCCCCTCTGTCCACAGCCAGGGAGACTTTTACCCACAATATTATTGAATCTCTATGCACAGTCTCTTCAGGGGTTACTTCTGACAATAGGAGTAGATTTCTGCAACAATGCAGAAGACCCTCAGGATGTGCTCTTGCTGCTTAAAGTTTGCGAGCATTATCTGCTACAAATTAAACAGGTATTCCTGAAGGTTCAAATAGATGAAGTGTAGCAACCTGAGGGTAAATGACACTAAAACCGAGAGCCTACTGATTGCATCAAAGAGCAAACTCTAGAGGAATAAACCTTCTTAAGTTTCCAGTGCCAGAAGACCCTCGGGTTAACAGTGCGTTTAGAAATAATGTAGCATAATATAACATAACATTAAGTTAGGCAATGTTGTAATTTCCATAGTAGATAAAGTTGAGACATTAGGGGTTCTGCTATATTCTGACAAGTCTATGATAAAGCAAGTGGCCTACGCACATTACTACCTGAAGGTGTTGAGATGTATGTTTCTGTTTCTCACACAGTTCTATAGGGCATCCTTTCCCATAGCAATTATTGGCTCTAAAACAGCTCATTGAAATTGCCAATTGATCAGTTTTTCGAAGACGAAGCTGCAGAAGCTTCTGTTTATCCAGAATTCTGCGAAAGGTCATGTGACAAACATACCCAGGAGGTAACACATATCACTCACTCTAAGAAGGCTAGATTGGTTCCCAATTCAAGCGAGACATAAATATACAACCTAAATCACTCATATAACCATCTGTGGCGAAGTGCCTGACTATTGTAAAAGATGGCTTATGCCCTGAGCACACTTGAGTAAGATGGCAAGTGATTCCTCGCTGTACATAAAGTTAAAAGAGCTAGAGTGTGCGGCCTTTCTTTTATTTTACGGATCTGTACCAATTAAATTCCACCCAGTAGACCTTCATGAAATGACACCTCTGCCTTTGTTTAAGAAGCAAATAAGAATCACCTTACTTTAGTACTTGTCATCATCTTGGACATTCATTTAGTGGTCTGATGCACAGTTGGGTTTGTATCACACTATATAAGAAATCTCAGGATGTTGATGGTGACTGTCACCAGTGTACGGTGGCCATCCCTGGCACATGGTTGGCATTCCTAGCATGTGTTGGTGATGGGGGCATGTCAAACATGATATGTCCATGTGGCGAAATAGTACATGTGACTTCTTGACGAACATATTAGATTTACCTTTGGAAGTCAAGCTAGTATTTTTTCTAAATATGAAAAGCCAGCATTTGTGGGCGCAAACTGGGCACTTTCTGAAGGATCTTCCATACAGCTGAGCTAGAACTATGCTTCTAGTATCTGTACGGACGTTTTGTCTCAAAATGAAATAAGGAGAAGAACACAAGAAAGCTGATTTTACTTGAATGGCCTTTACAATGGTAATCTTTGGATACCGAAATTGAAATATATATATATTAATAGTTCACAATCAACCTATGTACTACACACTCCCTTTTTAGGTCTCGCCTGAGCCAGCGCGCATGCGCTTCCCTGCGAGGCTTCTAGTAAGGACTTTTAACTCAGACCACACGCTCGTGCGTGTGCTTTTTTTTTTCCTCACACGCTATTGGCCTTTGCGTGCGTCTTTCTAAGAAAGACAGCACGCAATTGGCCAAAGGCGGGTGCATGTCCCGCCTTCTCTCTCCCCTGGCCTAGGGAGCTCGGGAGCGAGCAGCAGCGCGGCCGGGTGCCAGCTGCATACCACACATTCCTTGCAGTGCGCGCGCACCGCGCTTGTCTATAATTGCTTTTGTGCTGCCTCACACGCTCTTCGGAAAAGCGCTTCTCTCTCGTGTGCTGTCATGCTTTTCTTAGTTCGGAATGACTCTGGGACGTACTTATGCTCACAGCGAGTGGACGTTTTGGGTTTAATAACCTGGGACAAATTGCGATGTAAACTGGCCGTCTCGTCAACGATGGAGTGCATCCTCTCTGCGGTGAGGGTGTTGATTGATCGGAGGGGGCGTGCGTGCTTTCGGAGTCTTGGCCTCCCCTTAGGCCAGACAGGAAGGAAGCTGCTGGGTCAGCGGAGGTTCAGTGCTCGCGGAAGCCACTGCCTGTGAGTTGCACAGGGCCGAGTCGGAGCTGTGCTGGCGGTACGTCCTCCTTCCGCAGAGGTCTGCTGTTCGGTTCCCGGCTTACCGGCGCTCTGATTCCCATCCGTGCCTCCTGCGCCTGACCCTGCGCTCTGATGCTCATCCGTGCACCCTGCGTGGTCTGACCCTGTGTTCTGATGCTCATCCGTGCACCCTGCTTCGGTCCCTGCGCTCTGATGCTCATCCGTGCCTCCTGCGTCTGACCCTGCGCTCTGATGCCCATCGTGCACCCTTTATCGGAACCTGCGCTCTGGTGCTCATCCGTGCTCCCTGAGGTGGGCCCTTCCTTGCGTGGCCCGCGGCTCCAGAGCGGAGCCCCTGGGTGTTATCGGGACTCTGGGAGCGGAGGAGCAGGTATCTATTCACCCCCTGGCACAGTTAACTCCGCTCTAGAGGGGGCGTCGGGGTATCTGCACACACTGCAAACGAACACGCTCACTGGCACTAGCGTGGGGGTCACCTTAGGACGAAGGTTTCTGGTTTGCTTGAAATAACTGCTGAGTAACCGCCTGGGTCTTCCACCGAACAGAGGGCGGTGGGCACCAACTAAGGCCCTTTCCAAGCGATAAAGGTGAGGTGGCGGGTATCTTCTCACTCCCCCCAATCCCCCCCCCTCGTTCCCTAGGCCCTGTTAGTAGCTGGTCGTGGGTTCTCCTCCCACGTCTAGTCTTCCGCCCCATTTTGCCTCCGCACGATTGTCCGTCGTGTCATATGGCACAGGAACCCCGCACAGCGCTGTCTCCTGGATTTCCTGCCGCTGGCCCTGTCCCGTTGGCCCGCCCTTTCATCCATTTCATCCTTGGGCTCAGTCCTTTCAGGCATTTCAGACTGTGGCTCTAGGCCAAGCCCGAGGCTTATCTGGCTCCGCAGATGCCGGGGCTTTTCCAGCTGCACAGCACTGTCAATGCACGGGGCTTCTTCAGGGGCCAGGAGTGCACTGGAAGATGGGCCTCAGAGCTGGGTGGTAGCGTGTGGGCCCGGGAGGGGGAGATGGGGTGGTACTTAGAGTGTAGGGAATGCCTCCTGGTTTGGCAGTAGGTTTCTGACTATTTCGCCGCTAGATTGGCCATTGACAGTTGATAAGCATTCATAATCGCCCCTTGGTTCAGTGGCACTTGTGAAACCAGTGGCGGTGGCATTTACACCAGCTTCACAAGAACCAGAAATGTGACCGCTTTGACCACTACAATCACCATAAACTGGTCCCCTCTTTGCTAGTTTTAGCAGAGAGGTTAGACAGTGAATCAGTAGGACTCAGAGCTCCGCTCAGACCCCGACAGTAGAGGCTGGTGTTGCCTTTGTGTAAAGGGTTCTTATGTTGAGAAAGAGGACGCTTGTGCTCTCAACCCGGCAGCTGTTTCGAGCACCAAATGTGTAATAACATACAGATAAGTGCCTTGGAAATATCTCCAGTGTGCACCGTACAACAGTTTCTCTCACTAAGACAACGGCACCAATATTGTACCATATACGGCCTATGAGGCTTTTATGTTTTTAGATTTTTTAAATCGGGCTCTTTCTCTCATCACTACCCACGTCAGATCTCTTAAATATGTTTGACAATTTTAAAGCGACATTTCGATTTGATGAGTTATTCAGTCAACCTTCCTGTCTTGTAGAAAGCTTCTTAAATATTGCTTCTGCACTTCAGTTCTTGAGCAGCGCTGTAATTCTTCATCCAGAGAGTGCCTTTAAACCGTGCCTTTAAACCTTTTCAAGTAGGTAGTCTTAGGATGAACACGTGCATTTAAAGGTTATTCTTTGGTATTTTCAAAAAAACGTTCTTTAAGTTCTAGGCTCTAAATACGAAAATTGTTTCGTGTGCTATTATTTCTGTCAAACTGAACAAATAATGGAACCGGGGAACAGAGAGATAAGGCGACCTGCCCAGGATCACACCATTTCGTGAGCGAGGATATAAGTATGAGAGCTTGGGGGCATATTATCAAGGGGCGGCGATAAATATCCCAAAGCGCGCTTAGCGCTTGCATATTTATCGCCGGCTATCTCTGGAATTTATCGCCCGGTTAGCGCGTTATTAACAACGCGCATCGCCGAGGCGATAAAAATTTCAGAGATAGCGTGGATATCGCCGTTTTCCATGTGGAAAACGGCGATATCCTAGATGATAGGGCCTGTGGTCTTAGCCACAGAATCCACCACCCATGTTAAGTATGCCTTAGTCAGGAATTTAACAGACGTTAAATTCCTGCGTTAAGGCATACTTAACGCAATTAAAATAATCGCTTCCCCGCATTGTAAATATCGCGAAGCTGCCTTCGCGATATTTACCCATGTTGTTTCCACAGACACGCCTACTTTGCATCTCATTATCGAAGCGAAGTCAGGCGTGCTGGAAACGGGAGCAAAATCAGCAAAACACGCGATAGCGTGTCTTTGCTGATAAGGCGATATAATTATCGCCGCTTTTCGGCCGAAAACGGCCGCAAAAGTGGCGATAATTGTTTATCGCCGCCTTGTTAATATGCCCCTGAATTCTTTCTCGTACTTAAGTTGTTTTCTTTCTTCTATGTTTTCATTTATTTCATGCTTCCCTTCCATCTTTTCGTTCCATTTCCTTTCACACAGCGCAAACCGGTTCAGCTGAAGGGTCCAGTGGGACCAGGGGTGGTACGTTATTTCTCTGCTGCACATGCTCCCCTCACGCTATATCCATTTACTTGCGTAGCACAGTGGGATTGTGACGCGCCCATGGGAAGGTTGTGTTGCGTCTGAAGGGCCACGAGGCTTCTAGCTGAATTATGGGCGCTAGTTTTCATCTATTTTCTACTCATTTCCCCTTTCCTATATATTAATTTATCTCCCTTTCGCACTTCCTCTGTCACCCTTTCTCTTCTTCTTTCTCTGCTCCTCCGTTTATCTCTTTCCACTCTTCCTCTCACCATTTCCCCTTGTCTCTTTGCTTCTCTTGTTTTTTATCTCTGTATCTAGTCTTCTGCCGTCTCTCTTTCTCTGTCTAGCCATCACCCAGGCACTCATCCTCTATTTCTTTTCATCCCTCCTGTGGTCACTCTCTTTGTAACACGCACTATCTGTTCCCCTCTCTCAGTTTCACTGCTTCTCTCTCTCGCTTCCTCTATCTCTATCTCTCGCTCAAGCACACACACACACACACACAATTTCTTTCCAAATGTCTCTTGCTAAACACTTAAAGGGTCCCAAAGGCGAGACCTATTGGCTATGCCAATGCTTGTTTCTTTTTGTATGCTAGCGCAGGCAGTGGGATTCAGCATCTGCCCCTGCCTTTTCCTCAACTATTGGCTAAATCTCAAGGGATGGGAGGGTCTCTCAACTCCAAGAAAAGCCTATTTACTCTTCTATTACAGACTGGGGGATGGGTTTGAGGTGTCAAATTAGTTCTTTTGAATCCCTTTCTAAGTTTCACAACTGACCACGAGGTTGGTACTTGCTGGAGTCATCTGTTAACTGCAACAGAGGACCAGTCCAGCAGATAAAGACCACACACCACATTGTGCAAACAGTGTCACTGTTGGTCTGCTAAGAACAATGCTCACTGTGTGGACAAGACTATGGACCCTTAATCGGAGCTTGACAGCTGATATAAGGGGCCATCCCATTTGCCGTGTGGAGAACAGATTGTAACTGAGAGATAGGAGTCCTTAAAATCTATGTGGAACATCCAGTCTAGACATTTTAAGCAATCTCTGAGATGGAAAATAGTCTCCTTGAAATGTCTGTAAAGTACAAACTGACTGATTTGCCGAAGTTTTTCTTTACTAGGAAGATACTGCATAGAAGCCCTGAGGAATCGAAGGTAGACATTTGTATTGCTCCCTTTGGTAAAAGATCGTTCATTTTTAGATATATTTGTAGAGAGTCTTGTGAGAATGATGGGGCAAATTTCAAGAGTGGAAGAGGTGTGGTTCAGCGGCCAGGGTGCCTGACTCCGGACCACAGGGTTCACGGTTCAATCCCTGGTGCCGGCGACAGGTTAGCCCAGCACCATGTGACTCTGGGCAATGGCTCGCTTAAACTTCCCGAGGGCCCCCAGCGCCGGGACACCTCTTCAGAGGTAGCTGTGCGCATTAGAAATGCTGATATTTCATTTCATTTCAAGCTTTTGCAAAGTTCTAATGAGATTGCCGATTTGGCATTGCCAATAAGACAAATTGTTTTGGATCCGGTTAGATAATTTGTAAGGATCAATAGTCAAAGCTCCTTTTACTTGTTCTGCCATTTCAAAGATCTTGATGATTGGCTCCAGTGTTTCCAGTATTTCCTGTTTTTTGGGATCCCTGTTGTAATTTGAAAAGAAAGTTTGAGGTCTATCTCAAGCGTGGAAAAAACCTGGTTAGTAATCATGGGATGAGGACAATTTTATTTTATTTCTGATGGCTTGTCTTTAGGGCTAGGGAATTTGGGTTCTGATAAAATACTTTCACATGAGGAATGGTGGACCAGTCAGTAAACATAGGTTGATAAAGTAATGACGGATCAAAGGGTGGTTCCCCCGAAAAGTCATCAATCTCTTTATGTGCATTTACATCCTTCTTTTCTTTAGGGAATTTTGAAAGTCTTAAAATTAAATCTTTATGAGGAACAAATCAATTTAGATTTGAGTCATACTGATAATCTGTATCAGAGTCTGGTGAATATTTTACCACATCTGAATCATCATTGGACAGACGCATACAAACTTCAGAATGTCTTAACTTTTGTTGTGTTCCACCTTCCTTATGGAGGGTCTCTTGCTGGGCATACTACCAAAATCCAAGTGGGATGAAACATCCTCAGTTTCAGATCCTTAACAGCAGATGTACTTGCTGTATCTATTGGCCCATGCTGTTCATAGTATATATGTTTTTGACTTTTAATAAACACAGATTTAAAAGGAAGATTCACAACATATGATTCTGGACTTTTTCCATTCTCTTTTTTGATTAATAATGTCTGTTCCACAAACAGACTAGGTCTGGCTCATTATTAACTCCTTAACACTTTTATAGTATGTCTTATTATTGCTTCCATAGATGCATTGACTGCAGATTTCACAAAGGTATTAACAAATTGTTTTAAATTGTCCTTGACTATCCCCTTACTAGTATCTACTTCCTCCTCAATATTTTCATGTTCATCCATGCTTAAATAAATATCAATATTTCCCACAATAGTCTAATGAGAGCAATGCATTTTTGTAAAATCACAATTAGATTTCCCAATTTAAAGCCAGTGTGGAAATGTAAACATGGAAAGTTGAAGTTGTTTTGCTTACAGTTGTGTTAGAGAGGCATACTCATTCTCAAAGCTGACACGCGTCAGAGGAGAGGAGCAGGACCTGGTATAAATGTAGCGCCTGCTCACTCAGGGGCAGATTTACAACTTCTGGCGCATCCCTGCAAATCAGCAGGGATGCGCCAGAATAGTTGCGACACGCAATTCTCTCCTTGCGCCACCACGGAAGCGCCGCATTTACAATGCGGCGCACCGTGGCGCAAGGAAAGGCCGATGCGTGTCGCATCCTGTGGCGCAAGGGCGGCGCATTGCTGGAGTCGTGTCGCAAGCGCGACGCAACTCCAGCAATGCTCGTGGGCCGCCCATACCTAACGTGGTGCGCCACTCCTTACGCCTGCTTGAAGCAGGCGTAAGGATTCGTCGCAGCGGCGTCGGAAAAGTGACTGAGTGAAATCTTGTAGATTTCACTCAGCCACTTTTGCGAGGCGTTCCTGCGCCGGAACGCCCCCCTGCTCCGGAACGCCCACATGAAACCTGGACGCAGGTTTCATGTGGCGCAGGGCTTACTACGTGACGCATCTCCCTAGATGCGTCACGTTGTAAATACCCCGCAGCATGGCGCTGGCTGTACGCCGCCGTTGCGTCACAGAAGTGACGCAACGGCGGCGCTAAAGTGGCGCAAGGGGCTTGTAAATCTGCCCCTCAGTAGGTATATGGGGGGACCCAACGGATAAACAGTTTTGTGGTCCTAGCAGGTTCTGACAAAACAATATAGGCTCAATGGAAAGAGTGCATGTTATAAATATTGGAAAACAATTTACATGGGTGCTGACGCATTTGATAAACACGCCGTCCAATTTGGTGAGAAACTTTCAATGCAAATGTCCAGTAATAAAACAGGAATATAATAGCATACAGAGCAAAGTGTTTTTAGAGGAATGGAAGACTGCGGAACTGACTGCCAGCAGCAAGAAAGTTGTAGCCTGGACTGCGGAGGGCTCTATATGGAGGTAATTAATGACAGTGGCGGCTAGCAACTACTACGAGTGGGGGGGGGGGAATATTACAGTAAATAAATAAATAAAAAGTTACTTACCGTGCAGCAGCCGTCATTCTTGCTCTTTGTGACGTCAGGTCTCCAGCCAACTCCCTTAATCAATCCTGGCGCTTCTCTCATGCTGTTAACCAGATTGGAGGAAGCAGCTTCTGTTGGCGCTCCCGAGGGCACTGGAGACCTGCACTTGCTCTCAACCCAGCTGTCTTAAGACAGCTGGGTTGAGAGGGCTAAAGTGCGCATGTCTGGCTGGTCATCACAATACGGCCGACCAAAGGGACATGCACACTTTAAACAATGCACAGGCAGACCTTTGCCCACCACTCCTCCCTGCTGCCACTCAGCAGGCCCCGCACCATCCTGTCACTTGGTTTTGGACGGAGTGACGAAAAATAAAATGGTAATGAATTAACTTCATTATCATTTTATTTTTCATCTCTGGGGACATTATAAAGGGGCAACTCTCCTCCGCTGTAATGGAGGAGCCTCCCCTGACTAATGAAGCACCTGAAATACCTATATTGGTAATTCAACACCATAGCCTGATGGGTGTTGTTATTTCCATAGTGTACTATATGTTTTTTTGTTCTATACTTTATAAAAACAGCATAATATGAGACTCTGGTCCTGACCTAACATTTCACCAGCTGGAACGCAATTTTATCTGAGCTTCATGAAGGTATGTGGATGATTGAAAATCATTAAGAAGGGATCCATTATCACATGCACAATCATGTACGACCTGATTATTGAAGGACTAGTGCGTTAGTTCTCCCAACCCCACTGACCAGCCCATTTAGTCTCCCACTGTGAGTGCGTTTCTTCAGACAGCTCTAAGTGTAATACTGTCTGTCAAGGTTACACTGACGCGTGTCAGACTGTCCTCACTAATAACCATAAAAAAGGAATGTGTGCGCACAAATTTCTCCACGGACCTGTCAAATACAATCCATCAGTAACATTTTCGACAAAGAATTTGATGTGCATATTTGTTCTTAATCTC
Source organism: Calotriton arnoldi (assembly GCA_963921515.1). NCBI lineage: Eukaryota > Metazoa > Chordata > Amphibia > Caudata > Salamandridae > Calotriton > Calotriton arnoldi. Next base: position 684,860 of record CAWUFW010001214.1, on the reverse strand, counting down.
TCTTTTTTCAGACTCTCATTGCAGCCTTTGTTTTGTTTGATGTTATAACTACCATTTGCATTTTTCTGCAGTTTTCCTCGAAGCACCACATTGCATCCGAAGTGGATTTACACACCCCTGTCCGAGACCCAATTCGGTCAAACAAGCAAACATAAGCAAACACAGGAGCCTGAAATAAAGGCATCTGCGAAGCTGTTTGTCTCGCGTCTGAGGGGTGAAGAAAACACTTGCTTTTATTCCCGATGTCGATGAAGGATGGATCCCTCAGGAGTGACGTTTAGGCAGTTATAAAAAATATATATATGCGTGTGTATATATATATATATATATGTTCACTTCACAAGGAAATTATAGCACGCACATAGGCAACAACACAATGGTATAGCACAAGGGGATTTATTACTCCATAAACCCCGTGTTAGAAATGGGGGTCTCTAGTTGGCAATGGCTGGCCACTGTCCAAGTAGGGACCCTTCTTCCTAAGTCAGAGTGAGAGGGCTACCCTCTTTAATACCCCTGCTCAACCCTGTGGTAACGTAGCACGAGCAGGTAGGCTTATCTCAGAGGCAGGGTGTGAAGCATTTATGACCATACACAGTAACACAGTGAGGAACACTACAAAGGGACACCACACAAGTAGTTATAAAAAATAAGTATCTTTATATAAAGGCAGATTTATCACAAGGCCAATAACTGTAAAAGCCACAATACTGTCAAAAATAGGATAGCTGTTGAAGGGCTGTCAAAAATAGTTCAAAGGTTGCAAAAATAAGGTTCAAGTTCAAAGCAGTGCTCTCTGCGACCCTTTCTTTCACAAAGTACCTGGGTTTAGTAGCAAAACCAACAAAATGTCGCAAATAAGCTGTAGCGATGATTCTCGGCACGCGAGGCCGGCGATGCGTTGAAATCCTTGCCGCAAGGGAGGATGATGCGCCGATCTGCGTGATGCGTGCGGAGACGATGCAACAAACTTCTGCACGCTGGACCGTCGATGCGATGACTTTCTTGCCGCGTGGGAGAAGTCGATGCGGCGATCCTGTTGCGCTGTGCGATCGTGTTGCGATGCGAAGACAAGACGCTCCGCGAGGGAGCGATGAAATTCGGTGCGATGCGATCAAAGTCCTCGCAGGGAGGAAGCAGGAGGCTGGTGGTGGAGTCTGATGTGCCTGAGACTCCAGCAGGAGGCTAGCTCTTTTCCTAGCCCTTGGGTAATTGCTTGTAACAAAAATAAAAGTTCTCTCAAGAGTTCCTCTTCCTCTTCTTCAAGGTCCAGTGGTCACTGCTGCAGGCCAGTGCAAGAAACAACACACAAGCACAGGGACAGTCACTTCCTGCAGATTCCTCCAGTAGCAGGGACAGAGTTTCCTCTCCAGATCCAAAAGCAATACCAATTGTAGGGGTTTGAGCACAGATATTTATACCCCAAAAGCCTTTGTTCTTAGAAGCTACCAGTCACTGAACCTAGCCAGAACCAGTTCTGCTCAGGCCTGGAGCACTTTGTTTACCAGGCTGCATCCTTCCTTTCAGAAAGAGGGGGTCTGCTAGCAGACACACAGTGGGATGTGGAGCCAGCATTCACCTTGCCAGGCACAGCCCTATTCAGGTCAAGGAGCCACCCCTCCCCACACTCTAAATGCAGATCTCTCTATTCAAACCAGGTCTGACTCAGCCTGTCCTGCCCCTCTAAAACCAGACAGCCAATACACATAACGGCAGAGCACACTGGAAGGCTTAGGCAAGAAAATACCTACTTTCTAAAAGTGGTATTTTCAAACACAGAATATAAAAATAAACTTCACTAAAAGATGTATTTTAATATTCTGAGCTCAGGCATACTAAATTCGTTTTTCTACCATGTCCCTGGGGTCAGTTAGGACTATAGAATGTAATAGTCAAACTGCCCATTCTTGCCTATGAGGAACAGGTAGCCTTACAGTAGTGAAAAACGAAATGGGGTGTAATTCACTACCAGGACATGCTACATACACCAAGGCATGTCCTACCTTACACATACAATGCACCCTACCATAGGGGTGACTTACAGGCTGCCAAGGGAAGGTTCAGGGGCTGGGAAGTGAGTGCACTTCACAGCCAAGATGGCAGTTCTGGACTGCACACAGACACTGCAGTGGCAGGTCTGAGACACACTTTACAAGCTGCTTCTGTGGGTGGCACACATCAGTGCTGCAGGTCCACCAGCAGCATTTGGTTTACCAGCCCTGGGCACACATAGGCCACACTACTAGGGACTAACAGGTAAACCAAATAAGCCAATCAGGGATATACCAATTCACATAGACATATTTACACAGGGAGCATTCGCGCTGTGACACTGAATGGCAGTGGCACAGCGCCCAGAGCATCTAACACCAGTAAAACAGAGGAGACAACAGCGAAAAATGGAAGGGAGACCCACGCCAATGGTGCCAGGTCTAACACACGTCCCCTCCAGCTGAAATGTGGGAAGAACTACCCATACCCTTGGAAGTTCTCATCGCTAAGGCGGAAAAATCTGGACAGACCATCAGCATTGGCGTGTTCTGTACCAGGGCGGTGTTCCACCGTGAAGTCCATACCCTGTAGGGAAATGGACCACCTCAACAACTTGGGATTCTCACCCTCATCTGCATCAACCATCTGAGGGGCCTGTGGTCTGTCTGAACCCGGAAGTGAGTCCCAAACAGGTAGGGTCTCAGCTTCTTCAGTGCCCAGACCACAGCAAATGCCTCACGCTCAATTGCACTCCACCTCTGTTCCCGTGGAAGTAACCTCCTACTGATGAAGGCTACAGGTTGGTCTAGTCCCTCCTCATTTATCTGTGACAGAACGGCCCCCACCCCATGCTCTGAAGCGTCTGTCTGGACAACAAATTCCTTAGCAAAATTGGGCGCCTGGAGTACGGGTGCTGTACACATAGCAGTTTTGAGGGCATCAAAGGCTTTCTGACAGGTGTCAGTCCAGTTCACAATCTTTGACCGCTTCTTGGAAGTCAGCTCAGTCAAGGGTGCAACAATGTTGCCATACCCCTTGACAAACCTCCTGTAATAACCCGTGAGTCCTAAGAAGGCCCTCACCTGGGTCTGGGTCCTTGGGGGCTCCCAAGCCAGGATGGTTTCAATCTTGGGCTGCAGGGGCGCCACCTGGCCGCTCCCCACCTGGTGTCCCAAGTACACCACAGAACCCTGCCCAATCTGGCACTTACTGGCCTTGATTGTGATGCCTGCTCTGCACAGCGCCATCAACACTTCCCAGAGGTGGCGCAAGTGGTCCTCCCAGGAGGAACTAAACACTGCAATGTCATCCAGGTAGGCGGCACTGAAAGCCTCCAGCCCAACCAACACCTGGTTGACCAATCTCTGAAAGGTGGCAGGGGCATTCTTCATCCCAAAGGGCATCACACGGAACTGGTAGTGCCCATCTGGTGTGGAGAATGCTGACCTCTCCTTTGCCCCATCAGTTAAGGCGATCTGCCAGTACCCAGACGTCAGATCAAACGTGCTGAGGTACCGGGCAGCCCCTAACCGGTCTATGAGCTCATCAGCTCTGTGGATGGGGTGCGCGTCGGTCTTGGTGACTGAATTGAGACCTCGGTAGTCCACACAGAACCTAAGTTCAGGAGTGGCACCAGGCGTCGCAGCTTTTGGTACCAAGACCACGGGGCTGGACCAGGGGCTGCTAGAGGACTCAACCACCCCTAGGGCGAACATTTTGGAGACCTCCTTCTTAATGCAAGCCCTGACCCTGTCAGTCACCCTGTAAGCCTTGTGCTTGACAGGAGAACTGTCCCCGGTATCCACCTCATGGACGCACCAATCAGTGACACCAGGTACCAGGGAGAACAAATCAGAAAATTGCCCCAACAGGTGGTGACAATCTCTCTGCTGCTCAGGGGTCAGTGTGGTGGAGAGGATCCCACCCTCCACTGACCCATCCTTCTCTTCTGCACACAGGAGGTCAGGGAGAGGCTCACTCTCCTCCTCAACCCCATCATCTGTGGCAAGAAGCATGCCCACTTCAGACCTCTCAAAGTGGGGCTTTAGGCGGTTCACATGCAGGACCCGCAAGGGGTTCCTGGGAGACTGAAAGTCCACCAAGTAGGTAACTGGACTTTTGCGCTCCACAACCTCAAATGGACCGGTCCACTTATCTTGGAGCACACAAGGCTCCACTGGGGCCAGTACCCAAACCTTCTGACCAGGTTGAAATTCGACCAGAGTGGCATTCTGGTCGTGCCAACGTTTCATTTCTTCCTGGCTGGCTTCCAGATTTGCCTCAGCAATCTTTCTGAAACGCCGAGTCTGGTTCCTGAAGGCCAACATGTAGATAAATACATCTTGGGGAGGTTTCCTGGGAGATTGCTCCCAGCCTTCCTTGACCAGACTCAGAGGTCCTCTAAACGGGTGGCCATAGAGGAGTTCAAAGGGACTGAACCCTAAGGACTTCTGTGGCACCTCACGGTAGGCAAACAACAGGCATGGCAAGAGGACGTCCCACTTACGCCTCAGGGGCTCTTCTAGGCCCATGATCATGCCCTTCAAGGTCCGGTTGAACCTTTCAACCAGACCATTACCTTGGGGGTGGTAAGGAGTGGGGAACTTATACGTTACCCCACACTCCTTCCACAGAGACTTCATGTACTGGGAGATGAAGTTGGCCCCCCTGTCAGACACCACCTCTCTGGGGAATCCCACACGGGAGAAAATCCCCATCAGTGCACGTCCCACCACGGGGGCCGTCACTGTCCTGAGCGGGATGGCTTCAGGGTACCGGGTGGCATGGTCCACCAAGACCAGGATGAACCTGTTGCCCATGGCTGTCTTGGGGTCCAGAGGCCCCACAATGTCAATGCCCACTCGCTCGAATGGGGTACTCACAACTGGAAAGGGCTGGAGTGGGGCCTTGATCTTCCCCCACTCTTCCCACTTGCCTGGCAAGTCTCACAGGTCCTGCAATGAGTGTCTGAACTCTTGTGCATCTGGGGCCAATAAAAGTGGGCGGCCAGCCTCTCAAAGGTCTTGGCCTGCCCCAGATGTCCTGCCAATGGAATGTCATGAGCCAACCCCAGTAGGAAGGTTCTGAAGCACTCGGGTACCACCAGCACACGGGCTGACCCTGGCTCAGCAACCTTAGGCTCGCTATACAGGAGACTGTTCTCCCAATAAATCAGATGTGAACCAGACATGTCACCTTCTGCCTGGACTGGAGCCTGTCGCCGCATACCCTCAAGAGAGGGGCAAACTCTCTGCTGCTCACAAAATTCCTCCCTGGTGGGTCCCCCTTCCGGCTGCCAATGGGTCAGCTCAGGCAGGTCCCCCAGTTCGGTGATCTGCTCCCCGGTAGGCTCCAGGGCATCCCCTTCAGGGTCTGCTCCTTCCTGCGCTGTGGGAACCAAGGGGGTCGGCTTCCCGCACCCCCTACCCCTTCTCTCTAAGGCAGGGATCTGGGCCATACTCTCAGGCTCCAGATCCTTCTCAACACCCTCCTTGGCTGCCATGGACCGAGTGGTAGCACACGCCCACTCAGGCAGACCCAACATCTCTAAGTGAGCCTTCCTCTCCACCGTAGCCCACGGGGAGTCCTCTAAATCATTGCCCAGCAGACAGTCTACAGGCATGGCGGGCCTCACAGCTACCTGAAGAGTTCCTGAGACCCCCCACTCAAAGGGAACCTGAGCCACCTCACATTGGCTCTCTGAGTTGTCTGCGGACACTACTGGGTAGAATGCATGGGGGACAACCTGCTCTTTGGACACCAACCGGGAGCTGACAGCAGTTACACTGGCCCCTGTGTCTCTTAGAGCCTCCACCATATGGCCATTGATGGTCACCCACTGCCTGTATTTTTAGTGTTAGCAGGCAGTGCAGGCTTGGGGACCATCTCAAAGTCCCCTAATGAGACAAGGGTCAACTCTACGGGATCCCACCCCTCTTGGGCACCCATCTCCTCCTCTCCCAGGGCTACACTAGCAATCTGGCGGGGTGGTGCACGGGGTGGTGCACTGGCCCCCTTTGGGGGCACTGGGGATCAAAATATCTGTGGCCCACTTGACCACAGTTGTAACAAGTGGGGGCCCCTGGGAACAGGCCTACCTGTTGGGGGCCCTGTCCTCCTTTCTTGGGGGGCTGGGACACCACTGCTTGGTTCCCTGGGGGATTACTTTGGGGCCCTCGGTGGAACTCCCTCTGTTGACCCTTGTCCCCCCCACTCCTCTGCTGGGGACCCTGCCCACCTTTGGCGACGTCTCCCACTGGACCCTTGCGGACCCGGGTGCTTTCCGCCTCCTCAGCAAGCTTTCTAGGGTTAGTCAGCTTGCAATCAATTAGGTGCTGGCGTAGCTCAGGAAAACAATTACTAGATAAATGCTCCCATGCAATCAAATCATAAAACTGCGCAAAAGTTTCTACTTTGCTACCTTTTACCCAGCGTTCCATGGCTCTGCAAAAAAAGGACACATATTCAACCCACGTGGTACCCTCCAGCTTCTTGCAGACCCTAAACCTCTGCCTATACATCTCAGGGGTCAAACCATAGCGGGTCATCAACGCTTCCTTCATGTGGGCATAAACCATCCTACTTTCTGGGGGCAGGTCCAACAAGGTATCCCTCCCCTCACTCACAAAGCGTCCCCACAACCCCGCTCCCCAATCCTTCTCAGGGACCCGGTGGGACACCATGGCTAACTCATAAGCGGCAAACCATTGCCCAATATCTTCACTTTTGTGGAAATCCTTAATAACCTCCTTGGGAATATACACCCTACTCTCAGGGTGCACTACAGGTACGCTGCCACCAGAGGGGAGATTTCCATACTCTTAGCTTTAATCTCCAACTCCCTCAATACTCTCTCATGCTCAAGCTTCATTCTCATAATCTCTATTTCTAGCTTCTTGTTCTCTAGGTCCCGGTGACCATCCATTTTAAGCTTAGCCATCTCCATATTATGCCGCCTATCTCTCTCCCTGTCCTCCAGCTCTTCTGGGGACAGACCCTTAGCGGACACACTAGAGCCCGGGTTGGAAAGGGCTGGATCTCCTACTAAGTCTACTACATCGCCCTGTTGCTCTCCTGCATTCTCTCCCACCTCCACAAGCTCTCCTATATCCTTAGGGGCATCCCTGGCTTCTAGCCAGGCCTTCAGCGCCTTGTAATACTCCGCCCTTCTAGTGAGACCTGTGATAGGGACTGTGAATTGCTTGCAAAAAAATTTGAGCTGCTTGGCATTGTAGGTTTCTATTTTCTCTTCTTCCCAGGAGAGATCCTCTGAGGCATTGGATCTGGGCTTGCCCATTGTAGAAATAACTGGTAATATCAATAAAGGACAGAAGAAAACTTCTCAAAAAAATGTAAGCGGGTGAAAAATCACCGGCAATATCAATCACAATATAGGATCCAAAAACTCTCAGAAATGTGCGCGGGTGAAAAATCACCGGCAATATCAATCACAATATAGGATCCCAAAACTCTCAGAAATGTGCGCGGGTGAAAAATCACCGGCAATATCAATTACAATAGGGGATCCAAAAACTTTCAAAAAATGGGTGCGGGTGAAAAATCACCGGCAATATCAATCACAATATAGGATCCCAAAAACTCTCAGAAAATGTGTGCGGGTGAAAAATCACCGGCAATATCAATTACAATATAGGATCCAAAAAAACTCTCAAAAATGTATGCGGTACGTTATGGTCTGCACTCACTAGTAGTGTACACTATAATTACTGTATGTGATCATAAATGCAAGTCCAGATCCTCACCGCTGACCACCAATGTTAGAAATGGGGGTCTCTAGTTGGCAATGGAAGGCCACTGTCCAAGTAGGGACCCTTCTTCCTAAGTCAGAGTGAGAGGGCTACCCTATTTAATACCCCTGCTCAACCCTGTGGTAACGTAGCACGAGTAGGTAGGCTTATCTCAGAGGCAGGGTGTGAAGCATTTATGACCATACACAGTAACACAGTGAGGAACACTACAAAGGGACACCACACAAGTAGTTATAAAAAATAAGTATCTTTATATAAAGGCAGATTTATCACAAGACCAATAACTGTAAAAGCCACAATACTGTCAAAAATAGGATAGCTGTTGAAGGGCTGTCAAAAATAGTTCAAAGGTTGCAAAAATAAGGTTCAAGTTCAAAGCAGTGGTCTCTGCGACCCTTTCTTTCACAAAGTAACTGGGTTTAGTAGCAAAACCAACAAAATGTCGCAAATAAGCTGTGGCGATGATTCTCGGCACGCGAGGCCGGCGATGCGTTGAAATCCTTGCGGCAAGGGAGGATGATGCGCCGATCTGCGTGATGCGTGCGGAGACGATGCGACAAACTTCTGCACGCTGGACCGTCGATGCGATGACTTTCTTGCCGCGTGGGAGAAGTCGATGCGGCGATCCTGTTGCGCTGTGCGATCGTGTTGCGATGCGAAGACAAGACGCTCCGCGAGGGAGCGACGAAATTCGGTGCAATGCGATCAAAGTGGCGGACGCACGGCGTCCGCACGGCGATGTCTCGAAGCGGTGATTTCTTTAAGGGTTGCGAGTGCGCGGCGACAGCAGCGCGATGATCTTTCCAGCGCGTCTCGGCTGCAGCGGCTCGCAAAGGGGCGTCAGCGATGATTTCGTGTTGCGGGCCCTCGGCGGCAGTAGCGCGATGATTTTCCCAGCGCTCTCGACTACAGCGGCCCGCAAAGATGCGTTAGCGTCGATTTCCCACACTCTCTTCTCTGATGCAAACTAGAGGCCCTGGAACTCACAGGAGCCTCATCAGCAGTTAGCAGTCCTCGCAGGGAGGAAGGAGGAGGTTGGTGGTGGAGTCTGATGTGCCTGAGACTCCAGCAGGAGGCTAGCTCTTTTCCTAGCCCTTGGGTAATTGCTTGTAACAAAAATAAAAGTTCTCTCAAGAGTTCCTCTTCCTCTTCTTCAAGGTCCAGTGGTCACTGCTGCAGGCCAGTGCAAGAAACAACACACAAGCACAGGGACAGTCACTTCCTCCAGATTCCTCCAGTGGCACGGACAGAGTTTCCTCTCCAGATCCAAAAGCAATACCAATTGTAGGGGTTTGAGCACAGATATTTATACCCCAAAAGCCTTTGTTCTTAGAAGCTACCAGTCACTGAACCTAGCCAGAACCAGTTCTGCTCAGGCCTGGAGCACTTTGTTTACCAGGCTGCATCTTTCCTTTCAGAAAGAGGGGTCTGCTAGCAGACACACAGTGGGAGGTGGAGCCAGCATTCACCTTGCCAGGCACAGCCCTATTCAGGTCAAGGAGCCACCCCTCCCCACACTCTAAATACAGATCTCTCTATTCAACCCAGGTCTGACTCAGCCTGTCCTGCCCCTCTAAAACCAGACAGCCAATACACATAACGGCAGAGCACACTGGAAGGCTTAGGCAAGAAAATACCTACTTTCTAAAAGTGGTATTTTCAAACACAGAATATAAAAATAAACTTCACTAAAAGATGTATTTTAATATTCTGAGCTCAGGCATACTAAATTCGTTTTTCTACCATGTCCCTGGGGTCAGTTAGGACTATAGAATGTAATAGTCAAACTGCCCATTCTAGCCTATGAGGAACAGGTAGCCTTACAGTAGTGAAAAACGAAATGGGGTGTAATTCACTACCAGGACATGCTACATACACCAAGGCATGTCCTACCTTACACATACAATGCACCCTACCATAGGGGTGACTTACAGGCTGCCAAGGGAAGGTTCAGGGGCTGGGAAGTGAGTGCACTTCACAGCCAAGATGGCAGTTCTGGACTGCACACAGACACTGCAGTGGCAGGTCTGAGACACACTTTACAAGCTGCTTCTGTGGGTGGCACACATCAGTGCTGCAGGCCCACCAGCAGCATTTGGTTTACCAGCCCTGGGCACACATAGGCCACACTACTAGGGACTAACAGGTAAACTAAATAATCCAATCAGGGATATACCAATTCACATAGACATATTTACACAGGGAGCATTCGCGCTGTGACACTGAATGGCAGTGGCACAGCGCCCAGAGCATCTAACACCAGTAAAACAGAGGAGACAACAGCGAAAAATGGAAGGGAGACCCACGCCAATGGTGCCAGGTCTAACACCCCGCGTTACGCGTTTTGGTCCTCATACGGCCTTGATCACAAACAGAGTGAAGTGTAGAGCGATTTACATATGCCTGCTGCAGAAATCGACATAGGACTAAAACGTCAAGTGACACAGTAAATGCGGCGGCCATCTTCTTATGTACATACACAGCAATTCTGATAGTGCTCAGATGACGCACATGGACTGCTTCCGCCTTGAAGAGAGCATCCCCACAAAAAACAGTATTCATACAAAACCCATTGAAATGCAAAATGCATGTTCAACATTGCTCCTTATATATTAACTAATATACTGCAGGGAGTCTACTAGTTAAGTAAAACCCATTCGAAAGGCACCTTGAGGAAGGAAATGCAGGTAATGACATAGTGTCAGTGAGCCACCTCAGAGTCAAAACATGTATCAAAGGGCTGTGGATGAACATGTATTCACACTAGTGGTGTATGTTCACAGCGAGGCAGGCCTGTAGATTACATATCACTCTACATACAGAAAAAATATACATAAATGAGAAGTGTACATAAACAAAAAATCCCAAGGAAACAATCGGGACACAAAAGTTGTCCCTTATATCAAAAGTGTAAAACCAAAATGGAGAGTTCCTTATCTGTGCAATGAAGAACATCAAGTGGATATATCCTGAAGAAAAGGGTAGGGAACCTAGCAAAATCAGCAGACCAATTCGACGGGTCCCTTCCTTCCCTCCTGTAAGAGATAGATAAAATGATAAATGAGTAATAGTAGTAGTGGCCAAAATGTGGCATCATGAAGGTCAAATATCTACATGTATCTGTAATACTCTCGATCTAAAGGGAAGGTGCGAAAAAGGTGCAATTATAAGACAGTCAAGAGATCTTTTCTGTATGTAGAGCGATATGTAATCTACAGGCCTGCCTCGCTGTGAACACTCACTTCATCTGTTGTCTGAAAAGTGTCCAGGTGATTCGTCAAGCAGGGGTCAAGAAAAAGTAGGGGGGGTCCCAAAACAAGTTTTCCCCATGCAATTTGTCATAGGGATTTTAGACACGACTACAGCCTGAACTGCTGAACAGAATTACATAAAATTTGGCAGAGAGCTAGATCTTAGTCCAGAAGGATCTCTTTTAGTAATTTGGTGTAAATCTGTTCAGTAGTTTTTTAAGTAATTAAAAAAAAACATGTATGCTTATCTAGGGACGTGGAGGGTCTGCAGATCCAACAGATATCATGCTGAGATCTGATTGGCTGCCAACACTTCAACCAGGAAGTGGTGGCAGCCATCTTGGGGCTCAGGACTCGGCCTGAATCCCAAGAAAAACGTTAAAAAAAACACAAGGGGACAGGGTAGGATTAGCCTGACCCCCTGGGCCTGGTGGTGGGCTCCCACAGGGACCCCACCGGGGGCCAAAATCGTTTTTTTATTTTTAAATTGTGTTGCGTATTTGCAGAGGATCCTCGGCAAAATGGAAATAAAAGAACAAGCAAGCGCCTAGCTTTTTACATTGGTGTTCAGCGGTGATGAATAGAACTTGTCTTTGTGCAGCTTAAGGCTCCTCTGAGTCCCATGCCTGTCACTACCACCTGCTTTGAGAGGGTGGGCATCAACACTCATGGGCCCCTGGACCCCAAAACTGCCTTGGGCAGCAGGTTAATCCTGGTCTTGTGTGGAAATCCCAGGTGGGGAAAGATGCGTCGCAGAGTTTTTATAGTAACGAAGCTTGATCTTGCTAGTTTGTCCACTTGGGCATTCATTGATAGCTTGGAGTCCATGGTAATTCTGAGGTTTCTTACTTCTTTAGATCCCTTAGGTGGTGTTCCCAGATCGTCAGGCCAGGTGGCGAGTGGGTCATAATTTTTCCAATTGCCACATGTGAGTATTTCCGTTTTGGAAGCATTCCATTTGAGATGGCTCCATGTCATCCACTAATCAACGACTGAGGCAACTGAAATTTTGTGAGTTTCCAACGTCTTTGGGGATTTCCAGTTTAAGGTGTATTTGTGTGTCATCTGCAGTTATAGCATGTGAGGTGAAATTGATTGATCAGTGCCGGTAATGCCTTCATGTAGATGTTGAAAAGCAAGGGTGAGATGATAGAGCCTTGAGGGACCCCTGCTTTTGTCAAGTACGATTTGGTTGAGAAAGGGGGGGTATGGATGATATTTGTTCTGTTTTGAAGGTAGGATGTGATCCAGTCGAGAGCAGTACTCTCTATACCAGCTTCGTAGAGCCTTTGTATTAGAGTGTGTGAGAGTGTATATGCTGTCCACTAATGTAAGTGGGCACCTTGCACCAGTCCAGACAACCCTTATGGTGATTTAAGAGGTCTCAGACAACCTTAGAAAGCTATCCAAGTGATAGCTGTGGAAGCAGCCTTCAGGCTTAGTCTTGAAGGAGTGTAAAGCAGCTTGTTTTACCAGAATGCAATCTTATAGTTTAGATTAAATGAAAGAGAACCACACAATGTAATTATAAAAATATGAATTTATTGTATAATACTCTCTAGTACGTTCCAGTATCTCCCACACGGAGATATACACAAAGCACGCAATACTATAGCAAAGAAATCACGGTAAATAGCACTAATACACAGTGGGCCCCATGGGGGGACCAAACCATATACTAAAAAAGTGGTATAAGAACCACGACTCAAGTCAGGACAATGTCGAGAGGACGTAGAATTGCTGGGACCCCAAGGAACCACCCAAGGTGAGTAGATAGGGACCCCACGGAGAGCGTGTACAGTGTGAGTACACGACCGCGTGCTTCGTAGAAGTCTATGTGCAAGTCGCGGTTGGATTTTTAAAGATTAGGGACCTTTCCCAGAGGACTTCGAGGAAACCCTGTGGAAGACAGAAGGTTGGAGAGCCACCCCACCCGTGGATACCAAAGTACCCAAGTTACCTAACCCAGGGAAGCCGGGTGCATAGGTGTGAAGTGGCGTCGGAAACCGCCGTCGAACCCAATGGAGGACTACGAAGAAGAGCCGCTGCTGGAAGAGGAGAAAGTGTCAGTTGGAATCCAAATGTGGATTCTCATCGAGGAGTACCTGAAAGCAGAGGGGACAGAGTCTGGGTCACTTGAGAGTGACCAGGGGCTCGGTAGACGAATGCCCATCGATGTCGGGTGCTTCAGGATAGTTGACGGTGTCCTTGACTCTGCAGCTGCGTGGACCAGGCGACGTTGAGGACAACCAGGCACCAGATGCAAGCTGTCCCACGAAGGATGTCGAGTGCTGAGGGGGTCGGTATCCGGCGGGAGCACCAACAAGCCTTGGCAAAAGCAACCCACGCAGGAAGTCAAGGAAGTGTACGGTTCGGACCAGCAAAGTCCAGAGGACTCACCACAAGCAGGGGAGTCAGGGCAGGCCCAGAGCAATCAGGGGAGCCCAAGGAAATTAAAGATGACCCTCAATTGGACCCACAGGCCAGAGGCACAGGAGTCGCAAGAGGACCTCGGGCAGTTTCACAAAACAACAGGCCACGGAGCACACGGTGCGAGGTAGGTGAAGATCCTTGTATGAAACGGTGCCAGAGGTTGGGGCTACTCGGGGCCCAATGCACTTGTCACAGGATTGCCAACAAGCACATGCACTTGCAAAAGTACACGGTGCACAGGGGTTCGGGTATTGCAGCCCCCATGAGGGATTCTGACCTCAAACTTGGTGAGAGGGCCTCAAGGGATGTAGAAACCCACCTCCTGTGTTGCTGAGCCTTTCAGAGTCCGGAAGAGCTTGGGATCAGCAGACCGGTCAGCAGTGTTGCGGTGCCTGCGAATGCAGGGGAGTGACTCCTTCACTCCAAGGGAGATTATCTTCAGGTGTCTTGGATGCTCCACAGGTCCTAGACGGATCCAGTACGGTGCACAGGCACAGACGATGCAGCAGACTGAGAGGGAGACGAAGTCAGGCCCAAACGAAGTCCAGAGTGCCCAGACGGTCGAAGTGCAATGGTTTCAGTTCTGAATCTTGTCCACGACTAAGCTAAAGTCCTACAACCAGGTAAGCCCTTAAGTACCCACGGGAGAGGTTTGGAAAGATTCAGGGGACCCTCCCAGGGGAGGATCTGGACAGGGGGGAGGTTACTCCCATGTCCTTTGTCCAGTTTCACGCCAGAGCGGGAGCCAACGGCTCCCAGGGCTGGTTTGAACTGGACTATGCACAGGGACACTAAATGTGCCCCTCCTGCAGGTTTTCAGGCGCTGGCAAGCGCACCCACCCAGCCCAAATACACTAAATCCTGTGTGGGAGGTGGTCACTTCTCCCTGTGACAGGATGCCTATTGTTCTGCCTTCCCCTGCTCGAACTTGGCTCAGCAGCAGGAGGTCAGAAATGTGTCTCTGGTCGGCAGCAGCCATTTTGTGCTGTCCGGAGCTAGAAGGCTGGTACCGGGAACACCGAGGGCCCCATGAAGGGCCTTCCTGGTGGGTGGAATTATACCTCCCACAACGGTTACTGATGTGGGGGTATGATTTCAACATGTTTGACACCAAACACGATAGGGTTGGCTGCAGCCGTTTTTGAGATGGTCATCACGCGGTCGCGTAATGCCCCTTTATATTAGTATATGGCTGCTTCACTGACAACCCGGGAGAATGGACTCCGTAGGCTGCAGGGGTGTCCTGCTCATGCAGGGGCACCCTCTTACTTAGAACCAAGCACCCCGCCCTCAGGATTGTAAAGGCCTGCTACAGGGGTGACTTGTAGGTTTTAAGTGCAGTGACCCTTAGATATAGGAAACCTATATCTTAAGTAAGTGGTGCATGCACCGACTTACACAGGCTGCAATGGCAGGCCTGTAGTTCCTGTAGTTTTGAATGGTCTCTCATGGGTGGCATAATACATGCTGCAGCCCATGGGAGACCTCTGGGTGGGGTACCTATGCCCTGGGTACATGGGTATCATATACTAGGTACTGACAAGGGTACCCCAGTATCCAATCTGGGGTGTACCTAGGTACATACATAACGGTTTAGGGAGAAAGCAGATACACTGGGGTCCTGATTAGCAGGATCCCAGGCAGACTAGTCAAAAAACAGCTTAGCACTAGGTAAAAAGTGGGGGTACACATTATTATTATTATTTAAGAGTTTTATATAGCGCTAGCCAGACCCGAAGGTATCAGAGCGCTTTACAACATATATCGTGATGCAATCAGTTATACAGTATTACAATAAACAGCATTGTCTTGTGTCGATTCTTGTTCAGGCGGTCTAGGGAGCGAGTCAAAACACAGGCGCTGGAGAACTTTCTTGTTGAAGTGTCTATGTTCTGCGCTGGGCAGGATTCCTTTGGTGGTAGAGGTCTGTCACATTGTGAGGCATCTCTCCATTCAGATGAGATCGGTTGAGGAAGAGGTCTTTGAGCTGGCTTTTGAAGTTTACGAAGGAGGTATTAGTCCTGATGTGTACTGGTAAGGAGTTCCAGATTTTGGGTGCATTTCCCGAGAAGGAGCGAGACAGAGTTTTTTGTTTGCGAGTTTTTGGTGGAATGAGAAGAAGAGTGTTCCCACATGCAGAGGGAACCTATCTTCCTACAGAGTGTCATGGTCAACTGTGTCAAAGGCAGCTGAGAGGTCCAAGAGGAGTAGTGCAGCAACCCCGTTCCAGTCAACTGTGTTCTTAAGGTCTTCCCAGATGGCAATGAGGGCAGATTCATTGCCTCTTCCTAGGTGGAATCCTGTTTGGAAGTCTGAAAGTATGGAATTAGCTTCAGTGAATTGTGGCATGTGGGCGAATGCTGCTCTTTCTATCAGTTTGCCTAGGAAAGGTTCATTTGTAATTGGTCTGTAGTTGTCGGGGTTAAGAGGGTATAGGTTTGTTTTCCTTAGTAATGGGCACACGTATGACAATTTTTAGGTCTTCTGGAAATATTCCCGTAGTTAAGAAATTGTTGATGATTCTTCTTCCTGGTGTGGCAGTACAGGTAGTTAGAAGAATTTTCTTGAAGATTTGTGGTGGACATGGGTCAGAAGGGCTGCTAAGAGCCCTGCTTGCTTTGACCAGATCCATAAATTCATTGTGTGATATTTGTTGGAAGAAATGCAGAGGCTGGGTTAGCCTACTCTTGGAGGTTTTTTTGGAAAAGGGTCGGTGCTGGTGCTTGTCCTGTGTTTTAAATAGGAGTCCAACTTCTCTGCTTTGGTTGTGTAATGATTTGCCAGTTTGTTTGTGCATTCTTGATTAATGGGATGAGTTCCTTCTAGGCAATTTGGTTTACTGAACTTTGGTGAGAATTTTATAGAATTCTTTATTTGCACATTTAGCATTTTGAATTCTGTCTGAATTGTATCTTTTTTACTTTTTTCATTGTTGACTTGTATAATCTATTAAGTTTCTGTAGGTGAAGTTTGTCTTGATTTGTTTTTGTTTTGAGCCAGGCGCATTGCAGCTTTCTAATTTGCTGTTTTATCTCTTTTAGCTCTGTATTTCTCCAACGTTCCTGTTTTCTTTTGTCCTGTTTTGTTGTTCTTAGTGGTATTAGGATATCAAAAGCTTCCTGTAGCACTCAAGGTTTTTGAACGGAATTTATGGTCCCTAGATCTGAATTGGATGTTAGTTGTGTTTCTAAGTGTTCAAAATTGAGTTTGTTCCACAGTCAATAGGTGGATGCATGTAAGGTTGTTTTAGGTGTGTTGCTTGGTGTTGTTTTATGTTGGAAAGCAAGCAAATGGTGGTCTGACCATGTGACTGGAGTAATCGTTTGAAAGGTAACTAGTTATATGTATGCGAAAATGACATATAGGATGTGTCCAGTGTTGTGTGTGGATTTGTTGACGATTTGATGTAGGTTCTGTGCATCTAGGCCAGTGATGATAGTTTTCGGATGAGGCATATTGGGTTTGTCAACCAAAATGTTTAGGTCACCAAGAAGGCATAGGCTGGAGTGTAGTTTTATCAGGTTTGAAACTGTGTCTAGAAGTGTGTTTGGGGATATTGCATTGCTAGGTGGAGGTCTGTACTTATATATTATGATTAGGGCTCCCGGTTTTCCGTTTAAACGGATTTTTACATATAAATACAGACGGAAAACAAGTTTTCCTTTATCTGTATTTATATATAAAAACGGGAAAATGCTAGTACATTTTGCCGCGCTGCTGTGCTCCAGCAGACCAGCCTACAGTAACACAAAACGCTTTTGTTGATGCTCCAGCTCCGCTCCGCCCCTCGAGTGAGGTCTTCATTGACATCAATAGAATCACACCCCCAACCATCTGGTGTCTCCCCCTCCTTAGATGGTTAAGAGGTGTCAGCCCGGGCTTCCCGTGCACACACACAGCCGCACCCGAGTACTTCACAGGTCTTTGAAAGACCATTTACTTGTTAATGAGGCTTTGTTGTTCTTTCGCCCCTTCTTAGAGCCCCTGCCTCTTCACTCTGCCGATTGCCCGACCACCGCTGGACCATTCACTGACATGTTCAACCTGCTGTGAACAGGAGGAAACCGTCGCATATTTCTCCTTAGAATCGGACAACAACATAAGGAATTGGCCATGCGTTCCGTGTCCATTTCGATTTTCTCTATTCCACAGACAAATTCATAATTTATAGTTTTGGATGGAGAACACCAGCCGGAATCCGAGAGTCTGGCCCCAGGTATCCCCGCACGAAAGCCTACCAACCTTATAACGAGGGCCTGAGGCTCCCTGGGGGCACACCACACACAACCTAATGCAAAATAGAGGTTGAGACCGTCGTTATGTATGTCTTAGCAGAGCATCCTTGCAAAGCAGGAACACATGAACCATCTCCGCCAGACACAGGTGGCAAGAAGTCGAAGCAAACAGATCGGGAACAGGATTAACAATTCAGTTCCAGTGAGAGATCGAATTTCCATAAGTACTGCAAACTTGCAAACTTTCAAGAACTTTAAAATACACGCCCTCCCAAAACTCTCCTGTGTGCAATAACGAGCCTGGTTTGCTGAGCGGAACTAAGAGAAAAGTGTCCCGAGCTGACAGGGGAAAAACATGCCAGTTTGCTGAAGAATTATCCCGCCCCCCCGGAAATTTTTATTTGCTCCCCCACCCCGAAAATACAAACAATAAATACATAACTAAATAAAGCAAGACAGAGTGGTCGCAAAGTGGCCAGATTGATTTTATTTACACTCAACACATTAGCGCCACCTTACAGAGTTTGCCAGTGAAGCGCTACTTTTCTTTTCATGTCGTTTGCTTTTCAAGCAAAAACACTCATTGATTTCTGAATAATGAGTGTAAAAGCGTTAAGTTGTATTCCCTATGAGTGTTTGCTTTTTTTCCAGTATGTTGTTACTTTTTTTTCAGGCAGCATATTACTGTAGTCTTTAAACATGCCTATTTTAAAGTGGAATACTCTGCTAAAACATTTTCTATTGATTTAAGGCTGAAAATGAATGATTATGAGTAAAATAAAGTGCCGCAAAAATGCCGCTAAATTTCCATATTTGTGCCGCTAAATTTCCATATTTGTGCCGCTAAATTTGCTAATCCATGCCACAATATCCTGGGGGGTCTGTCTAGTGCATAATTTGAATTGAATTGCTTCCAGGTGTTTATAGCGGGGCACAATTGGGCTGTAGCTGAAGGCAGTGTGAGTTTCTCTCAGTGGGGCAGTATGGTGTTCAGTGGGGAAGAGGATGTGGCACTCTGCGGATGACAGAAACTGCAAGGCTCTGAGACTAATGGCTTGTCATAGCACTTTTAAGCATATTTGGGACATTCTGCAAATGGCAAAGTCTTCAGATGAATGTATAGTGTTGACCAATAACAACCGAGCGCATGTGTGCATTGTCAATTTAAATAAATGTGGAAAAATACTAGCTGTAGCGTCGTCATTTGCTTGTGGCAAAAATAAATGTGGATAAATACAGAAAAAATGCCCAAAAAATAAATATGGATAAATACAGACGGAAATGCCAAAAAAATAAATACCATAAAACCGGGAGCCCTAATTATGATTTCCTTATCTTTCTCTATTAAATACTTCCATTTTTGTACATCATTTGTGTGATGATTTAACACTGCTATTGGAGAGATGCTGCACTTCTCTTCTTTTGTTATGTATAATTTCTGCAATAAAAGCAGAGCAGTTTGGAAAAAGAGGAACGTTTATCTGCCACTACTGGCCTCCAGTTTACCCTCTATTTTGTGTTACATTCCAGAGTTTCTCAATTGTGTTTTTTAATACCACAAATGGCTGTTTTACCCTGACCCACCTGTATGTCTAAACATTTTGATTTTAAAAGAGGTGGACTTTTGAGAGGGATAGAGTAAAAGATGAAGCCAGGAGAAAGAGACCAGGACTACAAAGCAATCACAACCGGCAAAACCCTCCCCAACTCCACCTCCGGCTGACATACTCATAACCTCCTGTGTCCATCAGCACACAGCCTGGACAGCAAAAAGAAAAATACAAAAACAGAGGCCATCTCCATTTATCCACCCAGGATCTCGAACGACATCCCTTAGAACCTTAATCCAGCTCCAATTTAGTAAAGGGCTGAAAACATTATCTCTTTAAAGAAGAATACATTACGATGAAGTAACGGTCCATTTTTTATCTCAACCCAATTTCCCCTCAAATCACCTTTTGACTGTATCCTTGACATTGACCCTGTACAATGCTCTAATGTTTTTTGGGTAGGTTCCCACTGCACGAATTCCACATAGATACAAAAATACATGCAAAACATAAATTCAGTGGGTCTGATAAGGAGAGCATGCACATTTGCTAAAGGCCCCCTTTAGGGGTATGGCAGCAGGGGTCATCCCAATTACCAGGGCTAAAAGGAGGCTCTCCAGCTCCCTTACTAATTCATGGACCCTCATTGGAGGGTCAGCAATTGACATCAGAAGATATCTGAATCTATATGGCAGTCACAGGGGAGGGTTACTAGATCTCCTGAATGATCACTGGTGTCCCAGATGATCTGGTAGAGGAGGTTCCTCCATCCTATGCAAAATGCACTTACCTGCTGTTGTCATGAATCCTGCAGTTCATGCTCTTCGGGCTCATGTCTAGGGTCGTTGAAGGGGTCATATCTAGGGTTGTGTTGAAGGCTCGTGGTCACATTACTTAGACTCCACAACACAAGCTTAGTATGGGCCAGCCTTGGAGACTGTGGCTGTTGCCCATTGGCGGCTGGTGAGGTATAGGAGGGTGGAGTCACAAGGTCACACAAAACAGCTCCTCTGGGGTTAGGTGGAAAGAGCCAGAGCATTCCAGAAAAGCTGGAACATTCTGGAAGAAACCAGAAGATTCTGGACACATCAGTGAGTTAGAGCTGGGAAGATTTAAGCACCAGTCACAGCATTACCCTGTACCTGACAAATAAAGTTGATTAGTTCTTTGTTCCTATCACACAGTTCGCACCGCTTTTGTTCCCTGCTCCTTTTTTGTTTTGCTGCCCTTCAGTTCCCTTTGGGTGGTTACCTTTCCTTCCACAGATCCTGAGCTTTGCTTGCTGCCATTCCAGAATTTCTGCTCCAACTTCAAACACTTCAAGTCATCCTGGATCCTGGCATCTGTACTATAGGCGGCCAACCTTCGTATACGGTTCAAGGACAGTATTGTGGTCGTCTGGAGGCTAATAACAGACCCCCCCACTTCCATACCCTGGTAAGCGATTCTACTGATACTCTCAAGACATTGTATCTTTTTGTATACAAGTACGTTTAGATTATTCATACCTTGTTTTATAGGATTACGTGGGTTACCAGTCAACCTGTTGCAAACAGAAGGTTTTTACTGCATGCCTTCCACCAGCCAGTTCTCTGAAGATTAGCAGGCCAAGGCGCATATGTAGTGTTTCTTTTCTGTCTATCTCCCTTCCCCTTTTTCCACCCAGTCCAGTCACATCAGATTCTGGAGCTCATGACAGATCTTATTTGACTGGAAGGGGAGGTAGTGGGGTTATCATCAGAGTCCCCGGTCTGAATTCCAGTGAACTCCTAACAAAGTAGTGTTCAGGTCTGTCATTAGTCAATATCTTTCCATTTTAGTAAAATTACACATATAATATACTTACTTTTAGGGGTTTTCAGCCATCCATCTTCATTTGTTGGTCTGTTGCTGTTTCATTCACACTTTTATTCCATCTACTACAGCATGGGGCAATGGGTCAGCCCACTTCAACCAATGACAAACCTCACTGTGAGTTACAACATCTTGCTGTTTCACATAGAGCACCTCCTCACATTAAGTAGCTCCCTTTAGTCTCAGGGACTTCTATGGCAATGAGTGTTTTTTAAACAATAAAATACTTTTGTCTTTAGTAATTTCTTAAATTGGTGAGGACCCCAAAGCTTCTCCAACAATAAAGTTGTACAAAACAAATTGACAAACACCAGGCCTTTTGGCTTTAAGAATGCTTGTTTTATATGGCTCTCAGTCCCCTCACCTGCACTTCATGGAGCTTTCCACCCCAATAAATTAATCCATGTTTTCCCCTCTCTCTGAACTGCTCTTAGTCTGGTGCTGTCACTCAAGTTTACACCTCAAGTCTGTCAGACTGTCCTCACCATTAACCATAAAAAGGAATGTGTCCTTGCAGAGACATGGAGGTTGCTTTATCGACTTGTCAGATGCAATCCATCAAATAGACCAGCTGCAGGCACCCTTGGATAATTATTTCCAATAAGTACTTTGATTCTATGTCAGGACCGGAGGCTTCAGATTATGCATTACTTTCTCCATTTTATTGCTCAGCAGCCCAACAAAAGACAATATATCACGATACAAACAAGACTACAAATCCCATGAGTCTTTTGTTTGTGAACAGTTTAACTAAATGAACCATAGAGTCCAACATATAAAACATCCATCCAGGAAAAGCACTTCCTCTTTCTATGCTGCTCAGCAGCCAGATAAGTGCTTTTTCTTGATGAATGTTTATATTGTGGAAATAATGTTTAATAATGTTTAGTACTGTTTAATGGTACTTACGAGCGAATTGATCGCTCCTGAGACCCACTACTGGCTTTTTGCGCGGGTGCTCCAATCCAGGGTCTCAGTTCGCTCCGTTTGTGGCGCAGAGGTTTAAGGCCCCTAGGGCCGTGACGTGATCGATGTGCCTCAGCCACTGGGTTTTGAGCGTGTCCACCGCTCATTGATAATAACCCTTGGACGTTTAGGGGATATTTTCTCACGGAGGCCTTCGTTCGGCCCTGAAGACGCGCGGGGGCAGAGCGTATCTTCCCTGGGCCGCGTCTCTGTTCGTTGCGGTCACGGGTGCAGTTGCACGTTGGGTCCGCTAGGGGCGCAGTGCACTGAACGCATTCCGGACATTCTTGGAGTGTTTTCTCCGTGCGCCTCGTCGGCACTGCTTCACTTGGAAGGGATATGCTGCCATTTTATGACGAGCGCGCGGAGATCACACTCCTCGGTAGTCGTTTCACCTTGGAGGGAACGTTGTGTCCCACAGTGAGTTTCTTGTGCTCCTGCCAAGCAGTTTTTCCCGCGGAGCAGTTCCCCATCAGCCCATTGTAATTAGAGTGCACGTGTTGTGTATAAGTGAATCCCTGCCACAGTACAGAACATAGGGTCAGATAACAGGGCCCTTTTTTCAGTATCAACTGGTAATGTCTACCTGTCGGGCACTTTAGAACTTATTCCCCTACAGCACCTCCACCTACACAGTGTAGCAATAACTTACCTGATCTCCATGGCAGGCTCTGGACAGGAATATTGGGGGGCGGAGGACGAGGACCAGCCTCTCCTCCCTATCCACATGGAGCTCGTTATCGCTATTGACGTCTCTCTCCAAAAAGCTATTTGTGCGGCCTTACAACCCCTGAGTAGGCAAATCGTTCAATTGACGGCCCGGCGCAATGTTACACCCCCGCAAGGGGAAGGGGGGGACAGACCCCCAGTGAGGACACTCAGGGTGCCCGCAAGGGTGAACGAAAGGCAAAATCTAGCATTATGGCCGGTGCCAGCACCCCCCAGGTGGATGCGTTTGAAAGACTGCGCAAAGCCTTTTTAAGAGAGCGCCTAGAAATCCTGCAGGAACCAAATTTCCAGCCTGGACCAACCCCCGATGATGATGATACCTACTCTCCGCAGGAGGTAGATGATAATACCGGGGAGGACTCCGAAAATCCGGACAAGGACTCTGGTGAAGAACCAGGCCCGAGTAGACCTTGGCGACCGGAAGGCAGCGCCAAACGTCCCAGGCTGGAGGACCAGGGGGCAGATACTCACGACGCAGGGGACTGCCAGGATCTTTTGGACCCTGATGAGATCTATCATCCCCGCTCTGCCGACTGGTTTCCCCCCACCAAGGTGGCGAAGTACGTGGCTTCACGGATTGGGAAGCCAATGGACAAAGAGGTCAGGGGACGCCTGAGGGCGAAGTGCCCAAGACCGTCTCTGACCGGCAAAGTGGCTTGCACTCCGGATATAGACGGCAAGATGGCAACTTTTGTCACCAAGTTCATCAAGGATCCGAAGAAAGGTTTGGATCGGTCCTGGAGGTCGTGCCAGGACAAGGTCTTAGATATCCTAGGACCTGTCACGAAGATTCTTGACATGGCAGAAGCGGCTCGGGACTCAGGCGAGCTGATTGATCCATTATTCTCTCCAGCTGGGCTCAACGCGCATAAGCTTCCTGGGGAACGCAAACTGCGCGTTATCGACGGAGCGACGCCGCTCTCTGTTAATTAAAATAGATCCCAAACTGGGAGAATTGGCCACCACGGAGGCCGGACCAGAGGCAAACGGAGGATTGTTTGGAGATCCGTTTATTAAGGAGCTCACAAAGTTTGTGACAACCTTTTCATCTCTGGATTATGCTCACCAATCTATTCGAGAAGTATTTAATCAAAAGGTTTTTGGCGGGGCCGGTAGAGGCAGGGGGCGCTCCTCCGGCCGAGGGTACAACAACCCCCATAAGTTCCAGACTCGAAGATCCATGCAAAGGCATGACCATAAAAAGTACGGCGGTTTCTACCCCACCAGGGGCAACGGTCGTGGCCATGGACCGCTCAAAAACACTTCACGATCCCCACTCCAAAATCTATATGTATACGGTAAATCCCAAGATGTCTTAATGTATTCCTTACCCAACCTTTCATATTTGCCTGCTTGCATTTGTGTGAGGCAATACTGAAACTGAAAAGTAGTCACAGGTTGTGTGATTTTGCCATGAATAAGCCATTCTGTAGCTGGTTTTTCTGCCACTGTGAATGGTAACTTTTCCAGTTTTTCAATGCTCAGCACTGTATACTTTGCTCCTCTTTGTGCCAGTTCGATCTGTTTATCAGTTAGATTGTATTCTGCAAACAGAGCCGATGTGTTGATGAAACGCCAAGGCACATAGCCCGCACGCAAAGATTGCAGCGTCCAGCTTAATAACACAATAGAACGTAATTGAGATTGGCCTTGCTGTAACATCGCCAAATCTTGTTCTAGTATGTCGATAGCAGAGGATACAATGCCATCCAATGAATATATTCTGGAGGACAAAGTTGTTAACCCATTGTCGACCACAGTGAGTGTTTTCTCTAAATTAATATGATCAAGTTCACGTATTCGTTCTGCGGCCTCCATCTGTGACACTTTCCATGCTTCATTATAGGCAGCATAAATGCCGGCATATATGAAACGTTTTTGACGCGGTTTTCTTGGTCCAAGCAAGAATTCCCTAAGGTCTGCGTCTTCTTTAAGTAAGGATAAGTGTTGTTTCACATCCTGTAGTGTAGATTTCTGAAGCCAATTGAGGCATAATTTTCCTACACTGTATGTTGTTACTACCCCCGGATGCTGTCTTTGGACGTATCTTGGGTCTGGCCTATGAATAGTAAAGCCCTGAGTTTTATTCAGGAATCTTTCCTGACAGTTGTTCGTGTCTGTGGGCCAGATCAACCATTTTTTCCAATTAGGATTAGATCTGTTGAGTTGTAGTATATTGTCAACTGTCACCACTGCTTGTGTATTATTATCACTGGCAGGTGTTGGTACAGAAGGTGTTTTCATCTCTTTGATCTTGGCTAGTCCAAGACAAGATGTTTGTTGGACAGTTTCATTCAAAAACATTATTTGTTCAGGGATGATGCAGGCTCTAAATAAAGCTTCTATCCCCTGCACTTGCCAATCTTTAGTACCCCAGACAGTTTTTGTGTCTATTGTGTCTTTCCATAAGTCGAAACCCTGTCTAGACAGTTGGGCAATAAATAATGCAGAATAAATCTGTTTTGTATTTGTTAACATAATTTTCAGTCCTGTTTTGTTTACATTTATGTAGTAAAACGCTTCTGGATCAGATGTATTGTAACCTGAAAAATATGGAAACTTGTTGGCAAATGTTTTTGAACTACCTTGTGGTGGTGTAGGACAATGCTCCCATTGGTTAAACATAAACACATTTCTAGGATAAGCAGATTTATGCAAATAATGATGACCATAGTGGTTATAGCAATACAGCTCTTCATAGTCTGATGAACCCTCTAAATATTCATTTTTAGAAAATGCAGCAGATTTTTCTAGATCAAACATTATGTCATTAACAGTCTCAAAGTCCCAATCATCAGAATAGGTACTGGACGAAATTAGATCACTTAGTGAAATTTTAAACAAATGTGGAATGTTCAATTGTTCAGTCGGGCCGAAGATTTCAAAATCTGTTTTGTCCCACACTATACCATCCTGTATAGGAACAGCTGTGATGTTCACTGATGACAAGTCTCTTGCTTCACGATGGGAAGATTTATGAGGTTTCAAAAGTACGTTCACGTCTTTTCCTTCAGTATTCACATGGATGTATCTGCCACTTATAAGCACGCTCACAGTTGTAACCAAAGCTAGCCAGAGCAGGAAAACAAATAGTCAGATGTAATCCAGAGTTCAATCCATGGAGAAACCAAATAAGTCTTTTTCAGAAAGTGAAGAAAGTCTTGTACTTGCTGCTTGAATTTCATTGATGCTGGCGTCGTTTCAGGTTCACTCGGATCTTCTGAGAACGTATCAAAGTTAATGAAATAGCCAGAAGCAGTTCTGTCAATTGTTGGAATTGCATCAGGATTTGTAGAAATCGCTGGAACCAGTTGATCACGTGCTACATTGGTGTAGACAGGTGTATTTGGACGAACTGTTACTTGATTTTCAAGAGGGATGAGTTCCATAGCGTTGTTGCTTAGTCCTCCATCTGTTACAGCTGAATTCTCGATTGTTATCAGTCTTTCAGTCTGAACCTCTTGGATAGTAGCGAGAGGAGTGCGTCTGCTACTAGGTCGGAGTCCACGAGGCCTACTATTTAGTATTGGCCACATACTGTGGTTTGATGGGTCGATGGACACAAATCTTTTCTCCTTTCTTCCAGCAAGGGGCGGCAGAAGTACTGTTCTTGTTCCTTGAACTGCTAGGACAGGTACTGGTTGTCTGTAAGAAGGTCCAAATTCCTTCTTGTCCGCAATCTTTTCTCTGACTAGATCCCCAACTTTTGGAATCCAGACAGGCCTTGCTGGGACCGCCGGTTTTTCCCCAGTGGTGGTTGGCTGTAGGAATACGTTGCTTTGTTTCGTTCTTAACTCATTCAGTTCCTGTAAAACAGCCAAACGATCTTTGATATCAAACGTTTTATTTTCCACCACTGTGCCTACGTCATCGAGATCTGGTACCCACATTCTTGTCCCAAATAGGACCTCATATGGAGTGAACCCCCCTAGAGAACTTCTTGGCAGATTGTTTAATGAGCGTTGGACCCCATGAAGATATTTGACCCACCCGTCACCCGAACCTAATACCCTAGCTGTTATAGACTGCTTTATGTCCCGGTTTTTCCTTTCCACAACCGAATTTCCCTCAGGATGGAATGGAGAGGAGTACCGCAATGCAATGCCCAGACTGGCAATGGCTTCTTTGTAAGCCCGAGAGCTAAACGCAGGGCCCTGGTCAGAATGTAGCTTGCCTATTACCTATGTGCCGATAAAGACTCGCAAATCTTTTATAACAGTTCGAGCGTCAGCCGAGCGCTGAGGCCATATCCATAGGAACCTTGATTCAGTATTTGTGGGATTGCATTTGTCCAGAAGAACGCATGCGCGTAGATAGTCTAATGCTGTCTAACAGTGGTGTCTGCACTGGGCTGCTACATTTGTAGCATGGTGTCTGGTGGCTTTCCCGCTGTAACTTACAGCCTATGCAGTTGTTGATGAAGATGTGTATTTCTGTATTCATCCCAGGCCACCAGTACATCTCTTTTAACGTCAAAATTGTTTTAGAGATCCCTTGATGTGACAGACACTCACCCAAATGTGTTTCATAAATCAAGGCTGCTCTACGTTCCATGTTTGGAATTACCCAATCCCCCACTCCAGGGATTCGAGCAAAAGGAACGTTGTTCGCATCAATTACATAAGAGTACTTGAGTGGAAACTTTTTTGATAATGCTGCACCACTGCCTTTGCTTGTAGCATTGACAGCCAACATTATCTCACTGTCTATTTTTGTTTTTGAACGAGTGATCGCAGCTACGGAAGCCGTCTGAACAGCCCCCTTTGCGGCTTCGTCAGCCAATGAATTCCCTGCAACGTGAACGCCATCACGTTGATGACTCAGTGTGTGGATCACGTGAGCCTTTGGTAGTTCCTTTTTAACTGAACTACTTGTTCCCAAAGCATTTTGTGCTTTATTGTGCCACCTTTCGCATCTTTGAATCCATTTTCAAGCCAGTTTTGTATATATTCATTATACGACTGAACACAGTAAAAGGAATCGCACACTATCAGTGTGGGGAATTCTCGATCTGTACTTTCAAGTGCCAGTTTGAATGCTTGTAGTTCAGCTCGCTGAGCTGTACAATCTCCTAGAGATTGAGTTTTTGTGACCATAGATCTGAAGATGCCATCTCGCATGCGACCTTTAACGATTGCACACGCTGCACTGTAAGCTTGCTTACTCCCTGTTGCGGGTTGTACGGATCCGTCAGTGTAAATTATGAATTCGTACTGATCGAGAGGCAGAATTTCAGTAGGCAGAGGACATTCTTGTTCATATTGCAGGAATGCTTGTGTTTTTAAATCAGGATCAAAACATATTCAACATCTGTTGC
This sequence comes from Calotriton arnoldi, assembly GCA_963921515.1. Lineage (NCBI taxonomy): Eukaryota > Metazoa > Chordata > Amphibia > Caudata > Salamandridae > Calotriton > Calotriton arnoldi. Next base: position 656,765 of record CAWUFW010001214.1, on the reverse strand, counting down.
AGCAAGAGAATTAACCCATTGTATCCATCTTGGATGTAATGCTTTAGCATTTGGAATGCTTGCTTTTGTGACCGCTTCTAAAGCCGGTACTGGGGTTACAACAATAATGCGTTTCCCTTGGGCTAAGGCTCTTTCTTTTGCTACAGCGGTTTGAACTGCTGTTAGAATTTTTTCAGTTGAACTGAAGCACATTTCCGCTTGTGTGTACAAATGAGATTTGTATGCAATTGGTATTTTCTCACCCTCGTTGAAGGTTAAGTAGGTGAATCCATATTGACCCGAAATTATTCGGATCACCAAATTGCGTTGACTTACGCGTATTTGTAAGTGATTTGTTGCTAACATGTTAGCCTGGAGTGAACGCAAGATTTCTGTGTGTTCGTTTGTCCAATTTGTGATTGAAAAATCAGGTTTGATTAATGCGTAGAGAGGTTTAACCCTTTCTGCGTAATTTAGAATGTATGTTCTTCCAAAGTTTAGGAAACCCAGGATGGATTGTAAGTTTTTTAGCGTTTTTGGAGGTTGGAGCAGCGCACACTTTTCTAAAAAGTTAGCTGCCAAGCTCTTGCCTTCACTTGAAAGCTCATATCCTAGAAATAGGACATTGAGATGGGCAATTCAGGACTTTTTAAAGTTGAACTTGTAGCCCTCAGAGGCGAAGCCCAGTATAATGGTGCTCACCCTGTTCAAGTGTTTGTCCAGGTCATCGTCCCTCAGATAGATGTCATCGACATAGGACAATGCCTCATTGTCATAAATTTGTAGTAACTCCGTTACCCTCGCTGAGAATAAACCTGGGCTGTTCTTGAACCCTTGTGGGAGTCGACAAAAGTGACGCTGGGTCCCCATTATGGAGAATGCTGTTAAGTACCTGCTTTCAGGTGCTATGTTTTGACAAAAGAAACCATTTGAGATGTCTAATGTTGTTTTGTATTTTTTACGCACAATGTTATTCATTAATGCTGTGCTATGTGCATTTTGCACTGCAAAGGTTTTAGAACAAGTGTTTAGGTGTCTGTAATCCAAAACTAGACGATATGTATTGTCTGGTTTGGAGACAGGAAACAAAGGATTGTTCATTGAGGAGGTGCATGTTTCAATCACCCCTTGGTATTCAAGTTGATCTAAGATCTCCTGACCTGTTTTTTAGCTTCTTGCTTTATTGGATACTGCCTTTGTGCAGTTGGTTCATGTTTCAGATGTATTTTATGGTGAGGTGAGTCCTCATTCCATCCTACATGATTTTTATATAATGCTGGGGCCTGGGCTACTGCCCATTTCCTGGCATATGTATATTTTAGATGAATTGGAATATGGTTGGAGAAGGCAGGCATAATAATGTCCTCGCCGTGTGGGCACTCCCTGACAAATTGTGGTGGCCAGTCTTTTTCTGCTAGAAGTATGTCATAGCCCCTTGATAGTCTTTCCCAAAAAGTGCTTTCACCTGTCTAGGTATGTCTCCCTCCATCCGGAGTGTTATTTCATTTAACTTTTGTGGAGTACTAACCCTGGTGTCCACAGTCTCAACTGTAATGTACTCATAAAAGTCCACTATCTCCAGAAGTTCCTTCAGGTTCTGGCGAGCTATTGTGACTTCTGCTGCACTGTCCAGCATTGTCTGAGCCCATTCTCCGTTCTTGAGTTGTGTTCTCAGTATTCTCGGCATGTCTGATCTTCAGACCTGCTACTTTCTTTTTGGAGAATTGAGGTTTTGTTTTGTTTTTTGTAGCGTGTTTTTCTTCTTTGGATTTCACGCGTTCTTCTCTATGTTCTGATCATCCTCTTCTTTCCGAAGTCTGTGATGAGATCTGAAAGGGACAAGAGGAACGTGTATCAGTATCTTGATACCTGTCAGGTTTTCTCAAATTATCCCTATTCCTGAGGTTATACCTCCTTTCAGAGGGCTCCTTTTGAGGAGACCTACCTCGGGATTGAGAATGTTTCTCGTTTGAATTTTGTTTATTAGTCTCCCACTTCTTTTTAGAAGATGTAGGAGTTTGTTTAATAGAGTCCTTCTCAGGACTTTCAGATAGTTTCGGTTCACTGGTCTTCCACCCAAACTATCTCTGCCTAATTCTGCATAAGATTGTTCAATTATTCTGGGTAGTTCAGTTTGATGTTCTGTAACATCGAATTCCCTTAATTTTTGGTGGATCGCCACTGCTGCTGCCTCCCCTTTAATATTAGATAATATTATTGTTGAGACCTGGTCGAAATTTTTCAGTAATTTCATACCTAAATTTAGAGCAGGCTCTGCCCCGTATTCGTTTTGAATTTGTTTCAGGACATCTGGGATTACCGCAATTGACGGAATGCCATGTGTTTTAGTATAGATGGCAGCAAAGACTGAGCCCCAAGTGGTGCAGTCTTCCAGTTGTGGTGTGATCCCCATCGGTAAACTTATTGTTAGTATTCTGTGTTTCTCATATGGGCTAGTATTTGGAAATACTGCTTCGATTTGAGTAATTTTTGAGCTATCCAGAATGGAATTTGCTCACGTTTTGTGGGCATTTTACCAATGACTGCGTATAGAGTCTGTGGTGTACTTTTTAGTGTATTCCCCTGTTGGGGAGTTGGATTTGGAAGTGTCAGTGGTTGCTGGACTGTGAAAGTCTGCATGACATATTGGACCAGTTGTCTGTAGATTTTTATTAATACTTGTAGTTGAACAAGTAATTCCTCGTCTGACATCTCTTCAATGTCAGGATGAGGTGTGTAGCCGGCTAGAATCGGCCATGTTGCTCCTGGTCTACCTAGTGGACCGAGCCTGGTAATGTTTTTGTGATGTTTTAGGGTGTCTTTAAACCAGAGCTGATGCTCCTGGAATGTTAATGGAATTTCAATATCCTCGAAAGGAATATATTCCCCTGGTGGATCATCTTCTTTGTAGAAGTGAAACATGTGTGTTACTGGATTGGATTCAGGAAATATTACCCATGAATAGAATACCTCTGTCTGAAAGGATTCGTGTGCCTGTATCACGAAAACTGCTCTACCACCTCTTGGTGGTAGGCCATGTTTCATGAGTTTTAGAGTGATGGCTCTTCTTAAGTTTTGAGGGATGTCTATAACACCCTCCTCGGTTTCAATAAACCCTGTGATGTTATAAGCTGTTGCAGCTGGCTGATCCGCAGCTCCACCGTTTCCGGTCTCCGTGTCGGAGTCAGGCATTTTGTTGTTTGAAAAATGTAGAACAAGTTTCAAGGAAACAAAGATAAGGTGCACAATATTTTGGAACACTGTATCCTTCAACGTTGAGCAAACCAAACAGCTAATATATAGGGTGTTTCCCTATGTAGCCGTGGTGGATACTTAACCCTGCCCACTCCAGACGTCTTTTGGAGTATATGGGTAGGGGTCTCTGAGAGAAAAAGCACGGCTGAGTTACTCAGTATCTAGCGTCAAATTACTGCCTTACCAAACGTTGGGCGCCATGTAGTGTAGCTCCTATTTCCCTAATAGGCTCTGCGCATTGGAATAATATACCCTATAGGTTTGACATAGGACTAAGGTCAGTATGTCCCTATCGAGTATATTAAACTTAATTACTTGTGCCAGCTAGCTCAGAGGCCACTAGAAACTCCTTGACAAACAAGAAGGGAGTAGTTTCTGGCAGCCGCAAAACATGACAACTTTGTTTCCCTTTAGAATCAGAACGTGTCCCAGAGTCGTGGAAACAATAGATAACTATTTCACTCAGCTCAATCGTGCATGCTTAGTTTTCCTCAAAGTTACACAGAAAGAATAGACGGGCGTTTCAATAAAAGATTTATTGAACAGTCTTGTTTCTAGTGTAAGTAAAATGTGCTGTTACGATCACAAGACAGTATGCAAGATAAATAAGGTACAGTGTAAGCAGTAGAAATAAATAATACTGCGATAGCATTATCTTTAGTAGATATTCATTTACATAAATAACACAGACTAAAAATGCGAGTACTCATACGATGCGTTGCTAAGCTAGTTCTACCCCAATGTACCTAACCTAACCTAGGTGTAGGGAGAGGTAAAGTATTCCTTACTATGGTATACTAAGAGTATGTTAAACCTAGTATGCCTAGTATACCTAGTATACCTAGTATGCCTAGTATGCCAAGAGTCCCTCTAGGTTCTAGTCAGCTCCATACCTTTAGAATGAGAGAGGTAGGAATCTCTTTGCCAGACTCGAACTCCAACACCCCGCAAGGGAAGTCAGATCACTGGAAGCTGGACTCTCTGCGTGCAGGGATGACAGCGTCTTCTCAGTGCGTCAGGCCGGGAAACGGGCTCCTCTGAAGTCGAGGTCTCCTCTAGTTTACATGGGCTAGGGAAGGTATATTTATACCTGAGAGGTACCTCACAATGTTAGCATTGACGTGAATCGGTCAGCGGAAGACGTCATGAATGAACCCCTAAGGTATAACGGTTCATGCATAATAGATGAGTCCTTGAAGAAATCAATAGTCCTGTGCTAGGGAAACTCCCGAAGCCTAAGGGTCTGTTCTTCAAGAACTCGTTGTGACGTTAGGGTGGACGGATGTCGGAGACCATGCCTGTATTTGGAGTGCACGGTTTAATGCCTAAATAAGGACTGGGATTTTATGCCTATATAAGGACAGGGCGAATTGTGCCTATATAAGGACATGATACAGGAAAGCTCGTGTATGGACACCCTAAGAGGAATACAACAGTCTTGAATGTGGAATCGGAAGACCAATCTGCCGCCCTTAAGATATCTTCCAACCGACCTCCTAGGGAAAAAGCCTTTGAGGCCATGGCGCCTCTGGTGGAGTGTGCTCCAAAAGAGGAAGTATCAATACCTGCTTCCTGCAACAGCCATTTCACCCACCTGGCAATAGTGGGTGCTGAAACCGGTTTTAACGGGTTTTTTCAGGGCTATGAGTAATTGCTTCATCCCCGGAGGATGGTATTCCTCTGTCATAGCCTCATATGCTCGAAGGCATCTGACCACACACAATTTAGGGTGCGAGGGAAAAGCAGGATAGTGTACTACTCTGGAGTTCGATTTGTTTCTCCTAGAAATAGTAAACGAGACTCCTTCTGGTGTAAAAAAACGTGCTGTGATATCTAAAGCCCGTGCATCAGACACTCTTTTGCATGAGATTAGACACAAAAGAATCGCCAGTTTGCTGGACAATTCTCTGCGAGACAAGTAATCGTTGTCTTGCCAGGATAAGCACCACATTGACATCCCATAATGAAGAATAGCGTGGTTCAGGGGGAATAGACAATCTAATACCTCTCAATAACCTGCATACCAGAGGATGCTCTCCAGCCGGTACCTCATGGAATGTCAAATGACCTGCTGAAATGGCGGATCTACAGGCATTAATTGTGCGATATGCTAATCCATCGCCCGCCAGCTCCGATAAGAAATTCACGATGTGTATTACATCTGCCCCCAGGGGATCAAGATCCCGTCGCACACACCAGCGTGACCATCTACGCCAGGCTGAGCTATACCGTTTGATCATAGAGTCCGCACAGGCCCTCTTGATGAGCATCGAAGCTTGCGAAGAAAGGCCTGGGACACCCCAACGTCTCCTGTAATCCTCCACACCATCAGTCGGAGACTGCCGTTCCGGACCAACTGGTGTAAGTTGCCGTGATCGTCCAGCAGAAGATGAGGAGTCTGGGGAAGTGGGATTGGAGAATCCATAGAAAGTTCCAGAAGAACTGGATACCAGACTTGAGATTTCCACAACGGTGTCACTAGTACCACCTCCACCTCCTGCCGGCGGGAACGCATAACCCCGAAAGGGTTTCCAGTCCTGCAGGAAGGCGTCTGTCGCTTCCGCTAATGGATCTGGACGCCAGCTGAAGAACCGGGGTAGTTGATGATTCAGTCTGGAAGCTAAGAGGTCCACTTGGCATGGACCCCATTTGAGCATGATCGCCTGAAACAGGATTGGATCCAATTTCCATGCACTGGAGTCCCTCAGGTGACGGGAGTTCTAGTCTGCTGTTTGGTTCAGACGACCCAGTAGATATTCTGCCGTCACTGAGATCTTGTTTGCCAGGCAATGATCCCAGAAATCTCTGGTCAGATCCGCCAACGCCTTGGAGCGAGTACCTCCCACACGATTTATATATCGTACTGCCGACACATTGTCCATCTTGAGAAGTATGGAACAAGAGACCCTGATGGCAGCTAAACTCTGAATCGTGAACGAACCCGCCAGGAGTTCTAAACAGTTTATGTGTAGAGCCCCTTCTGCGTTTGACCACGGTCCCCCGGTGGTAAGTTCTCCGCATCTGGCACCCCATCCGTGTTGACTCGCATCGGATTCTATTATCAGGTCTGGCTTCGAACCAAAAATCGCTCTGCCATTCCACGCCTGCATATGGTCGAGCCACCAACAAATTTCCATCTTTGCTTGTGTCGATAGTTTGATCTCCTGACTGTAAGACAGGCCCCTCCTGAGATGTTGAGCCATGAGACGTTGAAGTGCTCTGTAGTGTAGAGGTCCTGGGAAGATTGCTTGTATGGAAGATGAGAGAAGGCCCACCAGTCTGGCCAGTTGTCGAAGAGAGATGCGTTCTTTCTCTAAAGACCTGCGTAATTCCCTGCAAATGAGAGTTATTTTCTTGTGCGGTAGTCTGAGAGACTGGTCTACCTTGTCTATCTCAAAACTCAGAAATACCAACTGTTGTGCAGGAGTAAATTCTGACTTCTGACAATTGATGATGAACCCTAGGTTCTGTAGTAGAGAAATTGTCAATTGTAAGTGCGTTTCGAGTGTCTGACGATCCTGATGCATTATCAGAATGTCGTCTAGATAGACTATGAGTCTGACACCTCTTGTCCGAAGCCATGTCATAGCTGGGTGCAGCACCTTTGTGAAGCACCATGGCGCGGATGAGAGACCGAAGGGGAGGCATGTGAATTCGAAGACCTGTTCCCTCCATACAAACTGTAGAAACCTTCGATGAGGTGGAAAAATGGGAATGGTGAGGTAGGAGTCCTTTAAATCCAACCTGACGAGCCAATCGTTCGGGAGGAGATCGTCTCGAAGGAGGTTGATCCCCTCCATTTTGAAATGACGATACACCACGCACCTGTTGAATTCTCGTAGGTTGATAACCGGTCTGAAACCGTTGTCTTTTTTCTGCACCAGAAATATATTGCTGCAAAACCCTCTGGGTCAGGACATTTCTTTACACGGGGCTTGCAATGGTTCTGTGGCAAATTTGTCTTGCCATCAGCAGGGTACACCAGCTGCTGTGATGAATCCAACGTTTGGACAACTTTCTAATGGGAGTTACCTCATGTTGAATGATCAGAGTTGCTGCGGCATGTTGCCAGGCATCCCATATCTAGTAACGGTCAACTCCAGGGTCACTTGCTGTATGCAAGTATTGTTTCCCCAATAGACACAGTCAGGGAGTCGCCTTTGTGGCCTTCGCTGAACGTCTCTTTTATAAGATTTGATACTTTAAGCAGAATGAAAGCCATGCTTTTACAGCAAACAGTGCCTTTGACCTCGGCCAAAGAAACCTATGATCTACAAGTAGCAAGGACTTCGGCTGAGATACAGACTTTAATACGTACAAACTGCCCTATACATTTCGTAGAAATGATAACACGTATCTTCAACATGTCTGATACAAGTGGAATTGTACATGTATTTAAGAGCATCTGTACCGGTTTGTTAGCACCTTTCCAGGCAATACTTGGAATCATCCCGAACTTTGCACATTCGGTGTTTGGTGGCATACCATTTATTTCTCTTCCTGCTATTACGCTATGGCCAGCCTATTCGCAGACATCACTCCGAGCGAAATGGAGAAAGCTCTCCTTGAACGTAAGTGCCATGAGCGAATAGTACAGCTTTTGGGCATGACTCGTCTACGGGACCTGAATACCACGTGGTTCCTGTCATTCAGACCAATCTGGCAAGATTGCATCTTACCTGTTCTACGATGCCTGCTATGCGGTGAAGAATGCGTGTTGGACACCTGTCTAACATTTCCATCAGCAACGCCAACGGATGTCGATACTCTGCTGGTCCCGATAAGGGCCCATGCTCTGTGTTGTCCCCAGAGGCTGCCAATCCTGATGTCAGCATTCATTGAGATCTCACAGATGCTTCCGGCTGCTGCTGAGGTACGAGAAAGATCTACAGGCACACAGGTAACACCAGACGCGAACATTGCTGCGGCAACCTATGCTGAAAGCGGTGCTTCACATCTCTGTGCAATTAATCTACTACACAAGGTGTTCCCACTGACACCAACTTCAGTGGACGATATTTTGTCTACAGAAATAGATGATCTCATGTTTACACCAGACCCGTAAACTGACTCTGATTCAGCCCACAGTGTTCCAGAGATGCAGTAACAATTTGGCCTTCATACTACAAAAACTTGGAACTCTTCCTAAAATTGAACTTTTGTCCATTTTTTCGAACAAAAATGACACTTCAATCTGCTTAAAGTAGAACTAGCCTTATAGTACGGACTTCGCGGTACTTCCTCAGACACTTTATCATCGTGTTAGTCTAAAAAATAAAATAAAAAAAATTCATTAATTTCCATGACATGAAATGACTTTGATTTTGGAAAAACTTATCGATCATTTTTTTTGTCACATGTAAATATTACTGCTTATTTCATTCAAATTGCATTTTATTTTGAATATATGCCTGAAATTAAAAGCAATGCTTCCAATGTACAGTACCTTTTTGCATTCTAATAGGTTTTTTAAATGCCTTTTAAATGGTTTTATGAAATATTTTTAGCAATATGTGGTACTCCATTTACTGTTTAGCATTTTTAAATGTTTAGCATTTTAGTATTATCGTACACACGAAAGTGGAGTGGGTGTTGTATTCCTCTTAGGGTGTCCATACACAAGCTTTCCTGTATCATGTCCTTATATAGGCACAATTCGCCCTGTCCTTATATAGGCATAAAATCCCAGTCCTTATTTAGGCATTAAACCGTGCACTCCAAATACAGGCATGGTCTCCGACATCCGTCCACCCTAACGTCACAACGAGTTCTTGAAGAACAGACCCTTAGGCTTCGGGAGTTTCCCTAGCACAGGACTATTGATTTCTTCAAGGACTCATCTATTATGCATGAACCGTTATACCTTAGGGGTTCATTCATGACGTCTTCCGCTGACCGATTCACGTCAATGCTAACATTGTGAGGTACCTCTCAGGTATAAATATACCTTCCCTAGCCCATGTAAACTAGAGGAGACCTCGACTTCAGAGGAGCCCGTTTCCCGGCCTGACGCACTGAGAAGACGCTGTCATCCCTGCACGCAGAGAGTCCAGCTTCCAGTGATCTGACTTCCCTTGCGGGGTGTTGGAGTTCGAGTCTGGCAAAGAGATTCCTACCTCTCTCATTCTAAAGGTATGGAGCTGACTAGAACCTAGAGGGACTCTTGGCATACTAGGCATACTAGGTATACAAGGTATACTAGGTATACTAGGCATACTAGGTTTAACATACTCTTAGTATACCATAGTAAGGAATACTTTACCTCTCCCTACACCTAGGTTAGGTACATTGGGGTAGAACTAGCTTAGCAACGCATCGTATGAGTACTCGCATTTTTAGTCTGTGTTATTTATGTAAATGAATATCTACTAAAGATAATGCTATTGCAGTATTATTTATTTCTACTGCTTACACTGTACATTATTTATCTTGCATACTGTCTTGTGATCGTAACAGCACATTTTACTTACACTAGAAACAAGACTGTTCAATAAATCTTTTATTGAAACGCCCGTCTATTCTTTCTGTGTAACTTTGAGGAAAACTAAGCATGCACGATTGAGCTGAGTGAAATAGTTATCTATTGTTTCCACGACTCTGGGACACGTTCTGATTCTAAAGGGAAACAAAGTTGTCATGTTTTGCGGCTGCCAGAAACTACTCCCTTCTTATTTGTCAAGGAGTTTCTAGTGGCCTCTGAGCTAGCTGGCACAAGTAATTAAGTTTAATATACTCGATAGGGACATACTGACCTTAGTCCTATGTCAAACCTATAGGGTATATTATTCCAATGCACAGAGCCTATTAGGGAAATAAGAGCTACACTACAAGACCTTCTTCTTTAAGCCGGTCCCAGGAATAGCCTCGCTGGTGATCAATCAGCTTTAAACTTGCATAATCTGAAGCCTCTGGTCCTGACATAGAATATAAAATTTCCTAGCTATTGTGAAGGAAAGTTTCAATTCTATTAAGGACGCGGAGGCGAGGATTATCCCTCCCAAACCTTCATTGACAATCAATAACCCTCCCTCCCTACGGCTTCCGGACCGATAGATATAAGGATGAGTAATTCTTTATGGATGCAGAATATTGAACTGCAATGTTTGGGTTTATGGATGTCGATTATGTATCATGATGTTGTTGTTTCAATTTCGAAGATAAAGCTTATATTTTGCTTATAAGAACTTTACAAACCTGGTTTGGGTTCTAGACGTTGATATTTATTTGTTTTTTCATAGGAATGGATCAGAAACAAGATGCCTAATGGGTAAAGACGGAAGGATCTCTGTCTCACGAAGAAAGAGGAAGTGCTTTTCCTGGATGGATGTTTTATATGTTGCACTCTGTGGTTCATTTGGTTAAACTGTTCACAAACAAAAGACTCATGGGATTTGTAGTCTTGTTTGTATCGTGATATATTGTCTTTTGTTGGGCTGCTGAGCAATAAAATGGAGAAAGTAATGCATAATTCTCGCCTCCGCGTCCTTAATAGAATTGAAACTTTCCTTCACGATAGCTAGGAAATTTAATATTCTACTTGCTTTTCTTTTTAATTTTTAGTGTTCCATGAAGTCGTTTAATCTCAAATCTTTTTATCTTTAGTATTTGCATCTTACAAGCAGTGTTCTTCTTTGCATTTTCTATTTATGTTTGTCTTTTCTGTGCATACCACTGAACATGCATCTTTCAGTAAGGCACCTCATGCATTGGAAATTGATTCACTGCTCACATGCCAGAGGCCCAAAAGTATCCAAAAATGAAAAGGAAGCAAACACAGGACCCTGAAATAAAGGCATCAACAGTTGTCTGTCTTTTGCCTGCATTGGACCGTGCTGAAGGAGAGGCAAGTCCACTAGTCTTTCACCTCTGTGCTGGAAAAGGATGTGTCAGGCTGAGCAGTGGCTGCTCTTCCACTAAGGCGGCGGAGCGTCGCCCTACTGCTCTTTGAACAGTGCAAAAAAATTAAAATAAAATGATAATATGATGTTATTATCATTTTATTTTTCAGTGCGGACTCAGAGCCAGGTTACGGGGGGCGGGGCTGAGCTGGCCAGAGCAGAAGGAGGAATGGTTTGCACTCTCTAAGTGAGCATTACGGTTTGGCCGGCCCTTTTGGGACGGCCAAACCATCATGTGCACTTTGCATGTTCTCCACTGGGCTGTAATCCACAGCCTGAGTGGTGAACATGCCCAGGCTCCCAGTCCCTGTCAGAGCGCTGAACCACAGCGCTCAGACCAATCACTGCGCTGCTGTCATGGTGGCAGCAGCGTCATGATTGGCTGGGAGCCTGGGTGCTTCCGTTCCGTGCTGCAAGTGGTGAGAGAAGAGGACAGAGGAGAGGAGTTTACGAGGAGTTTACAGGTAAGTTTATTTTGTTTTTCACCCAACCACCCCCTTTCTAAGGTGGACGCTACTGGGGCTGAGAGAATGTTAAACACCTATGCAATTGTGTTTTCTGGTGGTTCATAGAGAAATTAATCTAGTCACCATGGTTTTAGAATGCAAAAGATCTGACTGTTCTTTTTCAAAACCTTATGTACACCTTTATAAGGTATGCTGTCCAATTAATAAAAACATTTAATTATAATGCAGTGCACTTTTTCCCACTGATTTGTTGACCTTTCTCTAAAAGAACACACATTTTCAGAAATTTGTAAACATCACGTTAATCTGCATAGGAATTCTACCAAAGCCTCCTAAAGGATGGAGTGACTTTACCTGCTAAAGCATCGAGCTTGCACTGAGTATGTGAAGTGTTTGCCTCTCCTTGGGTGGTAGAAATGCCTGAGTTTGGATCAATATGACATGGGTCATTGAAGGCATTAACTCTCGGTGTCAACCTGCCATTGATTTGGACGTCCCCTAATAAACAATTTAACTTCTCAACCTTTCCATTAAAAGGCATACAACTAGTTGGATACATATTGCATACTCCATAGAGTGGGGAAAATGTATGAAGTTTTGAAATAAAAAAGCTTCACAACGTTTGCATACCTTAAAAAGTTCTATGAGAAATGGAATAATCATTCTATAAGGAGTAACGTAACATGACTAAATCTCAGTTTTGACTCCTTTACCTTTTGAACTCCTGACGTTTTCGCTAAATTTGTCATCCAATATTTGGCAATGCCTTCTAGTGCCAAGGATCGGAGAGGCTTAAAAAAAGGCTTCCATGTTATCAGTATTTCAAACAATTGGCATGGATGTGTTAATATCTTAGCTAGTTGCTACTAGTGGATATTCCCAGAATTCTCTGATTTACACAGGGAACCTAATGTTAGATGCATAACTTCTACAAATAAAACCATTTGTAATGGGTCTTTAGTGCTTCTCCATAGTTTAAGTTACATTTTAATCAAATCATTCATTTATATCACTTTTTCATATAGTGCTGCACTACCAAAACAAGGGCATTAGTGTGCTTTAGGTGTATTTATTTGAGGGGTTTTATATAGCGAGAACATGACCCGAAGGTGTCAGATCGCATTACAGAGTAAGCACAACTGGATAACATGAGGAACATAATGATTACATAAGAATACATAGTAATGATAAAAGAGTAAATGATATAGAATGAGATATGTAAGCAAAGAGCCACAAATACTCGGGTTACATAATCGTAAATTAAAATACAAGTAACAAAATATAAAAAATGTAAACAACACAATATCCAGTAGAATATGTGAATGCTAGGTTCTGCAGTAGAAGAGGGAGTTACTGGGTGGGGAGAGTAGAGGCATAGTTTCTGCCGACGTAGTGATGTACAGGTGATAACGCCGGATTCCACTGTACAAATCCCTAGGAACCCTCGGTCGACTGAATCTTTATTACCTGCTGAGAAGTGTAAAGGGGAGAAACAATACATTTGTTCCAAAACTGTCATGAATCAATTTAAGAAAATCTCGGAAAAGGTCACCGACTCCGAATTCCAAGTTTAGGGGTTTATTACAAAACCAAAAATAACTGAACGTACAGACACCTCAGAACGAGGTTGCAAAAATACAAAGGCACTAATACAAAGTCCATCCTACGAACCAATCTAATCCGATATAACATAAAGAGAATAAGCAATTCCAGGAATACTAAACAAGCAATAACTGCACCAACATCTATATTAGTCTTCATTAGTAGCTGTAAAGAAAATCCATTAATCTATCCCTACACTATCCTAAAATGACATCCCTACTTAACATCACCCAAGCAAGATCAAGAAAAGTGTCAGCTCGTGAAGACTTCCTAAGAAGTACACTCACGTTGTAAAAGCCAGTCTAAGACTTCATTCTAAAATTGATCCCTTCCTTTACCCTCTAACAGCTCTCTCCTTCTCTCTCTGCAATCTCCTTCTACCTTCTGCCCTCTCCTCTCTCGGGGCACTGTCCCTAATACAAAATGGACACTTAATAACTACTCCTCCTGAAACACCTCCTCTGGCCAGGCACCTCTCGTAGGTAACTTTCCACCAAAACTTGTACTCGGTCCAGCAACGGTTGGTGTGTCCTTGGGTCTCAGCCTTCTTCATCACAACTCCCAATTATCGACATTCCTGAAGACTTTGTAACAGGTTTCATCCATACCAAACTCCTAAAACAAAAAGCGTTATTCTAACTAACGAGGACGGTGTCCTTGCACCTGCAACAGAAGCATGAGAACAGAACAACCTTGCACGCACATGAATTTCGCTGACTGTCTCCAAATGAGAGCCTCACCAGGGGAAAATACATTTCAGGCCTACATAAACCAGCTTACATAAGAAAACGAATAGGCCTTTCTTAGCACGAAAGAGCAATACTCCATCTAGGCCTTTAACATCAACTTAAACACATTTAAAATGTTACATCTGTAAGCACTACATTTCATCACATTTAAACACAATTAATCACCTATGCATGTGCAACTACAACATGTTGCACGTTTAAATCGACTGCATTATATTACATATAACTACTTCATTAAGCATTTGCCATGAACATCGAAAATTACATAATTTCCTCTAACTGCCACTTTACGTTTCTTGAATGGCACAACTCATCTTAACATTTCATTTACCACTGATTATTACAACACGAGTTCTAACTAAGGTTAACGCACACATAAGAATATATGCGGGTACGGATTATCCATGAATATAATGTACCCCTACAATTTTCAGAATATCACTGCGCTCTATCACAGGTTACGTGGGAGGTGTGGGGTAGGGGTACCAGCAGCCTGATCCTCAGAGAGAGAGGAATTTGTTTGATAGAAACATTTTTACTTCTTTCCGAAGAGGGATTTGAATGGGTTGCGTATGATCTCCTTGGGTAGAGTTCAGATGTTTGGGGCCATTCCAGAGAAGGAACGGTTGCAAGTTTTTTCTTGAATTGGTTTGGCTTGAGAAGTAGAGAGCTTGTGCTTCTGGAGGATCTATTTCCTCCAGATAGGGTCAGTTTCTGGGACAGGTAGGAAGGGGTATTGTTGTGCAACGCTTTGTGGGTCATGCAAGCGATAATAAAAGAAATAGTACTGGATTCTGCAGAATGCTATGAAAATGACATTTAAATGGAAACAAACCATGAAGGCTGAGAAGAGTGGGATGGCAAGGAGAAGAAAGAAGAGTTTGAGCTGTAGAGAATTGTAAAGTCTCTTTATGATCACAAGCAGAAAGAATGAGAACCAATGGTGAGGACACTTGTGATTAGTGCAGTGATAGCAGTTGAACAGGGAGTCTTCAGTTTTCTCCTGAACTGAAGAAAATGTTCTTCAGAAGGAGTATTTCATCAGGTTTGGTCACCTGAAAAAGATTATACAGAATTGGGTGAAAATTGAATTTCCCTATTTTGAGTCTCAATTCATTTTTACTTCTTTGTTCTTTCTTTCCACCAGGGATCTTTTAGGGATTAGATGAGGCCTGGTGCATTGAATATGACACAGCCTCTTATAGGAAGCCAGAGCCCATCATTAACCAAACATCACAGTTAATGCTCTGACTTGTTCTGGCACTGTGAAACAATTCATATAGATTTTAACGTTGTAAGAAAATGTTAGATCCTAAAACAATGAATGGGACTTCAATGCTTCTTTCTCCAATACCCAGGAAAGGATTGTACTGAGCAGCACTAAATTAAACCTCCCAGGCACATAGAACTCATTGGTGTGAAGTGCCTTTTGTTAGTTCTTTGAAATAAAATCTGCCAAGGACCACTGGCAAGCTAAACCAGTTCTAGGGTGTGGAATATATGTGAATTCAGTGTACTATGCAAAATCTAATGTGCTGTATGCCTGATTTATATTAAAATCCTACTACTTCGAGAGCAGCATCAAATGTGCTTTGCAGATTTATTCTCATATTATTGAATTCATCATTCTCTTATTCATAACATTGTTTAAAGATGTTTGAGGTTCCATTGTACTGTGCAGTGTTATTTGACCCACCCCTATTTATCAGATGGAAGGACTTTTGTAAGAATACGGACTGTACAATTTCACACTGCTTTAAAATGTTAATGGTTACATGGAGCATATACAGAAGATTGTGGGAGCAAGTCAATCTATGTTTAAACCCTAAGGGGGAGATTTACCAAATCTCCACGCAACGCAGCGCAGCCCCCCGCGAGGCTGCGCTGCATTGCGCGACAGGGAGGGATCAGGAGAGGGCCATATTTTCAGAGCTGTGGCTCTCTCCTCCCCTTTCCCTTGCGCCGGCGCTGATTACAGCTGCTGTGCGCCACCCACACAGCTTAGTGCCATAGCGCTAGGGTGTGTGTGTGTGTGTGTGAGTCCAGCATAGGTTTTGTACAGGAAGGATACCCTTCCTGTACAAAATACTATGCCTAGACACAAGGGAAAGCTTTTCCCACTTTGTATGCGTGCTGCACAGTGCAGCACGCATGCAAAGTCGGAAAAGGAAGGAGAAATGAAAGAATTTCTCCTTCCTTGCGCCTAGTTTAAAAGGGCGCATTTTTCTCACGCTAAACCCAATCTACTGTGTTTAGTAAATTAGGTTTAGTGTGAGAAACGTTGGGTGGTTGCATGGGAATGCTCATGCTCCACCCTTGGTACGCCCCATGGCGCAAAGTAATGCGAAGCAGCGCAATGCGCTGATTCGCATTACTTTTACATTATTTCCAGCGCTAAACAAGTTTAGCCCTGGAAAGTAAATTAGGAAAAAAAGATTTTGCGCCGTTTTGCATCACTTTACTTTTACGTTATTTCCAGCGCTAAACAAGTTTAGCCCTGGAAAGTAAATTAGGAAAAAAAGATTTTGCGCCGTTTTGCATCACTTTTGTGACGCAAACATGACACAAAAACTTAGTAAATCTGCCCCTAAGTGTTTTTTAAATTCAGAAGATAACCAATAATCTCTAGTTCCTTTATTGCATAGTTAGACAATATTCATGTTGAAAGCGTAAACAAGATATTACATTTACCAACGTATGCAATATTGGACGTGTGCACTCTAGAAGGTGCACTTCAATGCCTGTACATCTATGAAGTGCTTTTTGTGTATTCCCAGCATTGTTGCAATACTGTCCAGTTGTGCTTGAACAATATATGGGCAAACTATTATAGGATTTAATTTGTCAAAAGGTATTTGAAAAAATAACAATATCTTTCGTACAAAATGGATTTTTTAATTTTTGCATAGATCAATGTAAGCACTTAACTCCATGATCCATGAAAATGCATAAAGTGTTAATGTGCTTTTTCAGAAGTTATTTTTAATGCAACCCCTTTCATTTGCAATGGCAAGACTAAACATATGGAGAAATGGTAGATGTGCATAAAACTTGAAGGGTTTAGTGTACAAAGGGTTAAACTACAACAATGAAGGACAATTATACAATTGAGTTGAGCTAGGGATAGATTTCCCTCATGAGGAGTTCCATATCAAGATTTCCCTCAAGCTGAGACATGACCTTTCATTTAACTAATAAATATCTCATAGGCAGGACCCATGCGGTTTGCTGGAAGAAGGGAATTTCAAAGTCTTGGTGCATTCTCTGAGAATGATTGCCTGAGTGTTCGTGTCCTTCTGCAGATTGGTATTTCCAGTAAAAGAGTGTCAGTGCTTTTTATTACCAGTTACCTACCTGACATGACTAGTTTATTGGTTAGTTGGTTTGAAGGTTCTAAGTAGAGGACTTTGTGCATGATGACGGCCAGTTCTAGTGTGCCCTTTCCTTCAGTCAGCAGCAAGCCCAGTGAGATCCGAATTGGTGTGGTGTTGTCAAATTTCCTGGTTTGAGTGACCAATCCAGCTACTGCATGGAATGTTGCTTTCAAGAAATCAAGATGTATTTTTTGCATATCCGTCAGAAGGAGAGTCCTTAACTGCTTGAAATCCCCAAAAGGGAGAAAGTGGTTAATCCCCCAATGCAGTCTGATTTTAAAGTGTTCATTTTTGGGCAGGTAGGTCATGTGTGATAAGAGGTTGAAATTCTTGTTTGGGAACGAGTCGATCAAAATGGCACACCCCATGATGGGTGGGCAGTAGTCTAAGATATTAAGACCATTCAGCCCCAATTACACTGGAGTTGAGCAGTTGAGGAAGATCATAGCAAGATCTATTTTTAAATGATTTAGTTTGAGGTGGTGATGGATCATCCAGGAGTGGACGTTTGCCAAGATCAGCGCATGGAAGACAATGTCTACTGGAGAGGTTACTTTTAGTCATACCTGCACGTCATCTGCATAAAAGTAGTAAGAAAGGTTGGAATGTTTTTAGAAGTGCCCCTAATGGTATGGTTTCATATAAAAATTAAAGCGGATGGAGACAGAATGGAACCTTGGCGGGAGCTATGCGGCACTGAAAACTGGCTAGAGCAAGAGTTTGCAGTTTTTTATGTATTTGGAACGGTTATTAAGAAGACACTGTAATATCTGGATTTCACTCCTGTATAACAGAGGCATAGCATTGATGGAAACACTGCGCTATCCAGATGTTGTCCCTCTGTAATACAGGGATAGCAGCAAAGGACACACGTGATATCTGGATGCCGTCCAGATATGTGAGAGATTTAGCAGCAGAGGACATGCTGTGATAACTTCATGTCATTGCTTTTGACAGAGGTATGATAGACCAGGATACACTGTGTTTCCTCAATGAGAGAGGTAAAGCAGCAGAGGACACACCGGGATTTCTGTGTGGGAGGAGTATACCTGTAAGGGGCTCACTCTGAAAACTAGGTGTGAATCCTGTGTGTGACAGGTACAGCTGCAGGGGATGCACTGTGATAAGCGGATGTGATTATTGTATGAGACAGAGACCACACTGAAATACTTGTATGGGAGAGGTATAGCAGCAGAGACCATTCTGTGATAGATGTATAACAGCAGTGGACACACTAGGATTCCTGTATGAGAAAGGTATAGTAGCAGAGGTGATTCCTGTATGAGATATAGCAACAGAAGTATTTCCTGTATGGAAGAGGTATAGCAGCACAAATGTATGTGTGATAGAGGTACAGCAGCAGAGAACACACTGGAATTTGTGTGCAGTAGAGGTACAGCAGCAGAGGGCACACTATGACTCCTGTATGAGAAACGTCTAGTAGCAGAGGTGATTCCTATATGAGAGGTATAGCAGGAGAAGTGTAATCCTGTATGAAAGAGGTTTAGCAGCAGAAGTGATTCCTGTATGAAAGAGGTTTAGCAGCAGAAGTGATTACTGTATGAAAGAAGCATAGCAGCAGAAGTGATTCCTGTATGAGTGAGGTATAGCAGCAGAAGTGATTCCTGTATGAGAGAGGTATAGCAGCAGAAGTGATTCCTGTATGAGAGAGGTATAGCAGCAGAAGTGATTCCTGTATGAGAGAGGAATAGCAGTAGTAGTGATTCCTGTATTACAGAGGCATAGCATCAGAAGTGATTCCTGTATGAGAGAGGTATAGCAGCAGAAGTGATTTCTGTATGAGAGAGGCATAACAGCAGAAGTGATTCCTGTATGAGAGAGGTATAGCAGAAGTAGGGCTTCCTGTATTACAGAGGCATAGCAGCAGGAGACACTCTGTGACAACTGGATGTCATTCCTAGTAGGAGTGAAGGCACAGGGTTATGCTAACTGATAGACACACAAAAGAGGCACATGGACTGCATCTGTTACTTGAAAGAGATCGTTTATTCCATCACAAAGAGAAACAGGGATTTTACATTGAACCAGAAGGACTCTGAGGGCCCCTTTACACGCCGACATGTTAAAAACATGGCATATTTAGGAATCTAAAGGTGGGATTTACTTCTGAGAAACACATGGGGTCTTGAACAGTTTAGATACAATGCACTCTGTCCTAACGGATAAAGAAATCCCGTGTACAATATTACACAGAGGTAAGAACAGGTGTGTAGTTCCTGAAGCTGATAAAAGTTCTTTCTAGGAGCTCTTTAAAATTGTACAAAGTAAGGACTTCAGAGTAGGACTTTTTTATCTAATAAAATGTCACAAGTTCACATTTTCCCTTATTTCTTTTTTCTTTTTGTTTTATTTGCATTTGGGTCGCTTTTTTATAGAAAGAAGTTTATTCATGAATAAAGGGACTCAAATCATTCTAATCTTCTGTTTCCCTACCATGTGACTCCACATACAGGTATAGCTCCTTTTTCACTTTCTAACCAATGCATTCATTTACAGTGCTTTCCCCTGGCATTCGCTGTCACTTCGACTATTTACAACAAGTAGTAAACCTACAACTACAAAAATAATTAGTGGTACCTGGCTTCCCATTGGTTCTATTTGAGGGAATGTGGCATTTTTCCTAGAGTTTCCCCCGTTCTCCATATTTTCAACATTTTCTTGTAAAAACTGTTACAAGCATTGCTACTGTGGACATGTTATTAACCTATAATGGGAGACAACGGATGTGTGCACATTGCTACTCCTTGAGTCTGATGCATTGTCCCATATTTATCCTAGCGACACGTCAAGCAAAATCTCGAGTGGTTCCTTTCTCTCTGTAATCCTGTTCTGTTTCCTTTGGAAAGGCTGTTCTTCTGTAATATGTGCTTATTTCTTATTTGTCACGTCCTCCTCGATTTCCTCAATGCGGGAAGACACAACTACGCCGTCGACAACTTCCTCAACGATGGTCTTCACCTTCCTGGTTTTGTTGGGGTCTGGAGTATTGGTAAGAAAAAATAAGTGCAAATTAGAACTACACTGTACAAAAGTTGGAATGTGACAAGCATTTTGTACCCTTGACTAACATTTTTCTTAGTAATCAAAAGCATGTTACGGGTATCCCTTTGAGAGGCTGTGGACCATCAGTGCTCTGTGGATCTCTTCTCAATTCATCTCTTCTTCTCTGGTGTTAGATGTGTGCCCTTCAAAGACCAGAGGATTAAAGAGTGCTAAACCTTTACTCACTTTTTCCACAAATCTAGCAAGTTAGGAGTCTCTTTTCCTCATGACCTTCACATGTTCCCAAAGTCACCTTCGATTGTAACAAAATTTTGAAATGTTTGTCATACTTTTAGGTTCCATGGAACCTTTCATGTTACAGTTAAAGCCATTATAACTGAAATATTATAACATTATAGATACAAATATTTTGTGGTTTCAAAGCATTAAATAAGTTCCAAACAGAATAAAAAAGGTCTAAAGTTTGCTTCATTTATGCAGTGTATATTGCAGATTCTGTCCCCCAATTTTATGTTAAGTGCACTGTAGCTACCTCTGTTGTCCCATGGTGCCCAGAGCGAATAGCGTGCGGGAAACGAAGCCATTATATGTGCTGTGGCAGACCATCAGTTGTGTGCGCAGCAGAAGTGCAATAAAACATCTGAAACATTAAAACCATGCTGAACATGCCGTATGCCAAGCAAGTGCAACTATCAAAAGAACAACCTGGAAGACTGGAATGTGTCCATTTTGTAGCCACAAGAGGCAATACGTGGATCTAGTACTTCTCTGAGGTCTGTAAAGTATTTTTAGTCAATTGGGGGGAGGCTTCTAAAAGCAATGTAGGTCTAGCCAATGAGGCAGAGCAAAGGCCTAGACCGGAGTTAAGACTCCGTGGGATCGCCCTGGGGGATGCTGGCCTTGCCCTCCTAGAGGGGTTCACCTCATTTGCCTTGGATGGGATGACTTTACCAAATATCTGGCTTCATCCTCTTCGGAAAGGCACCAGGTGCAGAGGTTCATTCTTCTTCCACTCACACAAAAGAAAGTGCAAAAATTCATGAGAGGACTTAAAGCATGCCTAATTCTACCAATAGATGTGCTTGAGACTATCCTTAGAGGGTACCTCATTTTACCCTTTGAGACTCCTCTACCCATCATGACCTTACTTACTAGTTCTAAACATTCAGTTGTAGTAACAGATGCCGGGGATTCTTCCTGGTACCTGAGGAAGGCCCATGAGAGTTGGACAAAGTGACACTACGTGCTATGTTCAAGATAGCACTGCATTAATTGCTTTCAGGTATGAAGTACAAGACAGTCTGGGGAGTCCTTGCCTGAACTGATCTTTTTAAAGTCAGCACTGTTGAAGAACAATCTGATGGTGAAATGGATCTGCTTATACTAAAGCATATCCTAAAACATTACTGGATAGATTAGCAATCTGCAAATAGTCACTGCATTGACTTTGACCACCTAGATTTCGCAGATAATTAATCTCTCCTAGGGTGATCATGCAAAGCTGACGAGGGTCACACTGAGCAGCAGAGGAGAGACAAGATGGAGCTGCCTGAAGACCAGTGAAATGTCAAATGGAGATTATGCTAACATTTGGCATCTCCTTTTCACTCAGGTAGCGCAGACTCAAGTTCTGTGTCGTCTTGAGGAATAACAAACTTGAAGATGCCCGTTCTGATTAACCTCTTTCCAGGAAACCTTCTCCACAAAAAAGGATTGCATTCACTAGGTTAATGAATCCAAACTTGCGAAATGGCTTTCTAAAATATTTCCACAAGTTGTTTTTATTTTATGGAGCACCTAGAGTCATTTCTTGTTTGTGGCTTTCTTTCTGATTTGTTTGCTGGGATGCTCCCACCAGCTACTCTGCACCCTTATTTATATCATACTGACACCTCCGTTCTCCCCTCATTCTTTTTTTTTTTAGGAAGTAGTACACTTTCCTTTCACATAGGATCTTTTGTTATGTTTCTACACCCTAACACACTCGTTCAAGGTTTCTATACTCCGTCCTCCCCAACCTGTCCAGTTTCTTCTTGCCATCTGTTTCCCCCTTTCCCAGATCTCCTCTACTTTTTAGTTGTGTGTATTAAAATAGAAAACAGACTACTTCAAACTTGTTCTTATATATTTTCAGATTTACTCTGTCCCGGTCCCCATTTGATAGGGAGTCGCACTCTCTTTAAACACGTGCCTGCACCCGAGCATCAAACAGGATTTACAATCAACAATTTAGAGTGAATAAATTGCTTGCAGTGACATTCCCAGAGCTCTGCCTGCATCTGAAGGCATGCACTGCCATCCACAGCTCATGCCAACTAAGCTATGACTGCTTTCCAAGCTGAACATGGAGAAACAAAGCAACCTAGGTATGTGGAAATGCTTGCACACCTTTCTTGGAATCCACCGACGAGGTCTGTGATTTCACTTCTGTGGTGGAGCTTTGGGACGAGGATACTGTAGAACTTTTACTAGACGACATCTGAAAGGATGCTTTGCTGGCGCCGCTGTTGAAAAAACATATGTTTTATTTTTTTAGTAACTGCGGACCTTCTTTGATATAATGAAAGTCAGCAGATGCGATGGTTTCCTATTGCTAGCATGCTGTACATTACCATTTTAAGGCACAGAGTTTGTGAACCAATTATAGGGAAAATATTCTATACCCCAGTTTGGCTACATGACTCGTAAGACAACAGTATTAAAGGAATCATGAAAGAGCTCATGCGAAGAACACAGACTTACTATTTTCTAAAACATACCTCTATAGGAGTTAGGCAGCTGCTGAGAGTTCACTATATGTATGGGATAAATGAGGATGAGTAGGGCTCCACTGAGGCATGCTCCTATTCAGGAACATGATTTCACTGAGGGAAATTTCCTTTATGCTGAATATGAGAAGAATGAATGCAGTATACTAGACCTGTGATATATCTTATAGGCAAGACTTCACTGAAAGCTAAGAGAAATTGTAGCTGCTATGTATAAAACACCACAAAGGCTACGGGATGTTGATGCTGCTATGTTTAAACCATCCCACGAGGTTCGGGATATTGATGCTGAGCATAGGTTTCCCTTCAGACATTGATGTTACCTTTGAGAAATACTCAAAGAACATTTGCTATGGGTACATATCTATCAAAATGCAGCTGCCCACTGGTGCTGGCTAAGAGGTCGTTCAAATAACATCAGTGGGTTACTGAGAATGTGTATGGGGAGTTTTCCTTTAAAGTCTGGAGGTACATTAGAATTAGGTATGAGTGTCATTAAAGCTGATGGGGTCACTGGAAGCTAGTATGAGTGCCACTCAAAGGGTTTACTGACATTCAGGTGAAATAATTCAATACCAGAATATTGTGATGGGATGAGTATATAGGTTTACTATTTTTAACTCCAGGTATATGTATGTATATACCCTCACGATATTCTGTTAGTTGATATTTTGGCCACAGTAATTTGACAAATCTATATTTTTATCCTCAATAGTCTGACATACAACCCATCAAAGTCTATAGAGTCGTTGGAAAGGGTTATGAGCGGCACACCATTAATGTCTATGGGGTCACCACGAGAAAGTGTATCGGTGTCACTCTAATATGGTCTAAGGGGACGTTGTGGACTAGGATTGATATCCTTCCAGTAGACAATTCTTGCCCCTTATAAGAGAGTTGTAAGAGATCTATAAAAGCTTTCCGTACTCAAACTCTCCCTCCAGCAGGCGCCGGTAGGTCTCGATCTCCATCTCCAGCTGAGTCTTGATGTCCAGGAGCTGCTGGTACTCATAGCTCTGCTGCTCCATGTCGCTGCGGAGCTGCATGAGCTGCTGCTCCACGCCGCTGATCCTCTGCTGCATCTGCACTAGCTGGGCCACGTAACTTCCTTCTGTCTCTGCCAAGGTTGCTTCCAGGGAGCTTTTCTGTGAAGAGATGAACCCAGCATGTTACAGAACAGGCCAGAGCACTACAACCATGACAAATAGGCTGGCAGAGAATCCAGAGCCAGTTGGTAAAGTGCATGTTTGTTGGCACCTCAAGTTGTGAGCATCCTTTTGTTTGTGGTTTATATGCACCATACTAATGGCTGCACACCATCCACCTATCACTGTGAAGCGCTATGCCCAGAAAGCTGCCCCATTTCTTGTGCCACTTAGTAGGGTAGGCTGTAATGTCAGTAATAAAAAAAAAAATCAAGATGCTGCAATTCTTGAAAGTGTTCGCCCAAATGCTGTCAATTAACATATCACTATATCATGTATTGTCTATTTTTAAGAATTTTAAATATGCAGGTTTATATTTTAGGGTAAAGCTGCTGCTGAAATTAGGTTTCTTCGTTCTAAGTAATTAGGAATATTATTGGAAATATATCCAGATTACTTAAAAAGCTTAGACCTAGGTATAAACAGAGAGCTTTAAAGTATACACTCACGTGAGTAAAAGTGTATTCCTCTACTTCTGAGAATCACGCGGTATCTGAGGCATACGTACCATGGCCAACTGGGACTGAAGCTCTATCTCCAAGCCCTGGAGAGTGCGACGAGTATCTGTCACCTCGCTCTTCGATGACTGCACCGCCTGCACGTTCTCAGTGAGCTGCACTTTCAATTCTTCAGACTGAGACAACAGATCAAAAGAGAGAGGAGAGCGTTGTTAGGATCCAACAAGTGTGAAATACACCTGCATAACAGGCTGCTCACCATATTACATTGCACAATGTGCCTTTGTAACAAGCTTCTTACCGCCTTCAAGAACTGGGCCTGGGCTTCTCTGCGGTTCTTCTCCGCCAGCGCCTCATAATCGCCTCTCATTCTATTCAGGACTTCGGTGAGGTCGTGTCCAGGAGCAGCGTCCATCTCAACACTCACTTCACCAGAAGTATTGCCACTCACTGCCATCATTTCCTGTGCAGAACAAGAAGACCATTGGCTTGCAGATCATATGGACAGGAACTAAATACACATGTAAAAGGTTTGGGGGACACTAGATATTAAAATGGATGCTGTGGGAATTGACTAGAGGGAATTGGGATCATATATCTGTAGGAACCCGAAATTCACCCTAAAGAAAGTGACCATTAGAACCCTGAAAACAGTTGCAAATCTTTGAATACACCGGCTTTCATTAGACCATGCCTCCTATAGCAAGTCGACATGCATAACGTGACATCACAGGTCGTCCTATTAGACAACACCATCTTCCACTAGTCCACACCCCTGCGACAAGACTACAGTCTGTCACTGGACAAAACACCATTCATTGACTCACCTTGTCTCACTGTAACACTGCATCTTACATAGGACCTCACCTCCACCAAGATCCAACCCACATTATAGCCCTTTACACTTTACCTTACTATTTAATAAGGACCACTCCCCTCAAATTAGACCATTTCCTTTATCTCTATAACACGCATCTTCCCACCAGACCACACACCTCCTGCAGAATCTAAATCCAGCTACTAACTGACACTCTTCAGCTTAGGAGACCATACAGGTACAACTATACAACGCTCACACCATCCCAGCAGCCTCCTGTTTAGACCACATCCTTGTATTCATGCTACATGAACCTCACCAGTTAAAACACCAAAGAACACAAATGTGCCCTGTTGATTAAAATTGACACCAGTTGACCACATTATATCCTTATGGGCCAGACACTAGTCCGTGCAATTCAATACCCAGAACTTGTTTCTGGTACAACTAGTTACCAACAGACCTTGCTCTTAGCTGATGCTGTACAATACCTGAAAGATCATATCATTCGCCAGCAGAACTCATAAATGTATAGGTCACACCCTCGGACACGAGACTACAGACCTCAATAGACAATTCACTAGGTACGTATAATTCACAACCTAAATAGACAACATGGTAGCCTGTGAGATCCCATGGCAGATTGGACCAAGCCGTTTGCCACCAAAATATATTACACATTACTATCACATCCTATAGGGGCGAGGATGTGGTGCATCGGCCAGAACTGTCAGCTCAGGGAGCCGGGTTCGAGTCTCGGCGTTGGCTCAACATCCAGTGATTCTGGGCAAATCACTTAATCTTCCTGTACCCATAGACAGCGCCTGGATGCCCTCACGGGTGATAAGCAATGCCATATAAATCTACAAATGTAATTTATGCCATTAGAACACACTATGATATATAGAGAACCACTAAACCCCATCCATGACAAGAGGCAACTACATAGGCAGCTTCCTTGGCCTCTAGAAGCCATGTTGCAATAGACAACAGTCTCATATCTGATCACATTCTTCCCCACTAAAGACCTCGTCCCAAAAAACTGTGCCTCTGCCCGGAGAAAGACAGCTCAAAAGACAACATATTACCTCTTAAACCACACACACATGGGACACTCTCCTTCCCTGTAGAACATAGTGTCGAACAGCCCCCACACCCTCTAACAATCAGATCAGGCTTTTCTCAGTAGCTCACTCCCCTGCTAGAAGGTCACCTCTTTCCCCAGTAAATTACCCCTGCGCAGACACTATACCTTCATTATTTGTCTTTTGTAGAAAAGATGTAGGTGTAAAATAGAGTCAGGAGTCCTAAAAATAGAAGTGGGGGCCAATAACACTTATAAAATAAGAGTCAGGCACAATCCAAGTGAAGAGGTTTTCACGAGCTCCTGTGCTGGAAAAAGGTATTATTAATGGACCATTGTTTAGCAGGAAACAAAGCACTGGGTCTGCCCCTCTACCTCTTGGTGGTTCTTCTTGAGGTAGGCCAGCTCCTCGGTCAGGCTCTCGATCTGCATCTCCAGTTCAGATCTGGACATGGTCAAATCATCCAGGACACGGCGCAGACCATGGATGTCGGCCTCCATGCCCTGGCGCATGGCCAGCTCATTTTCATACCTGAAAGACAGATAAGGAAGGAGGTGGTTTAGGTTAAGAGAGCATGCTTGCCTCAGGCATCACCACAGTACACTACTGTGCCTTGTCTGTGGCACACCTGACAAACTCCTAGTCCCACAAGTCATCTTGAGGCCTCTAAGAGCATTGTAAGTCTAGCCAATGAGGCAGAACAAGAGGCCTAGACCTTAGTTTTAGCTGTCAGGCTGAAACACTTTAATAGTAAGCAGTGCTTAAATTGTGCCGGTGGTGGGTACCAGCACTCATTTCTGGGGACTCAAACTTAATTTCCACCATCAAACTTTGACCCAGAGCAAAAGAGAGAAGGCAGAAAAGAAAGAAGGCAGAAACAGAAGAAAGCGAAAGATAGGGAAAAAGTGACGAACAGAGAGACTACGGATGAAAAAGAATCTAAAAAAGTGAGATAACAAGGCAGGCTGTGTAGATGAGATAGAATCAAGACTAGACAGCCTTGGCTACTATGGCATTCATCGGCACAGTTTGTGGGCTTCGAAGAAACTCTGGGTTCCTGGAATTATATTTTTCTAACGTGATATAACAATAATTGGTTGATCTGAATTATGTATTATGCTAATGACACAGGTGCCCTGTATCCCCTTGGATGTGAGAGAAACAAGGGAAACAACTATATGGACAAGAAAGTAGCAATGTTCTTTTTTTATAGGATAGCTTCTTAGGAAGATTTTTTCCTCAGATTGACAAAGTTACCATCTCCTACCACTGTAAAAGTTTTAAGTTGCACTTGTAAGTCGTAGATGTTTTGCAAGGAAGGTCTATTACACTCAACTACATCAGACTAATTAGAATCGGACTTCAAGGGCACACAAGGATACCATAAATATGTGTGTGGAAACTTATTCACCTATATAAATATAATGTATTTCATTATTACACTTCATCAAGGATCCGGCTCTGAATGTATTCGAAGGGTGCATATTATCTGACATGGGGGTGAGGCTGACTTGACACTGGTTTATGGCAACAGGTGCTAAGGATGGAGTAAATCCTGATGTTAAAGCTATGAGCCTTTGCTGAATTCCTAGAACGTCCAATTCAAATAAATACTGTCAGACCAGAGACTCGAGGAGAGTATGTAAGGACTGTCTGGGCTGTGAGGTGCCAGCTGTGTGTAGCGTGGCAACCTCACTCAGATCAGTACACACACTGTATTGAGTCAGTGATCTCAGGGCTGCTTGTCTAATTAGTTCAATGGGAATAAAACAAGACTACAACACCCAGAGTGCATTAGGCTACGACACAGACGTCCAGGACTAGAAACAGTGTCCATAATGACCAGGTTCGGGGCGGGAGTGGGAAATTGTCACCTTAGCTGTATGAAAATCTCATGTAAACTGTTTTGGAGGTAGTGCTCTCAGCAGGAGGCAGCCCTGCCAAGTATCCTAGGTCCATTCGTGATGAGGTACTCTAGTTCAGTTTTGTTTTTTCTTTAAATTCTGGGACTTGTAGGCCTGCTTTATAATGGAATAAACAAGACTACAAGTCCCAGAATTCAAAGGCGAAAATCTGGACTAGAGCAGCACATCATGCATGGACCCGGGAAACTTGGCAGCTAGGCTGCATAATAAGTTCTCCAATGGGTAGAAAGTTCTAGAGGAAGCTCGCCCTGAGCTCAGACTCACTTGAGCTTAAAGTCGTCCGCTGCCAGCCTGGCGTTGTCGATCTGCAGCACATAGCGGGCGTTGTCAATGGTGGCGGCGCCGATCTGGAAGGCAAGAAAGGTTTTGATTAGCAAATTGAGATGATTACACTACAGTCTTTTGAACAGAGGTGCTCTGCATACCAACAAATGGCGGTACAGAGGGCGCTGGAAGTGCCTTGTAACGTCATGCGCGTACAAGTGCGACGTATTACGAAAGGACTGGCGTGCCCACGTGCAATTACTGAAATATTTACATTTGGGGTTAGAAGACGGCGGCTCAGTGGCCAGGGGACGGTTGTAATGAATAAAACATATGTCGATTAACCCAACACCATTATAGATTAACGTTACCGGGACCCAGTTTGGAGAGCCGAGTCGGTGAGGCATTGTAAATAGAAGAGGTGACTTTTGTATATGGTTTTGAATTCGAATAATGAGGCGGTGGCCATATTTTGCTGAGCCACTTGTTCCTTATGAGGCAGGAATTCTCTTCTGCCATCCTATGGAATTAAGACTGCAACACGGGCGCTTCCTCTACGAGAACTACATCGCCCAGACTGCATTTCATTTGCTTCAAAAAATAAGAAGCTCTTGCTTGTGATTGTCTCAATTGGAAAAAAAACTATTCTTTGATCTTGCTTTCTACAATCACGACGTGGAGTACAAAGGAACGAAGCTTTTATGCAGAGGACATAGAACTTTGTTATACATATTACGTTTCAGGTTAATGCTAATTCTTTTTTTTTTTTATTATTTGTATTCTTTTTCTTAGCCATAAGTATAGTACATTACACAAAAAAGATACAGAAAAAAAACACTGATAACAAATAACAAAAATAGAACATACGTAGCACAAAGGGAATAAAGAAATAGCATCAATCGGGACTTTATACAATTACCACACATGTACCGGGAAGAGACAACATCAACAGAACTAATACCACATTTTTTTGAAACGTAAGTCAGAGAAAGACTAATGAAAAAATCCCAAAAAACCAGTAAATTATTAGTCCCATTGGAGGCTAGACCACACCCTTTTAAATTTTAACCAAGAGCGCGGACCTCTAGCTTTAGCTAGTGCTAATTCCATTTCATATATTTGTCTAAGTAAGACTTTTATGCAGAGGACATTGAACTTTGTTATATATATTACGTTTCAGGTTAATGCTAATTCTAAAGGAGGAATTTAAGGTCTCATTCAGAGTTATTCTACAGCTCAGTATTGCCCAGAATTCGAAGTTATCGTGGTGGAGTTCGTCATTTGGGATGATCAGGGTGGTGTGATGACCCCCTGACTGAAGCCACCCTGCATCTGCTATTCATGACAGCACAGAAAGTAATGTACCGCGCTGGCCACGTCCATAGTCCCCGCCTCTCCGTTTGTACAAACTGGGAGGCAGGGTCACATTATTTAACTGCACCCCACCACCGTTAATTCCATTTGCTTGTAGATCCCGGGTTTTTAAGTGCACAATATACTACCTGGGTTTTTGTGCAGGGCCACTGGAATTATGCAGTAGGGGAGGAGTAAATTATGCAACAAGGAAAGGCAATTTATGTGGCGTAATGAGGCTAATTTTATGTAGTATTACTTTATTATTTTTGTCATATTTACCCATGGTAACACTGTCTGGGCAAAGATTTCACCTCATTAGAGCCAGCTTAACAACCAAATACAGCAATAAGCAACAGAAAAATGACCAGTCAACTTTTGCGACGGGTCTTCCACTGTGCGGGAACACATTTCACAACATTTTAGTAATTTTTGATTTGTTTGAGCTAGAAACACATTTTTTGGTTAAAATCTGTAGATTATGAAACACTGATGGATTATATGGTAAATGCAGCAAATCCATAATTATGCGGAAAATGCAGCAGCTGCAGAATCACATGAATCCAGTGGCGCTGTTTGTAGATATAGAGGGTGAAGCAAACGGATGGAGTAAGAGAGAGAAAAGGGGGGGAAAAGCTAGATAAGAGGGAGTTGAGGAAAGGGAGGTGGGGGCAGAGGTGCAAAAGAGTGTGAGAAATAAGGAATGTATGGAGAGTTATCTGCACTACCTAGGGCCAGGGGCAGAGAAAAGGGGGGTGGGGGGGCGGGAGAAGGGGAAGGGAATAGAGGTGGGCGAGCCATGGAGGGCTCAAGCATGAAGCCTGGCTCTGATCAGCTCAAGGTCCTGTTGGACCCTCGAGCCAATAACAAGCCGAGCTTTTATATGGCTTCTTCCTGCCTCCCTCCCTCTCTTTCTACCCAGGATGTGGCATTAGGGCCAGAACTGGTGACTTTGGAACTGAGGAAACAAATCCTTAACATAATGGATGACAAATAAATAGTCATTTACTGAGTGATTTGTACAAAGTGAAACCAGGAAACATGGAAAAATCGTGGCTCCCCCCCTTAAATTGTGAGATGTTTGGCAAACATTTTATTTCATCACAACTCTTTTTTTCTTCATTATCGTGTATGAAAACACTTTTGAATACGTGAACACCATTTGTACAAAAACCTATTATGTTTAATTAAATAGACTATTATGTTCTAAAATAATCTGGGCCATGTAAAGAATTTACATGACGACTGTCTTGCGTCTTAGTTCATTAATAGTCTATGTTTAAAAACCTATCACTGCTAAGAAGAGACATATTAATGTTAAATCTCCTACAAATTGAAGAAATATACTTTTTTTGAATCTTTAAGAGAATTTATCCTATTTTACATGTGTCTGTGGTATGATTTCCATAGCAATCATTTTCGGGACTCAGCTGGTGCACGTGTTGTAAGAGCGGAGCCAGTCCCTTTGCTCGGCTCTGCTCTCCCTGTTAATTTGTTGGCTTGCCCACATGTAGAGGGGAAAGGGGAGCAGGAAACAGCCACTCTCTACTCATGAATACGAAGGACCTCTTTTTCGAAATAACTCATTTTATGTTATCAATAATATACTATTCTACCACGGTTATCTCGCATCATCCCTCACACAGTGCTGCCTAAAACTTTCTTACCTATCCTCTGCTCTCCTTTTATCTCATGTCAGTTACAAGAACGTATTTCCTCTCCTAGCACTAAGAAGAGGCTACAGCAAGTACCATGTTATGAAATATCAACCATTTCCTGGATCTCGGACAGCGGCCTGCAGTGCGGCTGATGCTGGCACCCGCTTACCCTCTTACCTTGCTGCGCAGGTCGTCGATGGTGACGTAGTACTTGCTGTAGTCTTTCACGCGCCCGCTGCTGCTGCTGCTGCTCTGGTTCTTCTCGTACCAGGCGCGGATCTTGAGCTCCAGCTCGTTGTTGGCGGCCTCCAGGGCCCTCACCTTGTCCAGGTAGGAGGCCAGGCGGTCATTGAGGTTCTGCATGACCTGCTTCTCTCCGCAGCTGCCAAGGAGGCCGCCATCGCCACCCCCTGAGCTGTAGCTGAAACCAGAGCCACCCCCAGCACCACCGCCATAGCCACCCCCAAAGCCAGCACCACCACTGAAGGAGCCCCCTCCAAAGCCAGCCCCAGCGCCACTACCGAAGGAGGCTCCCCCTAACCCAGCCGCACCAGAGCTATACACCCCTTTGGAGATGCTGAAGGACTCGCCCCCAAATGCAGGGCCCCTGCTTGACGAACTATACGCTGATTGGCTGCTAAAGCGCTTCATGATGGCGGCTGGTGAGAGGGCCCTGAGCTTCAGATGTACCTGGTGTGGCGAGAGCACAAGAGTACACTGCAGCCAGCTCGGATTGACCCTTTTTATAGCTAAAGGGTGGGTGGTGGAGGGGGGGGATTGTATTTCTTAAACTGGCCTCATCTCCTCCTGGCTCGTCAGGACCACATTCCTGTTCATCCAGATAGGCATCTGCCCCCCTAACGCAATCTGCCCCGACCTGGCCATTTGTCATGGAAATGCGTCTCCCTCAAGCGGGTTCTCATCTTTCCCAGAAGGTTCGGGTGCAGTTAGAAACTCACCTTGCACGAAAATATTTTTTCTCTTCGAAAAATGACAAGAGCTGCTGTCGGCCCCTGTCAACAATGCTGAAGGCCCACTCTTTGCAAGATGCAGGTAAGCTGGTGGATGACCCGGGAAACAAGCAAAACAAGCCCGACCGCCCACAGCAGATTACCCACCTGATACTGATAGGAGGTAGGCCTGCGTTCCAGCATAGCCGACCATGTGAAACTCCTTTCTCTACTGTTGCTGCACACTTTTTGTTAATATATAGTTTAAAGTTATGCATTAGTGAAATGTAACACTTAGCTCAGATGGAAACTATGAGATGGGACTCGTTGGTTAAATGTTTCTCCAGAGTGGTGACAGTGCAAGCTCTCTTGTGCACCCAAAGGTGTTCACCATCATTCCACTGCCCCAGCAGTGCACACTGATCAGTCATTGGCAACCTAGACCTTACCACGGGGCCTTTGGAGTAAGGGCTCTAAACACGAGAGCAGAGGAACTCCTGTCATAAACGCAGTGGCATAGCTAGTGTGTCATGATCCCTAGTGCAAAGGAGGAAATGGACCCCCTGCTGCTGTCTGAATTAAAAATTACAGCAAAAATCAGGGTTCATCAGTGGATCCTTCAGGCCTATGGGCCCCGGTGCCACTGCACCTTTTGCTCCAATGGAAGCTACGCCCCTGTATGAAAAGACAAACCCACAAAACGGATACTGCCAAGTAAGATGAACACCTCCCTGCAGGTCATGGTGGACCGTCACATCATCGTTTTAAAGTGCCTTTGTCGAATTACTTGAATGGTAGCAAAACAATACCACAGCACTCGGAATGCACTTGGTTATCACACCAATGTCCAAGACTGCAAAGAGTGTCCCTAATGATCTGGAGTGTGATGGTCACTGTTGGAACCTGCACATTCTGGTTGGCTCAAGGGATGCCCCCAGCCAGGCTGAACCTACTGCTCCCATCAAGCGCTGGTGATTACACTCATCGTATAACCTGTGCTCACCCTTGGGTAGCTTGGCACTGAGCAGTCAGGCTTAATTCAGAGGCAATGTGTAAAGCAAAGGCACAGCAGTCTGTCGCGATAAATACACTGAGCGCCACAAAAGAGACTTAACACCGGATGTATGTAATAGTGTTTATATTCAAAACACATATTCAATCATTATAACATGAACATCAGATACTTTTGGGCATAAAACACATTTGGAATAATTGCTAGCAGTACTAGGCCCACTCATATTATTACGATTTCAATAGTATGCACACTGTAGGACAATTCCTAACCTAATTCTCCCACCTCAGAGGAAGAGCACCCTTATGTAGTGTGACATGCTACCCACCCCAGGCCCACCCTGGTAATCCTGATGATACAGTCCCACACAGTTATATGGTACACCAAAGGTTACAACAATATTAAAAATATGTACATACACGAAAGAAGAACATGTTATAGCAGCACCATGGGCCGGAGCCACGTGGGAAAACCCAATGTTAAATATATTATGCTTTTGACATGAAATCAATTTATAAAGCGACACCGCCAGCCAGTGTCGGTAGGTCAAAGGATAACAAACACCCTGCTGACTCCGTGGCCATTTTCCAGGTATGCCCTTGACATTACTGTTCTTCGGGGTCGCGTATTTTTTAATACCCCGTAATTTAGACTCAATCCTTCTATTTAATACCCCTCAGTAAAGACCGATTCCTTGTTTTACCAGCATATGGAACAGCGATCCTTTGACCGTTCCACCACCGTTTTGGCTGACACCAGTTGAGCGCCAAGGATTTTCCTGCCTGACCTCCACTAATCAGGTACGCTCCCACAGCTCTATGGGCAACTCACCCACAGAACCTGGTATTAACAATATAGGGACCTGCATCCCATGACCCTTTTTAAATTACTTCCCTCATGATCATTTTCAGGTCACTCAACTTTACGCTCAGTTGGATTTAAACCCCTGTTTCACTCTCCCCAAGGCCTTGGGGTCGAGTTTGGCGTAAGACTACAAATCACTCAGGAGTATCGGTGAGTATTATACTCCCACCCCATGTATTGACATGCAATCCATGGACTTGAACACACGCTTACCGTAGTTATCTCCCCACAGGCTGTCCACAGCAGTTCTTTGTCCTGAAGAAGACCCATGTTGACATCTTTAACTCGTGCAGTGTGTCTGGGTCGAAACGTCGACGGTTTTTTGGTCCATGTAATAGGCTCCCTAGCACAACATTTCATGTAATTCATTGATCCTGCTAGGTTGACCATTATCGTTTGATTTGTAATTGGACCCTTTTCAATATCTCTTTATTTGTACAGTATTTGTCCACTTTATTGTATAATACACAAACTTGTTCACTTTGTCACTTCATCCACCTTGTCACTATAACCACGCCCACATGCGCCGCTCTTTTATAATTGAGTTATTGGACAGCCTCTATGTTATGAGAATCTGTGACTCTGTTTTGAAGATTTGCAAATATGAAGTAAAAATACGTTCTTCTCAATGAATCAGATAAATTTGTTGATTCTCTATTGTGTTCAAGTTGTTTGCCTTTACTTAATTTTCTGGCTTATATCTAATATCGAATACTACAAAGAAATTGTTCTTATACCCGACAGAGCCAAGTGTTACTTGTATTGTACATGCCCAGGTTCTGAGGGACACCGGGTTACCCCATAACTTTAGATATAGACTCCGTGGCCTAAGCCTTCCTTCCCCCTCTAGTTCACCCTGATTGTCCAAAACCCCCGGATGGAAGATAACATAGCCGGCCTCCCAGGCACTAGGCCACATGCGGCCGAAGTCACTTAGTCTGGGTCCTAGGGAAGCAGGTGGGAATATGTTGCAAGTTTTAATTAGGAGGTAGACGTATACAAGGAGGAGTTTAGCAGCCACTTGGGAAGTTCACCTACAGGTCTCAAATACAATGGAGTCACGCAGTCTCTTGACCCGCTTCCGAACAGTCTCGGAAGCGTTCATGCAACCCAGTCAATCTCTCTCGCTACTACTTGGTGCCAAAATTTCTTTGGGAGGGGCCAGGTGAGGAGAGGGCCGTTGGTCCGCTGCAATGAGGGTCAATAAGAGAACAACCGATGAATGGGCAGTAGCACGGGAGCCTCTTGGTAGGACGAGGCACCCCAACAGGTACACGATGATCAGGGTCTTGCCCAGGCAATCCGGGCACAGAGTCTGGTGCGTGTTGGTATGAGTTGCACCAGACACTTCAGGTTTCAAAATTTGGTTCGTCTCTGGAAATGAGGCACAATGACCGGTGCACATTGATATGGGTTGCACCAGGCAAATCTGGTCACACACATGAAGAGTTGCAGTTTCGGTACCTCCCTGGAAATGAGGCCCAACGTTTGGTGCATGATGATACAGGCTACACCAGACCAGTCCGGTCACACACACAGGAGCAATTTCAGCAGAGCCGCATGAGGCAGAATGAGGCACTACTCCAGGTACACCCCCAACTACGAGGATTGCACCTTGGGAATCGGGCACCACACGCAATGAGCATGCAGTCGGCATGATGCACGAGAAAAATGCAACACGATCGAAGAAGTCGGCCACTTTGGATCCCGCAACTGGTGAATCTGCTAACAACCACAAGACACTTGTGAGTGCCAGGGTCCCTGCAGTACAGGAACCACACGTCTTAGATGCAGGTGAGATTTTTTGGGCTCCGCATTAGACAATCCGATCTCCACGCATGGTTCTTGGTTCCACGCTCACACTATGCTACCAGTTGGAATTTAGTAGCCGGTGTCGGCACTTGAGAGGGCACCGCTCACCAGATGTCCGGAAGATGGTGTAGGTCCCTTGTGGGAGATATTCGATGTCCCTGAGATCCCCGAAAGAACAGGAGTCCCGCCGACGGACCCTTGGAGAGAACACTTCAGGGAGCCATACTTCAGCCAGTCTTCAGGCTTGCCACTATTCAGAAAAGGCACACTGACCCCTTCATGGGCAGTAATCCTCCATGAGCACATCAGAGTCCGCTGACCATGTGGCCACGCAGCCGGGTCTCCGGTCCCACATCCCCAAAGCATATCTCTCCCCACGCGGATGTCTTGCCACGATTATCTCTTCATCTCTTTCTCCCTCTCTTCAGAATGATGGAACCAGTAGTTATACTGTCTTGTGCCTTTGAAGTGAGGGGCAATTTAGGGGGTTTCCTTTTGATCCACAGATGTGTCCCCCTAAATTGTAGGCCTGTATGCCATGGGGTCATGGAATGTAGATCTTAATATTTAGTGGGACCATGATCCAGCCCCTAGAGGCCAAGTGTCAAAACGTCTCTCTCCTATCTATTCTATTGATAGGAAACATCATGAGACTGCTCTGCTGCAATCCACTATTGCAGCCTGAAGTAGTATCAACTAATTCCCCATGTTAAGTTAAGGGAAGAGCAAGTCTCATAGGTAATGAAAACATACACCGGTTTTCCTCACTACCTGGGCACACGTGCGCTATTACGCTCACCAACCTGAACTGGCAGGATGGACACATACTGCCCAGCACCAGGGGTGCAGGTGCAACCACACCATTCTGCAACAGCAGACTGAACACAGGTTTAACTAATATGCATGTAAGTGCTAAACTCCAAGAAAGGGAAGCCCCATATGGGGGTTCCGCCCTACCTGGCAGGGAACATCCATATGCACCACCCAGCCTTCCTCATACCAACCCCCTGCACCTCTCCGGGCTTCCCTGGGTTGAGGGGTCTCATGGTACGGGATGACCAACTCTGAGTTGGCTGAAGCGTAAGGGATGCCAACCTAGGCAGGAGCGCAATGACCCCACACAGCGCCGCAATGGCAGGCCCTATACAAGGTTGACAGGCTATCTGGTTGGCGAAACACTTAGTGCTCCATCCCACTACTAGCCAGTGCCGTTCCCGCCCGGGGTATGTGGTGTACTTATTTACGGGGCTCACTGAGGTACGGCACCTAAACCCACTGCATACGCCCCCCCTGGATAGTGTGGGCTAGGCGGACATGCGCACCTTCCCTCTGCTGTACAGTGGGATGGTGCCCAGACTCCTAAGGTCATGTGGAGAGAGTCGGCAAAGACTAGGAGGAAAGAGCAAAACTTTTTGAGGTAAATTCCCCTAAGATGGGCCATTTCCAACACTCACCCTGCCCCCTATACTCACCATATTTTATTTATTTCTAAATTGAATGTGTGTGAGGAGTCATTCAGCATTTCCTATTACTAGAGACGTTTTAAGGCATGGGTAAAGTAGGCAATTGCCCTAGGGCCCCCACATTTCAAGGGTCCCTTAACAATGTGAATTTTCTCTTTATTTGGCCTATGGCTATCCTATTTATCTAAATCTCTCTCACTACCTACCTCTACCAATGACTCTCTCTTTCGCTACCCTGTATTATTTTAAGGATTTTTGGGGTCACAAGCAAGACCTAGTTCAAATTTGTGTGTGACCATGTTAAAGTTTAACATGCAATTTAGTATTGTTTGGTAGCACATGGGATTGAATTAGCAGGAAACGGGTAATACAATTCAAATTTGTTCTGGGCAGGGGCCCCCAAATTTGTTTTGTCCAGGGCCTCCAAAATCCTTAAGATGACACTGCCTATTACGAGTTTCAAATTGTGTATCTTTTTCTGGTTTCCTATGAATAGCCAGATAGCTCACTGGGTCTTTGAACACATTGCACTAATTGCAGTGTAACGTTATGGTGCCCGTTCAACTACCCTGTGCCAGGACATTTGACCTTCCAAGGTCGATATGGAAAAAAAATTTAGATTTGGAATTAGTAGCATGTATTTTCATCGCACTTCCGTACTATGGAAATTTTGCAATATAACACAGTGGTCACTTGCTCTGTAGAACATAGGAGTTATTTCCCTTTTGAAATGTCTTACACTGATTGCACATTTTTGATAAATCTGTCAGCACCAACCAGATACTCCATTGCATTAAAATTCTGTCACTATATTTTACATTTCTTCTGCCGGGGGTATTGTTTTCAATGTCCCTTGTCTTCCTTGCTCTTTTTTATTATTTTCAAGAATTTTAGGAAAGTAAAGGATGGTCTATTTATATATTTTAACTTTTTTCACTATAATGTAATTTTGATTATCTATCTAATCTATCTATCTACAAAACAATTTCACTTACAGCAAGAAACACGACGAATTTTCACCAAAGTTGCATGAGGTGAAGTGGCTTCTAACAACTCATGCTCCTTTTTT
Organism: Calotriton arnoldi; assembly: GCA_963921515.1. Lineage (NCBI taxonomy): Eukaryota > Metazoa > Chordata > Amphibia > Caudata > Salamandridae > Calotriton > Calotriton arnoldi. The sequence goes on along the minus strand of CAWUFW010001214.1, from coordinate 617,714 downwards.
GTTTTCTTTAAAACCTGTAAAGCAGTTTTTTAAAGCTAAAACAAAACCCTAGGATTCAATTATGGTAAACAAAAATGAGTAACTATTGTGGCACTTGGGCTACCTTTGGGGATTTCCAGATCTGTCAATGAAAATTTGAACAATAAAAGACTCCGATTGAATGAAGGAATTTCTTTCCCTTTATATAATACAGTTTTACGATGCTCCAGGCAATCTGATTGGCTGCCGGCAATGGAAAATGTTTGTTAAAGCGGCCATCCAGGATGTGAGGCATTGACGCTGTGTCCTCAAAAAAAAGTCAGGACACGCTTAAAGGTGCACGGGAAGCATCCCCTCATCCTAGGAAGCATAGCAAGAGGGTTGCGGGCTATGCGTCTCAGCCTCACATGGACAACGAACAGGTAAATATAGAAGGTCTTACCTAATCTCACCACCTCTTTCACTCACTGAGATTCCTACACAAAGTCAGTGTAAGTGTAAATAAATTCCTTTAATGGTAGTTGATAGCTTTTGCTAGCCATGCCATTTGTTTGATTTATAGAGCAATGTTTAGGGGACACATATTTCACTCCGGGCAATAAATCAACGGATTTTTTTCAAGATTCCTGTATAATAATTAAATAAAGTTTGAACTGTGTGATGGAGAGTGTCCACTGCTTAATTTGAGCTGGTGGTTGCAGGTGGGGCTCACCGAAATTCGTTCTTGGGGACCAGGGCTTATTTTTCCTCATCAAACTTTGACCCAGAGCAAGAAAGAGAAAAACCCTATGGTGAGGAAGAGAAATTCAGAAAAAGAGTGAGAAAGAAAAAGCAGGGATGAAAAAGAACCAGAAAGAGTGAGAAAAAGGGGCAGAGATTGTTGTGAGTGAAAGAGATCTGAGATGTAATCAACATTACGTACTGGTTTTCTGCATTTCCAACATTTGATAGCGTTGGTTGCAGGTTATGAGCAAACCTTTGGGCCCTGGCACTTATTCTTTTGCAAATTAAGCAGTTGGAGGGTCTTGTAGTTGTCAATGATATGTTCACCCAAGCGTCTGTTTTTTCGGATGGAAGCCATGATCAAATTCATCAGCTAATTGTCTGTATTGAAAAATGTATCAGCTGAACCTTGTATTAATCAAGCAAATCTCATGAATAACAATACTTCTCAACCACCATTAAAGGAATTTATACTAAATTTACTTATATTTATTTCCTTTGTGAGATTTTATGTTGTGTGTAGGATGCATGTCTTGGTATTGGTACAAAATCTGCCTTTTCTGCATCACCCTGGATTTTCACCTTTTGCTGGATGCTGTATTTTTACTGGCTTTAGACCTCTGTGTTTATTTACCCCTGCTAAGTAGTAGTAAAGTGCCTGTATTCACCCTTTTAAAATGGTCAAATGGGTATACTCTTAATTGGCATATTTAACTTGCCTATAAGTCCCTAGTAAATGGTACAAAGTGCACCCAGGGTCTGGAAGTTTAATGCCACTAGTGGACTGTTGCACCTATTGTGCCATCCACTACAGCGGCAGTGCAAACAAGGCTTCAGGCCTACCATTGTAGCCTGACTGTAGCAGTGTAAAAATTACAATTTCACCTGTCAAACCATTTTGACAGGTAAAAACCTCCCTTTTAAATATTAATGAGTCACCTGTATGTAGGCCTTGTAGCCTACAAGGCAGGGTGCATGATTTAGAAGTAGGACATGTAGACATTTAGGGGCATATTAGCAAGGGCTCTATCGCCGCTTTAGCAAGCTGTCGCTAACAGGTGTTAGCGACAGCTTTTAGGCGATAGCGACTAGTTTGGGTGCCACTTTGCATGTCAGCGATATTTATCGCTAATGACATGCAAAGGAGGCGTTCCCAACCTAACAGCGACTGAAAGCAGTCGCTAACATCGCTATCGCCTATTAGCAATAACCGCGAAGCGATAAAAACGTGCGCTAACCGCGATTAGCGCTGGTTTTTTAGAACTGGTAAAAACATGACTTACCCATTATAGTCAATGGGAGGTGGATTCTACGGCTAAGTCCCCACCTGCCTATTAGCGAGATTCCCCTTAGCGATAGGATTTTTATCGCTGGAAATCTCACGTTAATGATGGGATTCGCCGCTATCGCTGGATTTTTATCGCCGTGGAGATAAACGTTGGTAATACTGCGTTATCTCCGCGATCAAATCCAGCGATAGGTGGCGATAAAAAAACGCGCGCTAAGCGCGGTTTGCGATAATTATCGCAAGTTGTTGCTAATATGCCCCTTAATGTTTACATGTCCTTACAGTGACTAGTACCCAAAAGCTATTTTCACTGTCGCAGTCCTAGCTGTCCAATGTAGAAAACCAGAGCACATGTTAAAATACTAATTCTGTATCCTGGAAAAGGAACCTGCTAGAAAAATAATGAAACAACCATTTGTAATTGTTATTAAAAATTCAATTCAACGGTGACGTTGATTTTTGTATAAATATTAAGGAAAATTAACTTTTAGAAAGTTACCCTATACCTGCCTGAACAGCCAGAAGACAAATTAACATAAGCCTCTGCCAGCTCCCAGCTGGTAAATAGCCTTAAATAAGTTTGAATTGGTGAGAAATGCCTCCCAGGATCAAGCAATAGGCTGACTTGAATGGCCGTAGATGACTCCTCGGAGCTCCACATAATATTCAGGGTGAGACTGTGGGCATCCCTTTTGACACTGCAGTGTCAAATCCTGCTTGAGTGTGGAATCCGGCTTGACAGGTCTGCTGGGTTCATATACAACACTTGAAGCCCATTTGAAATGGGAAAGAGCAGGGTGCCAAGACTATTCTGGTGGACCTACTGTCTGGTTGCTGAAGAACTCTGCTTTTGACTTGCCAGGCTTCTGTCTCCTGGTTTTCTTATTACCCATGAAGCACACTTGAAAGGGGAGAGAAAAGAATGCCAAGGGAATTCTTTTTTTAACAAATTTTTTTATTAAACATTCATCGTTTGCAGTATACAGTACCATATCCACAGACAATTGATGACATAAACACCGAAGCATACATGTCCAATTCCTTGGTCTACTGGTGTATCAGTCATATCGGATCTCATCTCCCTGACGTCTCTAGTTGTTAATATCTCTTTCACTACCTGGGATCGAGCCCAATATCCTCCCTCCCCCTCCCCACCTCATAGACCCCTATATGTCTCCCATTGGTGCCATCTTTTCTCCCATTTCCTTGGGCAACCCTTACTCTCATATACTATTTTTTCTGCGGCGCTACACCAATCTAGGTCGGCCTTCCATTGACCCACCTTCGGGCGAAGGGTGGCTCCCCACGCAATGGCGATGTTTCTCTTGGCCATCATTGCCGCCACCATTAGCCAAATTTTCTGGTATTTCGTCCATGTCTGTTCTCCCTTACACATAGTATGTGCCATCTGGCATCTATGGGAATTCCTTGCCCCAGGACCTCTGACATCACTCGTATTACTTTTCCCCAGTATTGTTGTATAACTGTGCACTCCCAAATGATGTGTAAGAAGGTACCCCTTTGGTCGCAGCCCCGCATGCATCTATCTGTGTGAGTGCGCCCAAGCTTGTGCATAACTATACTCGTTAAATAGGACCTATGGAGAATCCTTAATTGTACTAGCCTAAATCTTGCTCTGACTGCTACCTCTCTTGAGCTTTGTGTGGCCTCTACCCAGTCATCATCTTCCAACAGGCCGATGTCAGTCTCCCAGGCCTCCCGCAGAGCCTTCAGGGGGTCGGGTGAATTGTTGACAATCTTCCTATATGTGAGGGATAATGCCTTTTCTGGGTTGGGTCTAATAAGAGTCAATCTTCTAAGGGGCTATATTCTTGCATTTGTTCCCCCTCTCTAATATGCCTACGGAGTGCATGCCCCAACTGCATATATCTATATCTTTCTGCTTTCGCTAGCTGATACTCCTTCTGTAAATCTTCAAACGAGATTATCGCCGGACCTCTCCATATGTCTCCTAGGTGTGCTATATCCAGCAGTTTCCATTTATTAAAGCCCTGTAATTTGCCTACCTCCTCTAGCGTATCACTATCCCATAGCGGGGTGCATTCTGTCAGTTTATTATCCTACCCGAGGAACTTATTAGCCCCCTTCCACGCGTCCAGTACAGTCTTTGTATGTGGGGGCATATGCTTCCCTGCCATTTTCCGGTACAATGCACCTGGATATCCTTTGGGGCCCATCACAAGGTGATCTTCTCGGTATGCCGGGTCATTTCTATCTGCAAAGATCCAGTCATTAAAGGTTATCAGCTGTGTTGCCCATAATTTCCTAAGGTCCGGTACAGCCAGGCCACACTCATATACGCCTCTCTGGAGCTTGACCAGTGCTATTCTTGCACCTCCCCCATCCCACAATAGTTTCCGCAATTCACTGTCTACTTCCCTGAAGAATCTGTCAGATACCTTATACGGGGAGTTCTGGAGGACATATACCATACGCGGCAATGACATCATCTTGAACAAAACCGCTCTCCCCATCAGGGAGATCGGCAACATCCTCCAATGCGCATTATCTCCTCTCAGGTGTTCTAGTTGGGGCAACAATTTCCCCTCCACAAATCCTGTTTCCGTTTTGTCGATGGTAATACCCAAAAATGTAAAACTGTCTTTAAGTTGGAGCTTTATCCCCCGGGGAGAGCGTGTGCCAGGCCACCAGAGAGCATAAACATGAGGGATTTATCCCAATTAATTTGATATACTGAATAACCCCTGAATAAGTGAAAAATTTGTAGGAGTCTGCTAGTAGTAAAACAAGGCCTTGCTGCATATAGGAGGACGTCGTCTGCATATAAGGATATCCCCAAGGGAATTTTTGTGGATTCACTACCTCGTTGCTTAAGGACTCTGCTTTTGTCCTACCAGAATTCTGCCTCTGAGTTTGTGTGTACAGTGGCCCTCATATTGGATTTTAGCGTTAGATGTGGGAGAATGCTAGGATTACCATTGTACACTCCCCACACATACGCTCAGCACCCAGTTTTAGTATGGTCGAATACTCTCACCATCTTGAGAATACCCAATGTGGGTAGGGTTGGCCCTGGGAACTTTTACCCTATTGATTAGAGCATGCCCAGCAGTCATTCCCACCCATCAGCTAATGCCAGGCATAAATGTTGCATCAATAGGCACTGACTTCAGAACACTTCCTGGACCTGCAGAAGATTAGAAGTGGACTGGACCTGCTATCTGTGACCTGAAGGACCGGAGCTGCTGCTTCTAGTTCCCAGTACAAAGAAGTGGACTCCAAAGGGTATAAGGCAGTCCTTGTGTTCACGGCACAGGGATAAAACAAGCTATCCCTTTTTGTGAAAGTACCAAGCTGATCAGTGGCAACTGGACCAGGACTAGACCCTACTGTTGGCCTTTGTCCGACATCTTGTGAGTCTCTGAGTGACTTCCCTAAATCCTGGAGAGCTTTAGATGTGTGCTCTTGTGATAGATTGGTACTTAAAGGACTAAGGGCCTGTTTTAGAGTTTTGCAGACAGGTTACTCCGTCACAAGCTATATCCTATCTGCCGTATTACAAGTGCCATAGGATATAATAGACTTGTAAAGTGGCAGACGGGATATCCTTTTTTGATTGTAATGGAGAAACCTGGTCCCCCAAACTCTAAATCAGGCCCTAAGTCAGAAGGTAATATCTTTGACCAGGACAAACCTGGTTGGTCTATCCGCCCTGCGCTCCAATGCGGTTAGCATCAAATTGTACCTAGAGCCCGGTTTACAGCGGCTATTGGCTATCAAAAAGTGATTATCCTGAATGCATGATGTAGGAAGCTGGGTTTCTGTTGCAGTAACCCCCCACTTTTTGCCAGACTACTGATGCACTTGGACTTGATGTGCCCTGGGTCCCTGCCAATCAGGTTCCCAGGGCCTGTGTTCTTTCCCAAAAACTGTACCTTGTAAACCCAATTGGCACTCTCTGGCCACAGGTCAGTCCCTGGTAAATGATACCACAGTCACCCAGGGCACTGTGACCAGGGAAGGCCTCTAAGGGCTGCAGCACTTATTGTGTCACCCTTAGCGGCCCTGTACCTTTACACTCACAAACTGCCTTTGCAGGCTGCGTGTTTTGGTGCAGAACAAAGTGAAGAGTCGACATAGCACACATCCCTGTGTGCCATGCCTACAACCCACTGCCCTGGCATGGATCAGCCACCCCTCTAGCTGGGTACACTATACCAGTGGCTAGGGTACAGGTGCATGAGGTATGTTCGAGCTGTAAAATATAAAATGAAACTCACTGATAAAAAAAAGCAAGATATATATATATATTTAATTTTTACTAGTTCTTATACCTGTTACATACATAGCATCGAAATTCGTATTAATCTGTATAACAACATAAACAATCCGTGGCTGTATTGTACGATAAAACATACATCGTCAGATATTTCAGTTGTAAAATGCAGAGCAATGGCATAAATAGGGCTGACTTATATAATACTAATATTCGTCAGATTCAGATGAAGTGTCCTGCGCAGTTGACCGTAGGTATTGCAACAAGGGTTCCCAAATGTCTTTAGGTCTGGAGGGGGCCAGTAACTCTTCTGCATATAATACCAAATTTTCACGACAGTATATCATGTCTTTTAGCCACTGATCTGTAGAGGGGCAAGCCTTGCTCTCCCAGGTCATTGCCACTCGCTGTTTGGCCAACAAAAGCGCAATTCTCACCAGTCTACCCAGGCAGCCCTTCAAAGACGGTGCAAGGCCCAACAAGCATACATGTGGAGAACATTGAAGTTCGGCGTGAGTCATATCCTGCAACTTGTGTATTACATCAGCCCAGAACGTAGCCACCCGCCCACATTCCCATGCCAGATGCCAAAAGTCGGCACCCGTGTGCCCACACCGTTTACATGTGTCACTATCTCAGAGACCGTATTTAAATAGTTTGTGCGGTGTGTGGTATACCTGGTGCATGTATTTGAAATGAATTATTCGCAAGTTTCCATTAGGTGTGAGTACACTAGTGAGTTGGCAGCAGTGTTCCCACTCCTTCTGTGTAAGCTGTGGAGTGAGTTTTGTGTTCCACTGTTCCATGCTCTTGTTGTGAGGCGGTGGTATCTCATCTCTAGCAGCTCTATACAGCTTGGTGACCAGTTTATGTCTCGTAGGACTAACCAGCAGAGTGTGCAAAGCCTGCAGCATCGGTGGTTCGATTGGAAATGTAGGGTAGTGCGCCTGTATTGCCCTCTTCAGCCTGTGAAAGATGAAAATGAACAATGGCGTTTTATTCTGTATGTATTGTAAATCGACTTCCGTAAGAAATGTGCCATTGGGGAAGATATCTTGCATTTTATCAATCAGAGTCAAAGCTCGCATAGCACTCGATTCCTGTGTGACTGATGCCTCCGCGTGATAGGCGAGAGGTAACAGTGGGGAGTAAATTGGTAATTTCGCCGCCATACGGCCAATCGTCTGCCAGGCTGCTATCGTAGTATCTATTGGGTTAATTTCAGTTTTTGGCGTGCCCCTACGGGTGTGAGTTAGCATGGATCCCAGAGGGGTAGGATGTGCGTCACCATCTTCTACTGCGACATATGGAATGAAATCGTGAGTATGGTACCAGTAGTGGGCATACTGTGCCTGAGCACAAAGGTAGTATAAATACATATCTGGTACTCTGAAACCCACTTTGTTGTAGTCCAATGTGAGGGTCACCCAGCTCACGCGAGCTTGCTTACCACCCCATATCAGCCTAAGTAGCATCGACCGCAATGTTTGAAAAAAAAACACGGGCAGTGAGATAGGTATATTACTAAAGAGGTACAGAAATCTGGGCAGCACGACCATTTTTATTAAGGCCATGCGGTCAGCCAGCGACAGAGGCAGTCGTATCCACCTGTCTACTTGTTGCTCCAATTTCGTACAGGCTGTGCCATAGTTTTCGCGGATAACTCTATCGGGATCTCAATGGACCCATATCCCGAGATATTTTACAGGGTCCGCGGACCATATCAGAGGGAATTCAAGATCGTGGGGAGAAGTGGTCTCAGTCAGTGGTACCACAACCGATTTGGACCAATTTATGTTGAGGCCTGAAAATAATCCGAATCGGATATATTCCCTCAATATCGGTGCCATAAAGGTATGCGGCTCTCGAATAAACAGCAGCATATCATCTGCATAAAGGGATATGCTCACCGGGCGGTGGGCAAAGCATAGAGCTGCCGCTCCATGTCATTGCCTAATAATGCAAGCCAGTGGCTCTAGTGCTATCGCAAACAGGAGCGGTGATAAAGGACAGCCCTGCCTAGTCCCTCTGCTAATTTGTATAGGGTCCGAAGTGTGGCCTTCAACACGGATCCGTGCTGTGGGGTTGGTGTATAATAGTCGTACCCAGGTGATAAAACTGAGAGGGAACCCCATGCGCTGCAGTATATTAAATAGATAACCCCATTCAATAGAATCAAAGGCTTTGGCCGCATCAAGCATCACGGCTGCAGCCTGCAAAGCAGGATCAAGTATATGAAACACGGCGAAGAGTGTACGTAAATTGTGCAAAGTAGATCTATCAGGGATGAAACCAGATTGGTCGGGAAGGACTAGGTTCGACATCAGAGGTTTGAGTCTGGTTGCCAAGATTTTTGCTAGTAATTTCGCATCTATGTTGATGAGCGATAGCGGCCGATAGGAATCACAGCGGGAAGGTGGCTTATCTTTTTTCAGTAGTGTGATTAGTAGCTCTTCCCGGAGCATAGGTGGTAATTTGCCCACCTCGAAGGCTTCTGCATACGTTTCAAGTAAGTAGGTCCAGGTCCAGACGGCCTCACCTGCGAACTCCTTGTAAAATCCGCAGGTGAGGCCGTCTGGACCTGGGGCTTTTTTGTTTGGGAGTGCTTTAATCGCCTTACAAATATCTTCTTTAGTGATTGGTTGACTCAGGTATTCACGTTGGCCATCCAATAGCCATGCAAGGGCAATGTCCGATAAATAGTCATTTAGTTCCTGAACATCAGTCCTACCTTGTGAGGTGTATAGTTCCGTATAAGTATGTCTGAACTGTGTTGTGATGACCTGTGAAGTGTAGTGGTCCCTACCGGAGGCATCAGTTATCTTGGTAATGGTGTGTCTGTCCTCTCAGGCCTTTATTCTGACAGCTAGGTTGTGTCCCGGCCTGCCCCCCTCTCCATATGCGCGGGCCACGTGTCTCTTGGACATATATCGGCCTTCTTCCGCCGCCAGGTCGTTGTATTCTAGTAGTGAGTCTTTAAGCTGTGCGAGAATCAGTGCACTGGGGGAGCACTCGTACTCTTGTTCAAGCCGTGTCAAGGTGATTTCGATTTTGGTCAATTGACCTCGGATGTCTTTCAGAATCCCCGCTGTCGTGCTAATACATTTGCCCCGAATCGTGGCTTTGAAGGCCTCCCATAGGATTGCAGCGCTGTCCACTGAACCCTCATTCTGTGCAAAATACTGTACTATGGCTTCACGTATCGTGTGAGTGTAAAGCAGATCTAGCAACGCTTCAGAGCAGAACCGCCATGTGAACTGTCGGCTAATAGTCTGTGGGACGTGTAAGCGAAGTTTGACTGGGTTATGGTTGGATAGCGTTCTGGGTAGGCCCTCTATGTCTGACACCCAGGTTGTCGCATCTTCGCTCATTATCCAGTAATCTAACCGCGACCAGCTACCATGTGCCGTGGAGATGTGTGTGCCCTCCAGTCTCTCCGCGTTACGTAGCCGCCACACGTCTGTCAGACTGAGCTCAGCCATCCCTTCCTTAATGACACTGGCCGCTTTAGGTGAATGCCCTTCCGTCCCACTCGATTTGTCTTTGCTATGGTCTAGATGAGTGTTGAGATCGCCACCCCATATGATTGTTGCGTCAGGCCAAGCACGCAGTATAGAGATTATGCGGTCCAAAAATTCAGGATCATCTATGTTAGGACCATAGACATTAACTATCGTTACCAATATCCCTGCCAATTTGCCATGTGTTATAGCATAACGGCCAGCTTCGTCTGTACAACTTTTAATCATAGTGAAAGGGAGAGTCTTCTTGATTAACGTAAGCACCCCTCTGGCGTATGCAGAATACAAAGAGGCTAATCTGTAACCAGCCCATTGCGCCCCAATTAGTGCCTCAGAATGGCGGGTCAGATGTGTTTCCTGAATGAGGGCGATGTTGACCCCGTGTCTGTCCAAATATGTCAGCACCTGACGGATCTTTTTGGGTGAGTTGAGCCCCTCACATTCCACATCAAGCAGGTGAGTGTATCATGGTCTATTTGCAGCATTTAAGTAGATTGTACAGCATAAATGACAGAAATGTATCGTAGAGCTATAGCCCATCATACATTGTGATATCTGAATTACATTTAGCCACGTGAACAAACCCCCCAACCCCAGCCCTCCCACCATCACCCCCCACCCACTTCAGCATCCCCAACTTGCTAAAGCCGTCCCGAACCTCCCAAAGCAATGCCCAGAAGCGAAACAGAGCTGAAAAACAGCTGTGGGGAACACCCATAGGGGAGCGCTGAAGCACAAATAACCTCCCGGGTGCAAAGGGAGGCGGCCGGAGAGCAAGAGTAACAGTTCCCGCCCTCGTATTAGTACAAAGCAAAATGAGACAATAAATGATTATGCATGTGGAAAAAGAACATAAATCTTATCTGAGTGGCCAGTGTTCGTGTCGACGGTTCAGTCCAGAGTTGTAGGTGTAAGAGGGCTGCTATCAACTTTGCTCGGCCTGTGCACTAGGGGAATAAGTGAGTTCGCAATAATCGTGATCAATCACTGGTGTAGTCAGCTTTTCAATCGGCAGCTTCATGAGAGGAGTCTTTGTGGTCGTCACCCGCCATGCTTGAAGTCTCTCGATTTCTGCATTTGAGATTTTTGGCATAGTCCATCGCAGATTTTGGAGTGGTGAAATTTTTCGACTTACCATTCAGGTCAATGCGTAACCGTGCCGGGTAGAGCATGGTATATGGGACCTTTTCAGCTATCAGGAGTCTCTTTGCAGTCTGATATTCTTTTCTCGCTGCTTGCACAGCTGCGGTAAAGTCCGGGTAGAAGGCCAGATTGTTTCCTTCATGGGTAATGGTCCCTTTTTCTCGGGCCATGCGTAGGATGGTATCCTGGTCTCTGTAATTCAACAAGCGCGCAATTATGGGGCACGGAAGGGCCCCCCGAGGAGGTCGAGCAGCCAGCGAAAGGTGCGCTTGTTCAACTATCAGCACTGGCGACAGATGTTCAGCTCCAAAGATCGATTGCAACAAGGCCTCAACGTAGGTTTCTAGGCGGCCAGTGTAAGTGGACTCTGGTAGGCCCGTGATTCGTAGGTTGTTTCGCCTAGATCTGGCTTCTAAGTCCTCGCTTTTAGCCTGTATGACAGCGAGCACTTTTTCCATGGCTAGTGTTTTAGATGACATTTGTTGCAGGCCGTCCTCCGCATCAGCTATGCGTGTTTCCGCCTCCCCCAGGCGCAGCGCATGCTTGTCCAACTTCGTGGACATATGATCCATTTGTAGGTTTAAACTGTGGATTTTGCCATTGCTAGATTGTAAACTGGTTTGTACAGCTGGCAGTGTCTTCTCAATGGAGGATAAGCTGTCCGATGGAGCGTCAATCTCTGAGTCTGAGGTGGCCCGCTGTTGCGATTTGCCGGTTTTGCGGGGCTTAAACGTGAGTCGAGACTGACTGCGTTCGGTTTTGCCCATATTTGCTCTGCTCCGTCGATTGTTTCAAGGGAGAATCTATCTCCTGAGCAGGAAAGTAATGCTGCAACGTAATCCGTGCCCCCTGCGCTCAGCTGGACCAATTAGTGTGGGCGGCAGGGGAGATGCCAGTAAAGCGACCTCAAATATAGCCCCGGTGTGGTGTCTAAAAACGTAGTGCACACGTGGGTCGAGTCGTGGGAAGGGTAGGCCCCACAGCCCCTCGACACAATGTCTGTATTAGGCGTAAGAGTAGCAGAGCCTGTGTTTAGTGGTATCCCTCAATGCAAGGTATGATGGCTCAACAGATGTGCTTGTCTTCAGCAGCCTTTCACAGTGCCTCGCTCGCGTCCTCCTCGTATGGGTCCCGGTGTAGCAGATCACAGAGGCGCACACAACACGTTCATTGTCCTCATAGGGGGTCACTGGAGCATGCTCTGTAGGGGTCGAGTGCCCGAACACGCGGGACGTACACGGCCTTGCTTTAGCACACGGTATTGCGGCCAGTCCGCCCGGGAGAGATCAAGTTAGCCAATGAACAGTCAAGTTTAGACCCGGAACGGTCAAGCAGTCGCACCGGTGCAGGAGTAATGTTTATAACAGCCAAAGTAGCCGCACCGAGGCCTCAATCTCACTTGCAGTATTATGGCCGCACCAAACGCAGTGTTCCTCTTTTTGCAGCACGGCGTACGATATGTGCAGGCTGTGGCAGCGCGTACAGGCCCGAACGCGGCCATCAGCGGATATGGCACCTCCCGCTGTCCCGCGTAGCAGGTACATCCGAGTGCCGTTGCAGCGACCAGGGCATAGTCGCGCCCTCTCCAGCCGCCAACGTCTGTGGCGCGTCCCAGGCCGGGATATGTCGCGGCCCCGCAGGCAAGACAGCGGCGTCCTCCGCACTTGCCCTCCTGTCGCGCACTCACCGGCTTTCAGTGCGCCCAGGGGCCCACCGGGCAGCAGCGCGATCCTCCGCCAGCTGGCCGCCGATCGCAGCCTCTTGCCGCTCTCTGTGCGCCGCACCTCAGCGAGACCGCCAGGCCGCCATCTTGATTACTCAAGCCCGCGCTCGAAACTGCAGCATTTTTCCGCAATCTGTAGTGTTGGCACTGATAATTGTACACTCCAGGCAGCCACTAGTGATATGTCATCGTGTCCCACAATTTAGAGCAAGGAATGCGAGCTGGAATAGCAGGATTATTGACGTATTCCGTCTCCGGCCGGCAGAGCTGCACTACAGCGCAGCCATCTTGCCGTGTGCCCTCTAGCGCCCCCCCACCCCCCAAAAAAAAGCAAGATTGATTTAGACGATGACCTAAAGAAGATCGATAGTTCGATCCTAAGACTAAAAAACATACCCGAGAGTTGTCTTGTGCTTTATTAAATGCACGGTCATAAATTAAACATAAACATGAATTTGGGCACTTTGTTGACTCATATGCCCTCGACCTCATTTTTGTCGTGGAAACCTGGGCTGATGAAACCTCAGGGCCCGATTTAGTGATAGCTATTCCACCAGGTTTCGTAATAGCCAGGAAGGATCGTTTGCATAAAAAAGGAGGGGGTTTGGCAATAATCTATAGAGAATACTTAAAAGCATCATTTAAAGACATTCCCACTGACACAGAAGCTGAGGTGCTTTCTTTTAAGATAGCGGTTAATCAGGTGTACTCTTTCAACGGTCAATTAGTGTACCGCCCACCAGGACCCAGAACTAACTTTATGCAAACGATGGGCCAGCTCCTTGAACATAAGGTGAAGACACAAGATTACACTATTCTAGGTGATTTTAACTTTCACCTAGATAACTTCTCTGATAATGACTCCCTGGCCCTTATGGACCTGGTGACAAGTGTAGGCCTAGAGCATATTGTGGTAGGGCCCACTCATAGAGCTGGACACCTCCTGGACGCTGTCTATACAGACTGTCCTTTTTTAAAATATTATAATAACTTACAACTCCATTGGTCCAACCACTCAGCAGTGATGTTAACTCTCACCTTGCCTCCCTCAACAAGCCCTAAGCAATGCCCAGCTAGAAGCCAAAAAAGATATTTGTGGTAGCGCACAGATAAAACAGAGTTCATTTCTCATTTGAGTAAGAATAAACTCTGTCTCTCCCGAGACTCAAGGCCGCTGCATGAGAATATCATAATTGGATTACTGCAGCAGTACAAGCTACTATCCCCCAGAGATCAGGGAAAATTAGCAGGACAGCACCCACCGAACCTTGGCTCTCAGAGGAACTAAGGCTATCAAGAAGACTCTGTCACAGACAAGAAAGGTGCTGGCGACAACATTACGATCCTAGGGAGAAAGAATTATACAAGACAAAATTGGCACAATACAAAGAACTGATTCAAAAAACTAAAATCAGCTACTTTTCGGAAAAAATAGTAGGAGCAAAGAATAACTCCAAAGAGTTATTTGCGATGGTGCTGAAACTAAGTCATCTGCAGGAGACTAAACAAAATACAATAGACCAAGCTTTTTGTAATAGCTTAGCTTCCTCTTTCTACAATAAAGTGTCCACTATCTACAATACCTTTGCCTTGAGCTCTGCTAACAATCAGAGTTCACAGGCACTGCCAGACGCTGCAAACTCATCTTCAGCAGTGCTCTACTTACACCCAGAACTTGATCCGCTCCAATTTTCTAACTTCACAATAATTTCTTATGAACAAATCTCAAAACTTCTTTTAGCCACTAAATCCGGATCTCTGCTGGATCCTTGTCCTCCCAGAGTAACTCAAATGATAGTGGAGACAGTTGCTCGCCCACTCATGGAGGTACTTAATACTACCATTGAATCAGGGAACTTTCCCAAGATGTGGAAAAAAACATCTATTCTACCTCTGTTAAAAAAAGTCAAACTTAGATAAAACAGACCAAGGGAACTATCGCCCTATCTCCCGCCTACCTTTGCAGCAAAAATCTTGGAGAAACATATGAACCAAGAATTAGCAAACTTTATTGAGAACAACCATGTTCTGGACTCCACCCAATGGCTTTAGAATCAAGCACAATACTGAACTGGCCTTAATCACCGTAACAGAGGAATTTAGACATGCAGTTGACAACGGAGGCTTGGCAGCCCTGATATTGCTAGACTTGTCAGCGGCCTTCGATACGGTAGATCACGGCATTCTAATAAACCGGCTTCAAGAGGCAGGGATAGTAGGCCCAGCCCCTGCACTCCTTAGATCTTTTCTATCAAACCGGGAACAATTTGTTGAAGTAGAAGGCTTTAAATCTCAGTGCTTTAGGCTCCCATGTGGAGTGCCACAGGGCTCGTCTCTGAGCCCCACCTTGTTTAATATCTACGTTACACCTCTGGCCCGCTTGATCAAAGTCCACGGCTTCGATTTGGTATTGTATGCAGATGATACTCAGATTATTGTATCTATCTCGAGTAAAAATCTCGACACAGCTCACAACTTCAAGGAGTGCATGAGATGTGTAAGTGATTGGATGGCAGAGAATTGCCTCAAATTGAACTCAAATAAAACAGAAGTTCTACTCTTCGGCAGAGACACATCGTTCTGGTCCTCAGAATGGTGGCCAGCGGAGTTGGGGATCTCTCCCACCCCATTCACCAAGGCTAAAAATCTTGGAGTCATTATTGACACTACCCTATCCTTTTCCCATGATGTAAAGATGCCTACCTCATCAATCTACTTTACCTTGAAAATTCTGAGGAAAATTCTTCCATTTATTCCAGCAGAATTACAGAAAACAGTGGTGGCAGCTTTAGTTCTATCTAAACTTGATTATTGTAACGGGCTTTTGGTTGGGGCACACAAAACGGTAGTAGAAAAATTGCAGGTACTCCAAAACTCCACAGCTCGGTTGCTCTTTGGCTTAGCCAAATATTCATCGGCCAAACATGCCCTCAATACGCTGCATTGGCTACCTGTAGAGAAGCGAATCAAATTTAAGGCACTTTGCATCGCCTTTAAGGCGTTGCATACCTTAGGTCCTCCCTACCTGACAGACTGCTTCCAATGACATATTCCAGCACGTACACTTCGATCGGCCTCTCTGAAGTTGGTGAAAGAACCAAAGTTCCGACTTCATAGATGGGGCGGAAAAAGTTTCACAAGTTTCACAATCAGATGGTGGAATAAGCTACCAATAAAGGTAAAAAACTCCCCCGATCTACTCTCCTTAAGGAAAGGACTTAAAACCTGGCTATATACATTATAACCTTCCTAAAAGTAATAGAGAGGCAACATCTTTCTGTTGCCCTGTGTGTTGAGCTGCAAGCGCCTAGACGCCCTCGGGTAGTAGTGCGCTATCTAAATATATAAATAAAATAAATAAAATGAGCCCTGTACCCCTACAGTGTCTAAGCCGACACTGTAAGTGCAGTAATACCATTAACAGTATATGGTGGTGGGAGTTTGTCATTACGAACTCCACAGTACCATAATGGCTTTACTGAAAACTGAGAAGTTTGGTATCAAACTTCTCAGCACATTAAACCCACACTGATGCCAGTGTGGGATTTAATGAAAAATGCGCTCAGAGGGCATCTTAGAGATGCCCCCTGAAAAACGACCAGGCTCTGGTGGGTTCCCTGACTGGTACACACCAGCCTGCCACCACGAGACATGTTACTGGACCCCTGGGGTGGGAGCCTTCACTCCCTGTTCCCAAAAACAAAGCCTTTTCTGGGCGGAGGTGTTCACACCTCCCCCAGCCCACGAAGAGCCATCTTTGGCAGGGGAGCTTCAAAGGCCTTGCAGCCTTTGTAATGCAACCCCCCCCCCAGCCTATCCTGCTATCAGGAGCAGGCCCCTTTCTGTCTCCCATCCTTTTTGGTGGGAAGACAGGTGGGAAAAATTAGCCAGCCCAGAAGGTGTGCCCACCTCTGCCTCAGGTGGGGGAGGCGAGGTGAAGCCCACTCTTCAGTACCCGCCATCTTGCAGATGGCAGGCACTCCCCAATCAAGATTAGGGATTGTGCTCACCCCCCCACGTGGTGTGAGCACTCCAAGGGTGTAGTCACCCTAAGGTCCGTAGCCCATTGGCTACTGACCACGAAACCCCTAAAACGCCCCCTAAATACAGTATTTAAGGGGCAGCCCTGAACCAAGAAAGCAGATTCCCACAACCTAAGAAGAAAAAAGATGAAAGAAGACGCCCAGCAGAGGAGACCTCAGAGAACAACTGACTTGGCCCCAGCCCTACCGGCCCGTCTGCAGTTTCCAGAGATCCTGCACCAAAAGTCGCCTTGTCCTGCAGCCAGCGACCTCCAAAACCCTGGGAGGACTGACTGCCTTCAACAAAGACCGAATCTCCTGTGAACAGCAGCTCTGTTAAAAACAAAACTCCCAAGACAGACTCTGAGCCTGCTGAGGACAAGAAACCAGAAGAAGAAAAGAAGAAGAAGGACCAAACAGCCGTGCCGAAGCTAACAAGAGGAGGACGCCCACTGACTTGGCCCCAGCCCTACCGGCCTGTCCCCACCTCGAACCTGCAGAAGCGAAACTCCGGTGTCTCCTGCAGCTAGCAGCCTCAAGAACCTTGAGGACCTGCCCTGCCTTCAAAAGAAAAGACCCTGTCTCCCGTGAACACCGGATTTGTTCACCAACATACTCCAGGTCCAGAAAAGTCCATGAGTCTGCACCACTCTGCACCCGATGCCCACGCCCGAGTTCGAG
Organism: Calotriton arnoldi; assembly: GCA_963921515.1. NCBI lineage: Eukaryota > Metazoa > Chordata > Amphibia > Caudata > Salamandridae > Calotriton > Calotriton arnoldi. The sequence continues at coordinate 600,376 of CAWUFW010001214.1, read as the reverse complement.
TGGCCCAACACCAAGAGGGGGTCCCCCCAGCGATCCTGACCCAAGATCCGGCGACCCCTTACCTGCCTCAAGCCTCCAGCCGACGCCTGCAGCCTCAAACCGGAAGGTCACCCCAACCACGACCAGGAGCTGCCAAGATTATCCGACCCTAAAAGGCACCCCTGCACCGGACACCCCACGGCCTTGGGTGGCCCAACCGATGGTGCCTAACCAACCCCCAGCATCCCAACTTACCACTCCAGGTGGTGGTCGCACCCAGAAGATCTTCGTCCCCGAGCCTGCAGTGCTTTTGCAAACCGGAGACTCCCCATTGAAAGCGTCAGGGCTTTCGACACCAAAACAGCACTCTGCACCCGGCCTCCCCAGTGCCGCTGAGGGTGCATATTTTGTGCTGGCCTAAACCCCCATTTGCCCTGAGCTTAAGTCCAGGAGCTTTGCTCCCACAACCCTGTGGCCTGCTCGTCAGCTGCCACCAACCGGAGGCCCCCTATGCCCCATTGGATAACATTGGGCCTCAGCACTCTGCACCCGGCCGCCCTAGTGCCGTTGAGGGTGTAACAGGAGTGCATCCTTGACCCTGGGGGACCCCTGAGTCTAACCCCAGAATACCAACTCCCACAACAAAGTACTTACCTGTTAACCGATAACACTATTTTCCTCCATAGGATAACATTGACTGTTTTTCTATGAAAAGTTTCTAAGTGTGGAGTTGGAAAATCTATGAAAACCTTTTAAAATTGTACTTAATAACAAAAACACTTTTACTCACCTGTTTACAGGAAATGTCCCAGTGCAGTATCCAGGTAAGAAAAGTAATCTGCAAAGTAATCTACTGGTCATTTTACTAAAAAGCCTATACAAAGTATATGTACTGTATTTCCAAAGCATTGCATTTTCAGTAACAATACTGTAATCAAAACAAAGTGCACATACAATTGTAAACCAAACTGTGTTACAAACTGCATTACTACTGTAAAGTATTTCTTGCTTACCTGTGCCAGGCTTGCTTGGTTCTAGAAAATAAAATAACTAAAAGAATAGTTTTATACAAAAACAATTGGTCTGAAGTTCAGTCTTTGAGTGTGTGAAATCATTTGCTGACTGAGTGTGTACAACAAAGGCTTAACACTACCCTCTGATAAAGCCTTACTGCTCGACCACACTACCACAAATAGAGAGTAAGGTGTTATCTACTTTACCTCTGCCTACCTTTTGGGTTCTACTGGACTCTGTGCACACTATAACTCACTTTGGTGTAGTATATACAGAGCCAGCTTCCTACAGTGGTGGATCAGCGGTGGGATATACAACTTTGCATTTGTTGGACTAACTTGGTTACCACCTGATCACACAACAGAACCCTTAAATTGTCTTTAGAATTCTGATTTTTGAATTGACAAATTTTCCAAATTACTAAAAGTCTTGTTAGGGCCTTGGTTAAGTCCCTTTAGAATTTTACAAAAATAAAAAGTCCCTTTAGCTAAGGATAAGAGGGGTTAGAGGTTTTTTAACAATGTCTCTTAACAAGAACCCAGCTGTTAATGAAGATGACCACAATGGCATAGAGGACCAGGTTGAGGAGCTCGACCTCACCCCTTACCTCCACTTGTCTTTCAAGGAGGTAAGGTCCCTATGCAAAATAAAAAATATAACCATGGGGTCCCATCCCACCAAACAAAAGCTCCAGGAGCTGTTGGTTGGGTATGCTAAGGACCATCCTTCGGAGAATGGTGAAGACCTCTCAGATGAAGAAGTAGAGGGAGGAGATGAGTATAACTACCAACCTCCCCTACTTCATAGGGAGAGAAGGGCCCAAGTGGCCCTGACTCCAAGAATAAACCTCTCAGCACCTAGAGTCCACACAGGTGGATCAGGTGCTACTGAGGACACTGAGGTCAGCCTCAATGAAGAGTTCATACTGCTAGCCAGGTTGACCAAAAGATTAGACCTAGAGACCAGACTCCTGGCTCTAGAAAAAGAAAGAGCAGAGATGGGCCTAGGACCCATCAATGATGGCAGCAATTTAAAAACTGTAGAAAAAGAAGGATCCTATGATCCCAAAATCCCCAAAGGGATTGTCCCTAAATTTGAGGATGGTGATGATATCACCAAGTGGTTCACAGCCTTTGAGAGGGCTTGTGAAGCCAGAAAAGTGAAGAAAACTCACTGGGGGGCACTCCTTTGGGAACTGTTCTCTGATAAGTGCAGAGACAGACTTCTGACCCTTAGTGGGGCAGATGCTGGGTCTTTATGACCTCATGAAGAGAACTCTGATTGAGAGCTTTGGACTCACAACTGAGGAGTATAGAATTAGATTCAGGGGGGGCTCAGAAAACCCAGAGTCAGCCCTGGGTGGAATTTGTAGACTACTCAATGAAAACACTAGGTGCCTGGTTGACTGGAAGTAAAGTGCAAGATTATGATGGTCTTTATAATTTGTTTATGAAAGAGCACATATTAAGTAATTGCACTGATGAAAAGTTGCATCAGTATCTGGTAGACCTAGGTCCAATTTCTCCCCAAGAATTGGGAAAGAAGGCGGACCATTGGGTCAAGACAAGGGTGACTAGGACGTCCACTGGGGGTGACCAAAAGAAAGGGGTTACAAAACCTCCCCAGAGGAAAGACAGTGAACCTCTTAAAGATAAAAGTAAGGAGTCCCAGGTAGCCCCCCAAAATCCTGTCCAGGAGGGAAGGCCCAAAGACACCTCACAAACTAAAACTGGGTACCAAGGTAAGAGTTGGGTTCCCAACAAGGTATGGTGTCACAACTGTCAAAAGACAGGACACTGCACCAAGGACCCTAGCTCTCCTAAAAACAAGGGGCCAGATGTATCAACATTGTATTTTGCGAGTCCTTAATAGCGAATTTTACCGATTCGCTATTATGGACTCGCAAAATACAATGTATGTAGGTTTCGCAAATAAAATTGCGATACCTACGCATTCCTTATTTGCGACACGCAAATTGCGAGTCACAAATAAGGAATGGCTTCCCATTCATTTCTATGGGCCTAGAGGCCGATAGGAATGAATGGGAATTGCATGCGCAATTTGCGAGTACCCAATAGGTACTTGCAAATTGCGCATGCAATTTCAAGGGTGCAAGGAGGCCACAAGGACACCCTGTTGCACCCCTGAAATATGCATGTGTGCACATGTGGCGCACATACATGCCTTAAGGGCATGTATGTATGCCACATGGCACCTAGAAAAATGCAAAAAAGTGCATTTTTCGAGGAATTTGCAAATTACCACCAACTTGAAGTTGGTGGTAATTTGCGATTCCTTAAAGCCAGGTCGCAATATTTTTTTGCTTCCAGCATTGCATTTAAGGAATCGCAAATTGGGATTCCCTAAATGCATTTGCAAAATAAATAATCGCAAAAATTGCGATTTCCTATTTTGCGAATGCCTTTTGAGATGATACATCCCAAAAGGCTTTTTACCGTTCGCAAACGGGCCAATTCAGCTAATTGGCCCGTTTGCGAACTGTAAAACACTTGATACATCTGGGCCAAGGCCCCTAGTGTAGCACCAGGGGTTGCCAGTGTAGCTTTGGAGGGTGGTACCTCAGATGAGGAAGTCTTCATAGAGATCAACTGGAACATGGGCCCAAAAGGTGAGTTGGAGATTCCAGGGGGAGAAGACACTTCCACCACCTACTGGTGAATGGAATTCCAGCCACTGCCCTGAGAGATACCTGTGCCAGTCACACTGTGGTGCATGACAGGCTGGTACTCTCAAACCAGTATGTCCCAGAGGAGACAAAGAGAGTAAGGACTATCCCAGGGGAGGTCACTGTCAAGCCTGTGGCTTTAGTGCCCCTAGAAATAGCTGGGACCCTTAGTTGGAGAAAGGTGGTAGTCAGTAAAGACCTCCCCCTTGATTCTCTCCTTGGGAATGACCACCCAGAGGTTGGTCTGAGCCAAAGTGAGGTACTGGCCCAGGGCCAGTCTTCACCCAAGGATCCTGGGAGGGCTGAACCTGCAGCTGTGTAGGTAAGCCCAAAAAGGGAAAGAAAAGAAAGTGTAGGAAAGGGGCAACTATTAGCCACAGTTCCAGTGGGCCAGGGAGATTCTATCCTAATAAAGGAGAACTCCAAAGTTGGCACAGGTAAAGTCCTCCCTAACCCACAAAAAGACCTCACTAGTCAGGCAGCTGTCCAGCCTGAGTTGGTGGCTACTCAGCTGACAGAACAGAGGGTGGAAGAAGGGAGTTCACTACAAGGTGTAGAGACCCCCCACCCTAACACAGCAGACAGGCAACCAGGACCCAAAGAAACCTGTAAGCTAGCCCCTTCACCTACCAGTGAAGAGCTAAAGGTGTGGTTCTGGGCACTGACAGCTGTCAGTAGCCTCTGCTGGGTGTTAGCCTTCATGGCAGCAGTGTCCTTGGCATGGTGGCCTAGCCCCCTGCCAAATAGCAAGTTAGGCCCCCTGACCCTATTGGTCATGGTGGGGTTACTCAAGCTGTGGGTAACCTCTGTGGGTAAGCTGGGATTTGCCCGAGCAAAATTAAAACTTGCAGAGGTAGGCACCTCTGAACCCAAACTAAAAAGATAGGGTGAAGATACTAAAGAGCTAAGAAAGGAGCATCGGGAATTAGGTCTTGAAATTGTTGAGGTAGGCCAGCTCCCCAAAGGAACTGACCTGGACAGAAGTATGTAAGGCAGAGTAGGCCCTGCAACTTTCAAACCACTTCCTCTACTCTTCCTCACCTGAAAGACTAGGAAAACTCTTCCAGGTTTGGCTGAGTCTCCTGGCCTTTGGGCTGGGGGGTGGGGGTTGTGTAGGAAGCTGGTTTTCTGTTGCAGTAACCCCCCCACTTTTTGCCAGACTACTGATGCACTTTGATTTGATGTGCCCTGGGTCCCTGCCAATCAGGCTCCCAGGGCCTGTGTTCTTTCCCAAAAACTGTAGCTTGTAAACCCAATTGGCACTCTCTGGCCACAGGTCAGTCCCTGGTAAATGATACCACAGGTACCCAGGGCGCTGTGACCAGTAAAGGCCTCTAAGGGATGCAGCACTTATTGTGCCACCCGTAGAGGCCCTGTACCTTTACACTCACACACTGCCTTTGCAGGATGCGTGTTTTGGTGCAGAACAAAGTGAAGAGTCGACATAGCACACATCCCTGTGTGCCATGCCTACAACCCACTGCCCTGGCATAGATCAGCCACCCCTCTAGCTGGGTGCACTATACCAGTGGTGAGGGTACAGGTGCATGAACCTTGTTCCCCTACAATGTCTAAGCCAATTCTTAGACACTGTAAGTGCAGTAATGCCATTAAGAGTATATGGTGCTGGGAGTTTGTCATTACGAACTCCACAGTACCATAATGGCTTTACTGAAAACTGAGAAGTTTGGAATCAAACTTCTCAGCACATTAAACCCACACTGATGCCAGTGTGGGATTTAATGAAAAATGCACTCAGAGGGCATCTTAGAGTTGCCCCTGAAAAACGACCAGCCTCTGGTGGGTTACCTGACTGGTACACACCAGCCTGTCACCACGAGACATGTTACTGTACCCCGGGGTGGGAGCCTTCGCTCCCTGAGCCCAGAAACAAAGCCTTTCCTGGGCAGAGGTTTTCACACCTCCCCCAGGCCAGGAAGAGCCATCTGTGGCAGGGGAGCTTCAAAGGCCTTGCAGCCTTTGTAATGCGACCCCCAGCCTCTCCTGCTATCAGGAGCAGGCCCCCTTCCTGTCTCCCCTCCTTTTTGGTGGGGAGACAGGCGGGAAAAATTAGCCAGCCTAGAAGGTGTGCCCACCTCTGCCAAACCCACTCCTCAGGTGGGGGAGGCGAGATGAAGCCCACTCTTCAGTGCCCACCATCTTGCAGATGGCAGGCACTCCCCAATCAAGATTAGGGATTGTGCTCACCTCTCCCCTCCCCCCTCACGTTGGGTTGAGCACACCAAGGGTGTAGTCACCCTAAGGTCAGTAGCCCTTGGCTACTGACCCCGAGACCCCTAAAATGCCCCCTGAATAAAGTATTTAGGGGGCAGCCCACAACCTAAGAAGAACAAGCATTGGCATAGCCAATAGGTCTCGCCTTTGGGACCTTATATGTTTAGCCAGAACTTTTGGCTATGTTGTAGAGCATTGTGGCTGCTGTGCATTATGTTGAAAAGTAATAAAAAGTGTTAAGCATTTTTGTTACCTTTATACAAACAAAGACTACATTATATACAACTGAAAAACGTGATTAAAAAAGATTTTAACATACAAAATGTCTTCTAGTTTTTTTGTACTTGCACTGCTGGCAACTTCTTCCTGCCTATTCTCATGCTTGTTATAATGTTTTTTGTTATGGGGGAGCAGGACATAAATAACGGGGGAGTGGAGTTTGGAAAACAGTAATTTAATTAGAACACGAGCAGCGGACGGACACTAGGGGAGAATCAACAGATGCCATATTCCAAGGGCAGACTGACGTGATGCTTAGGTGGTGCGCTGATGCAAAATGGTGGTGGTGAATGATGTTTGGTGCTGAGGTGGTGACACTATATGCTGTGGATTGGAGGTACGTTGTGGATTGTGGAGTTGAAATATGTTGTTTGGTGTGTAATTATGCGGTGTGTATTGGAAATGTATGGAGTTGAATTGTGTGGCCTGGAACTGTGGTGTTGAGTGAAATTATGCTTAGTGAAATTGTGTCATGGTGTGGAGTGCATTTATGTTGATTGGTGGTATGTGGTATAGAGTGCATTTATGTTGCATTGAGTAGAGTGTAATGATGTGGCATCTAATTATGTGCCACAGTGGTATTATGTGGAGTGTATTTATGTTGCATTGAATAGAGTGTAATTATGTGACGTGTAATTATGTGGTACTGAGTGGTATTATGTTGAGTCTATTTATGTTGCATTTAGTAGAGTGTAAATATGTGCCATGTAATTATGTGGCACTGAGTGGTATTATATGGAGTGTATTTATGTTGCATTGAGTGCAGTGTAATTATGTAGCATATAATTATGTGGCACGGAGTGGTATTGTGTGGAGTGTATGTTGCATTTAGTAGAGTGTAACTATGTGGTGTGTAATTATGTGGCACTGAGTGGTATTTGGAGTGTATGTTGCATTGAGTGCAGTGTAATTATGTAGCATATAATTATGTGGCACTGTGTGGTATTATGTGGAGTGTATTTATGTTGCATTGAGTAGAGTGTAAGTATGTGGCGTGTAATTATATGGCACTGAGTGGTCATATGTGGAGTGGATTTATGTTGCATTGAATTGAGTGTAATTATGCAACGTGTAATTATGTGGTACTGAGTGGTATTATGTGGAGTGTATGTTGTATTTAGTAGAGTGGAATTATGTGGCATGTAATTATGTGGCACTGAGTGGTATTATTTGGAGTGTATGTGGCATTGAGTGCAGTGTAAATATGTAGCATATAATTATGTGGCACTGAGTGGTATTGTGTGGCGTGTATGTTGCATTCAGTAGAGTGTAATTATGTGGTGTGTAATTATGTGGCACTGAGTGGTATTTGGAGTGTATGTTGCATTGAGTGCAGTGTAATTATGTAGCATATAATTATGTGGCACTGTGTGGTATTATGTGGTGTGTATTTATGTTGCATTGAGTAGAGTGTAAGTATGTGGCGTGTAATTATAGGGCACTGAGTGGTATTATGTGGAGTGTATCTATGTTGCATTGAGTAGAGTGTAATTATGTGGCGTGTAATTATGTGGCACTGAGTGGTATTATGGGGAGTGTATGTTGTATTCAGTAGTGTGTAATTATGTGGCGTGTAATTATGTGGCACTGAGTGGTATTATTTGGAGCGTATGTTGCATTGAGTGCAGTGTAATTATGTAGCAAATAATTATGTGGCACTGAGTGGTATTGTGTTGAGTGCATGTTGCATTCAGTAGAGTGTAATTATGTGGTGTGTAATTATGTGGCACTTAGTGGTATTTAGAGTGTATGTTGCATTGAGTGCAGTGTAATTATGTAGCATATAATTATGTGGCACTGTGTGGTATTACCTGTGTGCACTACTTAAATGAATGTAAGTCTACCAAACAGCTGCAAGGTGTCAAGGACACCAGGCGCCAGTCCTGGACTTCTTTTAACTGAACTTTTTTAGGTATGTCCAATTAGTTAATTTGAAGACTACAACTTCCTGGATTGTTGATGGAAAATGCTGTCCTGGGTGGTGCTACGGGGTCATCTGGATACAATGTGCAAATATAAACATCCTGTTGTTTGCACTGCTCTCAGCACTTGTGTTGGGCCTATTTGTAGAGAAGGGGTTTAGGTCCATGGACATAAGGTGATTTATCAAAGATCACAGGTGCTGTCTACTGGAGGAAGTCTTGCTTGTAACTCGTAAATTAACCACAAACCACATCTCCAGTTGTTTGTTGGTTGTGTCTACGCTTTCAAACTGCACAGTCTAGTGGCATCACCGACTGACAGCTCAATTTAAACCAATGTCTGCAATTAGCCCCCGCCCTTAGAACAGTGCGCTCAGAAACTGGCTTCTCTAATGCCACTGTCCCAAAATCAACACCTCTCTACTACTCTGCCGTCCTCACACACTACAGACTAAACGCACTCCCGGAGCCACTCTGTAGTGTACTCGCACTGTGGGTGCTTTGAATCAGTCTTGGGGCATAACAAACCCCATGCACATTCCTTGTTGCCTAACCAGTGGACTAATGCAGTGATGCCCTGCTGCAGAAGGAGGCCAGGGGCACCTGACGCTCCTTATCTCACAGAAGTTCATAGACTTGGGGATGATCGGGACCCCTTACGGGACTGCGTTCAGCCCCGGGCAGAACACGCGTCACAAGTACCCCATGAGCCCCCGGCCTAGCGCTTGGTATTAAAAAACAGCTATAATTGTGCTGCAGCGGGCCCTTTACCGCCAGAGCCTGGTGCCACTGCACTGGCTGTACTGACAATAGCCACGCCCTTGCCGCCACCTCCACAACCACATCTGTGCTCCCTCTGGCCTACGCGTGGTCTATGCACTCCCCAGCCAGGAGAGAGAGCCCCGCCTCCTGAGCTCTCAAGGGGAAGGGCCGGTACTGACAGGCCAGTGACAGAGCGAGTTGCTCAGTGCTGAAATTAACCCTTTCACCCTGACCTGACCCGTTACTGATGGCAAACAGGAGTCTCGGCAGGTCTTCCCATCTGTCCTCGGCGAACACGCTACTAACAGAAGTGCAGCTCGGAGGCGCAGAGCCGTGCATTCCCGAGGAGGGAGGCACCTGTCAAAGTCTGCCTGCAGTAGAGATTTGCACCTCTTCATTCCCATCTTTAGAACAAGGACAACAATGGAGGAGCGGGGGCGAGCGAGCGCGGCAGCCTGCTCAGCTGACCAGACGCTCGTGCGTCATGGCCTTTTCCCGGCATGTGTTTCCAATTATCGCGCCCGCGTCTGGGCACGATAATGGGAAACAGATGTCGGCCGCGCGGGTAACCGCCCGAAAAAGGCCATGACGCACGAGCGTCTGGTCAGCTTTGAAAACCCCTACATAATGCTTCGCCAGAAGCAGCGCTTGCGCGCTACTCTAGGCTCAACCTGAAAAGGACGAAAGAAGACGCCAAGCAGAGGAGACTGTTGAGAACAACTGACTTGGCCCCAGCCCTACCGGCCCGTCTGCAGTTTCCAGAGATCCTGCGCCAAAAGTTGCCTTGTCCTGCAGCCAGCAACCTCCAGAACCCTGGGAGGACTGACTGCCTTCAACAAAGACCGGATCTCCTGTGAACAGCAGCTCTGTTCAAAAGAAAACTCCCAAGACAGACTCTGAGCCTGCTGAGGACAAGAAACCAGAAGAAGAAAAGAAGAAGAAGGACCAAACAGCTGAGCCGAAGCTAACAAGAGGGGGACGCCCACTGACTTGGCCCCAGTCCTACCGGCCTGTCCCCACCTCGAACCTGCATAAGCGAAACTCCGGTGTGTCCTGCAGCCTCAAGAACCCCGAGGTCCTGCCCTGCCTTCAAAAGAAAAGACTCTGTCTCCCGTGAACACCGGATTTGTTCACCAACAGACTCCAGGTCAGGAAAAGCGAGTCTGCACCACTCTGCACCCAACGCCCACGGCCCGAGTTCGAGTGGCCCAACACCAAGAGGAGGTCCCCCTGCCGATCCTGAACCGAGATCCGGCGACCCCTGACCTGCCTCAAGCCTCCAGCCGACGCCTGCAGCCTCAAACCGGAAGGTCCCCCCAACCGCGACCAGGAGCTGGTAAGAAGATCCGACCCTAAAAGGCACCCCTGCACCTGACGCCCCACGGCCTTGGGTGGCCCAACCGACGGTGCCTAACCAACCCCCAGCATCCCAACTTACCTCTCCAAGTGGTGGTCGCACCCAGAAGACCTTCGTCCCCGAGCCTGCAGTGCTTTTGAAAACCGGAGACTCCCCATTGAAAGCTACAGGGCTTCCGACGTCAAACCAGCACTCTGCACCCGGCTGCCCCAGTGCCGGTGAGGGTGCATCTTTTGTGCTGGCCTAAACCCCCATTTGCCCTGAGCTTAAGTTCAGGAGCTTTGCTCCCACAACCCCGTGGCCTGCTCGTCAGCAGCCACCAACCGGAGGCCTCCTATCCCCCGTTGGATAACATTGGGCCTCAGCACTCTGCACCCGGCCGCCCTAGTGCCGCTGAGGGTGTAACAAGAGTGCATCCTTGACCCTGGGGGACCCCTGAGTCTAACCCCAGAATACCAACTCCCACAACAAAGTACTTACCTGTTAACCGATAACACTATTTTCCTTCGTAGGAAAGGTGGGGAAAGCCTCAGCTGGGGCACTCAAGCCCCAGCTGAGACCTAGGAGGGCTGAAGCTGCGGGACTGAGGGGCTGTGGGACGATCCGATGTGGAGCCATCCCCCGTGGACTCGGCGAGCTCGACATTGTTGGTCTGGAGCTTTCGCATCCTTGGGGGGCCGATGACTCAGAGAAACAGTGATCTCGTATGATTCCGGCATCAACGACCCAGACTCGACGGGCTCGCCTCTGCTGCCCTGGACTGATGGGTGCTACCGCCCGAATATGCTGAAGCCCTTGATATGGCTGGCCCAAACTTCTATGGTTTGAGTCTGTTTGAACACAATTTTCTGATGTTAAAGCGCTACCGGTGAGATATATCAGTGGCATCTCATTCTAAGCGGAGACAGGTACCATTATTTTAATGGCATCTCTTCCTAAGGGGGGGCCTTCCTGGGAGCTAAGTGAACCCTTTTATGTGGAACATGTCTGGGTACCAATATTTAGTCATGTTTTTATCATCACAATCACTTCTTAATATCTTACCTCACCCTAACCAGGAGTCCCTGATCTCTTGAGTGAGACTAGAGCTCCATCATGTGGCCACAAGTAGTACTGCAGGATTCCTTGTTTCTTGATGGCTTCTGCTTCAGGTCATTATTTTAGAGGCATCTCTTTCTAATGGGTGGCCTTCCTGGGAGCTAAGTGAACCCCTTTTATGTGGAACATGACTGGGTACCAATATTTAGTCTTATCTTCATCCTCGCAATCATTTATTATTATCTTACCTCACCCTAACCAGGTGACCCTGATTTCTTGAGGGAGCCTAGAGAGCCTTCCTGTGGCCACAAGTAGAACGGCATGATTACTTGCTTCTTGATGGCTTCTGCTACAGTGCCTTGGATCTTCACTGCCTGCTTGTCTGATTAGGCTGAGTGCGCCATCATGGAACCTAATAGGACTCAAAAGCGTACTTTCTTAGCGGACCATTGATACTGGTCTGTGGAATGACACTGCCTTTTGATATCAACAGCGATACTAGAAAATAACCTAATCCAGTTTTTTAGGCATTTCCCTCACTACTTAGTTCAGCTATACAGCACATCAAGTCGCAAATGCACAACTAACTTCTCCAACTGATTCTTTAGAGCCAGAATCTCTCAATCATTAACCATGCCTCCGCCATATAACACCAGGAACTCTAAACTCGATCGCCACGGACCAAACTCATGGTCCATAAATTACCCAGAAAACTTGACCAGTAACGCTAAAAAGTACTTAAAGCACAGAACTTTAAAACAGCACCCTGAAACACTTATTGTTGATAACTATCACACCGCTACTAATGGAGAGATGAAAACTAACTTCTTCTTTTACACAAAACGCCCAAATAAGTGGAAAAACACCTTCCTTCTTCATTTTCGAGTCACCAAGTCGATTAATATTCCCTATGGAGAAAAAATCTCCACAACTATCTCCCCTACCTTTAAAGGAGAACTGACTATTTCTATTTTCAAAACAGGAAACATTCTCATTCAGGCCTCGGACCCTCACCTCACCACTTTTGATCGACACTTCCCAACGCTACTCTCCTCTATAACTCATCAGTGCCTTCAAACCCAATCTCCCTTACCGCCTCTCACCCTGACAAAAAATCCTGAACCGTCCAAATCTCCCAGACGACCAGACGTTCCACGATACAACTCATGGACATCCACCATCACAAACTATAATCTTACTACCCCTATCCTCACACTCCGCCGGCAAACACCCAGTACAATAACTGCTGACACTGACCGCCCTCAAACCGCGGCATACACAACCCCCCCTGACCCACCACCTCAGGCACAAACCACCCCCACTTCCAATACTACTGCCTATCCCTTGGACACGGACTTCCCCCTAAACATAGCACACTCCTCTCCCTGGGACCCAAAACCCACTACACCTAGACCCAACCCCTTGACTAGAAACAACAACGACCACTCCCCTCACGTCCAATCTATCCCTTCCCCTAATCCTAATGCTACCTTAGGGACTCCATTTCCTTTGCTTTCCTCCTCTAACTCTTTTCTCAGTGCTCAGGACGCTACCTTAGGGCCACCCTCTCCTCTGTACTCCCCTAAACCTACTGCTTCCTCTTGCTCTACGCCCAGGCCACAGGACTACCTGTGGACCCCCCCTTTTACATACTCAAAGGGATACCCCTCTACCGCCGCTTTTGAGCCCTGACACCATCCTTACTATTCACACTACTCCTTTGAAGCCCATAACTGAGCTAAAGCAGGGGTACATCTCTCCTTGCAAAAGTGATATGGAGAAGAGGCATCCCTCTGCTCCCTATCTTGAACGGTCACCTGATGGTGACTGTCTTCGGCGGATTGAGGAACAACTGGCCGAACTGAAGCGGGACCTCCTTACTATAAATGACAACCTCCAGATCCTCCTACAATGTTCAATAAAGAATGATAAGCTCCTCACACCATACCCGCCCGCGAGATCGGATCTGCCCTCGCACCCTGCAACTACTTTAAATGGTGGAATGGAAAGGGCTTCTGTTACCTCCCTGAGTTACCCTCACGGGCCCGCTCACCCTCCTCCCTACCTCCACTCCAATCCCTGTAGTTTACAGCCGCAGTGGTCTGAGGTTGAAACGCTCGCACTCTCCCCTATCTTATGAGGACTACGCAGTCTCGCCTAGCTCCATACCCACTATCTCCTCTGATCCTGATAGAGAACCGAGTGTTAACTTGAGATCCTTGAATAAGGATAACTTACTTCAGGTAGTCACTTCGCACCTAGTGGAAGCAACTACAGATTCTCATATCAAATCGATGCTTCTCAACTGCAGATCAGCAGTGAAGCACGCAGCAGATATCTCCGAACTCATCTTATCACAAGAATTAGACCTCCTGATTCTTACGGAAACATGGCTCAATGACTCTTCCTCCCCAATACTTGACATTTTAATTCCTCCTGGCTATGACATTGTCAGATGTGATAGGGCTATTAAATCCGGGGGGATTGCCTGCATCCATCGTTCCAGCCTCGTTTTGAAGCAGACTCATAAGGACTTGATGTCCTCCTGTGAGCTACTTGTGGCTGAAATTTGGAACAAGGGCAAGATTGTCTGTGTGCTTCACTCGATCTACCATCCTCCTGGGAACAACAACTTACTCTTCGTAGAACAATTAATGGAATCCATCTCTGCCAGCTCAGCCCTCCATCCTAATCACATCTTCCTCGGTGACTTCAACCTTCACTGGAATGACTCTAATGATCCAGTAGTCTGCTCTCTTAAGTCTTTCCTCTCTGACCTCAACTATATACAGGCCTGCAACGGTCCTACCCACTGCATGGGCGCTACCCTTGACCTCATCATAGCTAGAGAGCACATTATTCAGCTAGATGACATAGTACCATGTGATTGGTCGGATCATCTCCAAATCTCCTTTCACATTCTGGAGAAGGTATTGCTAAGACAAGGGCAACCGCGCAAAAACAAGCAATTGTCTCGTAACCTGAGAGATATCAACATCTCTAACCTTTCCATCTTGAGCAAGAATCTGCTTGAACCTCCAACTACCATGAATAATTTGGAAGAGTTAACGGATCATTACTTCAACACTATGTCTAATATTCTCGACTCTGCAGCCCCGATGCTACTTAAAAGGATTCCTTGCAAACAATCCAAACCTTGGTTCAATGGTACCCTTAATGCCCAACGTCGCAATCTAAGGCTCTCTGAGAGACGTTGGAGAAATGCCCCCTCCACTTCTAGCCTCGAACAGTTAAGAAAGATGAGAAGTTCTTACAACAAACACATTCGCAGCGCTAAATCAGAACATTTCAGAGATCAGCTTGACAGCGCTAAAAACCGTCCCAGGAAACTGTTTGATATCATCAAACAACAGGCTAATCCTATGCCAGCAATCAAAATCGCTGGACCCAGTGAGGAGGACTTCTCAGCGCACTTCGCTGAAAAGTCTAGAAATATTGAGCGGGAACTGCAACGGGCCGCAGAGAATTTGCTGTCTATGAGTTCCGAGGGTTTGCCTGCTCACACGGCAGTTTGTGCCCCGCTTTACCTCACAGACTACACACCCAAAAACAATGCCTGCTGGAATACCTTCCGAACTCCTGACTTGAAAGAGCTGTCACTTTCCCTGGCTTCTCTGAAACCTTCCAACCATTACAAGGACCCACTCCCCTCCAAACTGCTCAAAGACCTCAACTTGGCAGTTCTGCCTCTCTGGTCCAAGATCATCCAACAATCTCTCTTACAGGGAGGATTCCAGACTGCCTTAAAATGGGGCAAGTCACACCCATCCCCAAGAAAACCAATGCAGACCTAACAGATCCCAGTAACTTCCGGCCGATCACCAACATCATGTCTTTAGCGAAATTGCTCGAGAAATCTGTTCACACACAGCTCTGCGACCACATTGAGAAATTTCAGCTCCTAGACCAACATCAATCAGGCTTTAGATCAGGTCATAGCACAGAAACAGCGCTAACTCACATTGTTGATGATGCATTGAGAGCTCTGGACCAAGATACACCCTGTCTGCTAATCCTGCTGGACTTGTCCTCTGCTTTTGACACTATCAAACATGACAACCTGATTAACCTTCTTCAACACAGGATGGGGCTATCCGGCCCTGTCCTTAATTGGTTCTCCTCTTTCCTGCATAACCGAACACAAAGAATCAAAGTCAACCAATCTTTGGCGGCCAGCACTTCAGTCTCTATTGGGGTGCCTCAAGGTTCTGCACTTTCGCCCACACTCTTCAACCTATGCATGGAACCTCTAACTGCCATTCTAAATGATTCAAATATTCAGTACCACATGTACGCGGATGACACTCAACTATATTTGAAGATCTCCTCTCCAGATGACATTAAAACTCTTAATATAGCGCTTCAAAAAACTCAACAATGGCTAACACATAACCACCTTTTACTTAATTCTCTCAAAACGGAATTTCTCCTGATTTCCCCACGCAACCACGAGGCTCCCACGCATAACTGGATCAAAAAATCTCAGCACTCAACTGCACACCGCATTTGGTGGACTCCGCCTGTTCTCTAGGGGTCACCCTAGACAAATTTCTAAACATGCAAGGTCACATCAGTGCAACCATTAAGAGTGCCAACCATCAGCTCAACACTCTTAGGAAAATCAAACCGTTCCTACCTCCCGAAGACATGCAATCAGCAGTCCAATCCTTAGTTATCTCACGAGTAGAATATGGATTGGTAACCCTAGCTGGTCTTCCTAAATCTAGGCTAGCGCTGCTAAGAGCTACTCTGAACGCCTCTGCTAGACTAATCACTGGCTCAAGAAAGCATGATCATATCACACCTGACTTAATCCAGCTTAACTGGCTCCCCATTGAAGCTAGGATCCGTTTCAAGATAGCCTGCCTGACACATAAAGCTATACATTTCAATAGCCCCGTTTACCTGGCAAACAAAACTTGAGCTTTCCGGAGCCAGAAGAAATTTAAGAAACTCCAATACCCTACTACTGAAACCAGCGAAATTCAATAAAAAAAGAACTTACAATCGCACCTTCTCAGGGCTGGCTCCAAGAATTTGGAATGCCTTACCGACGGAGATCAGAGCCAACCCTTCGACTGCCTCATTCAAAAAACAGGTCAAATGGCTACTATTGGAAGAACTGCATCAGCAATAGCCTCCTTGTCATTTGCTAGTCAATTACCATACATCTCCGACAAGCTTCTTTACCGTGTGTTGAAATATATGACAATTTAATTTCACTTTATGTTTGTAACTCATGCTTGACAATCATTTTTACTTGGAGTTTAATATGTATCTCATCTGTCTTTGAAGTAAGGAGATGATGACACTCTTTCGGCCGCATCTGAGTGGGCTGTTTACTGTCTGTTCATCTTCTACCTACTCTCCCCTAGCGCCCTCAGTTATTTTATGCCTCAGGTTCCTCGCATTTTGCCTTATTGGGTGTGCTTGGGTGTTTTATTGTATGCTTAACAATTTACTTTCACTTTATGCTTGAAACTAGTGCTTGACAATCATTTCTACTGGAGGTTTATAACATATCTCGTTTGTATTTGAAGTAAGTCGATGCTGAAACTGCTCGGCCTCATCTAGGTTGGCTGTTACCGGTTTGTTTACTTGCTTTTTTTTGTAAATGTATTTATATTGTCTCTGTACGTAAACGTCATTTTTCATCTTTGTACAGCGCTCTGATACCCGGTTGGGTCTTGTTCGCGCTTTATAAAACTTTTCAAATAAATAAAATAAATAAATAAATTGACTGTTTTTCTATGAAAAGTTTCTAAGTGTGGAGTTGGAAAATCTATGAAAACCTTTGAAATTTGTACTAAATAACAAAAACACTTTTATTCACCTGTTTACAGGAAATGTCCCGGTGCAGTATCCAGGTATACTGCACTGTGTAAGAAAAGTAATTTGCAAAGTAATCTACTGGTCATTTTACAAAAAAGCCTATACAAAGTATATGTACTGTGTTTCCAAAGCATTGCATTTTCAGTAACAATACTGTAATCAAAACAAAGTGCATATACAATTGCAAACCAAACTGCATTACTACTGTAAAGTATTTATTGCTTACCTGTGCCAGGCTTGGTTGGTTCTAGAAAATAAAATAACTAAAAGAATATTTTTATACAAAAACAATTGGTCTGAAGTTCAGTCTTTGATTGTGTGAAATCATTTGCTTACTGAGTGTGTACAACAAAGGCTTAACACTACCCTCTGATAAAGCCTTACTGCTCGACCACACTACCACAAATCGAGAGTAAGGTGCTATCTACTTTACCTCTGTCTACCATTTGGGTTCCACTGGACTCTGTGCACACTATACCTCACTTTGGTGTGGTATATAAAGAGCTAGCTTCCTACACATAAGCAGTACCACGCATCGTCTCGATGAATTAATTTTCTGTACTGTCGTGTTTGAAAAGACGCCCGTTTTGGTAGCACACTCAGCAGTAATTCCTTCATTCGGGTGTCGCCTTTACAAAACTACATTAATCCACAATTTTTGCCACGATCTATCATCAGAACCTTAAATTGTCAATTAATTTAAACACAGTAGCACAGGAGACCGCAATTTACACCCTATGCAACCCAGTCCTGAGGATGGTCTCACTTATTCATTAAACAAGAGACCAAAAAGTCCGCACCCTATCCACTTCTTGTCAAAAATGGCCATCTGTTCCATGATCAATATGCTTCATGCAATGGACTTTTCAAGGTAAGAGTGGATCATTACACATGTCAAGCGTCTAACAAAACTATGCCAAACTCTTCACCTTGAGACAAGTGCATGATGTTTTCTAGTAATAGTACCCCTTCATTCATTTGTAATTTGAAGCAGTTCTATCCACTTAGTAAATAAATTATCCACATGGATGCCTGCTTGCTTTAATTCTTTGTTTGTTGTATATGTGCAATTATTTTGCTAAATATGTTTGAACTAATCCAGCTAAATATACTGAATGATCCCTTTGTTTGCTCTTTACCTCAGTTCATTGGCTATCATTGGCACTTTGTGCTGCTTTGCGCGATCCCAGCCTAAAATATTAAAATGTCATATCTCTGGTTCCCCTTATTGGATTTTTGTTATTTTGGTGTCATTTTGTTTATTGAATGGTACTCTATTTTTAGGTCTCGCCTGAGCCAGCGCATGCGCTGCACTGGCGAGACATTTAGTGAGTGGGCTTTAAAAAGCCGACCACAGTTTTTTGTGTGGCCTAGAGCGTGCGGTTACGCGCACAGTTACGAGCAGAGGCGCCATCTGGCTTTCCTCTCTCGTCATGGCTCATTAAGTGCATCGCTCGCGGGCACCCTTACAGCCCGCGATCACTTTCACTTTGACGGCCGCGCGGCCGCGTCACTTTCACGGCCGCGCGGCCACAGGCTCACCTCCTGCTCCCCCTCTCACATAACAGTTAACTTTTGCAGCCGCGGGGCCGTGCTTGTGTTTTAGCGCTTATTGTTGAATACTGCTTCTGTCAGCTAACTCAACATATAGGGCCATATTTCATCCATATTCCTTTTGGGCTACTTTTTGAAATCAGTAATTGTATATGCATCATCTTTAGCTAACAGAGCGGCCAAACAATTGCTCAGAATCAAATGCCCCTGATGCTTGCTTTTTATTTTCCTTTTTTTCCACAAAGTCAGTCTCTAGTTGAAGTACATTAACATAGTACATTAACATTTGCCAGGCGCCCGTTCCTTTTTGCATAATTAATGCAATCAAGTCGCCTCTTCTCTCTGGCAGCCTGGTGTTTATTTACATTTATTCTGCACACGTCAGTTCCCATCAAGAGCAAAGCTGATTTTCTTGTCCTACACGTGCTCCTGGGATCACCTTAATCCACGTGAATAAATCTCTGCCTCCAGTAGTGCGTATGGTATTGCCTGTTGTTTGTTCCTGTGTTTAAAGGCCTGGGTGTTGAATTTTTTGCCTACTGTGTTGGTGTGAGTGCCTAGAACTAGCATACCCTTCAACTCACTCTCGTTTGCCGGGTGCACCTGCCCAAGAATTGTTTCACCCCCCCCAATATGCCAACCTCTTCTCATGCCCCGCAAACCTTCCTCACCCTCCAAAAACGTATTCCTCACCTTTGACTTCAAAAGGCTCCCCCACCACAAATACGTCACTTCATTCATTAACAGGTATGGTGTGGTGTATCTGTGTGTTTACCCGTGTCTAAATCTCTAGGAGAACACATATTTGTAGGTATGTGCGCCTGTAGATGCATTTGTATATCGATGTGCAAGAATACAGGTGTGTTTTTGAGATTACATATCTGCTTTCGTATGTGTGTGTATATCTGCCCATGTCTGTTTGCATGTGTTTGTGCATTTGTGTAAAGTTTTGTATATATGCGTACCTGAATATCTGTGTGTGTTTGTGCGTTTAGGCTTGTGTATGAGTTTGTGTGTGTGTGTGCTGTCTGCAGAGACAGTCTTTAGTGTAATAAAGTGCGAGTGGTGAGGCCGCCTTCTTTGATGATGCTCCCAGCAGCAGCCCACCTTTGTTTATGATGTGATGCATTTGCGCCCCCCTCTCCCTCACACATCAAGCGCATTATTCACTGGGTACATTTGTCAGAACATGTGTGTGTATCGGGGGCTAATGACCCGGATGAAATGAATGGCACCATAAAGAAGAGAAATCTCCCATACATGTTGCTGTGACGGCGGCTGCGGACATTGATAAAGCGCAGCAGAAGCATGGCACTGCCCCCTACCCAGATTGCATCTCTCTGAAAATGCACTCGTACACAAAGTTGGTTTTATTAAAACAAATTAATTCAGTCATTAAGGGAATCATACGGCAAGTGTCTCGCAAAGTCGGGACCTCCAGTGTAACAAATTGATTAAATGACTGTGTAATAGTCTCTTTAAACAAATCTAGTGTAACAAGTTAATAGATCTGCTCAATTACCATGCAGGGAGATGAGGATTTGGGACACGCACTCTCATTACATGTGGAGGTTGTTGGCTTTTTAGTCACCTCGTGGGGCTGATTGCTGAGCTGGCAGGCGCAGCCCTGATGGCTTCAGATAAGACCAAACAACAGCTCAACCCGCTTGCAAATGGCCGGCTGCGCGGGGACACATTGATCATTTACAGCCAAGACACGAAATGGGAGATGTGCTTTGTTTACAGAATGACAGCAGGCTTGAATGACTTATCCTCTTTCCTTCTTTTTGCTTGGTGGATTAACTAGAGGGTTACATTCGTTTCTGGTAAGCACACATCTAATGGCACAGACGCTGCATGGTATGCCAGTGTAATGTAGAGAAAATGCCCTCCTTCAAACACGTTTACCAGCATTCATGGAATGTCCCGTTAACGAGTAATATTTGGTTTAAGCCGGGCCTCGTTTCGGAATATAGATTTACAGGCACCTACTGAACTGCTTTGGAGAAAATGAAAGCTGCAACTTGGATCAAATGCAATTCATTGTATTTGAAGTTGTCCAAAACAGCATCCATTGGGGAACACCATTAGGTTTTCTGCTTTCCCCGGGCCTCCTCAAGGTGTACTGTATGCCACTGAAACAGATCTTTGAATCAACACAGGATTTCACATTAGCACAGATAGCTCCGAGCTGCCTCTTTTTCTTTTATGTAATAACTTTTGAATTTGGGAGGGCATATTCAATACATATGTATGTTGGACATTTCAAGTAGGACGAGGTCTACAATAAGTGAATAACAACAGGTTTATGAGCATAATGAGACTGTAAGAATTGCCATAACACAGCTTACAACTAGTTAGAACAAGCACTGGCAAAGCCAATAGGTCTGCCATTGGCTGCTAGCCTTTTGAATTTGTTAATGCATGGTTTGTGTATCCATTGGTTTCGTAAACCTTTAGTGTTGGTGTAACTGCCGGGCTCTCGCCAGTATTAAAAAAAAAAAATAGCTCAAAGCAAAACTATATTATTCAGATCTCAAAAAGCATATAATGGCATAGTAGTCCATGGCACTGAAGGGAACTACTTTGTATATGGCTGTGTTCCTTGTGAAAGAGCAGAATGTTGTCACTCACAGTGAAGTTAATTAATGGCTGAAATAGGCTCAACTATTGACCCATGCTGTCTGCAGTAATAGGCAGAAGACAAATGTGAAATGGCCAACAGACCAATGAATGAAGAGGACAAGCTGAAAGTATATTGTCTATATAATATTAGTAAAATCAAAAGTGCTTGGCTAGCACCAGACCTAAACAAGCATTGGCATAGCCAATAGGTCTTGCCTTTGGGACCTTATAAGTGTTTAGTTCTCCAGCACAATATCCTTGGTGCAACAACATCAACTGTTGCATGGCTAAACACTTATAAGGTCCCAAAGGCGAGACCTATTGGCTATGCCAATGCTTGTTCTTTATTCTTTTGTATTTCTAACGTTATTACTGTATTGGTACTGCATAAATACATACAGATGGCCTTCAGTTAATCCTGTCTGCTCTGTTCCATAGCTACCAGGGGGTTGAGCTCAGCCGTGCAACGCCCATTGGGCTCAAAGGGCTTCAGCCCCCATCCAAACCCCCCCCCCCCCGTTGTGTGTGGCAGCCCGGGCTGAGACAGCTTCCCGGGCACACACACAGCTGCACCTGAGTACTTCACAGGTCTTTAAAAGACCATTTACTTGTTAATGAGGCTTTGTTGTTTTTTCACCCCTTCTTAGAGCCCCTGCATCTCCACTCTGCCTATGGCTGTAAGAATTACCCCCCACCCCCCGAAATGTTTTCTTAGCCCCCTCCCCATCGAAATTTGGCTCTAGTTGCACCTCTGGTTGAGCTCATGTTAATTTAGAGACTTTGAGGGTTCACCTGGCAATGGTTGTGATTGTTTGTTGAGGTTGGTAGTCACCCACCCTAAATAGTAATTCAATTTCATACAGTATTTATATTTCATGAACCTTGCTGTGAAGCAAGTGGTGCAGTACATTATGTGAGGGGTTAGGAAACGATTTAGAAGATTGTGCACATCAAGTGTGGATTAGCAAATACATTTTACACACATTGCCTTTCACATTTTTTAGACACAGGAAAAATAAGTGACCACACATTTAGTCACTGCTTAAATTAAGAAAACTTGTTAAAATATTAAAAAAAACACATAAATGGACAGAGAGGTAAATTGCGCGACAAGACGGGACGTGCCCCTGGGATTTCCACCCCAGGCTCTGCTGGCTAGCGCTTGGGGTTAATTCCGTTCAAGAGATAACGCAGTAATTGCAGCTCGGCCCCATTCCTGAAAACCGGTAGTGAGGCGCCCTTTGACCCTTAGAAAGAGGAGAAGGGCGTGAAGAGACATGGGGAGGGCGGGTGTCAGGCTGCTGCGTGAGGGCCTGAAGTCCAACAACTGAGCCGTTGAAGCGCATGAACCGAACTCCAACGCATTAGCAGTGTTTCCCATTGGAAGTTCTGAACTGCTGAGGGCACAGTCTGGGTCGCTATCTTTGGGTACTGCAAGCAAGTTAATGCGTTACAGAAGCCCAATTTTAACAATATGTAATAGTTAGAGATTTTTGATATGTTCTCTCCGCTTCTTATGCTTTTATACGCAGAACTCTGTTATTTAATGTTGCCAATTTTTGAAAAAGTTTAGGTTTTTATACGTCAAGCAATGCTTTCAAAAGCAGAGAAGAACACTCACTCACAGTCTTTAAAGGGACCACCCTTTGAGTGGCCTCATAATACGCCTCAAAACCAAAGCACACGTCATGAAACGATGGAACATTCTAGGACGCCTATTGCTGTCTATTGGTTGTGATGCAGGACTGGGATAAAAGGACAGATTTGTTCGTGTACACTGGATGGCCCCTTTAACTCTTTGTTTCAGTAGGGAAATGCAAATGACGAGTACAAAGGCGTGCAGTACAGTAGGTTTCGAATAGGCACAGGTCCCTTCCTTGGTTTTGAAACTGAAAACAATTTTCACCCTCAACATTTAAAGTAGAACAGCTGGTGCCACTTTACTCTACGCTTTGCATCACATGCTAGAGGTACATGTTGGTTTTCTAACACGCAGGGTTTTCCATTAGATAATCAAACAAGCATTTGCAATGCAATAGTTCTCGCATTTACGAGAGTTCGAGCTACTGGCATTGTAAATGACAATGCCTTTTATTTATGTGTTTTTTAATAACAGATAAATAAAAGGCATTGTCATTTACAATGCCAATAGCTCAAACTCTCGCAAATGCGAGACATATTGCATCGTAAATGCGTTAGGAGAGAGTGTCCTGCTTTTCCTGCCAGCAAGAGCAGGCAGGACAAATCTCTTAGAGAAAATAGTGCTCGGAGGCTATAATTAAAGCTTACCGAGCAACAACACTCGTAACCGGGGGATGTCCTGATGGGAGGTTACAAAATGGGAAAAGGTGGTACTAAGGAGGGACTAACGAGCCTACTCACTAATGAAAAGCCACAGTTTAGAATGGACAATGACACAAGCCAATGAAAAAACTGGGCGGAGAGTGGGCAGAGCTTCACGTCCATACCTTAATACAGCAAGCCTTGCAGAGCAGCGCATGCGCTGCTCAGGCTCGACCTAAAAAGTGGCCCCTGGTAGTTGGAATGGATATACCCTGGTCTAGATGTATGTGTGAAAATGTCAAACCTATAGGGGAAGGAGGATGGGCTGCAAGTGATGGAAATAACACGAGGAAGCCAGGGAGGCAGGGGTGATGGCAGCAGGGTGAGGGGGTCATGGTCAACAGAGGAAGGACACTCGGATATTTACATTTTATATTATTCATGTAGTTTTTGTATACTGGGAAGAAGACCCAAGGGTCTCCGAGTGCTTTACTTATGCAGCAAACCAAACAAATACAAAAAATCATAGAAATTCATAAAGCATGCAATAGGAGTAAATTAGAGATCTAACAGGCAATCACATCTTACCCTCTGTGTGGTTGGCTGTGAGGAGGGTTGGTGACATCTCTCTATACTTAGCAGCCCTTTGTGGATATATAGAATGCACCCAAGTGGACAACTGCACCCAAGGATGTGTAGGACAGCAATGAAAATTGTAGGGGTGCCAATGAAAGGGTAGGGGCTTCATTTAAGGGGTAATCCTATTTCCTCTTTAATACAGAAAAAGGGATTATTTGGAGGTGTCAAAGGAAGTCATAGTTCACCTCTTTCCCAGTGAGTTTATTAGTTTGGAACCTTGGTGACCAGCAGCTTATAACACCAACAAAGAGCTGATCTAGCCGATGAAGCCAGGAAGTCATTTTAATGATGGTAAGATAACGAGTGCTATAAATACACTTTATTAGCAGGATTCTCCCGAACTATAATCCCTCTTTGGAGACATGGCAGCAAATATGGGACAATCCCAATTACCAGTACTAATGCTGTGCACTTCTACTACTTCATTACGACCGTATCCGTATAGAAGGTTGCGTAACTGACATTAGGGACATAGAGAATCAGCAGGGCAGTGGTGATTAAGGGGCACTGGGGTAGTACCCCTGAATTACTCACAGACATAGGGGAGGGCGTGTGCCATTCCTTGTTCCAACATAAACATAAAATCAGCATGGCCGCTGGCACCGCCTATTCATTTCCATTGGCTGTTCTTTGTGGCTGGCTACGCATAGAAGTTTCAGTATCTGTGAGAGGAGCTGCCATCAGGATTACAAACCTCTGCGTAGTCCCACCTCTGTACAGCAGGCGCATTGCTCCTCTGACTCACTGACCACTGACTCATTGTCAGTGAAATTGCTCTCTCTCCCTCGCAGCTCCACCATCAAGTGAGGCCTTCCCCCGAGCCCCTGCACTCTTGAGTGTTGGTGTTCGAGGCACTCCTCCACCCGCAGGTTTTACCTGCGCCTCATCCCTGGTGGTCCAGTGGACCTCTGTCTCCTTTCTCTCGCTCCGCTCTTTCTCTCCGTTTTCACTCGTTTATCACTGATCTCAATCTCCCCGTTTTACTCTCCTTCTGTGTCTTTCCTCCGTTTTCACTCGTTTTTCACTGATTTCAATCTCTCCCTTTCACTCCCCCTCTGTGTCTTTCCTCCGTTTTCACTAGTTTTTTCACTGATTTCAATCTCCCCCTCTCACTCTCCTTCTGTGTCTTTCCTCCACTTTTCTTTCACTTTTCACTGCCTTATTTCCACTCTTTCCTCTCTTTTTGCCTTTTTCTGCCCGTTTTTCCCTGCCGCTGCTGCCCCCGCGGCCCCTCCCCCCCAGCACGACCAACGTGACCGGCCCAATCCAGCTCCCCTCCCCGCTCCCGCCTCCCAGCTGTCCAGCCCTTCCCGACCCCTACTTAATGGCGGCCGCTGCGGGGACAGGCGAGCAAGACCACTGACTCATTGTCAGTGAAATTGCTCTCCCTCCCTCGCAGCTCCACCATCAAGTGAGGCCTTCCCCTGAGCCCCTGTACTCTCGAGTGCTGGTGTTCGAGGCCCTCCTCCACCCGCAGGTTTTACCTGCGCCTCATCCCTGGTGGTCCAGTGGACCGCTGTCTCCTTTCTCTCGCTCCGCTCTTTCTCTCCTTTTTCACTTGTTTTTCACTGATTTCAATCTCCCCCTTTTACTCTCCTTCTGTGTCTTTCCTCCATTTTCACTCGTTTTTCACTGATTTCAATCTCCCCCTTTCACTCCCCCTCTGTGTCTGTCCTCCGTTTTCACTCGTTTTTTCACTGATTTCAATCTCCCCCTTTCACTCCCCCTCTGTGTCTTTCCTCCGTTTTCACTCGTTTTTTCACTGATTTCAATCTCCCCCTTTCACTCCCCCTCTGTGTCTTTCCTCCGTTTTCACTCGTTTTTTCACTGATTTAATATCCCCCTCTCACTCTGTGTCTTTCCTCCACTTTTCTTGCACTTTTCACTGCTTTATTTCCACTCTTTCCTCTCTTTTTGCCTTTTTCTGCCCGTTTTTCCCTGCCGCTGCTGCCCCCTACCTGCTCCCACCTCCCAGCTGTCCAGCCCTCCCCGACCCCTACTTAATGGCGGCCGCTGTGCGGCCGCGCCGCTGGTGCGCCTAAGGCAAGCCCGTCTGCGCTCGTTCGCGACCTGACCGCGACCAGCACCAGGAACCCTGGACCTCCGCAACGCCAACCCTACGAACCAGCGGCACTCCACGCTCTCAACCCAGGACGCAACAACAACTGCAAGCTAGCATCACCAGCCGACACCCACGGACCCTTCAGCTGTCACCGCTGCCGGCACACCTGCAGCACCGCCAAGACCACGGACCCGGCGCAACCTGCCCGCAAGACCACAACCGAACTGAAGACCCTGCAATGCATTCTCCTCAACGTCTGATCCCTCCACAAACACGCCACCGAAATCTGGGACCTCCTCGACAGCACCACCCCGGATGTAGCGTTCTTCACCGAAACATGGACCAACACCACCTCGGGACCGGACATCGCCATCGCTATTCCGCAAGGATACAAGATCTCCAGGAAGGACCGCCCCACCCGCCCGGGAGGAGGAATCGCCATCGTCCAAAAATCCACCCTCCGCCTGAGCACACTCCCCGACGACCCCACAGACCTGATGGAACACCTTCACTTCAAGATACTGGCCAGCCCTACCACCACCCTCCGAGGAACCCTCATCTACCGACCCCCTGGACCCCGCAGACTTTTTGCCAACTCCATCACGGACATCATCTCCCCGCATGCCATCACGTCCACCAACTACACCCTACTGTGAGACCTCAACTTCCACCTCAACAACCAACTGGACCCCAGCACCACATCCCTCCTGGACAACCTCCACAACATTGGACTCCGCCAGATCATGACCGTACCCACGCACTCAGCAGGACACACCCTTGACCTCCTCTTCACAACAGGAAACTCCATCATCTTCAGCCACACCACCGAACTCCCATGGACTGACCATCGATGCGTCCACTTCACCTTCAGAACACCCACCATCCACAGACACCAGCACCTGCTCCCACGAAGAAACTGGACCAGAATCACCGACGACCAGCTAACCTCATCACTCAGCAACTCCACCCCAACCATCGCGGAAAACGACGACCCCAACACCGCAGCCCGAACCCTGCACAGATGGATCTCCGACAGCGCCAACACCATAGCCCCCCTCAAGAGAAACAACAACACCCATGCCAAGAAATCCAGATGGTTCACCACCGAACTTCGAGAGTCCAGACGCACCTGCCGCCGCCTTGAAAAGGCCTGGAGGAACACCAAATCCACAGAAGCCCACAACAACTTCAGAGCCGCCACCAACACCCACCATCAACTCATCAGAAAAACGAGGAAAAAGCGATTGAAGACAGAATCTCCACTCACGCACACAACAGCAAAGAACTCTTCAACATCATCAAGGAGTTCGCCCAACCCACCAGTGAGTCCACCGACATCCCTCCCTCACAAGACCTCTACGACAAACTCAGCACCTTTTTCCACCACAAAATCAAGAGCACCTACGACAACTTCGACGAAGACAACCAACACACTGAACCCTCACCAACCACCCCCGATACCCTGAAGCCAGCGATCGACAACTGGACAGCCCTCACCACCGAAGACACACTGAAGACGATGAAGTCAATCCACTCCGGGACCCCACGGACCCCTGCCCCACCACATTTTCAACAGAGCCGCCGACACCATCGCACCCATGCTCTGCCACACCATCAACCGCTCCCTGGCAACCGCCTCGTTCCCTGACAACTGGAAACACGCCGAGGTCAACCCACTCCTGAAGAAACCCTCGGCGGACCCCACTGATCTAAAAAACTACAGACCCATCTCCCTGCTCCCGTTACCAGCGAAAGTCATCGAGAAAGCCATCAACAGCCAACTCGCCACATTCACCGAAGAGCACAACATCCTCGACTCCTCCCAATCCGGCTTCAGAAAAAACCACAGTATGGAAACCGCCCTCCTCGCCGCAACAGACGACATCCGCACCCTACTGGACAAAGGAGAAACAGCAGCCCTCATCCTCCTCGACCTCTCAGCGGCGTTCGACACAGTCTCTCACTGCACCCTAATACGTAGACTCCACGACTCAGGGATCCAAGACAAGGCCCTCGACTGGATCCGCTCCTTCCTCTCCGGCAGAACGCAGCGGGTCAGACTCCCCCTTTCCTCTCGGACCCTACACCAACCACCTGCGGAGTCCCCCAGGGGTCCTCCCTCAGCCCTACGCTGTTCAACGTCTACATGGCCCCGCTCGCCCCCATCGTCAGAACCTACGGACTCAACATTGTGTCATATGCAGACGACACCCAACTCATCCTCTCCCTATCCAACGAACCCAATACCGCCAGACACAACTTTCAAGAAGGCATGGAAGCCGTCGCCAAATGGATGAAAAACAGCTGCCTACAACTAAACACCAACAAAACAGACGTACTCATCATGGGCCCAAACCCCGATGCCTGGAATGACACCTGGTGGCACCCCACCCTCGGAAGCCCGCCCACCCCCACGGACCACGCACGCAACCTGGGAATCATCCTGGACTCCGAGCTCAAAATGGACCGCCAGACCAACTCCGTCTCGTCCTCCTGCTTCCACACCCTCCGCCTCCTACGTAAGACCTTCAAATGGATCCCCCTCGAACACAGAAAGACCGTCACTCACGCCCTGGTCACCAGCAGACTCGACTACGGCAACGCACTCTACGCCGGATTAAACAAAAACCTCACCCACAAGCTACAGAACATCCAGAACGCCGCCGCAAGACTGGTCCTCGACCTGCCAAGACACTGCCACATCTCCCAGCACCTGCGCACACTCCACTGGCTCCCCATCGAAGCTAGAGTCACCTTCAAGATGCTCACCCTTGCCCACAAGGCCCTCCACGACACCGGACCAGCATACCTGAACAGCCGACTCAAATTCCATGCACCCCATAGGACCCTACGATCAGCCCAGCTCTCCTACGCCGTAGTCCCCCGCACCAGAAAGACCAGATCGGGAGGCCGCTCCTTCTCCTTCCTCGCGGCCAGAGCCTGGAATGCCCTTCCGCTCCACCTCAGACAGACAACATCGCTCCCCATCTTCGCAAGAAACCTCAAAACCTGGCTCTTCGAGAGACCCCCCCCTTGATGGACTGGAACCTGCTAACCCTTCCCCCCAGCGTCTTGAGACCCTTACGGGTGAGTAGTCACGCTTAACAAACGCCTGATTGATTGATTGATTGATTTCTTCATCTACCAAGCCTATCCTACCCTCAAATATCAACTCCGGCCTTCAAACGCTACGAGAGCTCTTCTTCATGCAGCTGTCAGTCAAGGTTACACCTGAAGTGTGGCCGACCGTCCTCCACCAATAACCATAAAAAAAGAATGTGTCCATGCGCAAACACTCAAATTGGTCTTTCGGCTTGTCATATACAGTCCTTTAATTATAGCAACTCTGTACCCCCTTGGGCCACTATTTTCAGCAAAAAGTATTTTAATGTTTATTCAAGTTTTTTGTTCTCTCCTTTTCAATCTCTTATTTTTTTGTCGTGGTATTTTAGTCCTACTATCTGCTTTGCTTTCTTTATTTGTGGATTTTGTGTGCAGAACGCTGGGTGTCCGATCTTTCTCCAAGGCTCCTCATTGCTCCAAATGTGTTTCACCCGCCAGAAAACCAAACTGACCAAACAAGGAAAAGGAAACAAACATGAGTGCTTCAAACGAAGACATCAACAGCTGTCTGACCCTCACCTGCAGGGTATGTGGGCGCGGGAGGAAGAGTCCACTCCTCCTTCAGACCTGTGTCGATGAAGAATGGATCAGGCTCGGGGGTCTTTTGGACAGTTAGGAAATGTTCTTCTTGCTGGACCCAGACAAATCATTCTACATTCCACAGGACCCTGGAACCCAAGCAGAGAAACTCCTGAAGACACGTGTATGCCTTCTCATTCACTTCCATCCAGTAAGAAGACTTTTAGAGAAAGCTCAATACAATTTTTCTTATTAAATTTTCAAACGTTTAAGGGAATTCTGTTCCTACTCTAAAATATTTATGGAGCTGACTTTCATTAGAAATCTCAAAGAAAGCTGAATCATGGCCTTTCACCTACAAGAATGATAGGGCAAGCAGCCAACATACACTGACAAAGCAAATGGTTGTAACTTTTGTTTAGTCAAAAACCTATTGTGTTCCAGCAGTGTCTATCAATTACTTCAAGGGAGCTACGGAGGGCCTATCACTGCTAACTATCAATAGTGTCACTGCCAGAAGTTTGTTAGGCCCACTAGCCTCATCCTTTGCCATGGCCACAGTTCCAAGTGACGACCAGCTGTAGAGTAAGCCCTCTGGTCCATGAGTGGTGAAAATCATGCAGATACTGAGGGCTCAGAATCGGGATCCAATCTCACGAAGAGGAGGAGAAAATGGATGGAGAAGGAGAGATGAAGGAACAGAAAGGGGAGAAAACAGCTGAAGGAAAAAAGAGAATGTGAGTACTAAACATGAAGTCAGAGGGAGAGAAAGGAGCTTAAGACAGCAAAAGAGAGCAACAGTGAATGAAATAATAAAAGAATGTGCGGGAGATTAAAGTTAAAATAGTGTTGCAAAAAGATGAAGGAAGATCATGGGCCAGATTTTATGCACTGCACTAGTCACTTCACAATTTAGTACTAGTGTCCAGAAATTATCCGCTGATATTTTCACCCACTGGCCATAGTCAAATATAATTTCTGTTGATGATCTTGCAGTAATCTGTTGAGGAAAAGGTCACTTTGCAACAGACGATCAGTGCAAATACTGGTACAAAATAGCCAATTGCTGGATGTTAGAAATGGGGGTCTCTAGTTGGCAGAGGTAAGTACCTTTGTCCAAATAGGG
Source organism: Calotriton arnoldi (assembly GCA_963921515.1). Taxonomy (NCBI): domain Eukaryota; kingdom Metazoa; phylum Chordata; class Amphibia; order Caudata; family Salamandridae; genus Calotriton; species Calotriton arnoldi. The sequence goes on along the minus strand of CAWUFW010001214.1, from coordinate 569,320 downwards.
ACCCTTCTTCCTAATCAGGATAAGGGAGTTACACTCCTAAAATAACCCCTGCTCACCCCCTTGGTAGCTTGGCACGAGCAGTCAGGCTTATCTTAGAGGCAGTGTGTAAAGCATTTGCATATAACCACCAGTAAAACAGTGTAAGCACTACAAAAGGGCACCACACCAGTTTATAAAAATATCCAATATTTTTATATACTTAAGACAAGACCAAAAATTATAAAAATCCACAATACAGTACTTAGAAATCTTCAGTTATCAAAATAACCTTGAAAAACAGTTCCTTGAAGTCGATAGCTCCCTCTGGGGCTTTCACGGCGTCGTGAAAAACAAATCCAAACAGTTCTGGCTGACCGCGGCGTCGCGGGCCAGCTACGGTGTCAGGAAGACCCGCAAAACAGTACCTTTAGAAATGCAGGGCGTCAGCGACCTCTCGTTGAGCTCCGAAAGCACGGCATCCGCAGGCGTCGGTTCCGGAGGTCGGTGCAGGAGTCGTCGAGCCCTTGAAGTCACACACGTTGCAGATCGAACTCCTCGCGGTTGAAGTCAGGAGCGCTGGCAGGCGTTGGGTGCTGCGGTGCGAAGTGCAGCGGTGCGGCGTGCGGTGCCCTCAGGTCGTGGTGCGAGCAGCGGCTCGGTGGCGGCGTCAGATGGCATCGTCGGTGAGACCAGGGTCGCGGTGCGAAGTGATGCGGTGCTCGTCGCGGTGCTGGCAGGTCACGGTGCAAGCAGCGGCGTCGTTGTTGCTGAAGCGTTGTCGTCGGCTGACGAACTGGAATCGATGGCGCTGGCATCGGTAAGCCAAGGCTGCGGTGCGGGATGAGGGCGGTGCGTCGTGTAACCTTACGAGCGGTGCCCTCGAACCACGGTGCAAGCAGCGGTGTCGATTTCGGCGTGGAGCGTCGTCGTCGGGGATACCGAGGTGGCGTTGTGAAGCGAGGCTGTGCGGAGTGCGGTGCCCACAGGTCACGGTGCGAGCAGCGGCTCGGTGGCGGCGTCAGCAGGCGTTGTCGGTGGGACCAGGGTCACGTTGCGGCGGTGCCTTCAGGACACGGAGTCGGCAGCGGCAGCGGAGACGGCGTCGGGTTGCTTTTTCTTCTGTTGCAGCACAAAACACACAGTTCCCAGTGCTGAGGGCAGAAGAACTTGACGTCTTTGCTGTTCCTGAGACTTCTTGAACAGAGGGCAAGCTCTACCTCAAGCCCTTGGAGAAACTCACAAAAATAGATTGCAGAAAGTTCAGTCCAGTCCTTTCACTGCTCAAGACAGAAGCAGCCACTGCAGGCCAACACAGCAAAGCACACAGCAAAGTGGTTGTTCCTCCTCACAGCTTCTCCAGCTCTTCTTCTTGGCAGTCTTCTTGGTCCAAAAGAGTTCTAAAGTTGAGGGGTTTGGGCCCCACTTTTTATAGCCCAAAATCCTTTGTTCTCTCAGGCAGTGTCTGTGCTCAGTCAGACCCAGTTCTGCCCTCTCTGGTGTGGCTTCCTGGCAGGAGGTGGAGACGGCATTGTCAGAGGCAGACCAGGCCCTTACAGGTGAAAGGAAATCTCCTCCCCCTAGTCTAAATGCAGCCAAGGTCTATTCAGCCCTTTCCTGACCCACCTAGACTATCTGGAGCCACGGCTCCTCTCCAGTCCCTGTCATCCAAAACCCAGACAGTCAATCCACAAACCCAGCAGAGGCCTACTGGATGGCTGAGCAAAAAAATACCTACTTTCTTAAAGTGGTACTTTCAAACACAGAATGTAAAAATCACCTTTCCTAAAAGATGCATCTTTAGATTCTGAGTTCAGGCATACTAAACTTTATCTTCCTACCTAGTTCCCAGGGCCAGTTGTATTTATAAGATGTTATAAACAAACTCCCCATTCTGTCCTATGGGAACAGGTAGCCTTGCAATAGTGAAAAACGAAATTGGCAGTAATTCACTATCAGGACATGCCACACACACCATGTCCTACCTTTCACATACACTGCACCCTGCCCACAGGAGTACCTTGGGCCTACCTTAGGGGTGACTGACATGTAAGAAAAGGGAAGGTTAGGGCCTGGCAAGTGGGTACACTTGCCAAGTCGACATGGCAGTCCCAGACTGCACACAGGCTCTGCAATGGCAGGCCATTGTTACATTTACAGGCTGCTTGTGTGGGTGGCACAATCCAGTGCTGCAGCCCACTAGCAGCATTTGATTTACAGCCCCTGGCACACTCAGTGCACTTTACTAGGGACTGACAAGTAAATCAAATATGCCAATCATGGAAACACCAATCCATAACACAATTTACAACAGGAGCACTTGCACTTTAACACTGAACAGCAGTGAGAAAGTGCGCAGAGACACTAAGCCAGCAAAAACAGAGTCAAAACCGGGAGGTCAGAAAGCAAAAAACTCAGGGGAAACACGCCAAAAGATGCCAAGTCTAACACAGGAGCACTGATGTAATTCAGTCATTAAAGAAATTGACAAAACAATGCCTGAGAGGCAGAGCAGGAGAGAGTGACTGAGAAGATTGTTGTTGGAGAGAAGAGACGAAAGAAGCACAAGAGAAAGCACATGAGCATATGTTATTTTTAAGCATTAACGAGCAAAAAACAGTTGAAGAATCAAAAGAGAAGAGCAATTGTAATGATGCAGAAGATAGAGAAGTGCTAGATTTTAAACAGGAAATGGTTAAGGTGTCAAGAAATGCTGTTTCAGCTATTACAGAACATCATACTCCTCAGAACTTACCTACCGACCAGCAAACTGTGTAAGATATATGGGTTCACTGCCGCGGAATGTGACAGATATGGCCATTGAATATTGGGTGAGAATAACTGGGATGCTGGAAAGCATTACTGGGAGAGAAATCTTACATAAACCAGAATGTTGCCTTCTGGGCTTCATCCCCAGACCCCAAGAGGAAAGACGGCACAGGTTTTCTGGACCTGGTGCTGCTTAAAGCTGAATGTTGTCTTGTCATGCAGTGGGAGGGGACTAGCCTTCCCCTGCCCCAGCAAATCGATGGAAAACACAGGTGATTAGATGGGCCAAGTTTAAGTTAGCAGCATTACATATAGACAAGCGAGGGGCATAATGGATGCAGAGAGGGCCCAAGTCTGGGATGCTTTGCTGCTCTAATTTACCCAATATGGGATCTCTGTGGACTAATGAGAGGAAACTGGAATATCAACTCACTACAGGAACTTTCTCATGATGAATTTAGTCATGCAGTCATGCATCAGACAGGCTTTACCGGGAACCATCGTCACTAAGTAGCCTTATGGTGCAACCCCTATTGGTCCCTGGGGATCCCTCCGCAGCCCTTGCTTTGGTCCTCCCCGACATCGCGTAGAGAATGAACACCTAACCTGGGATTTTTTGTTGCTGTTTCTGGTACTGTTTTACTTCGATTGACCAGTTATTAGAGAGCTGATCACTCGTGATCGGCTCCAACATAGCCCGGTAAATTTGGTGCAAGCCAGCTGTAAACGGAGATTATCAGGATATTGGGAATAAAGACCCCACTACACACACCAAACTACTAGATTCTAGCATCACGCTCTCACTGCAGCACAATGTTGAACCATACACATTTATCTTTGTTCAACAACAATTGTCCTGAAATTGTTGCTTTGATGGGGGAGTAGTGAAATATTGTGGCAAAATCAGTAATTGACTTCTTAATTGTATTGTGCACAGTTATGCACAGGAAGAATCTCTGAATGTAATGTTAGATCCAGAAAACTCAATAAAACTCGATTTCTTTTTTTTTTAAAGTGACAGTAAATACAGACAGATTGACCGATTGTCAGTTATATTGACAGATTGACAGTCATATGAAGAGAACATATGCAGTGACTGCATCAGGTGCAGGTGTAATAATGCTGTCACAGGAAGGGGGCATATCTCACTAGCACACAATTTTATCTCTAACCTACTATTGTTCTCTGTAAGCCGGATGGGGTACAACACATGGATGAAGGAGGCATTAAATCACCTTGTAAATAAATGTATTAATGCTATCACGTTCTCAACACTTGGATGAAGAAAGCAGATATTTTATCACCCCATGGTTGGCTTCTGGTTTACCCTGGAAGCAACCTCCCCTTGGCTCTTCACTCCAGATGCATCCTGTGTTATGATGGGTGCAGGTTCTGCGAGGATCCTTCTCATGCGCCTACCTTGAGACATTCAGCACCTTCCTTCTATGGGCTTTGAAGGTGCACTGGATAGGGAGATGCCTTCTGTACTTGAATGGATTCAGAAGTCACTGCAGACACGTTTTTGTGAAGACACCAGGACGGTTCGGTGGAAAGACAGTGGTGTTACCCAACGTCAGAAACAATAGCCCATGTTTTTAAACTTATCCGCCTCAGCTCAACATCTCTGTTTTTTAACTAGGGGTTATTTTCTCCTGCAGCGTATTTGTGCCATGTTTAGTGATAGCAAAAGAGCCCTGAAGGCACAGCACCACCTGGACCAAATGCATCCACAAAGCTTGTGGTGTAGCAAGGGCCCACTTATAAGCAAGGAATACTCCGTTGATTGGTAAATGACAGCCTTATCTGGGGTACGACTGCCATGGGCCCTTCACACCCATGGGTACCGGTGGAATGCTGCTCCACTGTGTTCCTAACTCGAACTGTCCTGACCCTGAAGAGTTTCTGAAAGACAGCATCTAGAACACATAGGAATTTAATGTTAAATATTTAATATCTAACATGTCCTTGCAGTGAAAAAGCCCCAAAAGCTATTAAGTGTTCTCGATGCATAATCCTTTCAAGATTGTTTCTTTTGTCCTTCTGTATCAAAATACCTACAAAGGACAGCATGTGGCTTTAACAGCATCATCTCTCCGCCCAGCACCTTCTTCGTTTTGTATAACTGGATCAGGTGGGAATGTGGCAGATTTAAATACATTTGTATTTTCGCATAAAATAGGCTGCACAATTCTTTTTATTTATTTATTTTTGTTCAAAATGTTTTTATTTTCAAAACCTGTAAGCTTGGCGTTAAGGCAACAATACAACAGCTATCCGAGATCTGTGGGCAGCCCGGTTAGGACGAGAGACAGTGGTACAATCATTTTCAACATAATACAGTATGTTAACATGAATGGCACTACAGCATTAGTGAGAAGGCATGACGGCATCATCCCCAATGCAAGTAAGTTCATAGTAGTCTATCCATTGCCCCCCTATTTTGTAGAATTCACATGGGCACCCTTTGCTTTAGTAAGTTACTCCTTTCCACAGCCATAAATAAGTCCATACCCTTCCTCCATTCAATAAGGTTAAGTGCCTCAGGGGTTCCCCATCGCTCATCCAAGTCTTGCTTGCCTGCTACCAAGCCCAGGTTACATAACAGTAGTTTCATACGTGATATAGCAACATCGTTAGGTATACCTTGGAGGCTATATTTGGGATCCTCAGTAATTTGGGTCTCCAATATCGTTCTTAATTCTGACCCTATTGGACGCCAGTATCCATGTATGAGGGTACATAACCATATTGTGTGAGTGAAATCTCCCTGGTCCCTCCCACACCGCAGGCAATCCGGTGAGGCTGCTCCATCCTATGGAGGTGGGCCCTGTCATAGTACGTCCTATGTAGAATTTTCAGTTGTATGAGACGTAACCGGGATCTAATTTCCACTTCTCGTGGGAACATTAATGCTGCTTCCCAGTCAATGTCTTCAAGTGTACCTACGTCCACTTCCCATGCTAGCCGCAATTCCTTGAGGGTATCAGGCATACTATTGTTGATAGCTTTATAGGTGTATGATAGTGCTTTTTCAGATCGCTCATCCATTAGGAGTCTACCTTCTAGGGGGGCGTATTCTGGGAGATCCAGCGGGATGTTCTTGGCTTTTCAAGCGTGTGCAAGTTGTAAATATTTGTATTGCTGGTGATCGTGGAGTTGATATTCGCGCTGGAGCGAAGTAACTGGCATTAGGGAGCCACCTTCTATTAGATCACCCACTTTGGAAATACCTATGTAGTTGCAAGAAGTAATGCCCTTAAGTTTGATCATTTCTTTTAGGATTCTGTCCATCCATAGCGGTGTTTACAGTGTGTGATTCTCTTTTCTTTTTGCTTCCAACCCATATAAGAATTTGCCTTGTCCCATGCTACCAAAGTAATTTGGGTAGCTGGTAGGAGAGCGGATCTCCCTGTACCGCCATAGAGAAAATTGTGATCTGGGAGTGTCTGGAATCGGGTCTGTTCAAGGGTGTAGGTGGGATGACCCCTATCCATATATCCCCAGTCATTGATGGCTATTAAATGGGACGCCCAATTGTAAGCCAGGAGATCAGGGAGGCCTGTGCCTCCAGCATATGGGTTACGCTGCATTTTACGTAGTGCTATTCTCGGATGACTGTCGTTCCAATGGAGTTTCCTCTGTTCTCTGTCAATGCGAGTGAAAACATCATCCGAGAATCTATAATGTGTATTTTGTAGGGCGTATATAAATTTGGGAAGAGTGATCATTTTAAATGACCGCTCTTCCTAAGATTGTCAAGGGAAGTTGTTTCCAGCGGGCTGCATCCGATTGGAAATCATTTAATATTGTTTTAACATTGTGATGAATACATCGCTCTGGGTTTGTCGTGGAATAGATCCCTACATTTTGAAAACCTTCTCTAGATATTTTAAGCTGTTGGGGGAGGTCTGCCAGGTCAAAGAGTCCGCCAACAGGAAAAAGTACGGATGTTTCCCAGTTTATCGTATATCCAGAGTAGAACGGTAGCGTTCGGACAAATGGAAGATGGCTGGGAACAAGTCTGTGGGTTGAGTAAGTTAAAGCAGAATGCCATCTGCGTACAGGGAGATTTTTTCCTTCAGGGATGGGAGAGCCCTCAATTTGGAAACCTTTAATGTCAGGGTGAGTCTGAACCAGACAAGCCAGAGATTCCAAAGTTAGGGCAAGAGTAGCGGGGAAAGTGGGCAGCCCATCCGGGTTCCTCTCTTGCTTGGGAAGTCGGGAGACAGCTTATTATTAACCCTGACTGTGGCCATCGGTTTTGTGTACAATAGGTTTATCCACTCTCAGAAACGTGGTCCGAATCCTAGTTTCTGCAGAGTTTGAGTCATGAAAGGCCAGTTAATCGCATCACAGGCCTTCTCAGCGTCGAGTGAAACACAAAAATGGGGGTCTTGCCTATGTTGAGCCTGTGCAATCTAATTATGGAGTCTATGCAAGTTTCCTCTGGTAGATCGTTTTGGCATAATTCCGGATTGATCACTGTAGACTAATGAGGTGATCACTTTTAAAAGTGTAAGATGGTAGCCAGGACCTTGGTTTCTCATTTATCAAGGAAATAGGGCAGTAGGAGCCACAGGAGGTGGAAGGTTTCCCCGACTTATGTATGACTATTATTGTGGCCCTTCGGAGATCTGGCGGGAGGATGCCATCTTCCCCTTCTTTGTGATAGAGGTGGAGTATGTGGGGCACTAGTATATTGATATGTTTCTTAAAACATTTGGCTGGGGGTCTTTCAAGGGTTTGAGCGGAGGACCTCCTCAAGGGTCATGTCCGCATTGAGAGATTCGCGATCCTCTCTGGGCAGGGTCGAAAGTTCAATCTCCACAAAGTAATCATCGATTTAGGTGGGGTTCGCCAGGGTTTGGTCATCAGACAGGGCAGTATAGTGTCTCGTGATTTGCCTTAATATTTTCTATCTGTGGAGTATAAGGTGCCCTCCGCACCCTGTATTTGAGATATCCATCAGGCTTCGATTTCCCGTGGGCTCAGCCTGGCCAGCAATTTCAAGGAAATTTGTCGCCAACTTCATAGAAACGAATATGTGTGGCAAGCATATACTGGCATACTGCATTAGTGGACAATTCGATATATTCCGCTTGCAGGGTGTCAATCCTGCATTTTAATAAAGAGTAGTTGAAGAATGTGCTTAGCCTCTGCTTTCAGCAGCCGTGACTCTAGGTGTTCTATCTCTCAGTTTGCCTTTTTTTTTTTTGAAGGCAACGATATTTTTAATTCTACCCCACATAACCGCCTTATATGCTTCCCACATTGTAACAGTTGATTTGACCGAGTTCTGATTCCAAATTTCTTGCATCGTGGTTGTAACTCTTAGTTCCCAAGCGTTCAGCCTCCAGGCATTAGTGGCGGAACGGGGTTTCCGCCCCAGTGTAACCCAGAGCAGGAGTGATCAGAAAGGCCTCTCGCTAGGTAGTCAGCTCCATGCATCTGCCCCACCTCACCTGCAGGTGTGAAGATGTAGACAAGTCTATTGTTAACTTTGTGGGATCCTGAGTAGTAGGAGTATCCACAACGTAGTGGATGATGTTTCCTCCATAGATCAGTAAGGCCTAGCGTAGTGATAAATTGGGCTGGGGGTTGCTCCTGCCTAAGTGAAATGCTTCACCCGTTTTATCTAGCTCAGGGCCTATCACGTCATTGAAGTCACCTCCTAAAATGTATAGAGAAGAGTTAGTTTCTAATAGGATGTCAGGGAGTTTAGCTAATGTGTAGCACTTAAGATGGGGGAGGGGGCATAGGCACTGATTACTGTGACACTTCATCTCTCCCATAGGACCTGAACTGCAGCATATGTACCCAGGAGATCCAGCCACGATTTCGGCACTTGAAAAGGGAGGGAGGGGGGTTCGGATCAATATTATTACTCCCCGGGACCTGGATGTAAATCCTGCATGTGCCAGGGTGATATATACACCCCGAGCCAGGAAGTGATTGAGATTACCACCTGAAAGAGACAATTAGTTATAGATTCCTTACCTTAAAATCACCCCGAGGCGTCAGACTGGATCCGGAGATTTTTCTTTAGCAGTACCCCTGCGCGTCGGTAGGGAGCGTCGGTCGGCTCCGTGTCTGTCGTTGGCGTCCTGTTTGCCGGAATGACGTCGCGGTGTCTACTTAGACGCCGCCCCTGCGCGCTGACTTCAGTTCTTTCTTTTTCCACGCCAGCCAGCGCAGATCCGAAGAGAGCGGTACCCTTAGTCTTTTTTGACTAGAGTTTTTTCGACTTTTTGTCGGCAGCCACCAGCGCCCTTTTAATCTTACTACCCATCCCATTCACATTCCAAGTGAGGATGGAGTGAGGACGGTCAGTAGTGCTCATTTCATTGAGATGGTGTTAGGTGTCCTATAATCTCACCCGAACAGCATCTTCATCAATGTCTTCGTGTCCCTTTCGCCATGTAGTAAGCAACAGCAACAGTAAAAATAAAACATGCGCAAAGTTTAGCCCAGTAATCCCCCTCCACATCCCTCACCCCCTGCATATGCGCCCCTAGCAACGGGCAAAGGAAAGGCATTGCAGGCCCAAGTCGGGGATCTGTTGCCCTCCCCATTACAACCATTCAGAAATTACTCAAGTCGAACATAGGAATTGAGAATACTAGAGCAGGGAAGGGGAAGGAGAGATCAGGGGACGTAAGGGGAAAGGAAATAGACGGAGAAGAGTAAAGGTGACAAAAGAGAAAAGGGGAATGAGGAGGAGGCACTCAACACTGTCAAATATATGGTTGTGTCCAACGCAAAGAGTGCTGTCTGGGGGGTCAGAGTTGCTTGTCTCTGTAAGAGGGCTGTATTTTTTGTCAGTCATTCAGTTGCCACTTCTGGTAATCTGAGTCTGTTAAGTGTGAGTTTAAGCAAGCGGGGTTTCTACCAGTGAGTCTTGTTCATGTGCTGTCATGCGCCAAGGGATGGAAGCTGTCCATCTCAGATGAAGAACCTAGCCTGTCGAAGTGGGGCTTGGAGTTTGCACGAGAGATACTACCTGAGGTAGGTGGAGTTTCAAATTGACATCTTCTTCTGCCTCAGACGACCAGTGTCTGTATCTCCTCAGAGTTTTGGTCGGATACGGAGTCTGCCAGCCTGATGCAGCATTTTTGCGGGTCTGCTTTCTGTGCTACCAAGGGTTGGTCTTTTCTATCACAGAATATGTGGAGAAGTGTTCATCAGGAAAGGTGGTTTTCAGCCAAGTGGTAAGGAATTCGCTGGTGGTGTTGCCCTCAACTCCCTCTGGGAAACCAACAAAGTGGAGATAATTGTGACAGGCTTGGTTTTCTGCATCTTCCATGCGACATATGACATCAGAGTTGATCTTCCATTGCTCCTCAGCTCCTTTCTTAAGACACTGGACCACAACCTCCATTTCGGAGAGTCTCGTCTCCGCTGCCGTTACTCTATCAGAAACGTTATGGAGATCCTGTTGTAGGAGGGATACTTCCAAACGTACTTCTCTAATTTTGCCTTCCAGGACCATTTTGGAGGATTGATTGGCTTGCAGTAAGTCTGCGTTGCTTGGGCCAGGGGCATTGCCCTCTTCTTGGTCTGCCGGAGGTGTAACTAATCTCGCCTAGCGGTCTAGTTTGCCCTGCCATGTTTGCGGCAAGTCCCCTTTTTTCACTCGGGTAAATGGGAATCCTTGTTTATCAAAGTGGAGGCAGGCCCATATCCTTTGTAATTACGTAGCAGATGAGGTGGGTAAGGGGTCTCCTCTTAGGCTAATGTATGCTGTCTCCCAGTTCATTGTTTTGGATGAGTGAGATCATATGTGAAATCTAGCCCCCAGCCACTGCAGAAAGAAAGGCCAAAGGTGTCCATGGTCAAATAATTATGGGTGTCAAATTCAGGGAGCCATAGCGACCGCCCACCACCGGTCTCCTGTCCGATCAGTGTCGTCAGCGCCACCTCCCTCCCCCCCAGCGATGTCATCCGCTAGGCAGATGGGGTCTTTTCATTCAGGTGCCCAGGGCTTCCCAGTTATGACAGAAAGAAGGGAGTTGGATCCCGGCTATCAGGCATTCCTTGTACATGCACCATTAATAAGAGTAGCGGGCAGTGGCCTACCCCCACGGGGCGAGGCCGGGGTGCTGAATAGTCTCTTTGTCGGTAGCGGGTGCTCCCGTGGGATGTGACCGCTACTGCCATGCTCTATCCTCCCCAGGAGCGGAGATTGACCAGTTTCCCGGGGCTGGTGGCCCCAGCAGGGGAGGGGGGGAACGAGGCAATACAGCCCAGCTTAAGTGGCGTCAGAGCACTGCATCCAAGAAACAAGCCCAATGACCCCCCCCACATCACGGTCACCCACCTCAGAAGTGTGTGGCTCCTGGGTTCATCCCGGCAACAGCCGCTGGCGGCCCACAGCAAGGAGGTAGGCCACTCAAGAGGTCCTCTGGCTGGACAGATTCAGTGGGAGAGAGCTGCCTCACACTTAGCCCCACGAAGGGTTCCCAGGGCATCCCCTGCAGGTCTCATAGCCCCCCCCTGGGGTGCAGCACAGTCGCACCCTCTTCTTCGGGCCTCCGGGATCCCTTCACGGCCATCCAGGGGAAAGACCATGCCCAGAGCACAGCGTCTCTCCACTGCTCCGCAACGGACCAGTGACCCGTGGTCGGGCTGGGGAGGGACAACCGGGTCAGTAGCATTCAAAGCCCTCGGCACCAGGGCGACAGCAGCGAGGGGCAGCCACTCACCACCCCGGTTCGGGCATCCTGGCTCCTCCGCTCTGCAGATAGGAGCAGCATGGTCCAGCCCCCATTTTCTTTCGTAGACAGCAGCCGCCTCCCCGAACTCCTAGACACGGTTGTAGGGGCCACTGGCTCCTAGAGGATGCCTACGAGGGGGCGGGGTCGGGTCAGCAGTAATGGAGCAGAAGTTGGTATGCAGATGGCCTCTGGAAGGGCAGGATTTTGCACAGATTTAACTCCGGTGTCCGGAGCTCGTGGCAAGTACGTCTTATTCGGCCATGTTGCTAGCCATGCCTCCCAATAGGCTGGACTATTGTGCCCGTAACAGAACTACAAAAAGAACAATTGATGGACAGAATGCAGAACAATGTCATACATTCACCCCAGTACAGATATCTGGGCCTAAATCCATCATTTTCTTTGCTCACCATGCCATTCCAGTTTGAACCCAGCCATATGCAAATCAGTCTTGACCCTGTGCCTCATGGGAACAGTCCAGTCCGAACTGCCAGGTCAGGTCCTCCCTGGACTGGAACCAACCATCCTAGGACCGGTTTCGGGGTTTCACCCCTCATCAGCCAGGATAGCTTGACTCCAGTGGCATGGAGACACGGGACCCACGTCTGGGCATACCCGTACCAACTGGTTTGGTCTGGACTGTTCCCATGAAGCACAGGGTCAAGACTGATTTGCATATGGCTGGGTCCAAACTGGGGTGGCGTAGTGGGCAAAAGAACGATGGATTTAACCCAGATCTCTTGACTGGGGGAGAATGTTTGAATCATTCAGCATTCCGTCCATCATTTGTTGCAGTTAAACTTTATGCCCTAAGTGGGACGGGTATGCCCAGACGTGGGTCCCTTGCTCACTGTGCCACTGGATTCAAGCTAGCCTGGCTGATGAAGGGTGACATACCCTGAAACCGGTCCCAGGATGCTTGTTTCTGGTCCAGGGAGGACCTGGCTTGGCAGTTCGGTCTGGACTGTTCCCATGAGGCACAGGGTCAAGACTGATTTGCATATGGCTGGGTCCAAACTGGGGTGGTGTAGTGGACAAAAGAACGATGGATTTAACCCAGATCTTTTGACTGGGGGAGAATGTTTGAATCATTCAGCATTCCGTCCATCATTTGTTGCAGTTACACGTAACAGAACTGCAGCAGGAACCTCTGACTTCTGTGAACATGTCTTAGTGAAAGGTGAAGGGGTTGTTTCGTGGGTATCACAGGAAGAGAAAAAGAGAAAATGTAAGTAGAACAATGCTCACCTTAAACTAAAGCAACCCATCAAATCGGTCATTTAGTGAGCTGCCTCCTGAGGATACATTCATGTGATCAAGTCCATTGTACAAAATGGTCCTTTGGGGCTATCTTGAAAGAATACTGTATTGTAACATTTCTAGAGCACTTACTACCACTATGTAAGGTGCTGAGTCCCTTGCCTGCATGGGTAGCAAAGTACAATCCTATGTGAGAAGTGTTTCCATGTCGTATGTGATGACCACCATGGTGCGGTTATCGTGTTATGGGGCGCAGCGCTTAGCAGTGTGCTGGATGATGAAGTGTGAGAGATAGATGCAGTTTATGGCTTTCAGTAAGCTGTCATTTTTGATCAGCTCTGCAGGTCCCATTAGAGTACCCAGGCTTACATGGGCATAGGGAAAGCACCACTAGCAATGCAAAAATTATCTTGGGCACAAAAGAGGTTACATCCTCACTGCGTCCGATGTTCACTCACTTTTTTGTGCTTCATTCTAAAATTGTACAAAGTAATATTATTTCAGGAAGTGTCTTGTGAATGCAAAAGATCTTTCAGAAAGTTGCTGTTATCTGAACCCATGCACTGGTCCCTAAAGCTCAATCTACCTTTGTCCCCTTTGCTAGAGCAGTTTCATGCCTTCACTGGCAAAAGATTCTCATTTTTAAGTGCAGCCTATCACTATTGAACCTTGAGAATCCTTTTAATGTGTCTATTTCACATTTTATTTCAATCACATGTTGGACACTTTTAAAAGCATACACCTTAGGTTGGCTGGGCCTCTAATTTACAAACATGGAGGAAGGTTTATGGAAATGGCAACCTTGGTGACTACTTGAGAATTCCTGTTCTTTGTTTACTTAGAAAATCTAACATCCAGTGTTTCACTGTCTATTGACGTAATCAGCTCCTGTCCACACATGAAGTTGAGGTTTCCCAACCCTCTTCTTCCAGCCAACCCCCTCCTCATCAGAGCCCGCATGGGTTTTAGACCTTCTGCAGACAGGGGGGGGGGGACAAATGAGTTTTTTGTGCCTTGTGGACTCATACATGGCGCCTTTGATCCCACATAGGTTCTACAACACAGTTAAGTCTTTGACAAAGCATTGCAGCTCACTTGTCACACAAACATGTGCCAACTTTACCATTCTTCCTTCTTTAATTCACTCTAGCGTGACAGTCTCACCCAATGCTCGAGCGCTCTCTATGCGGGAGGCGGGAACGTGAAGCGCCCCGGCGGCACTGCAGACTCATACCTTTCTGCTTCAGGTAATGTGAGCCCTTCCAAGAAGTGGAACATAAATAACACCTTAACTTACCTCAGGGCTGACCTGTAGAAGCTGCTATGTGATAATTACAGCCCTGAGTCTCAAACGAGCTTTGATTCATAGATAGATGTATGTTTGAGCACTTTATACTGTTTTAAAAATTAGGATCTCACGATCAACAAGGGAGTTTCTTATCCCAACATCAAGAGTGCATATTGAGTTCACTGGTAATATTTAATAAGGCACCTCATTTTTGTTTAGCACATCTTTTTGTTTATTTGATCAATTAGTGGAAAAAGAGATTGAGTACCCCAGAATGACTGGTCTCAGACTATCACTGACTTACAAACTGTGATACATAATACGTATTCTGTTAAGTGGGTGTGAAGCTGGGAACTTTCATGAAGGTCTAGAAAAAATGAAGAACTTTACCCAGGTTGTTAATTTATTTCCTTTGTTACAATTGAGGAAACATGGTAACTTTTGCTATAATTTGTTGGCATATATCTTTCACATTAACAAAATAGTTAAGCACAACATTTACTCCTCGGGTAGGGCACGCTTCTCAAAACCTTTTGCAAGATAACCTTAACTAAAAGGTGGAAATGTGCATTTTGTGTTTACAGGTGTAAAGTACTTCGCTGTTTTCAAAAGTTATTTTTTCACTCTCATAAAATGAATAATTCACAAAACGCTTGAGTATATTCACGAACAGAGGTGGGGGTGTGGCAGGGGTGGTGGAAGGTGTGGGCATTATATGGTGTGAATGCCAAGTGAATTTAAAAACACCCAAAAATGTGCAGATATGGCATTCAGCCACTTCCCACCCTACAATAGTTTAGAGATGTACTTCTGTCAAGAGTAGAAGTAAACCTATTTCAATGGTGAGAAAGGTAAAAGGACGACCCCTAAAATATGTGGAGGCGAAGGAGTTTTTCTATAGTGAAAATTTTTTCCCAGTACAGAAAAAAAGTTAGCAAGTGCATTTACAGTTTCACGCCTTTTTTTCTCATGCAAAAAGGTAACTGACTATTTTTGTATGTGAAAACGGATTTCTGTACAACCTGAAAACTTTTGTGAATTTGTACAAAGTTGGAAATTTGCATCCAAACGATAATAGAAAC
Source organism: Calotriton arnoldi (assembly GCA_963921515.1). NCBI lineage: Eukaryota > Metazoa > Chordata > Amphibia > Caudata > Salamandridae > Calotriton > Calotriton arnoldi. The sequence goes on along the minus strand of CAWUFW010001214.1, from coordinate 554,231 downwards.
CTGTGGTTGCAGATAGGCACTATTGTGGTGAAACAGTTTCTTACTGTTTGTGTAAAATTACTAAACTTGTTTTTGGTCAAGTTGAAAAGGTGACAAACTTGATACTTTTCTGAATTTTATAAATTTTGCCCTAAAAGTCACTAGCGATGGTAAACGTTCAATTTCATCTGCTGAACTGACAAAGTACATAACATTTCCATTTCCCGAAATTACAAACTCTGCGCACTTAGCAAAAACAAAATTGCCCCAAACTATTTTTAGACTGGCTTTCCCGCCCACAAAAACTTACCATTTGCCACTTTTTTATCCACTTCAGTTTTAACTTCACAAATTGGCTAGTTTGCTCACTTTGCAAAATTTTGGAGAAACTCCATGAAGTTGAATATTGGTAACGTATACAACTTTGGCCAGACCTAGTAGTCACCGTGCTCTTCAGTTTCGAAATACCCGAAGTTACAAACAGAAAGCAATCATTGTAAGCTATCTGCTCACAAAGACCGGTTTTATTGTGACTGAGTAACTGATTGTAAGGAAAACGGCTTAATACCCTTTTGTGATTAGGATCAGGGGGATTCATGTAGGATAATCCTAAACTCTTTCTTTTGAAACTGTTTCTGTGAAACCCCTACTTGAGCAATTCGTTTTTTGTGCATCGACTTTATTTTGTTGATGGAAGTGCACATATGTACTGTCTGTGTCTCTTTGTACTCGAAGGATTGTTTTTTATCGATTTAGGTTCCTCCTGTGCATTCATTTCAACACCTCCAAGGCTCTTCCAGGATGCCTGTCGGCTCCAGGAAGCAACGAGCACCTGGAGAAAGGTGTGTGTGTGCGTGCGTGTATATATATATATATATATATATATATATATATATATATATATCTGGCGCCCTTCCCCCTACCAGCTTTCCACCTGTACTCTCTCTTTAGCTCTGGGCTGTGCACTGGCTTGGACGGTAGACATTTTCTGCTCGAGCCAGTTTCCTCCACACTCACTCAAACAAAGTCGTACGAGATTCTGGCAAACCACATTTTGTTCTGAAATCATAATTTGCAAAATTTACATAGAATTTAGCAAAATTTTATTTGAAAACGTAAACATATTTGCACACTCCCACTTAGTCCCCAGAGCGTGGTTCTGAAGTTGTGGTGGGCATCCTCTACTGAGAGTGACTATTGTCCTTTCATTGGACTGTAAGTGACTGGCAGTGATGCCGGCAAATGATTGTAGTAGGAGGGATAGGCTCTTTCTGCCTATCACCTTCAGAAGACAGATGCCTACTGGTCTCTCCTAAGTGAGTAGACCATTTTGATAGAACCTTCAGTATGTCTCACGGCCTCTCCTGTTTTCTAACTCAGTGCCAGACCCTTATTAATCTCACTGTCACCCATGACTTTTCAGCCACATTCAGCCCGATTCCGCTTACTGTCCTGCTTGAAATATTTGGATTCACTAAAGTATACAAAAAAGGGATGGATGGAATGCTTGAATTAATCGTTATTTTGCACACCATGCCACCTCAGTTTGGACCAAGCTATATGCAAAGCAGTCTTGACCCTGCTCCAGCGGGAACAGTTCAGCCTGAACTGCCAAGGCAGGTCCTCCCTGAACCAGAACACAAGCAACCCAGGACTAAGGGCAACACACAAAAGTATACAAAAAGTGATGGATGGAATGCTTTTTGCAGTTGATGATCCAAGTGAGCCGTGTATGCCCAGACATGGGTCCCAGGCTCACTGTGCCACTGGAATCAAGCTAGACCTGGCTGAAGAGGCCTAATAAGGGCGAAGCCATTGCTGGGTTGCTTGCGTTCCGGTTCAGGGAGGACCTGGCTTGACAGTTCAGGCTGGACTGTTACCATGAGGAGCAGGATCAAGACTGAGTTGCGTATGGCAGGGTCCAAACTCAGGTGGCATGGTGGGCGAAAAATAATGGATTGGGTTGCGGCCTGAGCGATTGCGAGTGGCCGAGATAAATTCAAGCATTCCATCCATCACCTTATGGTTTTTACATTTGAAAATGTGGGTTCTGTAGGTCCCTCTTCTTCTTATTGCCGCACCCTTGATTTTTAACTCACTTTTTCTAACTCACTGCAAGGTCTTTCTTCATCTTAAGATTTACTCAGAGCATTTTCTGTGTGAGTTCAAGGCCCCTTTCCCTCGACTTGTCTCTCCTTATACTTTATTGAGTCTGTCCTTCGCGTCACTGCCCACCTTCATTTCTAAATCGATAGCAGGACTGGATTTACCTCATTGTCGGCTTCTGGCCAGGTCTGTGCAAAGTTTTTCCTAGCAAAGTTGTGTAAATTTCCTGAGTGCATGAATTTTCTACATGTCTCGCTTTTAAATATCATGCACCCTGCCTTGTGGGCTAAAAACATACTAATATTTAAAAGGGAGGCTTATTTTAACTGGGTGCACTACAGGATTAAACTGCAGCAGTCAGGCTACAATGGTAATCCTAAAGCCATGTTTTCGTTGTCACACTAGCGGATGGCACAATAAGTGCTACAGTCCATAATTGACATTTACCTTCAAGGCCCTGGGTGCATTTTACACACCATATACTAGAGACTTACAGGCAAGTTAAATGTGGCCATCAAGGATAATCCAGGTTAACTGTGTTTGAAGTGGGTGCACATAAAATCTACTACTGGTTAATAGGGGTAAAGGGCTCAGAGTTCTAAAGCCAGCACAGCAAAAATAAGGTCCAGCAAAAGGCAAAAAATCTGGGGTGACCATGTAGAAAAGCGGATTTCCTACATATACGATCTCGGGTGAAGTGGAATACTATGTCAATGAAGTTGGGCGAAGTTGAAGCACTTCATTAGGTCCAAACTTTTGTCTGACCCAAATTTTGAAGTTGGATTCTCCACCCAGTATGAACAGGAAATCAGGCTGCATGTTATGTGTGTCTCTCAGAGCCACCATAGCCATGAGCAGTAGCAGGCAAACACTGTAGCTGTCACATAGAAGTCACCTTGATTCATTTCCCTGCTGCCAGATATCCTGCCCTAGGACTTCCACCAGTGGCGCTGGAAGCCATAATGACTGGCTGCCTAGCATGGCAACGAGAACTTTCAAGCTTCAGCACAGACACTCATTTTTTTCTTCACAGAATGTTGTGTACCTGCATTGTTTGGAGTGCATTACGTGTGAAGTTAAGTATGGAGATGTCTTGGAAAACATTTCTGAATATCCAAAAGCAAATCCACAAATGTGGTTTAACAGTACACATAATGTTGTGTTCCAACCACATTTGCAAATCCACAAATGTGGTTTAACAGTACACATAATGTTGTGTTCCAACCACATTTGCATTGTTTGGAGTGCATTACGTGTGAAGTTAAGTATGGAGATGTCTTGGAAAACATTTCTGAATATCCAAAAGCAAATCCACAAATGTGGTTTAACAGTACACATAATGTTGTGTTCCAACCACATTTGCAAATCCACAAATGTGGTTTAACAGTACACATAATGTTGTGTTCCAACCACATTTGTTTTCTAGAATCCTTGTTTGACAGTCTGGTGGAAACACCTGCTGATCAGAAGTACTTGTATGAAATGTGTCTGTGGTACAGACACAGGACTGACCCCTTTAATGTTCCTGGGTCCATCAGAACCAAGAGGTGCGAAGGGCTTCTGCCTGTTCAAAACAGCTGAAAACTCCAAGAGGCGCTGAATTACAGGTGAAACAGACCCAGAGCTACAGATTCACCCAGTAATCCACACTCTCAGTGGAACCCGGACGGGGTGCAGACTATACAAGTGCAATTCAGGGCACTGATAATAAGCCCCTAAGCCTGTGACGATCATATGCATTTACATATTACACAGAAGAACCACTTACTGCACAGATGTGATAGCCCTTACACCTCACATGAAGGCTTGGCACTGCACACTTGAAGGCCGTTACATCACAAATGGCAGATTGGACTACACAGATGTGACATCCATCCACCAGAGGTGAGGGGGCTTCGTTACAACATCGGGAGATGAGGTGTTGAGTTGGCCCATACTACACAGCATGTTCTTAGGTCATGCATGGCGGACCCTTCCTTCGCATGAGAGTCTGTACATCACAGATGAGGACCACTGTGTGACAATAGGAAAGGAGATCACAGACACCACAGGTGAGGGGCCATTTAAGAGATTGACGTTGTCTCATACTGCATTGATAAGGAGCTTCTTCATATATATGTATATCAGACCCGTCATGGTGAGGGGAGCTGACAACATAGAGGAAGGACCACCTACTACACCTTTGCAAAGGCCTTTAACAGACAGGAAATGGCTTTGTACTGTTCAGATGAGGAGGTTTTTAGCAGGAGAACAGGTATCACTACTGCCGCTGATGTAGTGGTGCTGGGGCCCAGGCATGTGAAGGGTCCACTGCGCCCCAGTTGTAGCTGTCTTTTACTACACGACCAGAGCATAGCGCCCATGTTCGTTGCTTGTATTAGAACCCTTGTCAACCTTGCTATGCTACTGCTTCCTGCTTCATACACCATGACCTTTCTGCACAGATTAGGCTCCTTAATCACAGGTTAGGGTCATCCAGTGCTTAATTTGAGCCGGGGGTTGCCGGTGGGGGCACCAATCACTTATTTTTGGGGACCGGCACCAGGGCGACAGCAGCGAGGGGCAGCCACTCACCATCCCGGTTCGGGCGTCTTGGCTCCTCCGCTCTGCAGATAGGAGCAGCATGGTCCAGCCCCCATTTTCTTTCGTAGTCAGCAGCCGCCTCCCCGAACTCCTATACACGGTTGTAGGGGCCACTGGCTCCTAGAGGATGCCTACGAGGGGCGGGGTCGGGTCAGCAGTAATGGAGCAGAAGTTGGTATGCAGATGGCCTCTGGAAGGGCAGGATTTTGCACAGATTTAACTCCGGTGTCCGGAGCTCGCGGCAAGTACGTCTTATTCGGCCATGTTGCTAGCCACACCCCCAATAGGCTGGACTATTGTGCCCGTAACAGAACTACAAAAAGAACAATTGATGGACAGAATGCAGAACAATGTCATACATTCACCCCAGTACAGATATCTGGGCCTAAATCCATCATTTTCTTTGCTCACCATGCCATTCCAGTTTGAACCCAGCCATATGCAAATCAGTCTTGACCCTGTGCCTCATGGGAACAGTCCAGTCCGAACTGCCAGGTCAGATCCTCCCTGGACTGGAACCAACCATCCTAGGACCGGTTTCGGGGTTTCACCCTCATCAGCCAGGATAGCTTGACTCCAGTGGCATGGAGACACGGGACCCACGTCTGGGCATACCCGTACCAACTGGTTCGGTCTGGACTGTTCCCATGAAGCACAGGGTCAAGACTGATTTGCATATGGCTGGGTCCAAACTGGGGTGGCGTAGTGGGCAAAAGAACGATGGATTTAACCCAGATCTCTTGACTGGGGGAGAATGTTTGAATCATTCAGCATTCCGTCCATCATTTGTTGCAGTTACACTTTTTGCCCTAAGTGGGACGGGTATGCCCAGACGTGGGTCCCTTGCTCACTGTGCCACTGGATTCAAGCTAGCCTGGCTGATGAAGGGTGACATACCCTGAAACCAGTCCCAGGATGCTTGTTTCCGGTCCAGGGAGGACCTGACTTGGCAGCTCGGTCTGGACTGTTCCCATGAGGCACAGGGTCAAGACTGATTTGCATATGGCTGAGTCCAAACTGGGGTGGCGTAGTGGGCAAAAGAACGATGGATTTATCCCAGATCTCTTGACTGGGGGAGAATGTTTGAATCATTCAGCATTCCGTCCATCATTTGTTGCAGTTACACTTTTCGCCCTAAGTGGGACGGGTATGCCCAGACGTGGGTCCCTTGCTCACTGTGCCACTGGATTCAAGCTAACCTGGCTGATGAAGGGTGACATACCCTGAAACCAGTCCCAGGATGCTTGTTTCTGGTCCAGGGAGGACCTGGCTTGGCAGTTCGGTCTGGACTGTTCCCATGAGGCACAGGGTCAAGACTGATTTGCATATGGCTGGGTCCAAACTGGGGTGGTGTAGTGGGCAAAAGAACGATGGATTTAACCCAGATCTTTTGACTGGGGGAGAATGTTTGAATCATTCAGCATTCCGTCCATCATTTGTTGCAGTTACACGTAACAGAACTGCAGCAGGAACCTCTGACTTCTGTGAACATGTCTTAGTGAAAGGTGAAGGGGTTGTTTCGTGGGTATCACAGGAAGAGAAAAAGAGAAAATGTAAGTAGAACAATGCTCACGTTAAACTAAAGCAACCCATCAAATCGGTCATTTAGTGAGCTGCCTCCTGAGGATACATTCATGTGATCAAGTCCGTTGTACAAAATGGTCGTTTGGGGCTATCTTGAAAGAATACTGTATTATAACATTTCTAGAGCACTTACTACCTCTATGTAGGGTGCTGAGTCCCTTGCCTGCATGGGTAGCAAAGTACACTGTGTAGGGTGTGTGTTTAGTAGTGTGTTGTCTTGGAAGTGTTTCCATGTCATATGTGATGACCACCATGGTGCGGTTATCGTGTTATGGGGCGCAGCGCTTAGCAGTGTGCTGGATGATGAAGTGTGAGAGATAGATGCAGTTTATGGCTTTCAGTAAGCTGTCATTTTTGATCAGCTCTGCAGGTCCCATTAGAGTACTCAGGCTTACATGGGCATAGGGAAAGCACCACTAGCAATGCAAAAATTATCTTGGGCACAAAAGAGGTTACATCCTCACTGCGTCCGATGTTCACTCACTTTTTTTGCTTCATTCTAAAATTGTACAAAGTAATATTATTTCAGGAAGTGTCTTGTGAATGCAAAAGATCTTTCAGAAAGTTGCTGTTATCTGAACCCATGCACTGGTCCCTAAAGCTCAATCTACCTTTGTCCCCTTTGCTAGAGCAGTTTCATGCCTTGAGTATTGTCCTGGGCACACGCGGTGAGGTATTAACAGAACGTTAGTCTGTATGCAGTACGTTACATAAATGCGAAGGTCGGCATCAGAGTTGGAACCAAAGGTTTATTTCTATTTCAACACCAGCTGGTTTTTGTATCTAACACAATTGGTGTTGAAATAGAAATAAACCTTTTGGTTCCAACTCTGATGCCGACCTTCGCATTTATGTAACGTACTGCATACAGACTAACGTTCTGTTAATACCCTCACCGCGTGTGCCCAGGACAATACTCATTTCACAGTGTGAATCCTGCGATTCATACAATTCCCAGGGGTTATCGGGTTATTCCTCTGACCTGGCAGCACCGCATGTACATAATTCTATAGTTAGCATACGCAATAGCTTGAGCGCCATTTTCCTGTTTGTACTAAAAAACCCCCACCTAATTTCCAGTTTCATGCCTTCACTGGCAAAAGATTCTCATTTTTAAGTGCAGCCTATCACTATTGAACCTTGAGAATCCTTTTAATGTGTCTATTTCACATTTTATTTCAATCACATGTTGGACACTTTTAAAAGCATACACCTTAGGTTGGCTGGGCCTCTAATTTACAAACATGGAGGAAGGTTTATGGAAATGGCAACCTTGGTGACTACTTGAGAATTCCTGTTCTTTGTTTACTTAGAAAATCTAACACCCAGTGTTTCACTGTCTATTGACGTAATCAGCTCCTGTCCACACATGAAGTTGAGGTTTCCCAACCCTCTTCTTCCAGCCAACCCCCTCCTCATCAGAGCCCGCATGGGTTTTAGACCTTCTGCAGACAGGGGGGGACAAATGAGTTTTTGTGCCTTGTGGACTCATACATGGCGCCTTTGATCCCACATAGGTTCTACAACACAGTTAAGTCTTTGACAAAGCATTGCAGCTCACTTGTCACACAAACATGTGCCAACTTTACCATTCTTCCTTCTTTAATTCACTCTAGCGTGACAGTCTCACCCAATGCTCGAGCGCTCTCTATGCGGGAGGCGGCACTGCAGACTCATACCTTTCTGCTTCAGGTAATGTGAGCCCTTCCAAGAAGTGGAACATAAATAACACCTTAACTTACCTCAGGGCTGACCTGTAGAAGCTGCTATGTGATAATTACAGCCCTGAGTCTCAAACGAGCTTTGATTCATAGATAGATGTATGTTTGAGCACTTTATATTGTTTTAAAAATTAGGATCTCACGATCAACAAGGGAGTTTCTTATCCCAACATCAAGAGTGCATATTGAGTTCACTGGTAATGTTTAATAAGGCACCTCATTTTTTGTTTAGCACATCTTTTTGTTTATTTGATCAATTAGTGGAAAAAAGAGATTGAGTACCCCAGAATGACTGGTCTCAGACTATCACTGACTTACAAACTGTGATACATAATACGTATTCTGTTAAGTGGGTGTGAAGCTGGGAACTTTCATGAAGGTCTAGAAAAAAATGAAGAACTTTACCCAGGTTGTTAATTTATTTCCTTTGTTACATTTGAGGAAACATGGTAACTTTTGCGATAATTTGTTGGCATATATCTTTCACATTAACAAAATAGTTAAGCACAACATTTACTCCTCGGGTAGGGCACGCTTCTCAAAACCTTTTGCAAGATAACCTTAACTAAAAGGTGGAAATGTGCATTTTGTGTTTACAGGTGTAAAGTACTTCGCTGTTTTCAAAAGTTATTTTTGCACTCTCATAAAATGAATAATTCACAAAACGCTTGAGTATATTCACGAACAGAGTGGGGGTGTGGCAGGGGTGGTGGAAGGTGTGGGCATTATATGGTGTGAAATGTGGAAATAAAATCTATAATTATGCCCCTTCGCTGCCCTCTGCGCGATATAATTATGCCCCTTTGCGCGATCCCCTTTGCGCGATTAATAATTGCCCACATTAAAAGCCGGCACCATTTTGTTTTTAATTCACCCTTTGGTGTCCCAAGACCCCGAGCACGAGCACGACACCCCTGCACCTGGTTTTCCTCATTTTCACCATCTGTCTCTGTGGTTTCTGCCAAGTCCGGGAAACCAGTACATGAGTTCCTGCTCCCCCGCAGAGATGGTTCATGTTTCTGACATGAAGCACGAGCACAAACCCCCAAATGAGGAAGCCTTCCCCTTCCAACTGTCAGACTATTTCACATCGCAAGTCCCCTCACGAAGCCTAAGACACGCCCCCATTTCTTCACACTCTGCTCCTCTTGCTGAATCTTTGTTCCTCTATCTGCCACGACCTGTTTGTTCCTCTATTTTGCCTCGTGACCAAGACTGTATAAATATTCTGCTGTTGAAAATAAAGCCCCCCACTTAAAGAGAGGGACTTGAGAGATTGCTCCTGTGCCCGCTTGGTGCTGGAAGCGCTCCCTTTAACTCGAGTTATTGGTCTTCTCCTCCTTCATTTGAGCACCACGGACTCCTCGCTTTGCATTGACAAGAAATTATGATTTATTAAGCATAGAAATTCAGAAATGAGGTAATAAGTAAATTTAATTTACCACAGTAATTGGCGCCCGAACAGGGACATTCCCTTTCCCCCACGCGCCGGCGATATTGGACCCGGTACTGTCCCCTCCTGACCGTTGACGGACTTCAAAAGTGCACAACACGGGGAATTCCCGCTAACTCCTCGAGGCGAAGAGGGGGACCGACTGCGGCCCAGCATCCACACGAGGCGGTGAGGAAATAGCGGAACGTCCTGAACCAAAGCCCAACCTGCGAAGCAGACGAGTCCGAGGTTCTACAAATCCCACCTTGAAACTGCGCGCCGCGTTTTCCCAAAATCTTCAAGAGGCCTTCCAGTTACTTTTCGGTGAGTACTGCTGAAAAGTATAAAACGAACCCACAGCTTTTGTGGGAGGCGGTAAAGATACGCGTTTTTTGGTTTCTCACCTATCTTTGGTGAGGACTACTAAAACTAGTATAAAAGACGGACTCACTACCTTGTGGGCACGGTAAAGATACATGTTTTTTGTGGGTTTCTCACTTATTTTGTGAGGACTACTAAACTAGTATAAAAGACGGACTCACCTCTTTCGTGGGTACGGTAAAGATATTTGTTCTGTTTATGTTTTTCTCACTTCTAAAATCTTTGAAAGTCTTGCCATCATGCCTATTTTCTCGAAAATACGTAAGATGGCAACCAAAAGGAGTATTCTTGAGAAGGAAATTCCCCTTCCTCCTCGGGATACTCCAGGACACTTCATGTATGCAAAACATGGTGTCGGTGCACTTATTTATTGTGATCTATGGGTAGAATATACTAAAGACCTAGAACTCAGATATAGATGGCCTGAAAATGGTAGTTTTGATACGGAGTGTATTATGAAATTAGAGGAACAGTTATGGAAGAAAAAGAGAGTCCGCCAGTCACAGAGTGACTCAGTAGAATTATGGAGAAAAGAAGCCCATAGGAGGCAACAGAAGGAATTGCATAAAGTTGAAAAGGGTAAGAGAATGTCAGAGCAGGCCAAGAAAGAACAGTTACAAGAAATAGGGAAAGAAGTAGTTAGTGAAAGGAATAAAAGGGAACAATCAGCCATTTCTACTGGTTTTTATCCTGTATTGCCATCTGCACCTGAAAACCTTAACATTGCATCAGCACAGCCTACAGCCCCACCACCAGAGGATACTTTTACTAATTTTCTCTTAGATACTCCACCACCCTATGAAGTTCCAGTCATTCAACACCCTCTGCCTCCGCCACCCCTTTCACAACATAACGCACCACCTCTCACTCCAGAAGGGGGTGCCGTAGAGTCCAGACCCAGGTAAAACAATTCCCGACTGCCCCTATGACCCGACTCCGAGCAACACAGGGGAGGCGGGCCGAATAAGTAAAATACTTCATGACTCCTGGGAAGAAATAAGACATCTACCAGCAATTGACACGTTTCTTCAAGCGGCCTCTGAGTTTCTTCGTACTGGAGAGAACTCACGAGCCATTAACGCTATGACTACAAGAAGATCACACCCTGTAAAAATGCACATGTATAGGTTCCTCCTTTGCTGTTTCATAAAACACATACAAGCAGAGGAAAGAAATGTACCAGTTTCACTTTTTGACTTATTAGATTCCGCATCCGACCACACTAGTCTAGAACTTATAAATGATGCACTAGACAGGTTCACCCGTAATGTGACCCGTATTCTGCAAAACTTGCAAACAAATGAAGAGAATAAGAAACTTGAGGAGGAAATTACTGAACCTACTGAAAAAGTCCTACCCGTTCGTTCTTCCGCCCCTAATTCACGAACACCCCCGCCTACATTCCTCCAAGGTCACTCTGAACGGTCATCTCCAGATGAGTTATTTGAAAATACATCCAATGCATTAGACTACTGGTTAGACCAGGAACCTCCGCTTACACCGGAGGAGGAGGAAATAGCCAGAACTGCGACCCTATGGGTCTCTCAATATAAGATATATGACAATGATCTCATAGCCCAGCTTTTTCTAGCATTACCACGCTCACATCAAAGATTAGCAAGTCTCTACATGGTACAACATCTCATCACACTCAATGACACTCATTTTAAACATGATTCAAGACTCGAAGATTTTCTGTCTGACTGCGCTGATAACATGTTCCTCCACAATAGTTCAGTTTTTCTTAACACATTTATAGATTTTAGACAGAAATACCAGAAAGTGACTGGATATAGATCTCCCCATAATACGTGTGGATCAACTAATAGACTTCCTCAAACACGCCAGTTCCCCATGAGAGAGGTCCACCCCAGAGCTGACACGAATGGCGCGCTACAACGCGTCTTCATTTATGTACCCTTGACAAAACTTGAGTTACTAAGGATGAAAGAGATGGTTCCCTCCCACTCAAAGGATCCTGCTGGATTCTTTAAGGAATTAGGAGATGTATTAATGATGGGAACATATACTCTTTCTGATATCACAGCAATTCTGAAATTATTGTTGCCATCAGGTATATATGACAAACTAAGAGAAAAAGATTGGGAAGTAGCAGGTGAACACATTAAATGGACTGAACTTCAGAATGACGAAAATACTAGAGTAGCAGGTCAAGGTATAGGAGACAAACTAAAAGCACTTCCTGGCACTATTTTAAAGGTGCTACCACAGTTACTAACAGTGAAAAAGGAGGACTGGGATGCCATTTCCTCCTGCAAACAGAAACATGGTGAAGACATAGGAGATTATTACACTATACTTGAAAAGTGTTTTGCGGTAAATAGCGGCCTTACGCCAACAAGTGAAGCTTACCCGCATCTGTTTGTTTCCAAATTAGTAGATAACGCCTTGCCAGCCATTAAGGACAGAGTACTAAAAGTAGAAAGTACCTGGCAAGCACATACACCTCCACAGGTGTTACAAATGCTACAATATCACCAGAATCGCATTAGGGATGAAGAAGAAAATGATAAGAAACGCATGAAAGACACAAAGATGAAAGCATTAGTAGCCCAAACTGCACCCCAGCGTCAACAGACACCAAGTAGCCAGACAAATATAAAAAGCACTTGTAATTATTGCAAAAGATGGAACACTTCGTTAAAGATTGCCCTGTCTTAAAGCACAATTTGGCTACTGGTAAGACCCAGCCACGCCCATATCAGCCAAAACAGAATGGTTCCCTAGACAGTTCAACACCTTCAGTTCCACTGACAACACAAATGGCCCAAATGAATATTATAGACAGCGCCTACACTGAATATTACCCAGATTTCTCATGATGTTGCCCAGAGAGAGAAGATGACAAACTGCCCCTAATCCCCATTCCAGTAGATCAGACAGGTCCATTTATAGAGGTCCGACTTCTTGGGGAGGATAGGAAGTTTCTACTAGACACTGGGGCCAGTAAAACAACAATAAGCCATCAAGAGGTCCCAGAGGCTCCTCTCTCGGGTTCAAAAGTATTTCTCTGGGTTTCTCGGGACAACCTGTGACAAACGTCACGTCAAAGCCACTGCCCTTGCAGGTTGGTCCCCTCATGACAACTACAGATCTTATATTGACAAAATCATGTCCAGAAAACTTGCTTGGTATAAAAACATTGAAAGAATTAGGAGCTGTCATTGTTTGCTCACCTACAGATGTCAGACTATTTCTGCGAGATTTCAAGGGCCACTACACAAGTAGAGAATTAGATGAGCGTTTGAAAGATTTGCCACACACCCTGTGGGCCACTGATTCCACCACAGTAGGATGTATGGAAATAACACCTCACAAGGTTACACTGAAAGAGGGAGCCCAACTACCACGCATAAGGCAATACAAAATTCCACCTCAGGCTGAACAAGCATTAATGTTAATTATTCAGGACCTAATACAGTCAGGTGTGATTAAGGAAACAACTTCTAACATTTGCAATTCCCCTGTTTTACCAGTTCATAAAAAAGTGGAACCAGGAACACCACCTGTCTACAGACTAGTGGTGGATTTGAGAGAGCTCAATAAATGTGTCGTTCCACAACACCCTGTGGTTCCAGACATCTCCACCCTACTCACAGCCATAGATGCGGAAGCAACGCATTTTTCAGTCATTGACTTGAAAAACGCATTCTTTAGCATACCTATTCACCCAGACAGTCAATACCTTTTTGGCTTCTCCTTACAAGGACGAAGTTTCCAATTCACAAGAGCTCCTCAAGGTTTCACAGAGAGTCCAAGCGTATATAGCCAAGCATTAAAAAGACAACTAGATACTGTTCAAATGCCCACGGATACAGCCATACTACAATATGTTGATGATATCCTCATTACGGCCAGATCTGACGCAGCATGTGCTGAAGCATCACTACTAGTACTAGAATTCCTAGCTGCAAATGGCCATAAAGTTTCCCCTGGTAAGCTCCAATTTTGTTTACAGCAAGTGGCATACTTAGGGCACTTGCTGTCAAAGGAGGGTAGGCAGCTTACACAGGAACGCATCCAACTCATACAACAAATACCACAACCAACAACACAGAAACAAGTTCGAGCCTTTGTTGGTCTCACCTCATATTGTAGACAGTGGATCCCACAATTTGCACTCATTTCCAAACCGTTAGTGCAGCTGACAACACTCGAAGCTGGCGCTACTCCACAATTACCCTGGACAGATGAACACACGCAAGCCTTTCAGTCTCTTAAAAAGCTATGTGTCAAGCCCCAGTGCTGGCAACACCTAATTACACCAAAGATTTTACATTATTTGTAACAGAAAACTCAGGTACAGCACTATCAGTTCTCACCCAACTTCAAGCAGACAAACATAAACCATGTGGTTATTTTTCAAGCACATTAGATCCAGTAGCACAAGCATTGCCTGCATGTCTAAAATCAGTAGCAGCTACTGCACAAGCTATTAGACAAAGCGATTCTATTGTATTGGGACATCATCTGATAGTTCAGGTCCCACACGCTGTAGAACTTCTGTTAAACAGAACACAAACACAGCATCTGACAATAGCCAGACTCACCGGATATGAGATGACACTTTTTCAGCCACACATTGAGATTAGACGCTGCAACATTTTAAACCCAGCAACACTGTTGCCACTGACCTCTCCTACTGAAGAAATTCACGATTGTATTGACATAATTGATTTAGTGACCAAACCAAGACCAGATTTACAAGATACTCCCCTTGCTAAGGCAGAAATGACACTCTTTGTTGATGGTTCATGTATGAGACTCCCCACAGGAGAATTAGCAGCAGCCTATGCCGTCACAAATGGTACAGACACTTTAGAAGCACACAAGATAGAGATACTGTCGGCACAGGCAGCAGAACTCATAGCCCTAACTCGAGCATGTCACTTAGCAAAAGGAAAGTCAGTTAACATCTACACTGATTCACAATATGCCTTTGGAGTTGTACACAACTTCGGTACATTATGGAAAGAGAGAGGATTTCTCACATCACATGGGTTCAGAATACAGCATGCTACACTCATCACTGCCCTCTTAGAGGCCAGTCAGTTACCAGAGAAAATCGCAGTGCTAAAATGTAAAGCGCACACAAAAGGAACAGATGAAATATCAAAAGGAAATGATTCTGCAGACAGTGCAGCCAAGTTAGCAGCAAACACAGAATTAAGTATACCACACCGCCAATATACAATACGAGACCCCTTTTCTGACATCCAGGATGTCCAAAGTCACGCCACACCACAGGAACTGCTAGAATGGAAGGAAAAAGGAGGGGTCCTTACAGATCAAGGCTGGATGACACCTGAAAGAGCAGTATGGTTTCTACCGGATGCCATGGTACAAGTTATGGTAAACACCATACATGGACCAGCACATCTGGGAGAAAAAGCAATGTTAGACAGCATACAGAATATATGGCACAACAAACATTTGAGAGCTGCAGCCAAACAAAAAGTTAAAACGTGCATGATTTGTAATCAGTTCAACCCAGGAAAAGGCACAAAGGTGGAACAGGGAGGATTCCAACCCCTGACCATCCATTTGAAGTTCTTCAGATGGACTATATCCAGATGGAGAGATGTAGAGGTCACAAGTATGTGCTAGTTGTAGTGTGTGCTCTGACCAGATGGACAGAAGCCTATCCCGTCCCAGATTACACTGCAACGACAACTGCTAAACAATTAGTTAGAGAGTTTTTCCGAGGTATGGGTTGCCCCGTGTCATCTACTCAGATAACGGCCAACCTTTTTCCTCTGAACTCATGAAGCAAGTGTCTCTTCTGTTAGGGTACACTTGGAAGTTTCACTGTGTAAGACATCCTCATGCAGCAGGTCTAGTAGAAAGGCACAACCAAACTTTGAAGACAAAATTGGCCAAGATATGCACTGACAAAGGCGTGGACTGGATGGTAGCCTTACCGGTTGCCCTCTTCTACATGCGTATGGTAGCCCATTCCAGAACTGGCTTATCTCCATATGAAGTGGTCTTTGGCAGACCACCAAATATGTGGGGTACGCCAAGGCCTAAAAGAATAACTGATGTTGACAGTACTATGCTGACTGACTACCTGGCTTCCTTGATGTCTGCACTCCAATCTTGTCGTTCTCAGGTTGCTGCCACCTTCCCTGACAAAACCAACCCGGAAGAACACGCCATCCGACCCGGGGACTGGGTCCTCGTGAGGAACTTCGACCGGACCAGTCCCCTCCAGCCCAGGTGGAAGAAGCCAAGACTCGTACTACTAACAACACGGACAGCAGTGAAGGTCGAGGGCAGGAAGGGCTGGCTCCACGCAAGCCACTGCCGGAAACATTTTGGACAAAAAGACACTGTTGCTGATGGCCCTGCCAATCCCACTGACATTGTGACTGAACAATCTTTATTGCCTTTGGAACTAACCCCACAACAGGATTACAAATCAAAGTTAAGGTCTGCCATTCGGACTCTGGCTAATTAAGTCCATTGGGCGTCGGTCCAGTGGTGAAGCGGTTGGAGCATGGGAATGGATTTTAACACCTTGACTATGTGGGAGAAAAAAAAAAAATGAACTCTAGAAAAAGACATAATGGTCCTATTATATGTTTGACAGTATTATTTTTCCTCATGGCAGTTATGACGTGTCTTGGTTGGATTCTCCACACTGTTTTTCCCCCAACACAACACACCTCTCATACACCCAACAGCACTCAGGAACACACCTATCACGACCTACCCCCTCATGAACAAGCCCATAGACTAGCCTTGCGAAACAATACCTTCATACAGATGCTACACCACACTCAGCAAGCCAGTAATTGCACCAATTGATGGATTTGTGGCCGCTTCCACCTCATCAGAAAAAGGGAGGGATGCCTCTTTTTCTTTCCCATTCTCTTATAATGGAACTTGTGAAGCCTGGTTCGCCCTAATAACAGCTGACGCTACTACCCCCACCTCCTGCCCTGACGGAAATAATTCATGCAAGAATGGGTGGCCATGGGGGATTTAAACAAGGTACTCAATACTGCCTGTTACCCTAATAAGGAGGGAGATCCTCAGGCGACCGGTACAGTCCTAGAAAGTGAAGAATACAAGCAAGGGAACATGACCATGTCCTACAAGATATTAAATACCAAACCTAAAAAGAATGCTGGTTCCCCTTCCATCTCGGTCTCACCAGTAAAAGGACACCTGTGCATCCAGAAAAATGGCTCTGTTCCATTAGGACACAGTGACTGTCATACCACTATAAGTTTTGAAGACAGAGGAAAGTCCTCATTTCTAGCATCTCGCCATACTTATTTCATCTGTGGCCAAACGGCCTATGTGCAGCTGCCCTTGAACTGGGTGGGAACTTGCTATATAGCATTCCTGTTACCCCCTGTCTTTGTGGCCCCATCCACTTACCACAGAGACCTCCTAGTGCCCCATGTCAGACATAAAAGAACGATCGATACCTCCTTGGTTGACCAAACGGAAACCTCATGGGAACAGTATACAGATTTTAACAAAGGGTTCTTCTTCTTTGTTGGCCCTGTACAGAACAGCAAGCTTATACGCAGGTTGACAAGGACCTTAGAGGCTGTAGTAAACCAGACGGCGTCTGCCCTGGGGAGCTTAACCCAGGAGCAGTCTGCCATACGATTGGTTACTCTCCAAAATCGCCTTGTCCTTGACATCATCTTGGCTGACAGAGGCGGAGCCTGTAAAATTATAGGCTCTAGCTGCTGTATATTTATTCCTGATAATTCCCCATCTGTATACACGGCCATAACAAAATTACACAAGATAGCCGTAAGTTTACATCAAGAACCTGGCACTTGGACGTGGTGTGACTGGTTCTGGAAGATAATATCGTCCTGGGGATGGCAACTGCTGTCAGCAGCAGGCATAATATTCCTGATAATAACTGGATGCTGCCTTTGCATCCAATGTGGTCCTGCCCTATGCGGTCTATGCGCTGCAAAATGCATTCCTAAACCACTTGTCCAGCAGAGAGAAAGGGAAAGAATCATGTTACAAGAATGTATAAATGATCTCATGCAAATTGAGATATAATGTAGGTACACTCTGGGGCAAGGAGGGAATGTGGAAATAAAATCTATAATTATGCCCCTTCGCTGCCCTCTGCGCGATCTAATTATGCCCCTTTGCGCGATCCCCTTTGCGCGATTAATAATTGCCCACATTAAAAGCCGGCACCATTTTGTTTTTAATTCACCCTTTGGTGTCCCAAGACCCCGAGCACGAGCACGACACCCCTGCACCTGGTTTTCCTCATTTTCACCATCTGTCTCTGTGGTTTCTGCCAAGTCCGGGAAACCAGTACATGAGTTCCTGCTCCCCCGCAGAGATGGTTCATGTTTCTGACATGAAGCACGAGCACAAACCCCCAAATGAGGAAGCCTTCCCCTTCCAACTGTCAGACTATTTCACATCGCAAGTCCCCTCACGAAGCCTAAGACACGCCCCCATTTCTTCACACTCTGCTCCTCTTGCTGAATCTTTGTTCCTCTATCTGCCACGACCTGTTTGTTCCTCTATTTTGCCTCGTGACCAAGACTGTATAAATATTCTGCTGTTGAAAATAAAGCCCCCCCCACTTATAGAGAGGGACTTGAGAGATTGCTCCTGTGCCCGCTTGGTGCTGGAAGCGCTCCCTTTAACTCGAGTTATTGGTCTTCTCCTCCTTCATTTGAGCACCACGGACTCCTCGCTTTGCATTGACAAGAAATTATGATTTATTAAGCATAGAAATTCAGAAATGAGGTAATAAGTAAATTTAATTTACCACAGAATGCCAAGTGAATTTAAAAACACCCAAAAATGTGCAGATATGGCATTCAGCCACTTCCCACCCTACAATAGTTTAGAGATGTACTTCTGTCAAGAGTAGAAGTAAACCTATTTCAATGGTGAGAAAGGTAAAAGGACGACCCCTAAAATATGTGGAGGCGAAGGAGTTTTTCTATAGTGAAAATTTTTTCCCAGTACAGAAAAAAAGTTAGCAAGTGCATTTACAGTTTCACGCCTTTTTTTCTCATGCAAAAAGGTAACTGACTATTTTTGTATGTGAAAACGGATTTCTGTACAACCTGAAAACTTTTGTGAATTTGTACAAAGTTGGAAATTTGCATCCAAACGATAATAGAAACCTGTGGTTGCAGATAGGCACTATTGTGGTGAAACAGTTTCTTACTGTTTGTGTAAAATTACTAAACTTGTTTTTGGTCAAGTTGAAAAGGTGACAAACTTGATACTTTTCTGAATTTTATAAATTTTGCCCTAAAAGTCACTAGCGATGGTAAACGTTCAATTTCATCTGCTGAACTGACAAAGTACATAACATTTCCATTTCCCGAAATTACAAACTCTGCGCACTTAGCAAAAACAAAATTGCCCCAAACTATTTTTAGACTGGCTTTCCCGCCCACAAAAACTTACCATTTGCCACTTTTTTTATCCACTTCAGTTTTAACTTCACAAATTGGCTAGTTTGCTCACTTTGCAAAATTTTGGAGAAACTCCATGAAGTTGAATATTGGTAACGTATACAACTTTGGCCAGACCTAGTAGTCACCGTGCTCTTCAGTTTCGAAATACCCGAAGTTACAAACAGAAAGCAATCATTGTAAGCTATCTGCTCACAAAGACCGGTTTTATTGTGACTGAGTAACTGATTGTAAGGAAAACGGCTTAATACCCTTTTGTGATTAGGATCAGGGGGATTCATGTAGGATAATCCTAAACTCTTTCTTTTGAAACTGTTTCTGTGAAACCCCTACTTGAGCAATTCGTTTTTTTGTGCATCGACTTTATTTTGTTGATGGAAGTGCACATATGTACTGTCTGTGTCTCTTTGTACTCGAAGGATTGTTTTTTATCGATTTAGGTTCCTCCTGTGCATTCATTTCAACACCTCCAAGGCTCTTCCAGGATGCCTGTCGGCTCCAGGAAGCAACGAGCACCTGGAGAAAGGTGTGTGTGTGCGTGCGTGTATATATATATATATATATATATATATATATATATCTGGCGCCCTTCCCCCTACCAGCTTTCCACCTGTACTCTCTCTTTAGCTCTGGGCTGTGCACTGGCTTGGACGGTAGACATTTTCTGCTCGAGCCAGTTTCCTCCACACTCACTCAAACAAAGTCGTACGAGATTCTGGCAAACCACATTTTGTTCTGAAATCATAATTTGCAAAATTTACATAGAATTTAGCAAAATTTTATTTGAAAACGTAAACATATTTGCACACTCCCACTTAGTCCCCAGAGCGTGGTTCTGAAGTTGTGGTGGGCATCCTCTACTGAGAGTGACTATTGTCCTTTCATTGGACTGTAAGTGACTGGCAGTGATGCCGGCAAATGATTGTAGTAGGAGGGATAGGCTCTTTCTGCCTATCACCTTCAGAAGACAGATGCCTACTGGTCTCTCCTAAGTGAGTAGACCATTTTGATAGAACCTTCAGTATGTCTCACGGCCTCTCCTGTTTTCTAACTCAGTGCCAGACCCTTATTAATCTCACTGTCACCCATGACTTTTCAGCCACATTCAGCCCGATTCCGCTTACTGTCCTGCTTGAAATATTTGGATTCACTAAAGTATACAAAAAAGGGATGGATGGAATGCTTGAATTAATCGTTATTTTGCACACCATGCCACCTCAGTTTGGACCAAGCTATATGCAAAGCAGTCTTGACCCTGCTCCAGCGGGAACAGTTCAGCCTGAACTGCCAAGGCAGGTCCTCCCTGAACCAGAACACAAGCAACCCAGGACTAAGGGCAACACACAAAAGTATACAAAAAAGTGATGGATGGAATGCTTTTTGCAGTTGATGATCCAAGTGAGCCGTGTATGCCCAGACATGGGTCCCAGGCTCACTGTGCCACTGGAATCAAGCTAGACCTGGCTGAAGAGGCCTAATAAGGGCGAAGCCATTGCTGGGTTGCTTGCGTTCCGGTTCAGGGAGGACCTGGCTTGACAGTTCAGGCTGGACTGTTACCATGAGGAGCAGGATCAAGACTGAGTTGCGTATGGCAGGGTCCAAACTCAGGTGGCATGGTGGGCGAAAAATAATGGATTGGGTTGCGGCCTGAGCGATTGCGAGTGGCCGAGATAAATTCAAGCATTCCATCCATCACCTTATGGTTTTTACATTTGAAAATGTGGGTTCTGTAGGTCCCTCTTCTTCTTATTGCCGCACCCTTGATTTTTAACTCACTTTTTCTAACTCACTGCAAGGTCTTTCTTCATCTTAAGATTTACTCAGAGCATTTTCTGTGTGAGTTCAAGGCCCCTTTCCCTCGACTTGTCTCTCCTTATACTTTATTGAGTCTGTCCTTCGCGTCACTGCCCACCTTCATTTCTAAATCGATAGCAGGACTGGATTTACCTCATTGTCGGCTTCTGGCCAGGTCTGTGCAAAGTTTTTCCTAGCAAAGTTGTGTAAATTTCCTGAGTGCATGAATTTTCTACATGTCTCGCTTTTAAATATCATGCACCCTGCCTTGTGGGCTAAAAACATACTAATATTTAAAAGGGAGGCTTATTTTAACTGGGTGCACTACAGGATTAAACTGCAGCAGTCAGGCTACAATGGTAATCCTAAAGCCATGTTTTCGTTGTCACACTAGCGGATGGCACAATAAGTGCTACAGTCCATAATTGACATTTACCTTCAAGGCCCTGGGTGCATTTTACACACCATATACTAGAGACTTACAGGCAAGTTAAATGTGGCCATCAAGGATAATCCAGGTTAACTGTGTTTGAAGTGGGTGCACATAAAATCTACTACTGGTTAATAGGGGTAAAGGGCTCAGAGTTCTAAAGCCAGCACAGCAAAAATAAGGTCCAGCAAAAGGCAAAAAATCTGGGGTGACCATGTAGAAAAAGCGGATTTCCTACATATACGATCTCGGGTGAAGTGGAATACTATGTCAATGAAGTTGGGCGAAGTTGAAGCACTTCATTAGGTCCAAACTTTTGTCTGACCCAAATTTTGAAGTTGGATTCTCCACCCAGTATGAACAGGAAATCAGGCTGCATGTTATGTGTGTCTCTCAGAGCCACCATAGCCATGAGCAGTAGCAGGCAAACACTGTAGCTGTCACATAGAAGTCACCTTGATTCATTTCCCTGCTGCCAGATATCCTGCCCTAGGACTTCCACCAGTGGCGCTGGAAGCCATAATGACTGGCTGCCTAGCATGGCAACGAGAACTTTCAAGCTTCAGCACAGACACTCATTTTTTTTCTTCACAGAATGTTGTGTACCTGCATTGTTTGGAGTGCATTACGTGTGAAGTTAAGTATGGAGATGTCTTGGAAAACATTTCTGAATATCCAAAAGCAAATCCACAAATGTGGTTTAACAGTACACATAATGTTGTGTTCCAACCACATTTGCATTGTTTGGAGTGCATTACGTGTGAAGTTAAGTATGGAGATGTCTTGGAAAACATTTCTGAATATCCAAAAGCAAATCCACAAATGTGGTTTAACAGTACACATAATGTTGTGTTCCAACCACATTTGCAAATCCACAAATGTGGTTTAACAGTACACATAATGTTGTGTTCCAACCACATTTGTTTTCTAGAATCCTTGTTTGACAGTCTGGTGGAAACACCTGCTGATCAGAAGTACTTGTATGAAATGTGTCTGTGGTACAGACACAGGACTGACCCCTTTAATGTTCCTGGGTCCATCAGAACCAAGAGGTGCGAAGGGCTTCTGCCTGTTCAAAACAGCTGAAAACTCCAAGAGGCGCTGAATTACAGGTGAAACAGACCCAGAGCTACAGATTCACCCAGTAATCCACACTCTCAGTGGAACCCGGACGGGGTGCAGACTATACAAGTGCAATTCAGGGCACTGATAATAAGCCCTAAGCCTGTGACGATCATATGCATTTACATATTACACAGAAGAACCACTTACTGCACAGATGTGATAGCCCTTACACCTCACATGAAGGCTTGGCACTGCACACTTGAAGGCCGTTACATCACAAATGGCAGATTGGACTACACAGATGTGACATCCATCCACCAGAGGTGAGGGGGCTTCGTTACAACATCGGGAGATGAGGTGTTGAGTTGGCCCATACTACACAGCATGTTCTTAGGTCATGCATGGCGGACCCTTCCTTCGCATGAGAGTCTGTACATCACAGATGAGGACCACTGTGTGACAATAGGAAAGGAGATCACAGACACCACAGGTGAGGGGCCATTTAAGAGATTGACGTTGTCTCATACTGCATTGATAAGGAGCTTCTTCATATATATGTATATCAGACCCGTCATGGTGAGGGGAGCTGACAACATAGAGGAAGGACCACCTACTACACCTTTGCAAAGGCCTTTAACAGACAGGAAATGGCTTTGTACTGTTCAGATGAGGAGGTTTTTAGCAGGAGAACAGGTATCACTACTGCCGCTGATGTAGTGGTGCTGGGGCCCAGGCATGTGAAGGGTCCACTGCGCCCCAGTTGTAGCTGTCTTTTACTACACGACCAGAGCATAGCGCCCATGTTCGTTGCTTGTATTAGAACCCTTGTCAACCTTGCTATGCTACTGCTTCCTGCTTCATACACCATGACCTTTCTGCACAGATTAGGCTCCTTAATCACAGGTTAGGGTCATCCAGTGCTTAATTTGAGCCGGGGGTTGCCGGTGGGGGCACCAATCACTTATTTTTGGGGACCGGCACCAGGGCGACAGCAGCGAGGGGCAGCCACTCACCATCCCGGTTCGGGCGTCTTGGCTCCTCCGCTCTGCAGATAGGAGCAGCATGGTCCAGCCCCCATTTTCTTTCGTAGTCAGCAGCCGCCTCCCCGAACTCCTATACACGGTTGTAGGGGCCACTGGCTCCTAGAGGATGCCTACGAGGGGGCGGGGTCGGGTCAGCAGTAATGGAGCAGAAGTTGGTATGCAGATGGCCTCTGGAAGGGCAGGATTTTGCACAGATTTAACTCCGGTGTCCGGAGCTCGCGGCAAGTACGTCTTATTCGGCCATGTTGCTAGCCACACCCCCCAATAGGCTGGACTATTGTGCCCGTAACAGAACTACAAAAAGAACAATTGATGGACAGAATGCAGAACAATGTCATACATTCACCCCAGTACAGATATCTGGGCCTAAATCCATCATTTTCTTTGCTCACCATGCCATTCCAGTTTGAACCCAGCCATATGCAAATCAGTCTTGACCCTGTGCCTCATGGGAACAGTCCAGTCCGAACTGCCAGGTCAGATCCTCCCTGGACTGGAACCAACCATCCTAGGACCGGTTTCGGGGTTTCACCCCTCATCAGCCAGGATAGCTTGACTCCAGTGGCATGGAGACACGGGACCCACGTCTGGGCATACCCGTACCAACTGGTTCGGTCTGGACTGTTCCCATGAAGCACAGGGTCAAGACTGATTTGCATATGGCTGGGTCCAAACTGGGGTGGCGTAGTGGGCAAAAGAACGATGGATTTAACCCAGATCTCTTGACTGGGGGAGAATGTTTGAATCATTCAGCATTCCGTCCATCATTTGTTGCAGTTACACTTTTTGCCCTAAGTGGGACGGGTATGCCCAGACGTGGGTCCCTTGCTCACTGTGCCACTGGATTCAAGCTAGCCTGGCTGATGAAGGGTGACATACCCTGAAACCAGTCCCAGGATGCTTGTTTCCGGTCCAGGGAGGACCTGACTTGGCAGCTCGGTCTGGACTGTTCCCATGAGGCACAGGGTCAAGACTGATTTGCATATGGCTGAGTCCAAACTGGGGTGGCGTAGTGGGCAAAAGAACGATGGATTTATCCCAGATCTCTTGACTGGGGGAGAATGTTTGAATCATTCAGCATTCCGTCCATCATTTGTTGCAGTTACACTTTTCGCCCTAAGTGGGACGGGTATGCCCAGACGTGGGTCCCTTGCTCACTGTGCCACTGGATTCAAGCTAACCTGGCTGATGAAGGGTGACATACCCTGAAACCAGTCCCAGGATGCTTGTTTCTGGTCCAGGGAGGACCTGGCTTGGCAGTTCGTCTGGACTGTTCCCATGAGGCACAGGGTCAAGACTGATTTGCATATGGCTGGGTCCAAACTGGGGTGGTGTAGTGGGCAAAAGAACGATGGATTTAACCCAGATCTTTTGACTGGGGGAGAATGTTTGAATCATTCAGCATTCCGTCCATCATTTGTTGCAGTTACACGTAACAGAACTGCAGCAGGAACCTCTGACTTCTGTGAACATGTCTTAGTGAAAGGTGAAGGGGTTGTTTCGTGGGTATCACAGGAAGAGAAAAAGAGAAAATGTAAGTAGAACAATGCTCACGTTAAACTAAAGCAACCCATCAAATCGGTCATTTAGTGAGCTGCCTCCTGAGGATACATTCATGTGATCAAGTCCGTTGTACAAAATGGTCGTTTGGGGCTATCTTGAAAGAATACTGTATTATAACATTTCTAGAGCACTTACTACCTCTATGTAGGGTGCTGAGTCCCTTGCCTGCATGGGTAGCAAAGTACACTGTGTAGGGTGTGTGTTTAGTAGTGTGTTGTCTTGGAAGTGTTTCCATGTCATATGTGATGACCACCATGGTGCGGTTATCGTGTTATGGGGCGCAGCGCTTAGCAGTGTGCTGGATGATGAAGTGTGAGAGATAGATGCAGTTTATGGCTTTCAGTAAGCTGTCATTTTTGATCAGCTCTGCAGGTCCCATTAGAGTACTCAGGCTTACATGGGCATAGGGAAAGCACCACTAGCAATGCAAAAATTATCTTGGGCACAAAAGAGGTTACATCCTCACTGCGTCCGATGTTCACTCACTTTTTTTTTGCTTCATTCTAAAATTGTACAAAGTAATATTATTTCAGGAAGTGTCTTGTGAATGCAAAAGATCTTTCAGAAAGTTGCTGTTATCTGAACCCATGCACTGGTCCCTAAAGCTCAATCTACCTTTGTCCCCTTTGCTAGAGCAGTTTCATGCCTTGAGTATTGTCCTGGGCACACGCGGTGAGGGTATTAACAGAACGTTAGTCTGTATGCAGTACGTTACATAAATGCGAAGGTCGGCATCAGAGTTGGAACCAAAAGGTTTATTTCTATTTCAACACCAGCTGGTTTTTGTATCTAACACAATTGGTGTTGAAATAGAAATAAACCTTTTGGTTCCAACTCTGATGCCGACCTTCGCATTTATGTAACGTACTGCATACAGACTAACGTTCTGTTAATACCCTCACCGCGTGTGCCCAGGACAATACTCATTTCACAGTGTGAATCCTGCGATTCATACAATTCCCAGGGGTTATCGGGTTATTCCTCTGACCTGGCAGCACCGCATGTACATAATTCTATAGTTAGCATACGCAATAGCTTGAGCGCCATTTTCCTGTTTGTACTAAAAAACCCCCACCTAATTTCCAGTTTCATGCCTTCACTGGCAAAAGATTCTCATTTTTAAGTGCAGCCTATCACTATTGAACCTTGAGAATCCTTTTAATGTGTCTATTTCACATTTTATTTCAATCACATGTTGGACACTTTTAAAAGCATACACCTTAGGTTGGCTGGGCCTCTAATTTACAAACATGGAGGAAGGTTTATGGAAATGGCAACCTTGGTGACTACTTGAGAATTCCTGTTCTTTGTTTACTTAGAAAATCTAACACCCAGTGTTTCACTGTCTATTGACGTAATCAGCTCCTGTCCACACATGAAGTTGAGGTTTCCCAACCCTCTTCTTCCAGCCAACCCCCTCCTCATCAGAGCCCGCATGGGTTTTAGACCTTCTGCAGACAGGGGGGGACAAATGAGTTTTTGTGCCTTGTGGACTCATACATGGCGCCTTTGATCCCACATAGGTTCTACAACACAGTTAAGTCTTTGACAAAGCATTGCAGCTCACTTGTCACACAAACATGTGCCAACTTTACCATTCTTCCTTCTTTAATTCACTCTAGCGTGACAGTCTCACCCAATGCTCGAGCGCTCTCTATGCGGGAGGCGGCACTGCAGACTCATACCTTTCTGCTTCAGGTAATGTGAGCCCTTCCAAGAAGTGGAACATAAATAACACCTTAACTTACCTCAGGGCTGACCTGTAGAAGCTGCTATGTGATAATTACAGCCCTGAGTCTCAAACGAGCTTTGATTCATAGATAGATGTATGTTTGAGCACTTTATATTGTTTTAAAAATTAGGATCTCACGATCAACAAGGGAGTTTCTTATCCCAACATCAAGAGTGCATATTGAGTTCACTGGTAATGTTTAATAAGGCACCTCATTTTTGTTTAGCACATCTTTTTGTTTATTTGATCAATTAGTGGAAAAAAGAGATTGAGTACCCCAGAATGACTGGTCTCAGACTATCACTGATTTACAAACTGTGATACATAATACGTATTCTGTTAAGTGGGTGTGAAGCTGGGAACTTTCATGAAGGTCTAGAAAAAAATGAAGAACTTTACCCAGGTTGTTAATTTATTTCCTTTGTTACATTTGAGGAAACATGGTAACTTTTGCGATAATTTGTTGGCATATATCTTTCACATTAACAAAATAGTTAAGCACAACATTTACTCCTCGGGTAGGGCACGCTTCTCAAAACCTTTTGCAAGATAACCTTAACTAAAAGGTGGAAATGTGCATTTTGTGTTTACAGGTGTAAAGTACTTCGCTGTTTTCAAAAGTTATTTTTGCACTCTCATAAAATGAATAATTCACAAAACGCTTGAGTATATTCACGAGCAGAGTGGGGGTGTGGCAGGGGTGGTGGAAGGTGTGGGCATTATATGGTGTGAAATGTGGAAATAAAATCTATAATTATGCCCCTTCGCTGCCCTCTGCGCAATATAATTATGCCCCTTTGCGCGATCCCCTTTGCGCGATTAATAATTGCCCACATTAAAAGCCGGCACCATTTTGTTTTTAATTCACCCTTTGGTGTCCCAAGACCCCGAGCACGAGCACGACACCCCTGCACCTGGTTTTCCTCATTTTCACCATCTGTCTCTGTGGTTTCTGCCAAGTCCGGGAAACCAGTACATGAGTTCCTGCTCCCCGCAGAGATGGTTCATGTTTCTGACATGAAGCACGAGCACAAACCCCCAAATGAGGAAGCCTTCCCCTTCCAACTGTCAGACTATTTCACATCGCAAGTCCCCTCACGAAGCCTAAGACACGCCCCCATTTCTTCACACTCTGCTCCTCTTGCTGAATCTTTGTTCCTCTATCTGCCACGACCTGTTTGTTCCTCTATTTTGCCTCGTGACCAAGACTGTATAAATATTCTGCTGTTGAAAATAAAGCCCCCCCCACTTAAAGAGAGGGACTTGAGAGATTGCTCCTGTGCCCGCTTGGTGCTGGAAGCGCTCCCTTTAACTCGAGTTATTGGTCTTCTCCTCCTTCATTTGAGCACCACGGACTCCTCGCTTTGCATTGACAAGAAATTATGATTTATTAAGCATAGAAATTCAGAAATGAGGTAATAAGTAAATTTAATTTACCACAGTAATTGGCGCCCGAACAGGGACATTCCCTTTCCCCCACGCGCCGGCGATATTGGACCCGGTACTGTCCCCTCCTGACCGTTGACGGACTTCAAAAGTGCACAACACGGGGAATTCCCGCTAACTCCCTCGAGGCGAAGAGGGGGACCGACTGCGGCCCAGCATCCACACGAGGCGGTGAGGAAATAGCGGAACGTCCTGAACCAAAGCCCAACCTGCGAAGCAGACGAGTCCGAGGTTCTACAAATCCCACCTTGAAACTGCGCGCCGCGTTTTCCCAAAATCTTCAAGAGGCCTTCCAGTTACTTTTCGGTGAGTACTGCTGAAAAGTATAAAACGAACCCACAGCTTTTGTGGGGGCGGTAAAGATACGCGTTTTTGGTTTCTCACCTATCTTTGGTGAGGACTACTAAAACTAGTATAAAAGACGGACTCACTACCTTGTGGGCACGGTAAAGATACATGTTTTTGTGGGTTTCTCACTTATTTTGTGAGGACTACTAAACTAGTATAAAAGACGGACTCACCTCTTTCGTGGGTACGGTAAAGATATTTGTTCTGTTTATGTTTTTCTCACTTCTAAAATCTTTGAAAGTCTTGCCATCATGCCTATTTTCTCGAAAATACGTAAGATGGCAACCAAAGGAGTATTCTTGAGAAGGAAATTCCCCTTCCTCCTCGGGATACTCCAGGACACTTCATGTATGCAAAACATGGTGTCGGTGCACTTATTTATTGTGATCTATGGGTAGAATATACTAAAGACCTAGAACTCAGATATAGATGGCCTGAAAATGGTAGTTTTGATACGGAGTGTATTATGAAATTAGAGGAACAGTTATGGAAGAAAAAGAGAGTCCGCCAGTCACAGAGTGACTCAGTAGAATTATGGAGAAAAGAAGCCCATAGGAGGCAACAGAAGGAATTGCATAAAGTTGAAAAGGGTAAGAGAATGTCAGAGCAGGCCAAGAAAGAACAGTTACAAGAAATAGGGAAAGAAGTAGTTAGTGAAAGGAATAAAAGGGAACAATCAGCCATTTCTACTGGTTTTTATCCTGTATTGCCATCTGCACCTGAAAACCTTAACATTGCATCAGCACAGCCTACAGCCCCACCACCAGAGGATACTTTTACTAATTTTCTCTTAGATACTCCACCACCCTATGAAGTTCCAGTCATTCAACACCCTCTGCCTCCGCCACCCCTTTCACAACATAACGCACCACCTCTCACTCCAGAAGGGGGTGCCGTAGAGTCCAGACCCAGGTAAAACAATTCCCGACTGCCCCTATGACCCGACTCCGAGCAACACAGGGGAGGCGGGCCGAATAAGTAAAATACTTCATGACTCCTGGGAAGAAATAAGACATCTACCAGCAATTGACACGTTTCTTCAAGCGGCCTCTGAGTTTCTTCGTACTGGAGAGAACTCACGAGCCATTAACGCTATGACTACAAGAAGATCACACCCTGTAAAAATGCACATGTATAGGTTCCTCCTTTGCTGTTTCATAAAACACATACAAGCAGAGGAAAGAAATGTACCAGTTTCACTTTTTGACTTATTAGATTCCGCATCCGACCACACTAGTCTAGAACTTATAAATGATGCACTAGACAGGTTCACCCGTAATGTGACCCGTATTCTGCAAAACTTGCAAACAAATGAAGAGAATAAGAAACTTGAGGAGGAAATTACTGAACCTACTGAAAAAGTCCTACCCGTTCGTTCTTCCGCCCCTAATTCACGAACACCCCCGCCTACATTCCTCCAAGGTCACTCTGAACGGTCATCTCCAGATGAGTTATTTGAAAATACATCCAATGCATTAGACTACTGGTTAGACCAGGAACCTCCGCTTACACCGGAGGAGGAGGAAATAGCCAGAACTGCGACCCTATGGGTCTCTCAATATAAGATATATGACAATGATCTCATAGCCCAGCTTTTTCTAGCATTACCACGCTCACATCAAAGATTAGCAAGTCTCTACATGGTACAACATCTCATCACACTCAATGACACTCATTTTAAACATGATTCAAGACTCGAAGATTTTCTGTCTGACTGCGCTGATAACATGTTCCTCCACAATAGTTCAGTTTTTCTTAACACATTTATAGATTTTAGACAGAAATACCAGAAAGTGACTGGATATAGATCTCCCCATAATACGTGTGGATCAACTAATAGACTTCCTCAAACACGCCAGTTCCCCATGAGAGAGGTCCACCCCAGAGCTGACACGAATGGCGCGCTACAACGCGTCTTCATTTATGTACCCTTGACAAAACTTGAGTTACTAAGGATGAAAGAGATGGTTCCCTCCCACTCAAAGGATCCTGCTGGATTCTTTAAGGAATTAGGAGATGTATTAATGATGGGAACATATACTCTTTCTGATATCACAGCAATTCTGAAATTATTGTTGCCATCAGGTATATATGACAAACTAAGAGAAAAAGATTGGGAAGTAGCAGGTGAACACATTAAATGGACTGAACTTCAGAATGACGAAAATACTAGAGTAGCAGGTCAAGGTATAGGAGACAAACTAAAAGCACTTCCTGGCACTATTTTAAAGGTGCTACCACAGTTACTAACAGTGAAAAAGGAGGACTGGGATGCCATTTCCTCCTGCAAACAGAAACATGGTGAAGACATAGGAGATTATTACACTATACTTGAAAAGTGTTTTGCGGTAAATAGCGGCCTTACGCCAACAAGTGAAGCTTACCCGCATCTGTTTGTTTCCAAATTAGTAGATAACGCCTTGCCAGCCATTAAGGACAGAGTACTAAAAGTAGAAAGTACCTGGCAAGCACATACACCTCCACAGGTGTTACAAATGCTACAATATCACCAGAATCGCATTAGGGATGAAGAAGAAAATGATAAGAAACGCATGAAAGACACAAAGATGAAAGCATTAGTAGCCCAAACTGCACCCCAGCGTCAACAGACACCAAGTAGCCAGACAAATATAAAAAGTACTTGTAATTATTGCAAAAGATGGAACACTTCGTTAAAGATTGCCCTGTCTTAAAGCACAATTTGGCTACTGGTAAGACCCAGCCACGCCCATATCAGCCAAAACAGAATGGTTCCCTAGACAGTTCAACACCTTCAGTTCCACTGACAACACAAATGGCCCAAATGAATATTA
This sequence comes from Calotriton arnoldi, assembly GCA_963921515.1. Classification (NCBI taxonomy): domain Eukaryota; kingdom Metazoa; phylum Chordata; class Amphibia; order Caudata; family Salamandridae; genus Calotriton; species Calotriton arnoldi. Next base: position 522,756 of record CAWUFW010001214.1, on the reverse strand, counting down.
TAGACAGCGCCTACACTGAATATTACCCAGATTTCTCATGATGTTGCCCAGAGAGAGAAGATGACAAACTGCCCCTAATCCCCATTCCAGTAGATCAGACAGGTCCATTTATAGAGGTCCGACTTCTTGGGGAGGATAGGAAGTTTCTACTAGACACTGGGGCCAGTAAAACAACAATAAGCCATCAAGAGGTCCCAGAGGCTCCTCTCTCGGGTTCAAAAAGTATTTCTCTGGGTTTCTCGGGACAACCTGTGACAAACGTCACGTCAAAGCCACTGCCCTTGCAGGTTGGTCCCCTCATGACAACTACAGATCTTATATTGACAAAATCATGTCCAGAAAACTTGCTTGGTATAAAAACATTGAAAGAATTAGGAGCTGTCATTGTTTGCTCACCTACAGATGTCAGACTATTTCTGCGAGATTTCAAGGGCCACTACACAAGTAGAGAATTAGATGAGCGTTTGAAAGATTTGCCACACACCCTGTGGGCCACTGATTCCACCACAGTAGGATGTATGGAAATAACACCTCACAAGGTTACACTGAAAGAGGGAGCCCAACTACCACGCATAAGGCAATACAAAATTCCACCTCAGGCTGAACAAGCATTAATGTTAATTATTCAGGACCTAATACAGTCAGGTGTGATTAAGGAAACAACTTCTAACATTTGCAATTCCCCTGTTTTACCAGTTCATAAAAAAGTGGAACCAGGAACACCACCTGTCTACAGACTAGTGGTGGATTTGAGAGAGCTCAATAAATGTGTCGTTCCACAACACCCTGTGGTTCCAGACATCTCCACCCTACTCACAGCCATAGATGCGGAAGCAACGCATTTTTCAGTCATTGACTTGAAAAACGCATTCTTTAGCATACCTATTCACCCAGACAGTCAATACCTTTTTGGCTTCTCCTTACAAGGACGAAGTTTCCAATTCACAAGAGCTCCTCAAGGTTTCACAGAGAGTCCAAGCGTATATAGCCAAGCATTAAAAAGACAACTAGATACTGTTCAAATGCCCACGGATACAGCCATACTACAATATGTTGATGATATCCTCATTACGGCCAGATCTGACGCAGCATGTGCTGAAGCATCACTACTAGTACTAGAATTCCTAGCTGCAAATGGCCATAAAGTTTCCCTGGTAAGCTCCAATTTTGTTTACAGCAAGTGGCATACTTAGGGCACTTGCTGTCAAAGGAGGGTAGGCAGCTTACACAGGAACGCATCCAACTCATACAACAAATACCACAACCAACAACACAGAAACAAGTTCGAGCCTTTGTTGGTCTCACCTCATATTGTAGACAGTGGATCCCACAATTTGCACTCATTTCCAAACCGTTAGTGCAGCTGACAACACTCGAAGCTGGCGCTACTCCACAATTACCCTGGACAGATGAACACACGCAAGCCTTTCAGTCTCTTAAAAAGCTATGTGTCAAGCCCCAGTGCTGGCAACACCTAATTACACCAAAGATTTTACATTATTTGTAACAGAAAACTCAGGTACAGCACTATCAGTTCTGACCCAACTTCAAGCAGACAAACATAAACCATGTGGTTATTTTTCAAGCACATTAGATCCAGTAGCACAAGCATTGCCTGCATGTCTAAAATCAGTAGCAGCTACTGCACAAGCTATTAGACAAAGCGATTCTATTGTATTGGGACATCATCTGATAGTTCAGGTCCCACACGCTGTAGAACTTCTGTTAAACAGAACACAAACACAGCATCTGACAATAGCCAGACTCACCGGATATGAGATGACACTTTTTCAGCCACACATTGAGATTAGACGCTGCAACATTTTAAACCCAGCAACACTGTTGCCACTGACCTCTCCTACTGAAGAAATTCACGATTGTATTGACATAATTGATTTAGTGACCAAACCAAGACCAGATTTACAAGATACTCCCCTTGCTAAGGCAGAAATGACACTCTTTGTTGATGGTTCATGTATGAGACTCCCCACAGGAGAATTAGCAGCAGCCTATGCCGTCACAAATGGTACAGACACTTTAGAAGCACACAAGATAGAGATACTGTCGGCACAGGCAGCAGAACTCATAGCCCTAACACGAGCATGTCACTTAGCAAAAGGAAAGTCAGTTAACATCTACACTGATTCACAATATGCCTTTGGAGTTGTACACAACTTCGGTACATTATGGAAAGAGAGAGGATTTCTCACATCACATGGGTTCAGAATACAGCATGCTACACTCATCACTGCCCTCTTAGAGGCCAGTCAGTTACCAGAGAAAATCGCAGTGCTAAAATGTAAAGCGCACACAAAAGGAACAGATGAAATATCAAAAGGAAATGATTCTGCAGACAGTGCAGCCAAGTTAGCAGCAAACACAGAATTAAGTATACCACACCGCCAATATACAATACGAGACCCCTTTTCTGACATCCAGGATGTCCAAAGTCACGCCACACCACAGGAACTGCTAGAATGGAAGGAAAAAGGAGGGGTCCTTACAGATCAAGGCTGGATGACACCTGAAAGAGCAGTATGGTTTCTACCGGATGCCATGGTACAAGTTATGGTAAACACCATACATGGACCAGCACATCTGGGAGAAAAAGCAATGTTAGACAGCATACAGAATATATGGCACAACAAACATTTGAGAGCTGCAGCCAAACAAAAAGTTAAAACGTGCATGATTTGTAATCAGTTCAACCCAGGAAAAGGCACAAAGGTGGAACAGGGAGGATTCCAACCCCTGACCATCCATTTGAAGTTCTCCAGATGGACTATATCCAGATGGAGAGATGTAGAGGTCACAAGTATGTGCTAGTTGTAGTGTGTGCTCTGACCAGATGGACAGAAGCCTATCCCGTCCCAGATTACACTGCAACGACAACTGCTAAACAATTAGTTAGAGAGTTTTTTCCGAGGTATGGGTTGCCCCGTGTCATCTACTCAGATAACGGCCAACCTTTTTCCTCTGAACTCATGAAGCAAGTGTCTCTTCTGTTAGGGTACACTTGGAAGTTTCACTGTGTAAGACATCCTCATGCAGCAGGTCTAGTAGAAAGGCACAACCAAACTTTGAAGACAAAATTGGCCAAGATATGCACTGACAAAGGCGTGGACTGGATGGTAGCCTTACCGGTTGCCCTCTTCTACATGCGTATGGTAGCCCATTCCAGAACTGGCTTATCTCCATATGAAGTGGTCTTTGGCAGACCACCAAATATGTGGGGTACGCCAAGGCCTAAAAGAATAACTGATGTTGACAGTACTATGCTGACTGACTACCTGGCTTCCTTGATGTCTGCACTCCAATCTTGTCGTTCTCAGGTTGCTGCCACCTTCCCTGACAAAACCAACCCGGAAGAACACGCCATCCGACCCGGGGACTGGGTCCTCGTGAGGAACTTCGACCGGACCAGTCCCCTCCAGCCCAGGTGGAAGAAGCCAAGACTCGTACTACTAACAACACGGACAGCAGTGAAGGTCGAGGGCAGGAAGGGCTGGCTCCACGCAAGCCACTGCCGGAAACATTTTGGACAAAAAGACACTGTTGCTGATGGCCCTGCCAATCCCACTGACATTGTGACTGAACAATCTTTATTGCCTTTGGAACTAACCCCACAACAGGATTACAAATCAAAGTTAAGGTCTGCCATTCGGACTCTGGCTAATTAAGTCCATTGGGCGTCGGTCCAGTGGTGAAGCGGTTGGAGCATGGGAATGGATTTTAACACCTTGACTATGTGGGAGAAAAAAAAAAAATGAACTCTAGAAAAAGACATAATGGTCCTATTATATGTTTGACAGTATTATTTTTCCTCATGGCAGTTATGACGTGTCTTGGTTGGATTCTCCACACTGTTTTTCCCCCAACACAACACACCTCTCATACACCCAACAGCACTCAGGAACACACCTATCACGACCTACCCCCTCATGAACAAGCCCATAGACTAGCCTTGCGAAACAATACCTTCATACAGATGCTACACCACACTCAGCAAGCCAGTAATTGCACCAATTGATGGATTTGTGGCCGCTTCCACCTCATCAGAAAAAGGGAGGGATGCCTCTTTTTTCTTTCCCATTCTCTTATAATGGAACTTGTGAAGCCTGGTTCGCCCTAATAACAGCTGACGCTACTACCCCCACCTCCTGCCCTGACGGAAATAATTCATGCAAGAATGGGTGGCCATGGGGGATTTAAACAAGGTACTCAATACTGCCTGTTACCCTAATAAGGAGGGAGATCCTCAGGCGACCGGTACAGTCCTAGAAAGTGAAGAATACAAGCAAGGGAACATGACCATGTCCTACAAGATATTAAATACCAAACCTAAAAAGAATGCTGGTTCCCCTTCCATCTCGGTCTCACCAGTAAAAGGACACCTGTGCATCCAGAAAAATGGCTCTGTTCCATTAGGACACAGTGACTGTCATACCACTATAAGTTTTGAAGACAGAGGAAAGTCCTCATTTCTAGCATCTCGCCATACTTATTTCATCTGTGGCCAAACGGCCTATGTGCAGCTGCCCTTGAACTGGGTGGGAACTTGCTATATAGCATTCCTGTTACCCCCTGTCTTTGTGGCCCCATCCACTTACCACAGAGACCTCCTAGTGCCCCATGTCAGACATAAAAGAACGATCGATACCTCCTTGGTTGACCAAACGGAAACCTCATGGGAACAGTATACAGATTTTAACAAAGGGTTCTTCTTCTTTGTTGGCCCTGTACAGAACAGCAAGCTTATACGCAGGTTGACAAGGACCTTAGAGGCTGTAGTAAACCAGACGGCGTCTGCCCTGGGGAGCTTAACCCAGGAGCAGTCTGCCATACGATTGGTTACTCTCCAAAATCGCCTTGTCCTTGACATCATCTTGGCTGACAGAGGCGGAGCCTGTAAAATTATAGGCTCTAGCTGCTGTATATTTATTCCTGATAATTCCCCATCTGTATACACGGCCATAACAAAATTACACAAGATAGCCGTAAGTTTACATCAAGAACCTGGCACTTGGACGTGGTCTGACTGGTTCTGGAAGATAATATCGTCCTGGGGATGGCAACTGCTGTCAGCAGCAGGCATAATATTCCTGATAATAACTGGATGCTGCCTTTGCATCCAATGTGGTCCTGCCCTATGCGGTCTATGCGCTGCAAAATGCATTCCTAAACCACTTGTCCAGCAGAGAGAAAGGGAAAGAATCATGTTACAAGAATGTATAAATGATCTCATGCAAATTGAGATATAATGTAGGTACACTCTGGGGCAAGGAGGGAATGTGGAAATAAAATCTATAATTATGCCCCTTCGCTGCCCTCTGCGCGATCTAATTATGCCCCTTTGCGCGATCCCCTTTGCGCGATTAATAATTGCCCACATTAAAAGCCGGCACCATTTTGTTTTTAATTCACCCTTTGGTGTCCCAAGACCCCGAGCACGAGCACGACACCCCTGCACCTGGTTTTCCTCATTTTCACCATCTGTCTCTGTGGTTTCTGCCAAGTCCGGGAAACCAGTACATGAGTTCCTGCTCCCCCGCAGAGATGGTTCATGTTTCTGACATGAAGCACGAGCACAAACCCCCAAATGAGGAAGCCTTCCCCTTCCAACTGTCAGACTATTTCACATCGCAAGTCCCCTCACGAAGCCTAAGACACGCCCCCATTTCTTCACACTCTGCTCCTCTTGCTGAATCTTTGTTCCTCTATCTGCCACGACCTGTTTGTTCCTCTATTTTGCCTCGTGACCAAGACTGTATAAATATTCTGCTGTTGAAAATAAAGCCCCCCACTTATAGAGAGGGACTTGAGAGATTGCTCCTGTGCCCGCTTGGTGCTGGAAGCGCTCCTTTAACTCGAGTTATTGGTCTTCTCCTCCTTCATTTGAGCACCACGGACTCCTCGCTTTGCATTGACAAGAAATTATGATTTATTAAGCATAGAAATTCAGAAATGAGGTAATAAGTAAATTTAATTTACCACAGAATGCCAAGTGAATTTAAAAACACCCAAAAATGTGCAGATATGGCATTCAGCCACTTCCCACCCTACAATAGTTTAGAGATGTACTTCTGTCAAGAGTAGAAGTAAACCTATTTCAATGGTGAGAAAGGTAAAAGGACGACCCCTAAAATATGTGGAGGCGAAGGAGTTTTTCTATAGTGAAAATTTTTCCCAGTACAGAAAAAAAGTTAGCAAGTGCATTTACAGTTTCACGCCTTTTTTTCTCATGCAAAAAGGTAACTGACTATTTTTGTATGTGAAAACGGATTTCTGTACAACCTGAAAACTTTTGTGAATTTGTACAAAGTTGGAAATTTGCATCCAAACGATAATAGAAACCTGTGGTTGCAGATAGGCACTATTGTGGTGAAACAGTTTCTTACTGTTTGTGTAAAATTACTAAACTTGTTTTTGGTCAAGTTGAAAAGGTGACAAACTTGATACTTTTCTGAATTTTATAAATTTTGCCCTAAAAGTCACTAGCGATGGTAAACGTTCAATTTCATCTGCTGAACTGACAAAGTACATAACATTTCCATTTCCCGAAATTACAAACTCTGCGCACTTAGCAAAAACAAAATTGCCCCAAACTATTTTTAGACTGGCTTTCCCGCCCACAAAAACTTACCATTTGCCACTTTTTTTATCCACTTCAGTTTTAACTTCACAAATTGGCTAGTTTGCTCACTTTGCAAAATTTTGGAGAAACTCCATGAAGTTGAATATTGGTAACGTATACAACTTTGGCCAGACCTAGTAGTCACCGTGCTCTTCAGTTTCGAAATACCCGAAGTTACAAACAGAAAGCAATCATTGTAAGCTATCTGCTCACAAAGACCGGTTTTATTGTGACTGAGTAACTGATTGTAAGGAAAACGGCTTAATACCCTTTTGTGATTAGGATCAGGGGGATTCATGTAGGATAATCCTAAACTCTTTCTTTTGAAACTGTTTCTGTGAAACCCCTACTTGAGCAATTCGTTTTTTTGTGCATCGACTTTATTTTGTTGATGGAAGTGCACATATGTACTGTCTGTGTCTCTTTGTACTCGAAGGATTGTTTTTTATCAATTTAGGTTCCTCCTGTGCATTCATTTCAACACCTCCAAGGCTCTTCCAGGATGCCTGTCGGCTCCAGGAAGCAACGAGCACCTGGAGAAAGGTGTGTGTGTGCGTGCGTGCGTGTATATATATATATATATATATATATATATCTGGCGCCCTTCCCCCTACCAGCTTTCCACCTGTACTCTCTCTTTAGCTCTGGGCTGTGCACTGGCTTGGACGGTAGACATTTTCTGCTCGAGCCAGTTTCCTCCACACTCACTCAAACAAAGTCGTACGAGATTCTGGCAAACCACATTTTGTTCTGAAATCATAATTTGCAAAATTTACATAGAATTTAGCAAAATTTTATTTGAAAACGTAAACATATTTGCACACTCCCACTTAGTCCCCAGAGCGTGGCTCTGAAGTTGTGGTGGGCATCCTCTATTGAGAGTGACTATTGTCCTTTCATTGGACTGTCAGTGACTGGCAGTGATGCCGGCAAATGATTGTAGTAGGAGGGATAGGCTCTTTCTGCCTATCACCTTCAGAAGACAGATGCCTACTGGTCTCTCCTAAGTGAGTAGACCATTTTGATAGAACCTTCAGTATGTCTCACGGCCTCTCCTGTTTTCTAACTCAGTGCCAGACCCTTATTAATCTCACTGTCACCCATGACTTTTCAGCCACATTCAGCCCGATTCCGCTTACTGTCCTGCTTGAAATATTTGGATTCACTAAAGTATACAAAAAAGGGATGGATGGAATGCTTGAATTAATCGTTATTTTGCACACCATGCCACCTCAGTTTGGACCAAGCTATATGCAAAGCAGTCTTGACCCTGCTCCAGCGGGAACAGTTCAGCCTGAACTGCCAAGGCAGGTCCTCCCTGAACCAGAACACAAGCAACCCAGGACTAAGGGCAACACACAAAAGTATACAAAAAAGTGATGGATGGAATGCTTTTTGCAGTTGATGATCCAAGTGAGCCGTGTATGCCCAGACATGGGTCCCAGGCTCACTGTGCCACTGGAATCAAGCTAGACCTGGCTGAAGAGGCCTAATAAGGGCGAAGCCATTGCTGGGTTGCTTGCGTTCCGGTTCAGGGAGGACCTGGCTTGACAGTTCAGGCTGGACTGTTACCATGAGGAGCAGGATCAAGACTGAGTTGCGTATGGCAGGGTCCAAACTCAGGTGGCATGGTGGGCGAAAAATAATGGATTGGGTTGCGGCCTGAGCGATTGCGAGTGGCCGAGATAAATTCAAGCATTCCATCCATCACCTTATGGTTTTTACATTTGAAAATGTGGGTTCTGTAGGTCCCTCTTCTTCTTATTGCCGCACCCTTGATTTTTAACTCACTTTTTCTAACTCACTGCAAGGTCTTTCTTCATCTTAAGATTTACTCAGAGCATTTTCTGTGTGAGTTCAAGGCCCCTTTCCCTCGACTTGTCTCTCCTTATACTTTATTGAGTCTGTCCTTCGCGTCACTGCCCACCTTCATTTCTAAATCGATAGCAGGACTGGATTTACCTCATTGTCGGCTTCTGGCCAGGTCTGTGCAAAGTTTTTCCTAGCAAAGTTGTGTAAATTTCCTGAGTGCATGAATTTTCTACATGTCTCGCTTTTAAATATCACGCACCCTGCCTTGTGGGCTAAAAACATACTAATATTTAAAAGGGAGGCTTATTTTAACTGGGTGCACTACAGGATTAAACTGCAGCAGTCAGGCTACAATGGTAATCCTAAAGCCATGTTTTCGTTGTCACACTAGCGGATGGCACAATAAGTGCTACAGTCCATAATTGACATTTACCTTCAAGGCCCTGGGTGCATTTTATACACCATATACTAGAGACTTACAGGCAAGTTAAATGTGGCCATCAAGGATAATCCAGGTTAACTGTGTTTGAAGTGGGTGAACATAAAATCTACTACTGGTTAATAGGGGTAAAGGGCTCAGAGTTCTAAAGCCAGCACAGCAAAAATAAGGTCCAGCAAAAGGCAAAAAATCTGGGGTGACCATGGAGAAAAAGCGGATTTCCTACATATACGATCTCGGGTGAAGTGGAATACTATGTGAATGAAGTTGGGCGAAGTTGAATCACTTCATTAGGTCCAAACTTTTGTCTGACCCAAATTTTGAAGTTGGATTCTCCACCCAGTATGAACAGGAAATCAGGCTGCCTGTTATGTGTGTCTCTCAGAGCCACCATAGCCATGAGCAGTAGCAGGCAAACACTGTAGCTGTCACATAGAAGTCACCTTGATTCATTTCCCTGCTGCCAGATATCCTGCCCTAGGACTTCCACCAGTGGCGCTGGAAGCCATAATGACTGGCTGCCTAGCATGGCAACGAGAACTTTCAAGCTTCAGCACAGACACTCATTTTTTTTTTCACAGAATGTTGTGTACCTGCATTGTTTGGAGTGCATTACGTGTGAAGTTAAGTATGGAGATGTCTTGGAAAACATTTGTGAATATCCAAAAGCAAATCCACAAATGTGGTTTAACAGTACACATAATGTTGTGTTCCAACCACATTTGCATGTGGTTTTCTAGAATCCTTGTTTGACAGTCTGGTGGAAACACCTGCTGATCAGAAGTACTTGTATGAAATGTGTCTGTGGTACAGAAACAGGACTGACCCCTTTAATGTTCCTGGGTCCATCAGAACCAAGAGGTGCGAAGGGCTTCTGCCTGTTCAAAACAGCTGAAAACTCCAAGAGGCGCTGAATTACAGGTGAAACAGACCCAGAGCTACAGATTCACCCAGTAATCCACACTCTCAGTGGAACCCGGAGGGGGTGCAGACTATACAAGTGCAATTCAGGGCACTGATAATAAGCCCTAAGCCTGTGACGATCATATGCATTTACATATTACACAGAAGAACCACTTACTGCACAGATGTGATAGCCCTTACACCTCACATGAAGGCTTGGCACTGCACACTTGAAGGCCGTTACATCACAAATGGCAGATTGGACTACACAGATGTGACATCCATCCACCAGAGGTGAGGGGGCTTCGTTACAACATCGGGAGATGAGGTGTTGAGTTGGCCCATACTACACAGCATGTTCTTAGGTCATGCATGGCGGACCCTTCCTTCGCATGAGAGTCTGTACATCACAGATGAGGACCACTGTGTGACAATAGGAAAGGAGATCACAGACACCACAGGTGAGGGGCCATTTAAGTGATTGACGTGGTCTCATACTGCATTGATAAGGAGCTTCTTCATATATATGTATATCAGACCCGTCATGGTGAGGGGAGCTGACAACATAGAGGAAGGACCACCTACTACACCTTTGCAAAGGCCTTTAACAGACAGGAAATGGCTTTGTACTGTTCAGATGAGGAGGTTTTTAGCAGGAGAACAGGTATCACTACTGCCGCTGATGTAGTGGTGCTGGGGCCCAGGCATGTGAAGGGTCCACTGCGCCCCAGTTGTAGCTGTCTTTTACTACACGACCAGAGCATAGCTCCCATGTTCGTTGCTTGTATTAGAACCCTTGTCAACCTTGCTATGCTACTGCTTCCTGCTTCATACACCATGACCTTTCTGCACAGATTAGGCTCCTTAATCACAGGTTAGGGTCATCCAGTGCTTAATTTGAGCCGGGGGTTGCCGGTGGGGGCACCAATCACTTATTTTTGGGGACCGGCACGTATGTTTCTGCAAAAGAGAGCAAGAGACGGAAAAACAAACAAAGCGGAAAGAGGGAGCAGGACAAAGACGGAAAACTCGCCATAAAGGGCGAAAACAGCAATCTGCTGGGATGAGATAAAGAGACAGTTTGGTAGTGAATTGCAAAAACTACCCCGGCCGCCCCTTAGGACACGTGTTGAAGGGCCACTTCCCGCATAGATGAGTGACATCTTTACAGCTCAGATAAGGCCCTCGCCCCTCGCGGCACAAGAGACACACCTTGTTCCACACAGGTGCAGCGGCTACCGCGCCTACGCGCACGCCCTGAAGGCAGAGGGCGGGAAGCGCACCAGGAGCCCGGTGAGTCAGCCGCTCGGCATGCTGGGCGCTCGGAACCCGCAGCACCGTTCCAAAACGAGCTGTAGAAAGGATACATAAATTAATTTGAACGAGAAGGTTTTTGTAAGAGTGCGGGAGAGCGTTATTTCAGCGGTAGTGTATTGAGCTATAATATCTCGTTCCGAGACGGTGACTTTCCCAGTGTTACCCAGCACTACAAGTACCAGCATGCAATGTCTGCAGTGTCGTGACAAGGCCCCGGATAATGTGGTGTAACAAACTCTGTTGATAACCGACCCTTGCCTCTAAATGCATAACTAGTACCACCTCCTCATAGGAGTAATTTCAGACCAACAGCAATACACAAACTTGCTTCATCTGTGCCTGGCGGGGTATATGTTTTAATATATATATATATAATAGCCCGGAGAAAATAAAATAAGTATCAAACTGAAGTTGGAGACTGCGGTGTCGTTTTCCTGGTACAGGAGTTGGAGTGCCGGAATTGTTTGTGGATATATATGTGTATATATATATATATATATATATATATATATATATATATATATATATATTCCAACACCATTGCTAGAGGTGAAAGCTGTAATTTGGTTATATATTTATATGGGCCTCTTTATATAGTCCAGACCTTCATCAACATCTATCTGAGGAAAATCCTCCAAATCCACTAGCCAAACACCATCAGCAACAACGGCCTATGGCAGCAAACTTTCCAAATCCCTGCTCGTGAAGTAATCATGAAAATACACTGGGGCTGGATAGGTCACTCTCTCTGCAAGCCCACATCAAACACCACTAGGCAAGCCCTGACCTGGAACCTACAAGGGAAAAGGAAAAGAGGAAGGCCAAGAAACACCTAGTGCTGAAGCCTCGAGACTGACTGCAAGGAGATGGGTTACACCTGGAGTCAGATTGAAAGAAAAGCCCAGGAACGAGATGGCTAGAGAGTCCTGGTTGATGGCTTATACCCCAGGAGGGTAAGTAGGCATAAGTAAGTAAGCCATACCACACATCACTGCTAAACACTGTAAATGAAAGGTGTTACCTTTACCTAATTCACTAACCTCCTAAGGATGGAAGGCTGAGTCTGCCTTGACAGGATTTGAACTTGTCACTTCCAGATCACTCCATTTGTCAACCGGGAGCATTCATCTTACTGAGTCGTCTGGTATGCTTAACTTAAGGCTGTGCATGACAGTCTCCTGTATAAGGAGCAGTGGTTATGCTATATACTTGCTTGGTGATGGCATCACTCTACGTACACACCCAAATGCAGGCATACAAGGAACTTTGGCTCCCTAGAAGTGCGGTGTCTGCCCTCTTTCCCATAAAGGCTCCATAGTTACATACCGTGCATCATGAGGGGTTATTTGCTGGTTTGAGGGCAGAGGACTCAACAAAATTGCCCCCACCCTGCCACATTGCAATTATCATGGAGCCCTGGGGGACTCTGCAGGTGACATCTTTTAGGGCCTGAAACTGCCCATGTGAACAAACTAGTGTCAGTTGGAAAGGTAGGCGGAAAATCAGTGGAGGACATTGGCGATGAATCTCATTTGTGACTCTAGGGTGTTTATGAGGGTAGGATGGTCGACAATGTCGAAGGAGCTGAGAGGTCCAGCAATATCAGGAGGCACAGGTCATGTGCATCTGTGGTCAAGAGGGCATATTTCCGATTGTATGGTAACAGACTCCATGCTGCAGCATTATCTGAAGCCAGATTGGTAGTTGTGTGCGAGACAATTAGCATTAATGTGATCTTGACGTTGAACATAGAGTGGTTTTTCAGTGAATCGTGGAACCCAGCAGGACTCCGCGGGTGACAGGGATCACTGCTGGAGAATATGGACCGCACAAGAATAAAGGTTACACATCATAAGCTTGGCTCTGAAAATGGGCACAATCATCATGTATAAAGAAAAGGGAAGAATGTGGCCAAGCTTTTTTCCACCTTGACCTTTGCCACCTTTGCATGTGGGGAACCTTGGGGTTCCCTATATGCACAGGCTTGAGTCAACCTCTCATCTGCCATGAACAATGCATACCATGAAGCCTTTGACATTGGACTCTAGCCCTGGCTAAGGTCAACCCATAATCCAGGTCATTAGTGCATACAGGTGACTTGACTGTTACCATTAGAGCGACAAAAGTATCTATCTCCCTTGTGACCAAGCAGCTAGCCCACCAACTATCTGTATCTATTATAATACACCCTAGCTATTTTATTATGCAAAGTGTTTACTCAGACAAACCGCATTCCACTCCTATCAGAGACTGGCTTTTTCCTTCATTCCAACTCACTTTAAACAAATAGAACTAGGCGGGAAGGTGTGTTTAAGTTTCTAACATTTTTTAAATTCTGAATCCTCCGCCCTTAGTCAGAAAATAGCAGAGCACATTCTTTCTTGTCATTTATTTATTTATAAATTGTGTAAAGCACTGGGTATAGCACTTTCCCCCTAATATGTATAAAGGCCGGATTGCAGACCGTTTGTTGCTTGCGAAGTTTTCACCAATTCTCCCCCAATTTACGGAAGGGCTCAAGATGCATCCCTTTAAAGAACACTTACATCATGGTGACATAATACTCCACATCTGCTTTCAGAACTCAATCACCTCTCCAGTCACACATTGGCTGTTTCCTTGCCTTTGACCCTGTTCAGCGCTCCACCATTTTAGGCTAGATTTGCACTATACAGATATCACAGAGATACACATATGCACGCATACATCAATTTTGCCTTTTTCAGCCACTTCATAGCACTGGCAGGTTGTACAGATTTTATTGCATGACCAGAGGATCACATTATGCAACAACTCTTTTATTTCGACTCCCCGAGCAGCAATATCCTCAGTAGAAATATCTCTAGAACCTAATGACTCCTCTTATACCCAGGTGCTTCAGACACTGCCTCTTTTATTGCTGTTCTCCTTTTAGCTAAGTCACGTTTTAACGTGTCTGATTTAAACTGTGATTTAGTGCGTTTCGCAGATTTTCTGAGAGGAGATCTGGTAAAGACAGATCCTGGTGAGGTGCAAGAAGGATCTCATGCCTGGCATTCTTCAGGAGCTAGTCATGTTTTTTCTTAGTGTTCAGAGGAAGGTGACCATGAACAATCAATTTTCATGCTTTTTCTAAAGTGCATATAGTTAGGTTCAACCTTCAGGCTTAGGTTCAAGCATGGCATAAACAAGGCTCCTCGACTCGAAGGGATCTGCCTTCGAGTGTCAGCCTCTGTGAGTATCCACCGTGTGTTGGTGGGCCTAGCGCTGCAAGTATCCAGGCTCCTTTCCCAAGAAGACCTATTTGTGGTAAAGAAAACATTTAGCTCTATTGTCTGGTCCTGAGGGAGTAAATGTACACTTTCATGGCTCGTTTTCTGTAGTTCCACTTACGTATGTTGCTACACAGTCTGACATCCAAGTTTCTTGCCATTATCAGCCTATCAATGAGATTCTTTGGCAGTCTGGTGTAACAAATTTTACAATAGTCCCAGCATGTTATCACTTGGCTCTGCTCAGTTCTATTTCATGGAAGGTCTGAAAGAGTGTGAAATATCCAGAGATAGCAATAGATGGATGCTCCTGACTACAGCCTTATCTTTGGGAGTGAACACGTTATCAGTGCCAAATGGGGCTCTCATCCTCTCCTTTCAAAACGAGAATCTCAGTACTGACTCAGTTCCTACCAGGGCGACTCTTTCATTCAAGCCGAAGTGGATTTGGGTGTGATCAGTGTACCCTTGTCAGATGACACTTACAGCTGGCCCCATATGCATGATCCCTATTGTACTCTAAATGACAACTTATGTGTTGATAACTTCACTTATCAAATCCACAGTGGTTGGCAGCTGTTGAGAAGAAAGGAATGGATCCATCTCGAGGCAGATCCAGATATCCTCTCCTCCGCTTTTAACATTTCCAGATGTATATCACTATCATTGGTGTTGTAGGGTGCTCCAGCATAAAGAGATGTAGGGTAGTACTGTTGATCCCATATGCTAACTGTTCATCCCTACTTATGACCTGCCATGCTCACTTCATGTATGCCTTTGCCAGGGGTCAAACTACCCTTGTTGTAAATGGCCACTAGTTGTCCCAAGGCACACCGGGGGTTATTTGCTATTTGGCAGTGGCATTTACTGCGGTAGAGATTAGCAAGGATCTTGACACTCCAAATTGGACCTGCATCAAGCCAGCTTTCATAAGGTTTCACGTGAAAGCTCCACTGCTCTAGGTTCTGGTACCCTAGAATATGTAAAACCTCCTTAATTGTACTGACAAAGATAAAAATGGATTTTGGTCAGGTAACATCTAAAAACCTTTCTTATACTTTTCAGATGCTGGTGGAATCTTTGCCTCTCATTTTCACCCTTTCTGTCAATCATTTTGCGCCAGTGCTTTCACTCATGACAGAGCTGTTTGGGTGAAGTGTGCCAATAGTTACAGGATGTCATATCACACATCAGTTTTCTATTCACATAGTTTGTGTAAAGCACTAGCACCCCACGTAGGTCCAGGAGGGCTAGAACCATTATAGATTTTCAGAATATTCACTTTACATACATTATACAGAAACCATCTGAATTAAATGCATTTAGGTAAGCAGTGGTTTTGTAGGGGTGTTTGAAAGTGTACTTTCATTGGTAAAGTTTTGCTGATATGACAAACTTTCCAAGTTCTCAAATTTGCAATGTGTGCCCCTTTTGTAAATCTTTTCTGTGGCTTAAATTCTCAATCAAAAACTTCTCTGTGAAAGATATTTTCGTAAAACATATTTTGAGTGCTAATTTAACAGAAAACAAGCTTTAGTGAAATGCCAATAGGTCTGGCGTTGGCTGTCAATATTCTGGCTTTGTTAATACTTGTTTTCTTATGGTTTTTATAAACCTTCATTGTAGGTGAAGCTGCTGTCCCTTCATCAGTATAAAAAAGATTGGCTAAAAGCAATTTTTTGGTCTCAATCATACACTGCTTGGCGCTTAAGGGAACAGCTTGATGTGGATGTGCATCTTGTGAGGGGGTGGAATGCCATCACTCACAGTGACGTTAGTCAATGGCTGAAGTGGGAAGCCCCATATTGTGAGTTGTAGCAGGTGGAAGTAACATGTGACTGACACAACAACATACCAATGGCTGAAGAGGGCCGGCTGAAAGCCTGGATAAGTTAGCATATTATATACATAACTTTAGTAAAATAAAAAGGTCTTGGCTAACGCCAGATCTAAAAAGGCATGTTGTCCTGTGACTTTCTCTTGTAGCTGCTGTTACCTTTAAACTCTTTGCCAACGCAATGAGGTTGATGAACTTATAAAATTACAAAGTTGCATGCTATTCTTAAAACTCTGCCATGGATTCGGCCTCTGCAAACTACCTGGTTCCTAGTTTAAAGCAAAGGTGTGCAGGATTTCTGAAGTACTTTGCGTGGTTCATGCTAGAAGAAGTGAAGCAGGTTTTCCATATAAGAACAGAGTTAATCTCTACTACATTAGCTTTGTCACATCTGGGTAGAGACGTAATGGAAAACAAAACATCTTATGCAAACACTGCCATGCCGCCATTTGCCTGTGATCACCGAAGGTGTGTATGCATAAACAGCAGCTTTCTTGCTTCCGAACTCTTTCAGTAAATTATCTGATTTAAGTTTTCACTTGGGTGATTTCTTAAGTAGGCTTCTGTTAAAATAAAATACCACTGACCACATTGTGTGGAGTTGACATATTTCATAATTAGTAGATGAAGCTTGATTTTTTCCACGAAAAAGGTTTTTGCCAGATAAATTGCCTGCCCAAAGTAGTCTTTTGTTGTTTTTAATTCTTTTTTTCAAAGTCCACAAAGCTCATAAAAAGATTACAAAATTTGAAGAGGCAGCCTCTATCATTTTTCCACTCGTATTGGTGCACAGGTGCACGTGCTGCTTATGTGACATCACCTTCCTTATGGATGAACAAACCCAGGGTTTCATATCGCCGTCTGCAGGCTACACTCAGTTTGATCAGTACCTGCATGGCATTTGACTTGATCTGACAGTCTACTTGCCAAGGTGCACCTTGACAATATGGCTACCTTTAGTCAGTCCTGGTTCTCTTCAACTGATAGCACTTTGGATTCTGCAATGTGTAGCACTTGGAGCACAGAAAAGATGGGAGATTTGTTGCTACAATATGGAGTGTTTTTCCCATGTAATAGAAATTCAACATTTTTAGGTTGAGCCTGTGACTGCACGTGCACTGCATGCGCTCTCGCTTGCTGCGAGGGGTATTGTGTACAATAACGTTTTTGGAGCCCACCCATTGCTTACCATTCTTTGGCTTTATTGTCACTGTTCTTTGCTGCCTCCTAACTGGCCAGTGAGTGCCAAGTGTCGCTTCCTTTTCTTTCTGTGGCTCATGGACCAAGCACAGATTGATTCAGCTTAAATAGTGCCCGTCTGGTGCTTGCACTGTGATTGAGGTACTATTTCTTCTTCCCCCTCACACCTCATTTTTGCGTGGTGCTATCTCGCCCTCTCACCTACCCCTTCCCTGAGTTGCAGCCCCTCACTTCTCCCTGTCATTGTTTCATTTCGGTACCTCCACCCCCTTACACTGTCCTTTCTTGCCTGTCCCGCCCGCACAATCTGAAAATAAGCATTGGCAAAGCCGCTAGGTTGTGCCTACAAGAGATCTACTGGGTTTGTCAATGTTTTTTTTAACTATTTTGGCCAGCAACGCAGCCACTGTACAACATGGCTGAAAGTAAAGAAAATAAAAATGCTATGATGTAGTCAACACGACCACACCATAATACTTATTTTTTTTACTTTAAGCCATGTTGCACAACGGCCGTGCTGCTATGCACATGGCTTAAAAACATAGACAAAGCCAATAGATCTTGTATAGGCGACATCTATTGGCTTTACCAATGCTTGTTCTCATTTTTAGTTCTAGCAGATGTTTTAATTTGACTACATTAATATGTATAATATACTTATAGGGGCTTTCAGGTAATTCTCCTTATCCATTGGTCTGTTGTCTGTCATTCACATTTTATTTCCACCCACTACAGCATACAGCATGGGGCAGTAGTGCAGCCCACTTTAGTCATTGGCCGTGTGTCAATGTGCTTCTTCTGAAAGGGCAGAATACTGTCACTTATAATGAAAGTATTTCCCTTCAGTGGCAGGTACTACTATGGCAATGTGTGCTTTTCGAGACCATAAATATTTTTACTGTTAGCTAGTTTTTTGTTTAGATCGAGGAGGGTGACAGCTTCCACAATAATAAGTTCTGCAAAACCATACCAAAAAAAAACTAGCATTGACAAAGCCGAAAGTCTAACAGCCAATGTCAGACCATCTGTCTTTGCCAATGCTTGCTTCAAAATGTGCTTTTGAGAGATCCCCCACCCTATCAATTCTCACAGACAATCTAGCTCGCTTGTTATCTTGCTTGGTGCAGCAAGGGGCTTTATATTCTGGGGTTACATTTGGCTCTCAATACAACACGTTTGTGTAGTTTTTTTTTGTTATTAGAAAAAGGGACATGTGGGTACTGATTGGAAAAGCAGGGACTGACTAAAAGTGCCACACCTGACATGGGGCTCTTTGGCAGCATTGAGGTCATACGTGGAGCCATATTTCGTCCCCTGGGTTTCTCACTAAGGAGCGTCCTCAGGTTCTCCGACTACACTCATAGATAAACAGATTGTGACCTCAGTCTAAGCACTGTCTTTGCTTCGGGGGAAAGATCCATTCCCATGAGTCTGTCATAATTCTATTTAAATAATGCTACAATTATGTGCCACTCATCATTCCCACACAGTCATCATCTTTTCTGAGAACAACTTATTTCTGTTACTTTGAGTCTCACCGGACAAGTCTGATCTTGCGGTGGAATGGCCTAGCAGCACACCTATAGTGTAATATATCCTGACTCGTTACTGTGTCTGATATACCTCACTTTCTTTCTCCTTTACTGACATTTTACATTTCTTTTGAGGGTTTGTTATGCACAGCTGCATCCTACACTTGTTTGCATAACAGGCATACTTGTATAGTTCATATTCACCCCAAAAGAAGGTCTCTTGCCACTATTGAATAATCTTATTTTAATCTAACTCAGTGGTACTTGTTTTAATCAACCTTGGAAGACAGAATGAGAGTTCCCACTGGGACTCTAACCTGTGATCATGGGGACAGACACTGATCTCTGGAGTGGATTATTTAGTCTACTAAGCCACCAAACCGAGCCACCAGATATGTTTTATTGGCGCATTGTAACATGTATTGTCCATCATGCTAGACCAGGCCCCTTGGGAATTCTAAACAGATTATCTTAAACCTAAATACCACCACTCCGATCTGGCTTCCCAGAGACACTAAGGGCTAATTCACAAAGTGTCTGTCTCAGTGAGAAGGTGCAGTACATACATAGCTAGATGTTGCGTGCATGGCCCAATCCTTAGCTAATCATTTGTTCCCATCGCCAACATATGTGGAGGGACAGGGGCCCACGGACATTGAAGTGCAGGTCGCCCACCCTCAAACCAACTACTTGGATGATGGGACTGGATGTCAGAGAGTCTTGTTAAAACTAGGCAAGGTCGAAGTTTCTGTTACGCTGGCATAATCTTGCATAATTTTGCTAATTTTGTGTTAGGTTTGTTGCCCGAAATTATGCTATTGCGCCTTGTCATGGAATGATGCCCTGTTCAAGGCACAAATATAGGACAACCACATGTGAACAATGTGAATGACTAGAACATGGGCAGCTGTGGCCGGTGTTGTTTGCGCTATTTTTATAGTGCCAAATGCATCCTCATGACCCACATATAGCGCCAAATGATCGTTTCGCATTTTGCATGATTCTTCATAATTTTTCTGAAATTTCCTGTAATCATACATAAGCAAATGACCCACATTTCTAACACCCCTATGCATAAGGAATTGCTTCACTGACTCTTACACTCTGGACAGCAACCCTAATCTTTGAGCAAGATAGAAGAACAGAGCTTAAGGAAGTAGCCAGATAATTAAAGTACCCCTATTGAAACCTATACCACTAATGGCACAGATGGAGGCAAGTGAGCACGTCTGATCTTCCCTAGAAGCGTTACCTTCAACCTGTCCTACTAAACATCTATCCACTCATTTTTTCACCCTTCTAGCTCTCATACAGCCAACCTTTGCATTCATCCATCCCTCCCTTTAACTTTCCATCCATCGATCCACCCTACCTCACATCTATCAATTATTTCACACATGCATTTATACACTCATCTGCTCATCCAGCGGTCCATCCATCTATCCTTTGGCATATCCATCTTTCCTTTCATTCTTTTATGCATCCATCTTTCACACATTGATCATTTCAACCTTCAATATATCTTTTCAACTTTAACTTTCCATCCATCAATTCACTATTCTTTCCTTTTTTATCTTTC
Source organism: Calotriton arnoldi (assembly GCA_963921515.1). Lineage (NCBI taxonomy): Eukaryota > Metazoa > Chordata > Amphibia > Caudata > Salamandridae > Calotriton > Calotriton arnoldi. The sequence goes on along the minus strand of CAWUFW010001214.1, from coordinate 502,252 downwards.
CTCCCCTTAACCCTTCCTTCTTGCCAACTTTACTTTCACACTTCCTACTTTCATTTCACACTTCCTTGTGTTCACGTGTTTCCTTCCTTGTTTCCTTCCTTTAAGTTTTCCTTCACTTCACCCTTCCTTCTACCCTTCTTTATTCTCCTTTCTATCTACCCATCTATATTTATTTGGCCATCCATACTATTTGTTTCTTAATTTTCCCTCTCTCGTATTCACTGTTTCTATTCCCCCTCTCACTCACATATGTAACCCCTTTCGATCGTTTCTCTTCTCAGTGTTTCACTTTCCTTCCCACCTCACCCCTGAGGTATGCCTGGTAATACAGTGTTATTTACAAGTGTTTGTCTGCAACATGCAGAGAAGTCCCAGAAAAAAACAACCATTATTAAGTGGTACCCAGCTTTCCAGCCCTTGGGGCTAAATGCACCCCCCATCCCACTTTAGCTACCAGTGTGAGGGTTTCACAGCGCCACTGAACTCTGGGCATACTGTCTGCACTCATGGGAGGAACAACGTCCTGCAGCACCGAGGACACAGATTTGCTCTCGTTTCCAGTTGCACTGTTTGCTCATGTTCTATGCCTAACGTGCTTTGCATCCTTTTCCAGGAGGAACTAACCAAGGTTACCAGCTTTCAATCAGTCAATCAATCAGTAGATTTGTAGAGCGCTTCTTGTCACCTGTGAGGGTTTCCAGGTGCTTGCACGTGGTTCTTTTATCCACAGGGTGTTGTCACCCCAAAGATTTTGCGTTGCACACAGTCTCCTACAGCACTTCTCTCTTTACAAGCCCATTCTCACCTCCAGCAAGGTATGTGCTTATTTCACGCATTCCACATCAGGGTGGGGACCCCTGAACACGATTCCCTGGAGGCGCTCTGCTTTCTCTCCTCCTCTTTCCAAGCATGCTCAGGACTCTGAAGCATTTCTGAGCTGACTGGTACCCCCAGGAGGAAAGTGGGTGGAGACTAAGTGCATACCAGGTACCAAGCTATCCATTCAGTGCCGAGCAATGGATTCAGTGCCAAGCAAGCCAGTCAGTGCCAAGCTATTGATTCAGTGTCAATAATCCATTCAGTGCCAAGCTATCCATTCAGTGCAAAGCTATCCATTCAGTGTCAAGCTATCCATTCAGTGCCAAGCAATCCAGTCAGTGTCAATAATCTATTCAGTGCGAAGCTATCCATTCAGTGCGAAGCTATCCATTCAGTGGATAGCTATCCATTCAGTGGATAGCTATCCATTCAGAGGATAGCTATATATCCAGTGCCAAGCCAGCCATTCAGTACCAAACTATCCATTCAGTGGATAGCTATATATCCAGTGCCAAGCCAGCCATTCAGTGCATAGCTATATATTCAGTGCCAAGCCAGCCATTCAGTACCAAGCTATCCATTCAGTGGATAGCTATATATCCAGTGCCAAGCCAGCCATTCAGTGCATAGCTATATATTCAGTGCCAAGCCAGCCATTCAGTACCAAGCTATCCATTCAGTGGATAGGTATATATTCAGTGCCAAGCCATCCATTCAGTACCAAGTTATCTATTCAGTGCCAAGCCCTCCATTCAATGCCAAGCCATCCATTCAGTGCCAAGCCACCGTTCAGTGCCAAGCCATCCGTTTAGTGCCAAGCCATCCCTTCTGTGCAAAGTCATCCCTTCTGTGCAAAGACATCCATTCAGTGCCAAGCTATCCGTTCAGTGTGAAGCTATCCGTTCAGTGTGAAGCTATTCATTCAGTGCCAAGTCATCCATTCAGTGCCAAGATATATATTCAGTGCCAAGCCATCCATACAGTGCCAAGCCATCCATTCAGTGACAAGCCATTCATTCTGTGCCAAGCTATCCATTCACTACCAAGCTATCTTTTAAGGTCTCTTGGGTTTTTTCCTGTACAGCAGTGAAATAGACCCATTTCTTACAAATTTATAGTGTGGGCTGTGAGTCCGCCCCCTTTCAACCATAGGCTTTCTTCCACCAGTCTCTTTTATCCATTGGCTGGAGACTTGTCAATTATGTTTTGGCTCTCACCAGTGGAGTATTAATCTCTCACCTAATGCTATTGGCGGTTTGAGTGTGTCCTTCCACCTTCACTCCAATGCTTGCATTGAGAAGCATGAGGGACTACTCTGCAAATATATCCCTCTCCGTTTGCTTCTACTGGGTTCCTTTCATCTGTCTAGCTCTTATGCACTAATATTTTGGGTTTGGCTTCAACAGAAATATTTTTAGAAAAAGATTTCGATCAGCTTTCAGACCTGCACACCTTGTGCACTTCCCACACGCCTGGCCGGCACCTGCTCATTCCAGTCCCTGGGGTCTGCGAAGGATCCATTTGTGGATGTTGGATGTGCTAAACTCGCTCTCTCTTTCTACCAGCAAACACTTCCTGTGCCAAGCTTGAGCCTTGCAAGAAAGGCATCTGTGGGTGCCGCAGAAGCCACCTACATGCACGTCTTTTATGAATTGGGCAAACAGTTTGTGTTCTTCTCTCAAGACCTGCAGGCGTGCCAAGCACTAACAAATAGGAAACTGTGAATTAGGCCCCAGTGTTGCAGCCATTAGGGTTAAACGACCCGGTTCCTACAAGGGAACTGCTGGGGAGCTGTGGCTACCAGTTAGACGATTGCTGAAGAAGCTGTCTATACACCTCCAATACGGTCCAATGGTGTAACACGTTAAACATTACTGACTTAAGCATTGCTAACTTACGTACCAGTACTTGAAGTTTCACTTTTAACATTGTAAGCATGGGTTAAAAAATCCCAGTAGTGCTGTTGTATAAAAAGCCCCATGAAGGCATGGCAGCTATGCGTGTCTTCACACCTGGGGTCGCATTACAGATAGGGCACACTTCCCTGGTCTGAGCTGCAGTGCACCTTTACCTGGGCGTGCCCGGGTACAGTCTGAGTCAGTGCGTCCTATCTCAATGGACGCACTGCCCCCAGCAGAACCTTGAACTCGTGCACGTCCTGGAGGCAGTGCATTAGTGAAAGGTGGACTAGCTGTCTGAAGCCGCTGATCCACCTTTTTCTTGTGCCTGGGGGCAACGCAGCCAGATTTTGAAAAGGCGCAGAGACCCCCATGCAGGTGGGTGCAGTGAGTGGCTGTACCAACCATCAAGGGGATACCTCTGGGGTTCCAGGGACCTCCTTTCCCCCCTTTTCCAAGGGGTGCTGTCGAGGGGGCTCACTGAGTCTCACAGCTCCTTTGCCTCTGAGCCTGCATCTGTATTACTATCAGGCCATGACCCCATGAACATGAGGACACGCTATCCTAGGTTCTCACTGGCACTACATGTGCATCAGCACATTCTCCATTACAGAAGGGATCGCACAAGTGTCTGTGGCCCCTTCTGAAATACCAAAGTACCCCAGGGGTGGAAAAAGCAGGTAGGCAGGCCCGTTGTATCACTGGGGCACTTTTAATTATACAGCCCATGAGGTCTTACCAGATCTCATAACTCCCTGCCCCCTCCGATTGTAAAGACTACTCGGAGTTAAGTTCCGGAATCTGTCTTCATGATAGCTCTGCTCTAAGTATTGTGATTTCTCCTATAGACTCCTTACATGTCCTTTTCGGGACCCACTTTCAAAATAGGCACACAGATGGATCAGATGCATGTTGTCACAATGATTGAAATTGTAATTGGATTTATATAGCGTTTACTACCCCTGATGAGGCGTTGAAGCGCTTTACAATGAGTAGCACGCTAACCTGGAACGCTCTTGAAACGTTTCTTTTACATCCCTTACACCTAGGGTGGTCACCTCACTCCACGTGATACAAACACCCTTTGCAGTCCTGGACTTTCATTGACAACTTAGTGCATTATGGGTATTGAAGTTCTTATCTGCTTCCCTTAGTCTAAAACAACCATTAGTGGGTGAACCGTTCAGAACTGGAAACAGGATCCTTCATGACAGGTAGTGAGGTGGCCACCCTACACACCAGTCTGGGCGGGAATGCGCCCCCCGGGGGAAGTAGGGTCGGCAGACCGGTCTTCCCCCTGGGTGTTCGCGCATAAACAGGAAGGACAAGGTGTTTGTTAGGGCAAGGGGTTGGGCTAGGGGTGGGGTTTAGGGCTAGGGCTTATAGGGGGCAGGGGAGGAGGTTTTCATCCTCTTCCTGCCCTCAGCGCCAATGGGGAAGGGTCAAGAAATTGTTGGACCACCCTCCCAACCTGCAAGTTCCAGGAGTTGGGGAGCGGGCTTCTGCCCGGCTATAGCGTGCCAGTTTAGGACAGGTTGATAGGTTGTGTTAGCAGTACTTTGGAGGGGTGGGGAGTCAATGACGGGCATACTCACCCCTCCGGGGAGGGGGATACAGGTGCATGATGGGGGTGCGGGATGCAAGAGTGCGACGGCTGGAGATGCTGGAGGAGGTTGAAAGATAAGTGAGGAAGCAAATGGAATAAGGGAGGAGGTCGCTGAGTGAAACGGGAGAGAGTAACAGGAGTGTGGGACTGGATGGTGGATGAAAGGTCTGAGGTCTGGGATTGTTTATAAGTTTAATGATGTTTGGTTAAATATTGTGTTGACAACCCTGTCCTAATAAATGGCCTTTTACGCTAACATACAGCGTGGAGTGGTTATTGCGCGAAAGGATGTCATTGCGGCCGACATTGGGCGCAGCCTCTGACCACGCCGCTCGGGACCCTTGCTCGAGGTGCCGCAAAGCTTCTCTTGGCCACGCCCTTCATGTCTCGAGCTTGTCTCAAATGTCACCTCCACTGCTTTTCAATCAATTACCGCGCGCACTCTTTCCAGGATCAGCAGCCTCTTAATATTTCATCGGTACCGCCGGCTCCAGATGGCTGCTTTGTGCTTCACATGAAGGAGATCCGCTTCAAAGAGCGCCACCGGATCCGCCTGCGCCGCGGACGGCGGACCAATGACTTGCTGCAGGACATCCCGCCTAATCCACCCGCTAACACCACGGCAGACAGAGACCTCACAGAGGGCTTTCTGTGGAGGGCCCGTCAGCTGTTGTAAATGTGATAGATCATGCAAGGAGGGAGGGTTCACTCGCAACACGATTGTAAATACAGCCCCGAAGGTTCATGCTTACCTTTTCTTGTTCATTTATGTTTGTATTTCAAATGCAGAAATACAATATTCCAGGAAAGATATGACTGCAACACCTTTTTTATTTCTCAGGTATGTCTGTACAGGGCATAGTGAGTAAACGAGCAGCCCAAGTGAATGGATGGATGAATGAATGAATGATTAAATTTGATAAAGCGAATGAATCACTCCAACCGCGGTATCTCGGCGCAGCAGTCAATTCAAGAGGCTAAGACACAGTCTGAATTTTTAAAACAGAGCCGTTTTTAATGCTTTCCTACATTTGCTGTAGTCAGGGCAGGTACGAACTGAGAATGGTCGATTGTTCCAGTGGGGGTGGGGGGAAGGAGGGGGCAAGTAAGAAAATGATCTGCCACCAAATCTGGAACGTCGAATACGAGGGACAACCAATAAGTGCAATTGCACCTTCTAACTTTTTTGCTCGAGGGTTTCTTTCCCGTAGGGAACCCCCTTATCACAAAGGCTCCCCCGTTAATGAGGCGTTTCCTTCTCACTCCATTCCTCGATAGTTACCTAACTCTGCCCTTGTCAGGGGCCAATCGCTTTGAAAAGAGTATCGGAAAGAGCGCTCAAGTTTCCCATGACCAGGCGCGAGACGCTCAAGTTTTACCTTTGCATTCTGAGCCTTGTAGTTTCATTAAAGGGTAAACGAGGACTACATATCCCAGAAAGCAAAGAAAAAATAAACGTGAGCTACTCAAGCATGGACCTTGAAAAGTTGAGAAAGGTGTTCTAAATAACTGCAAACTATCAAGTTTTAGTGTTCACCAAATTTCGAGGCCAGCCTTGCTCTGGATTGAAACCCTCCCCACATGACAGCACATTTACTACATGTGGTAGATTCCAGCTGTGCCACGTCTTTCACCTGCCTCCTTATCACCACGATGATAACTGTCAGCCTCTCCTATGGTTTCATCCAAAGGTAAAAGCACAAATGCAGTTGCAGGCTCATACTTAATGGCAAAGTAAAAAGACAGGTCAGAACATTCTTACTGCTGTAACTTGGATAGCAAATAAAACTGCTTGGAAGTCATCCTCACCTAATCGGTCTAGTGCAGCGGTTAGTTTATAACAATGTAAATGCCAAGGACAAGGGTATTTCACACGAGTCCATTGCAATTGACACCACTCACTTGTCACCTTACACTGAAGGTTTAGTTCCTAGTTCTATACATTTTGATTAGCTAAATGCTCCAATAACGAACTCTGTAAAAAGCATTCACACACTCCGCCACCTTGTGGTAGATTCTAATACATACTTTCCAGCGTTTACGAATAAGGTCGGTGTCGAGTACCGACAAACACTGGCACAAATTAAGCTCTGGTTGTAGACAGAATATGAGCTCTGATTTTAATAGCATCACAGATCTCAGGTTTCTCGGGAGCCCAGCCCGCTCTTCCAGTCCAGGGTTTTTCTTTGTATTCTGGGACTTTGTAGTTCAGATTTAGTAACAGAATAAAGTAGCTCTAAATCCCAGAATGCAAAGAAAAAGGCGAGCTACTCAAGTATGCACCAGGCCAGGGAAGCTTGAGAGCTCTGAACCATCGACGTAGCTTGGAATAGAACGCACAAGCGGAACTGTTTCTTGGCACAAATACGAGTCTGCACTTTTCCTGTCACTAAATGAAAGGGAGGTAGGACCCACCGAGATTCAAACTATGGGGGATATTTTCAATAAACTGTCGGAGCGCGGTGTTACTCCAAAATTGTGGAACGCCGCTCTCTGCCATTTTTTAAATGCAGGGATGCACAAATTTACAAAAATATGGCACTCCCCTGCGATTCCCCTGGCGCTAAAAAAGCTGCCTAGCGTCAGCGCACGCACCCTAGTGCTATGTTGCAAGCCGTGCCTGCGCTGCAGGGGTGATTGTTTATGTGCAGGAAGGAACACCTTCCTGCACATAAACAATCTTTAAAGACGATTTGCTGTTTCTATGTGTGCTGCAGAACGCACCACACATAGAAAGAGCAAAATACGAGAATTAATTAATAATTTTTCCTTGTATCACCAGTCTAAGACCAGGTATTCCCTAGTCTTAGTTTTTGGCACTGCCCCAGCCTTGTAAATATGGGGCAGCGTCAAAAAGCAATGGGTGTTGCGGTGAAACGCCCACTGCAACACCCTCTGCATGCCCCTTTCACGCTAAGTGAAGCGTGAAAAGGGGCCTTATTTACAAGGCAGCGTTTAATGCAGCTTTGCAAATAAGGAGAAGGGAATATCTACACCAGAACGTCATTAAATGTGACTTCTGGTGGCAATATCCCCTTGTAAATATGCACCTGTGATTTTGGGTGATACGCTAATCTATGTTGTAGGCAGTCACATTCAACCACTGAATGACCTGTGCAATATAACAAGGGTCTTCACCTGAGATAGGCTAATTACCATTCTGCCAAGTGGCGCCATGAACATGTGACACTTTCAACCAGTCCTGGCTTTTAGGAAACAGCACATTGCATTTCTGGGACTTGTTTTGTTTTGACAATGTAAGCATAACATAAAAAATCCTAGCATGCAAATGGTGTTGTTTAAAATAACCCAGAATGACTGAAGGTGTCACAAGTGAAATAGGGTTTCTTGTTACCTATGAATTATGTCTAGGTTAGAAGCATTCAAGGAATGTTTCTAGGAAACTACATATAACATGACACATAAATAAAGGCACAAATATGCGAGCAAGACAGACTGGAATCCTCAATCAAGGCCCGGTCCACTTGATGCTCGCTGCACGCTACACCTACTTTGAGCAAACACCTGCAGTCAGAGAAATGTGTGCTTAGCTGTTTCTGCTCTGCCAAAGCTGAATGTGCCATTATAAAACCCAAATGACAGCTTTATGAGAGGGGAAGAAAGCTGGAAAATTATTTGTGTTTCAGCTGTGCCCGATGGAGTTCCAGATACCCAGAATGCCCGGCATTTGTAGCAGAAAAGGCCATATACCTACCCACTTTTTGCAGTGCTTAATTTAAAAAAAATAAAAAATGAATGTGCTAGGTCCCAAGGTATTTCTCCGGAGGCCCCTGCAGCATGTACCACCCAATGCCCCTGCCAGCACACTCCTAAATATGTGACTATTGTTGTTTATTCCAGGTCATCCTCCGCTGGCTGTAAGAACGGTCTGGATGTACTGCTTTTATTGATTTCAAGGTATATATTTATTTATTAGACAATCTGTTGATGTGTTTTCAAAAATAGACTGTGCCACCAAGTGGTGGATTCCATGAATAAATGCTAGGGTTACGAATTAAATGTCAGTGCATTATACCGGTAAACACTGGCACAAATTAAGCTCTGACTCGTTGATATAGCTGAGCTCTTCTATGAAACTTTGTATAGCTTTGAATCAACCGACATTACTGAGGGAGAAGAAAACTTCATCCGACTGATCAAAATGCCATTGTTGTTCCCAGAGGAATGAGTATTAGGTGAAGAAGGGCTCAGTCCAGATGAGCTCTTGGAAGCCATAGGAAATCTGCCAACACGCACGTCTCCTGGGAAGATGGTTTTTCCAGAAAGTTCTCTAAAACAGGAGCACCTTCCATCACTCCAGTGGTATGAGCCCCCATACATAGAAGCCAAAACAGCAGGGTGTCTGGGACACTTATCAATTATGGCTTTCATCTCACTCACACCTGAAGAGGATAAAGGATCCCAGGACTGCAGCAGCTCCTACCCGGTACCCTTGATAAACATAGACATCAGAATCTTTGTAAATATACTGGCCCGAGATTGCCCAAAGTAATTCCCTCCCTGATACTTGAGCTCAACTTGGTTTTATCCCAGGTAACTCATTTGTGATTGCTTTTTAATCTCTTCTGGCCAATGTGTGACCAACACTTGGAAGCCATTGTGCTATTTTTTTGACGCCTAAAAGGCATTTGACCACATTGAGTGGGGGTACCTCTTCCATACCCCGGATAGGGTGGGTTCTTTGAAGTGATTCTATTTAGAAGGTCCGCTGGCCATACGCCAGGCTGACATCACAAGTCAGCTGTGGAGCTTTTCTCTCCAGGTTGGTCAGTGTCAGGAGAGACTCAAGGCACGGCTGACCCCGCTTGTCTCTACTCCTCCTCTTGGTCCTGAATCTCCTCTCCAAAGCTATTAAGTTGTCTCCTGGCATCCAATATGTGCACACACAGCCGCAGATCAGGTCAAATCCTTCATTTATGCCAACACCAATTGTTAACCATATTGGACACAGCTACCTCACTGCCTGCGGTGATTGCCCTGATTCAAGGTTTCTCCCTATTTTTGGGGTACAAGATCAAATGGAACAAATGCGAGACACTGCCCATGACCCACATTACTGCTGCTGCCAACGCTTTAGGTTGTCCCGCATGATGGAGACTGAAGTACCTGGTCATGCTGTTAAAGAGAGGCTTAGAGGTAATGGTTGAAGGTAATCTTAACCCTTTGATATCTCGCAGACAGCATGACTTAGTTCACTGGCCCCATCTGCAACCTTCTCTACGGGTACGGATTGAAGTGAGTAAGATGATGGTGGCTCTGTTGTAATTATGTGTTTGGAATGCTACCATTCCTCATTCACAAACGTCTTTTAGCACAATTGGTCTCCGACATCAAGTCATGTGTATGGGGGTTGTTACTCGAGACAGTGGCCACCTAGATTACACACGCATAACACCCCTAGTGGACTGTATCTACCCCATATGCGCAATTACTACCTGGACCACAATGTCTTGCAACTAACATAGTTTCTTCTCTGAACTGCGCCATCTCCCCCCTTGATGACTATGGAGACATGCATGTTACTGGGGACACATGCTTTAGATATTTTATACCTGCACAAATCAATCCTCAGGCATCTCTCTGACTCATAACCAAGGTGATGCTTATCTAATGGAACTATGACCATAACTTGCTGGGGGTATACCGAAGATTGCACTCGGGGTGTGCCTAGATGGCTCCCCAATACACTGGAAGAACTGGAGCCAGAGACATCTGTTGCACTTGGACCAGCTCATTTCAGGTGGTCGAATAAAGTCCTTTAAGGCCCTTACATAGGAATTCTGATTTAACAAGTAACACATGACAAAACGAGGAACTTTACCATTGCTTCAGAAGAAGTCTGGGCCCTGGCCATATCTCTATGCCTGCTTCACCAATTAGAAATTTCCTCAAGAAGTGGGGATTCTTCAAGGGAGGGATCTCGGGGCTTTACATCATACTCAGATACATTCTCCAAACTGATGGAACAACTCACTCGACTATATTGGCAAAGACTATTGAATAGAGGCTGCATGGTTGATGATTATTCTGCCTTACTCACCAACCAGGACTGATCTCCTAAGGAAGCCAGCCTTAAGTTTGCATACTTTAAAATTATAAACAACTGTTACTTGGTCTCCTAGGAAAATCCAAGGCGGCCGGACTACTACTCCACTTCGACTGCTGGTGGTGCTACACCCTGAATGCAACCTTCTAATGCCCAAGACTTCAGTGGTACTGGCCTGATGTATGGCATCAAGTATCTAATGCTCATGGCTCACCTATGCTTACTTTGTGTCAGTTGGCTCTGTTATATGGCATGACAAATGTCCTAGACCTTTCTGCTCATGGGTGCAAATGGTTAGCGATAGCCAAGCATGCATCATAAGACACTGCAGGGAGACGACCATACCAATGTTAGAGGCATGGTTGGTGGTGATGTTCAGAGACGCAGCCTGCGTGAAAGTCATATATATGGTTAATGACCAACTGAGGGTTTGACCAGATTTGGCCCCACTCTTAATAGATTGAGGCTTCTGGAGAACAGCAAACCCGTCTATTGTAAAGCGAGGTCCACTGCAAAACAGTCCATATAGAGAGCAGAGGTCATTATGAAGTAATAGTACAAAATAGGAGTCAGCTGGAACAGGGCAAAGGCTGCTCTTTCTCGTCCTGTGCCACCACTCCCTGTCCGCTTCAACCGAGAATGCTGTCTTCAGAGAAGCCAACATTCCACAACAGAGGAGAGAAGGTAAGGAGGCACAAACAGGATATAGGTGTAACATAAAACATCTCCCCTTTCCCTAAAACAATAAAGAAAAAAGAATAACTCAGAGAGAGAGTGAAAACCTCAACATCAAGAACACACAATACAGTGAAAATAAATAAACACAAAAATTGTAGAGATCTGAAATCATAAATATTCAACTCATAATATAATCCATGAAAATGGAAGACATTTTGCTGTTGCATCCTTTATGTGGAGGGCTCAAATTAGGCTGTTTAACACACCTTGAGAAACAGAGCTCGCAGCATCTGCATCATCGCAAGCAAACCCTCTTGGGATCACTTCACCCAACTGTTGCCAGACACCTTCCCCACGCCGCAGTGCTTAATTTGTAAAAAAAAATAAGTGCCAGGGCCCTTGTCAGGAGGCCATTGCAGCTTGCACAACCCATTGCCCCTGCCTGCTCTGGAAATAACAACTAATAACCATGACACTTCTAGAAGGGTGACAACTTGGACTATTCCAGGCTGCCCAAAGCCATAAGAATGGCTTGGGTGACCGATATTAGTCATGTTTATTGCATAAATAACTATTAAACAACTTTTGTTGTGCTCATTTCAAATTTATACAGACATAAGTATGGTGCCGAGAATGAAGTGCTGATGCAGAGCACCAGAAACCACAGGCTCAAATTAAGCACTCCATTCCACCACTGACCATTGGAGAGTGTTACAATGCCACAGTCTTCTCTAACCTCCACCGCGTTGTGTGGAGGACCAAACCTCGCTCTTCCTTTCATCACCCTTGTTTCGGGCAACTTCACACATACTGAATCTCGCTTTCATGAAAGAGCAAGTTCTTCTGGTCCTATCGGACCTTTCCTTACTTTTTCTCTAAGTCACTGAATGTGCGTTCTTCATCCAGCGAGCATCCCTAGCCTGTCTCTCATTCATGAAACCTTTCCTAACGGGTTCAACTGTGCAGGACACAACAGATCTTGTGACACCCTCTCCTCAGTGCAATGAACAGTATGCTCTTTGCATAACCCCCCAGACATCTTCTTCTCAGAGCTATAGTACACCTTGGGGGATATTCCCAAGAACGTGCGATAATCATCGCCAAAAAAGGCTAACACACGTTTTCATATCGCCGTCTATTGCGGGAAAATAACTCTGTGTTAACGTCGTATTCCCAACACGGCGGTAACATGAGATAGTTTCCCGATAACGTGTCAACTACCGTGACGGCGATAAAAAAGGAAACCTGAACGTGAAAAAAGTTGAGATGGGCCCAACTGCGATAGAAAAATCGGCGACAAGCAGCGGCAGGCTTGCAATTCCCACGTCAGGCGGGAAAAATCACCATAAAAGCAGCAAAAAACCCAGAAATAAATAAAAAAAACATAACAACTGCGAAGCACAATGGAGGGAGCTGGAGCAAGTACAGAGGACAACCCGAACCCCACAAGCCCCACGGAGGACCAGCCTGGGACCTCGGGGCCAGGGAAGGGCAAGGAGAAGAAGAAGAGGAAGACAAGGTTCAGTCCGCAGAAAAACAGGATCCCGATAACGGAGGTGACACTCCCACCATCCAATTGCCATTGGTGAAATTGATAGCACTAAATGTTGCACATACACTTGTCAGAGCGATGTGCCAATGCAGAGGAGTGACATGCACACAGGGAATGTGTCTAGGAATGAATTCATTTGCACATGCTGTGCCTGTGGTCATTTTGACCTGTCCCATGATTGCTAAGGACAGTCCCTATGTGATGTGCTTATGTGAAGAAATTGTGAATGATAGTGTCCCTTTGGCTATTCCAGCTGCTGCTGCACTGGGGTGTGGTCCACCTGCCTCATCTTCATCATCATCGTCCGGTGCATCTGGCACTTGGATCCATGGGGCATTGGTGCGTACACATATGTTGTGCAACACACAACATGCAATGATCATCTTGCACACTATTTGCGGGCTGTACAGGAGTCTTCCAACTGTGATGTCCAGGCACCTGAAACGTGACTTCAACACGCCAAATGAGCGCTCCACAATGCCCCTGGTGCGTATGTGGGCCGCATTGTACTGCCTCTGGGCCTGGGTGTTCGGGGCTCGGAGGGGTGTCATCATCCACGGGCAGAGTGCATATCCTTGATCACCTGTGACAGGGGAGAGAGATGTGTCAATCGGTGGTTCGGCATTCTGTGTTGGCAAGCTCATTAGTATATTGGTGTGTGATGTGTGGGACTTTGGGATACATGTCTGACATGTCTTGCATGTGGCAAATGAGCGGCATCCATGTGTAGTACGTTACCTCACAGCTGCTCCTCACTCCCCCCGAGCCTATTTACTTGTGTGCGCTGCGTGGTTGCATCACTTGCACTCCTAGGACACACCATTGTCATGACTGTCTGCGCATGTCTACAAGCCTGACAACGACACTGTGATATTGGCCGTTGAAGGTGGTCGGCCACGTGTGTGTAGGCCTATGGTCAGGATATGGCGGAAACAGAGACACACGCAGTAGTTGCCTTGGTGGCCATCCCGGAAGTGAACCACGCCCTGAGCCCCGGGCTATTGATTCCCACTCCTACGCTGGCCCAGCCCACTCCACTTATGCTTACAGTGGGGGACGACATAGCTACATGTCCAGGGTCTACCCCACTGCCTGAGGTAACATGGTTGTGCCCACTGTCTACGACACTACAAACACCAGCAGTATATGTCCACATGGACATGTCTGTGCTCTGCATACTTGAGTCTGTCCAGCACATCCCCGCCACACTTGGCATTGTGTACATTCTGATTCATGGGTCACTTGCTTCCCTCGCACATACATGGTTCCCGCCTCTCACCACATCCTGCTATTGTGTGGCAGAGGTGCCATAACGTGGATGGCTTGTCTACATGTCTGGCCCCTGTTACCACAGTTCCATGTGTTGTCGTGTCTGGTAGGTGGGCATGTTGTTTGGCGTGTCGTATGTGATGTTGTAACGTGTGCATTCCCACAGTTGCGAGTTGCATGATTGTGGAGTTGAGGTGTGTGGTGTGTTCCGTTGGTACTTACCAACGAGCAGTGCATTTCCGTAGGTGCCATCCTCGAAGCGCTCGTTGATGATGGACTGTCGGAAGATGTAGGAATCATGCACACTGCCTGGGTAGTTGGCGACGACGTTGGTGAAGAGTCCCCGGTGGTCCACTATTGCCTGCACATTGATGGAATGCATGTGCTTCTTGTTGCGGTAATTGTGTGCAGTGTCGGCAGGGGGCACAAGTAGGACATGTGTGCAGTCATTGCCCCCAACACGTGCGGGAATCCAGCAATGGCGTAGAAGCCTTCCTTGGTCTCCAGCTGTTCCTGCGCAGTGTGGGGGAAGTGAAGGTACTGGGGTACCAAGCTGATGATGGCATCCAAGACAGGTGTGAGGAACTTGGATAGGGCTGGCTGTGAGACTCCTCCGACTCTGGCAGTTGTTGGTTGGAAGGTACCAGAGGCCAACAGGTGCAGCACAGCCAGCAGCTTTGTCTGCGGAGCGATGTTGGTTCTCCGCTGTGCTGGTACCGTCAGCCTGTGGGCAATGTGGGTCAGGATGCGGAGGATGGTCGTCCTTTTGAGCCTGTAATGGGCAATGACTTCCACTGGCGTTAAGTCTCCGAGGCTGGTGCGTTTTCGGAAGGACCGCTGTCTCATTCTGCCCTGCCTTGGTGGTAGTCCGGGGGGAGGGGGGGGTGGTCCTGGGAGGGTGGGGGGCCTACGGGGGGTGGCGGTGGGTGTTGTGGGCCTTTTGGGGCTCCGAGCTGCATGGTCAGTAGCTCCATGACATGTGTTGGTCTTCAGATGTGGCTCTGGGCTGGGCTCCCTTTTATACTGCAGTTTGTCGTCCTGCTTAACACCAGTAGAAGGCAGGTGTTAAATCCCTGCTGCTAACGCGCCTTATCGCCTGTTTTTGGATCGCATCGCAGATCTGGCTGGTCGTTGTGAATATCGCGAAGTGGAGTTTTCGTGAGTTTTTGCACGGGAACGCCTACTCTGCATATCATTAGCATTAGTTGTCTTTCTCATCCGTGGCGATGTTTTTTGCGGCAGCTATCGCTGGTATACTGGCGATGTGGGGAATTTGCACCAGCTTGGGAATGGGGCGATAATTCTTTCGCCACTTTTGCAGCGCTAAGGTGCCGTTAACTCGGTGATGAGTCCTTGAGAATATGCCCCCTTATGTGCTGTAATTACACTGTTAAAGGCGTAACGTGGAGATGCATCTTGCCAGCAGTGCCTCCTCTGCAATGGCGAAGGAGCGTCGCTCCACTGGCTCAAGCCAGCAGATGAAAAATAAAACAATATTGAACTATTGTTTTATTTTTCAGCTGCTCGCTGAGCCAGCGTGTGCAGGGAGGGGAGGGGAGGGGCGGGGCCTGGGCCTGGGCCTGGGCCTGGGCCTGGGCCTGGGATGGGGGAGGAGGAGTGGTAGGTGCACTTTTAAGTGAGCATGTCAGTTTGGCCGGTGGTCTCAGGCTGGCCAAACTGACATGCACACTTAGGTTTCTCCAACCCAGCTGTATTCAACAGCCGGGTTGGAGAAACAGCACAGACTCCTTCTGCCTGAGCAAGCATTATTATAGCCTGTTCAGGCCAATCCCCACATTGCTCTCATGCTTGAGAGCAGCGCAGTAATTGGATGGGTAGTCCGTAATACTGTCCCAGGGACTGCTGGGGCCAGGAACAGAGGAGCATAACACGGCCGGCAGCATCAGATGTCTTTCATTTTTTAAAATTTATTTTAAACCCCCACCCCTGCCGAGCGGCCCCCCCGCACCTCCTCCCTTGCGCGTGCTCCCCCCGGCGCCCTCCACCAGCCTCACCACGCCTTATCTGTGTCTGCCGCCACTGCATCTTGCTACCTACGTTTTGCTAAAGGTACTTTGTTAACCCCTGGACTGAGGGACCGACTGACCATGCCTCTACACCCAGTAGTCTTAGTAGTACAGCTCCACTCCCTCTTCTTCTTCGTACCCCCACACACACATACAAACGCACATTGCCTTAACTCCCCACACAGCAGTCCCAAGCCCTCAGAGCCTGTATCCCACTGCCTTGGACCTTACAATTGGACCACATCACATTGTCCTTCTCACCCTCAAACACAAAGCTGCCCCTTAAACCTTTGACCCATTTACCGCTGTAGCCTTTAGTGAAAGAGATAGACTTGTTACAAGGATCGCTCCAATGCGTGTATTTAATTCACGGTTGATAAATGAATACTTAATTCTTTCAAAAAAGTACAAGATATACATTATTACCTTGTTCAAATCAGGAAGAGGAATATTACATGGGGCGAGGACAGGTTACCAAATGGCTCCATGTCAAGTGCCAGTCCTGGACTTTCATTTAACAATCCGTTGCATTTTGGTACTTGTAGTTCTGGTTCACCTCATTTGAACCGACTGGATGAAAGCCTTAGATTTCAATGTTTTTTATTAGGAAAAACTGAACTAGGATATGATGAGCTAAGGGAGGGGTAATGAAACGCCCTTGTCTGAAGAAAGACATACGCAAAAAGTGGTAGTTCATACAACGTACCATTGGCAAGTTAAAAAGGTTTTGGATCGGTAGCAAACTACAATCTTAACCTCCTATGCAAGGTTGGATATGGAAGTAGTTCAGCGCCCTACACCAAACCTAGCCGGCACTAACTGCTGGTGCTCTAGTCGAGGTTCATAAAGTCCTACATATTGACTCGGTATAGGCCTGGATCATTGGAGCCTCCACCCACCACGAGCTGGTCGCAGGCTGGTCCTTGACAACTTTGGCTGTAGTACTCAAGGCTTTTCCATGTAAGTGGTAAATCCACGGAGACACGTGGTTGCCAGATGACTCCATGTCACCTTTGTCACCCGTGCCCAGTCCACTGCATTTATTTAACAACCACGTGCATTCTAGGAGTTGTATCCTTGTTCATGTGCATTGAACCAGACTGACGTTTTAGGTTTTAACCGGTGGTGAGGAAGACCTGAACTGCAGTGCTCACATGGGCGCAGACTGGCATCGTACCCAATTCTACAACGCCCGCTACTGTAGCTTTGCCAAGCGCCTCGTCTCTGCTTCAAAGCGCTCTGAAGGAGCTCAGAAGCAGCACGCAGTGCTTAAAAAAAACTTCAAATAAATGAAATGAATGTCATCTTTGCAAGAGTCTTTTGGCAGCTTTACAAGGGCATAGAAGAGAAGCCCAGGGGCACTGGGTGTGCCCTGCATAGAAGAAAGGGAAGGAGACGCAGGTAAATAAAAACGTCCCATTGAAATACACGGGCCAGAAAATATTTCTAAAGAGAAATGGAACTGAATGTAAATTGTTCGTTTCACTGTGTCTGTATCAGGATAGAGGGGCCCTGGGCCGGCCTGGATGCTTTTCATATAGAATGCATGCATTCCCGCTGCCTCTGTAAACACAGGCTGCAAACAGCCATGAAATGTCGTTTAAAGCCTTTGAAAGAGGCGAGGGTATTCTTTGAGTTTAAGGTGTGCTGCCACCAGGCACGCCCAACACAAACAGAGGCCTTGGTGATGTGCAGATAACCGCAGCAGGATGGGTCGCATTACATTGTTTCAGGCCCCTTCCCCATTGTCTCAGCTGGTTATCAGCCCTCCTTTTGTGTGTGTGTGTGGGGGGGGGGGGACTCTCTTGTTGACAGATTGTCAAAGAAAGCCTCCCATTCCTGACAACACCTTGTTTTCTTCAAACTTGTGACATACTCTACATTTTTTACTGCAGCCTTCAGCTGTCCGAGGTCACCTGAAACGAAGCCAGTCACATCTCAAGGACGAAGAAGAAGGTTTTCCACTAGGCTTGTTCTTCAAAAGCGCCATATGGCTACTGTGTGAAGGTTACAAAGGATATTCCCTACTTTCTTTTTTTCAGACTTTTTCAAAAAATTAAGAAAATTCATGAGGACTGATAAGTTAAATTGCAAGAAAAGAACTTTCAACGATGTGTACAAAAAACATGAATTTCTCCCACCCCTACTGCAGAGCCGGTCCCATGTTGTGACATGTAGCTGGCTCTGGCCTTCTAGGGTGTTCTGAGCCGCAGGGCTGGGGGAACATGGCAGACTTTTCTTCTCTAATTACAATTAAGGAGCCAAGAACTACTGCAAGTTAGAGTGGGGAAACTGTGCCTGGAGATGCAGGGGCTGTAAAGAAAGGGGGCGGGCAGGAAGGACTCCCAAAAATGAGATTAATCCAGGGATGCAATGTTCTAAGCATATAGGGCCAGATGTATCTCTATACTAGTCGCAAAAAGTGGTTGAAAATTGTGCCCACTTTTTTTGTGAATAGTATTGAATTTTACTAACCGAGCTATATACTAATTTTAAATTGGAGTGAGTAGCCATCTGACCTACCCCATTCATTTTATGAAGTAGGTCACAAAATGGCACTCACTCTGATTAGTGACATCACAAGGACGGTGGCCTGCAAGTATGTGATTATTTTGTAATAAAATGTTTTTTTTTAAGCAGCCAATTTCCTTGAAGGAAACGGTGTTGCTTAAAACAATAAGTTTATATTTAAAATGTTTCTTTGAGAGTTAGAAGTGAACCCCTGGCCCTCTACTACTCCCCCTGAAGCTTTTTCCACAACTGACAAAGCAGGAGGGAACCAAAGGGGACTCCTTGCCTTTTGCAAATCAGTTACCACCCTAACTTGGGAGTTTATAACCTTTCAGTGGTTTGCGGTCAGAAGCCATCAGGATTGTGGGAAAACTGAGCTTCCAAGTTTTTCTTACAGACATTTCACCTCCCCAAAGCAGATTAAGCTTCAGAGGAAAAATCGACCCACAAATGAAGAATAACGTATAGAAAGTGGTTTAGGAACAAAGATTCCTAAGTGATATTTCTCATTTTCACAATGACCTGCATCATTGACGTTTTAAGGCATAAGCAAAGTGGGCTATGGCCCACGGCCCCAGCCTTTCGGGGGCCCCCTTGATAGAGCCTTTTCAACTATCTGCCAATGTCATCTGTCTTATTGTAATAGACCTGCCCTGATAACCTAGAATATTGTTTAAAAAGAAATTGTTTTCAGTACAATTTTTATTTTATTTAGTAAGACGGGGCTGGATGATGTGGGAGTCCATTATAACATTTTTTTAAAGAAATGTTGAGCTTATGTTTTTTTAGTCCAATGCTACATCCATAAAAAAGTTAATTTAGAGTCAATCAATATCTCACTCATGAGTAAAGGTAGGGCCCCAATATACTAAATCTAATGACTAAAGTGAACTGCACCTTATCACAATATTGAAAACTCAGATGGTACTGTTTTGCCTTGTGGAGCACGTATTCTGAATATTAAATGTAAAAACTTGAAACACAAACCGCAAACATTTTTATATGTTGTTTTTGTATAGTACATATCACATATTTTACGTTTCACCACATTTAAACTTTATTAAAGTGGGATATGTTGCCTTCTGTGACATGAGCTGTCAGAACACAATTCATTTCGGAGGGCACCTTTCTCTACAAGTTAAATCTTTCAATAGCATCTTCCTATAAGGAAACACAAACACATGCAGGCCTCCTTCCGCTTGTGTGATGCATAGCTGTCCTGCTTTACTTGCTTAGGCTTTGTCACTGTGTGTGAAGGAAGCTTGCTTGGCATCTGTAGATGTACAGAACTAGCCCTGTATGTGAAAGCAGCTCACAGTACTACGGCCCCTGATGTACCTCATCTGTGTGAGTGAGGTTTGCTTTGGCTGCTGCCTGCTAGGCATGAGGAAGCTTAAACGTTTGCTGAATTGAGGAACGTTTGCAGTACCACTGCCCAAACTAGTGTGAGGTGCGAGGACTTTCCAAAGTTGATATTTACTGTGCTTGACCAAGTCTGCATCTAAAAGAAGCCTGCACTGTTCATGTCTCCTCTGTATCTGAAGGAAGCTCTCACTGTTACGGCCAGTTGGGTTTTTGTCAGTGATGTTTGTACTACTCTTGTCTGGGCTGGCCAGTGGTGTTTGCTTTGCTGTCGCCTGCACTCTTCCAGCTTGTGAAGGAAGATTATGAAGCTGACGCCTTAGTTTGCCTCCTTGATAAAAGGGTAGAATCCAGAGTTCCTCAGATGCTCTTTTGCCGTACAAAGGCCGCACCTGTGAGATTATGTAGCATCAGAGACGTCTCTGTGAGGCCTTAGTTGGCAACATTCACGTAGCCTCAGGGCTGGGGTAGGTGTCTGAAGTTTGAGTCTTTATCATTTCCTCAACATAGAGGATACATTTTAATTCTGTTGCTCTGCCTGTAATTTTGGTATAACCTGAAGGATAATTTTGCTTTGAGATGCTTTAGCATGTATGAGCGCCATAACCTGAGAGGAGCCCTGCAGTTAAAACCCTGAGGGGCTTATTTACAAGCCCCTTGCGCCACTTTTGCGTCATTTTTAACATGGGAAAAGTGACACACGGGTGGCGCAAGGGGCTTGTAAATAAGCCCCGAGTGTGCAAGATCTGTGTCATTTGAGGAGCAGGGCCGGACTGGGAACAGCAACCAGCCCTGGCAGGTTGCTGCTCGACCGGCCCTAGGGGGTGTCAGGGGGTCGGGAGGGGGGGGGGATAAGCAGCGAAGCACCGCTCCCGCTTTTCTTACAGGGGGCCGGTATTGCAGCACTGGTGCAAAACCGTCCCCTGTAAGAAAAGCGACCCCTGCCGCCAAAAAACCGCCCCCCACCCCTAGGGCCCACCGGGGCAATGCCCGGTGCCTGCTTCGGCCAGTCTGGCCCTGTTGAGGAGTGCCGATGCTGTCAGATAGCTAAAATTGAAACTGCTGCCCGAGCTAGAGTCTAATCAAATCAAATCCACTTTTTTGTTTCAGCTTTATAGATGTAAGCCATGCAATATTAAACACTGATCATAAATTACTACATAATAAAAGTTTCAAACTTCAATGGACCCCATTCTCATGTGCTATTCCTTTCTTGCTACACATCAATAACTACAGTGAAAAAAGAATAAAAGTTCATTCCGTACTTTCAACCTGCCTCGTCCATGATATGATTCTTGTATCATTTAGATCTTGTGTCTACTGATCTTGTGTCAATATTGAGTTGGTAAGTAGGTAGACTCATGGGATTTACAGGGTAGACACATGAAAAACAAGCACATTTTAGCCTCCTTATATGTAAATGTACAGTTCATGATTCAACCTGCAGGATCAAGATTTGTGGCAGAGTGAAGCTTTTCTCCTGGTTGGGACTTACACCTATGTACACTAGGTCCAAGAGTAGGACTGAGTCTGAGGAAATGTCAGACCTAACAATCTATCGTTTGCTAAAGTTGACTCGACAGAAGTGGATGCTGTACATTTTCAGAGCTCATGGGACGATGTCCCTGCAGTGTCTGGAAATGCCTTATGGGCCAGGAGAAATGATGGTTCAAAACAAAGCGCCATCCTCATGATCCTGTCTCTACTCCAACTTCGGAAAGTCGCTGATGATTATATAAAAACTGCAATACGGCATCATTACCTGAAATTGTACTTCATAAGAATGTAGCACTATAAATGGAGTGCCTCTTTCTCCTCTAGCTATGGAAATGCAAGAGTCATGCTGTGTGCGGGAGGATGCCCTTTGTTCATGTGCGCAGTATGATGTAAAGTGCAGGTGCACCCCACTCCCCTCTGCTGTACAAATAAACTAATTAATGTAAAAGAGCCTGTGCTATGTGCAAAAGATGCTACAGGCCATCTCCCCTCCCTTAGTATGTACAATATGGTTTGAAATATAGATTAAAAGCAGGAACATTTCACCCTCCTCTTTGAGCTAGAGTCTCTAAGACCTGTGAAACATATGCAATAGAGGTGCTGTCTGGGATCTGGGATTGCACAATCTGTGTAACCAAGACAGGTGGCTTAGAGGCTTGGGTTTAGATCACTGCAACATGAGTAATTGCTACCTGGGCCTTTAGGACATATGTAAGATTGGGGATATCTTTCCTGTAGAAGCCAGAGTCTGTATTAAGACCCATGTAAATGGAGACATTGTTTTTCTGTCAAAAGCTAAGATGCATAGGATTTGTCTTATATGACCAAACTCAGTTTTATACATTCAGAATCTGTGACACCTATGCTGATCCCAACTAGCGATACCTCAAAAAGGTGTAGAATAGTTGGATGTTTATGTCTCTTACAAATGATTGATGAACTGTGGTTGTAGTTCTTGTAAGTTGATGGTTTTTGCTCATTGTGGTCCTTCTTGCACAAAAATTATGCAATTTATTTTTCATTTATTTTTTAGTAAGAGGGGACTGGATGATGTAGGAGTCCATTATAACATTTTCAAAAGAAATGTTGCGCTTACGTTTTTTTGCCTAATGCTACATCCATAAAAAAGTAAATTTATAGCCAAACAATGTCTCACTCATGACTTCAGTGAACTGCACCTTATCACAAGATTGTAAACTCAAATGTTACTGTTTTGCCTTCTGGAGCATGTATTCCTAATACTAAATGTAAAATAAAGGAATGCAATATGGGGAATTGCATCTCGGAGATTTGAAATTGGTACCGCTTATTAAATGCAAATTGTCCAAATAGGGATGCCCAAAATATGCTTGTACCTAAGAAGACCTCAATAATCCTTAAGACGACAATGCCTGTGAACTGGCCTAAGAGGGCGTCAATGACCTGAAAATAAATAACAAATCCAAAGTTATTCCAATCTGGGGACCTCAACATGTGTTTGGCCCAGGCCCCCTAAAAGTCTTAAGATGTCCCTGACCAGGATTCCAGCAACTCAGATGTATCAATACATGCTAAATCGCTACTTCCAGGTGTGGGACTACTGATGCAATCGGTATTACTGCACCTTTTGTAATCGGTGCCCAAGACTGCATTGATCGCAGTGTTATTACCGCTTCAATTCATTTATATACCAAATGTAGCATTCCTATGTTAACCATAGGATAATACAGACCTCAGTGTCACAGGTGCTTCTGGTTTTGGTGTAGGCACTCCGTAATAATTAATTACTGGAGTTCGAGCATCAAGAGTCAGCAGACATGATAGGGGCAAACACTCAGGAACCCCCAGATGAGAAAAACCTTCATAATAAGGGTGACCAAACATCACCTTGTCACCTGGGACACCAATTTTCCATTCCTGGACTTTAATTTACATATCAGTGAATTCTGGAGTGTTGTAGTCTTAGTTAATTTTAATTGAGCTAATTGGACCAACACACCTGATAACAATGATACATAAAAGGAAAGCTCCATGAATGGAAAACTGTTGTCCCAGTGACATGGAACCATCTGGTCACTCTGTTGACAGTTCTGAAAAACTTTCCTGGATATTGTTCCTCCAGAAAGTCTTGACCTGCAAAAAAACATTGTACTTATGAAGTAAATGTACTCAAGCTGGTGACCACTGGAGTACAAGCGGGACCTCACGTGCTAGATCCAGGGACTCTGCTCCTCAGGGCCAGGTCTGACTGGCCATTCTGCCACTCTCCCATTATCCTAGTGCTATGCAGGCTTTGGGCAGCTTTCAGAGCTTAATAGACCATCATGACCAAAGCCTGAAAGCCTCACAGCCCAATCTTCTTGTGGCCTCCTGCAGTGTGGGCTGGTTTGAACATTTTTGTCAAGGCTGATTTAGGTTTCTAGTCCAGCCCTGCTCAGGCTTCCTACAGCGGTACCTCCAGACCTTCTCACCATTCCCTGCCTGGACATAAAGAACAAGATTAGATTCACTATGCATATACATAAGTCTATGACACATTACTGGAAAATAAATACTAACCCCGGCACAGTGGCACAGAGAAACTCTCACACATTAGAACAGGTAGACTGGCATTGAAGCTTTTACTAGGGCAGGCAGGCAAACAAGGCCACACAGACACTGGGACATGGAGATTGGAAAACCCAGACACTGCGACAGGGAGACATGAATACACTCACTGGAAGAGAGAGATTGATGCACACTCTGGGGCAGACAGTCACTGGCTAATAGATTCCAACCTGGAGACACTGAGATGTTCCCATTACATAAAACAGAAGACCATTGACCTCACTCAAATTGATTTGATGGAAAGTCACAAGTCCAGACCTTTCTTCTAATCCGTGGCCTTCGAGAACACCTACAACCTACAGACAGCAGTCCACATTCAGAGGCACCTAACAGTGCCATCAGACCAAGGAAATGTTGAACAATGTGTACAGAAACAAATGGCCCACCAGAGTACATTCAACTTAGTCCATGTGTACTAAGCAACTGTTGCTAAACAATCATTGGTAAAATCATTCTGTCTTGTTTATTAAAAAATAGTGGTGAGCTATTGGCTTTTCAAATGCTTGTTTTGACAGAGGCCAATGCTTTCTGCCGGTGCCGATCAGCAAAAAGGATTTTTTAAATTATTCATGCCAATGCTGTTCAGCATCATAAAAAAGTTCAATGTTGCATAAGTGTGCATGCATCATCATGCATGTGTGTTTATGTTTCATGACGCTACAGTGGCCCCAAAGTGATTATGTATCCATGCATATGCATCAATACACATGTGTGTGTCTATACATCATGATGCAACATTTTGTTTTCTTATAATTTACTATTCCAAAACAGAGGATGCCCATCTTGGAGTAGTAAATTAAAAAAAAATTGAAAGTACATTTACAGCAGCCCAATACCAAACTGCTGCTGTCGAAAACAGTGAAGAAAAAAAAATGGGATGGGATGATGTGGGGTGCAAAAGAGGAGAGGGGAGACAAGCATTCGCAATGGACAGAGGAACAATGTAACAAGGATTTTTTTGAAAAACCCAGTTGGATGGAGTGTTTCAGGGGAAGCAACAGATGAGCGGGGAGTTGGAGAGAAACATGGAGAGTGCGAGAGGGGTGCTGGCCTCAAGGGGTAACCAACTCACAGGGGTGAAGGTCAAGAGTAAGAAAAAACCGTGCACTCCAGGGAGTGATAAAAGAAAATAGTAGTTTCCTGATTGTAAGCAGTGGAAGGATACAAGCCATCCACTCAGAACAGGGTAAATCTGCTCCAGAGGTGGGACAAACAAAGACTAAGGAGGAAAGCCATCAAATAAAAAATAGGGAAATGAGATAGACAAGAAAGACATCTAATCAAGAGTAAGGGGTTGATCAAAATATACACTATAGTTATGTATTTTAAGGCTTTATCGCAGGGGCGGCTGGAAGATTCTAAAAGTGGTGGGGTGGAAAGTTCCAATCCAAAATGAACTACTATCTCGATCTAGGTTTCTATGCATAAAGTAATAAAAAACCCAAATTCATCTGTCAATAAACGTGTCTTTTTATTCCCTTTCAGACTACTCACAGACCATTACAATACTAGTGCAGCTGACCACAGTATCTCTCGAATCTCTGGGACATTAGTACAAAACATTGGGCATTGCGCTGTTTTATTGGTGCAAGCTAACCATCCAAGACTGCCCTGGCACACCGCGCCTACCCTTGAGTCAACTTCAAACTAATTTTAACTGGAAATTGAAAAACTCGAACAGCAAAGTGGATTAATGACATTTGTTTTGTATTTTCCCTACTGGAAATGCAATCGTGTGTTAGCTTCTGTGTTTGGAAACTGGTGTTCTAAATCAAATGGTGCTGGGCAAAGCACCAGATCATTGAATGCTGCCTTTTCTGAAAACCGGTACTAGTAAAACAAAATATTAAAAGTGTTTCAGAATATTGATGGCGACGTGCATTGCCAATGAATCCAGGAGCGGTCACGATTATATTGATTTTTACAGGGGAAAGTAAATCTCCTCTTACCAAGTGTCTCTGGAACTACAAAGCGCCTATATATTGGGGAGTTGGAGAAAGGAGGCCCAGGCCCAGCTACCATGCTGATGATGACCTTAGGCCAGGCGCGCAACGTCCATTGGGCTCAAAGGGCTTCAGCCCCCCCCCCCCCCCCCAACCCCCCGTCGTGTGTGGCAGCCCGGGCTGAGACAGCCTCCCGGGCACACACACAGCCGCACCCGAGTACTTCACGGGTCTTTAAAAGACCGTTTGCTTGTTAATGAGGCTTTGTTGTTTTTTCACCCCTTCTTAGAGCCCCTGCATCTCCACTCTGACTATTGTTGGAAGAATTAGCCCCCCCGACATTTTTTCTTTGCCCCCTCCCCCCCCATCCGAAATTTGGCTCTAGTTGCGCCTCTGCCTTAGGCTGCCCGGTAGCTGCAGGGAGGGGGCATGAGGGCTGAGAAGCTTCGCTGTTCAAGCAGTCATGAAAATCATTTCCATGTCAGTCAGCAGCATGAGTGAGAGGAGCAGCTTTACTACAGCATACCAACAAACCTGTTCTTTCACTCCTTAAGGCATCCACGCCTCCGGGGCAGTATGAGCTACAAGACTCCTCCCTCCAACACGAACCCTCAGCAACACCCACTTCTGCATGAGTGGAATAATCATGCAACCAGGAACTACCGGTGGCGGCTGCTCCGGTGCAGTACTAGTAGAGCGGGAAGGAGGGGGGGGGAAGTGTTGGATAAAAAAAAGAGAAAAGAAAATATCTCCTCTCCTCCTTTCTCTTCTGTCAACCGGAAGCACATGGGCTTCCAGACTCCCCTAGTCAATCACAACGCTGCTTTCACCAGTATGACAGCATCTTTGTGATTGGTCTGAATGGCCTGATTTGGCGCTCAGACAGGGAGTGGGAGCCTGTGCATGTTCTCCACCCAGGCTGTGCAATGCCGCCGGGTGAAGAGCAGGCTAAGTGCGCAAGACTGTTTTGCCGGCCCAAGGCGGGCAGCCAAACCGTCATGCGCACTTAAGTGCATCCACCCCTCCTCCCCCTGCTGGCTGTGACTACAGCCAAGTCCACCACGCCCCAAAACTGGCTTCAGCACGGAAAAATAAAATAATAACATTATGTTATTATCATTTCATTTTTCATTTTTTGCAGTGCTGAAAAGAAGTGAGGCGACGCTACTCCACTTTAGTGGAGGAGCCGCCGCTGGGAACTACATCTCCCAAAATGCACTGCACTGAGCTCCCAGCAACCGAGGAGCTGAGAGCCGCACCATACGGTACAGTAATCATGCAAGCAGGAACAACAGCTCCCAAGATATACTGAACAAAGCTCCCAGGCCCAGGCCTGAGCAGCAAGAGATTAGACCTAGTCTGGATGAAGGAGCAGCGAGCTCTAAACTGAGACTACAGATGCCCTCAAGATGGCGGGGGGGTGGAATGTGTGCCCACAGACTGTGGTGCTCTGCCCTTTGCGGTGCCACTCTGTGCCCCTTCCTTTATCTGACCAGCCCTGGGAACTTCCCTGTGAGCTCAGCAATCAGCGCCATATTTTGTTGTGTAACTAGCAGAGCGCAAAGTTTTGCTGGCCGCGGGGTGCACACAAAGTGTACCCCTTCTCTGTTCCCTGGCCATGCTGGTGGCAGCCGCTCTGATGGTAGAAGGGCATAGACCTGTCGTGTGCCCCTCCCTGGATAGAGCATGGAAAACCCACCCACTCTTCGTAACGTTTTGTAACATATTTTTTAATTGAAAATTAAACAATAACAGCCATCGCAGCTTTGCAGCATTTCATCTATATGTACCTAGAGGAGTCCAGTAACTGTACCATGTGTGCCTGTGCCTCACCCCTCCCTTGGCACCTCCAACCTTCCCAGAGAGCCATCGATCCATAGAGCTCAAGCCAGACCCCGATATGTAGAGCAGTCCTGCCCCCAGCCATTTACTTGCCATTGCTCTGCTGACTCCACCATAGGCCACAGCAATCAACAATCAGTGCCCGAGGGCAGACTTTTGTGAAGGTGGTTAAACAAGTCATGCCCACTGTTCATGACGTCACTTCACTAGTTTGGGCCTTGACGGTGAGTAAAACGTCACCTGGCATATGTACAGTAGCAACCACTCCATCTTCCCTGATCCCTCTTCTACATTACCCTGTCTCAACAGCATGGCCCGGTGACATCCCCAGAGCCTGAGCCTACTCCCCTAGCTAATCCTGATGCTGCTCTCATGCTGTTACCCAGCCTGAAAGCAGTGCAGGGATTGGTTGGAGCTAGCTGGCTCACTGCTCATTCTAGCACTAGGGGCCTCCACTTGCTATCCACCTGGCTGTATAACAGCTTGTGCTGGATACATTTAAACTGCGCATGTCAGGCTGGCCATCGCAAGACAGCCAGCCAAAGTGACATTTGCAGTTTACACTAGTGTAACCAGGCACCCATCCTCCCTGCTTCCAGTCTGCACTGCAGCAATGCCCTAACACTGGGCACCAGTGGCTGACTGAGCCAGCGGGTGGGGCGACGCTCGTCTGCCCAAATGGAGCCGCCGCCGCTGTCATATATGAATTCTAAAAGTTATGGTATGATCATTTGAATGAAGGTCTAGTAAAGTCAAATGCTATGCATGTCTAGCCAGGATGTATGGGTGTCGGGGTGCTGCAGGACCGCCAGAAAAAGCATTCAGTGGTCCAGTAGGTGAATGATCAATAAAGATGCATTTTCATCTTGCCTTATTTCCTAAGTGCTCAAAGGTAGAGGTCAAAGGTCAAGCTATGTATTCTGACAAATTGCTGCTTATTCCTTTAAAATGGAGACTTGTCTTTTCTTTCTCTGACTGCAAATTGAGAAGAGAAGCATTTGTAAACTGAACTATGCGTCAATTTTGCTGAGGTACAGGGAGTGTGAAATTATAGGCTGTAGGATATCAATTCTTTTTAACACAACACAATATATATATCTGTAAATGAACTGTATAAATATTTCATAATATATCAGCAATTATAAAAGCAAAATGAAGCACATTTTTTGTAACTCTGAAGTTTGATGGAAACAAAGATTTTAATAGGATCAAAACAAAGCAAGATGCTTTACTTGGTGATGTGCAAATTATAAATATTCACTGAAACACAAGTTCAACACATTATCTTTTGGGCACTATATAGTTTTATCAGTATAACTGCATGTCTGTGCAGATTTAGTGGCCATTTCAAGGGGGAGTGTGCTTTCTGTAAATGACAGTGTGTTACTACACCATGCTTTAGTAATTATATTTCCGATAGTGTGCTATAAATTGCACCACCGGCTACATACCACACCCTTACCACTCTCCTGATGTTGGGTATTGCCGTTTAATACACTTGGGGGCATATTTATTAAGAAATCACGCAGAGCAGAGAAGCATTTTCCTCTTTCTATGTGTCCTGCAGATTGCAGCACACATAGGAAGAGGAGGTAAAGAGGAGAAATAAAGATATTTCTCCTCGTTATGCCTCATCTGGGGAGGGGTAGCATTTTGACACATTCCCAGATGTACCAGTGTTGGTAAATCTGGGAATGCACCAAAATCCATGGGTGGATGCATGGAAACACCCACGCTCCACCCATGGAACGCCTCCCTAGGGCAGAGTAACGCAACATGGAGATTTGCGCTGCATTGCGTTACTCTGGATTTATCAAGCCATGCAGGTTTGATGAATCCGACTTAGGTTTTGCGTCTCCCTTGCGCCCCCTCGTGTGGCGCAAGGGCGACGCAAGACCTACATAAAGATGCCCCATGTTCCGTCTGTGATGCCTGGACTTTTCACAGTTGCCATCACTTCAGTGGTATAACAATGAGGGCAGCACCCCTGCTGTGAAAATTATTCCAGCACCACTACAGTCTGGTGGAAGAGGAAGGGCCTAAATTGCTCCGAAGCGACCACAAGGTGACGCTGAATTGCTTTATAACACTCTATAAGCAAATAAATAAATCATATTGTGTACTCAAGGAACGCCATGGCCTCTTGCACTTCACAAGATAATGAAATCACATCCTGCCCATCCCTGGGCCCTGGTGATTCTCCTGCCGCAAAGCGAGTGACTCTGTTAAAATTCACCTGATTCCCTTTTGGCAGTTAAAAAAAAAATCACCTGTGCCAGGTCACCTCTCTCGTGAGAATAGATGAATTTACACCTCCTATTGATAGTAAGCCAAGCAGGTTTGCTCCTAGGACTGCCCATTCACCAGCAGGGCTCTGTTGGCACAGAGATACCATTAAGGATGAAGTATTGTCCAAGGTGCCTTGAGTGATTCATTTCCTGAGCTATGCAGCTGTTTGTTCTCAGACTCTGAGGCAATGTTGTCCCGGGGCTGGTGCTTGATCGTGAGATAGGAATGTTCCAGAAGAGTGACGTGAAGCAACAGGAGCCATAACTCAAAGGGTACAAAGGGAGGGGCGTGTCTGCTAATGCACTGCATTACGTGTAACCAGACCATGTGCAAAAGAAGGGGGTTTTCAGTGGGGAATTACACCTTTTTAAAGTAGGAAACCAAAATGCTACACCGTAGCACTGGTTCTATTGTGCCAGAGGGTCGGACATCATCAGACTTTGACCCAGAGCAAGAGAGAGAAAGTCAGATAAGGAGATGTAATGAAGAAGTAAAATATAGGGAAAACAGTGAGTAAGGGAGAAAGCAGGGATGAAAAAGAACCTGTAAGAGGGAGAAACAGATGTTGGAGGTATAGGGTGGTAGAGGAAAGAGGCCTATTGTGAAATTCAGACTAGGGAGCCTTGGTATCCGACAACCCTGGCTTCCGACTGTGCTGGTGGAGCGTGCCTGAGAACAACTTAGGGCTCTTTCACCTATCTTTTTTTTCAAATAAAGCACCGTAATGGAGTATTCCTCAAATGTCTCAAACGGTTTCCTCGACAGAGAAACAGGGGGAGACTGGGAGCTGGATTGGAAGGTCCAGAGCCCGTGCTCGAAGGTATAAATCACAATATCACAAAAATAGGGCTTCTGTTCCTAGAGAGGAAGAGAAAGAATCTAGACAGGTAGTGTGTGACTAGAGCAAGGGCACGGGGGCAGTCAACAAGACAGTCTCATGTTGGCCTCACACATCCCCAAGGGGATGTCGTGCTTCATCATAGGGCGCTGCTCCTCGTCGGGCCGGCGCTGCAATGCCCTACGGGTCCCCCAAAGGGTCACTATAGAACAGATCTTTTGTTGAAAAATGCCGCATGATAAGTGCAAGAAAGGTAGTAAGTGGGGTGGTGTAGTATGAAAATGTGGATTAAAACTGATTGGGAAGGTCACAAACTATTCTTTAATAACTGGACCACCCTGTCAGGAGTAAAATCCTTTTACAGGTGAATGTTACCAATGCGGTTGTGAGGAACCCTGGTAGTCAGTGTACTACAGTTGGGTCAAGAAAAGTACCCTGTTGTTGTAAGTGAGAAGCCTCCCTCTGGTCTCACTCTGAGTTATAAGTCGACATGTTTCGCGCCTTTCTAGTGGTCATAAGGATCAGTGGCGCTTCGTCAGGACAGAGAAAGTTATCTACCCCACAAATATATGGTGCCCCTAAAGTGCTACCTACTGTAAATGTGGTTCAATGTTCAACCTAACCCCCATTCCGGGGACGCGGAGGACGAGGGTAGGTGCTGATAAAGGTTCTGCGTTCTTCAAATTCATAGCACAACTCAGCGCGGCACCTCCGCTTCACCCGAGGAGGCAATTAGTAAATTCATGCTAGGTTGGACATTGAACCACATATACAGTAGGGTGGTCCAGTTATTAAAGAATAGTTCGTGACCTTCTCTATCAGTTTGAATCCACATTTTCATACTCACTACACCACCTCACATACTACATGTCTTGCACTCAACATATGGCATTTGGACCTGTAGGGCATTGCAGCGCCGGACCGACAAGGAGCACCGCCCTATGATGAAGCATGACATCCCCTTGGGGATGTGTGAGGCCAACATGAGACAGTCTTGTTGACTGCCCCTGTGCCCTTGCTCTAGTCACACACAACCTGTCTAGATTCTTTCTCTTCCTCTCTAGGAACAGAAGCCCTATTTTTGTGATATTGTGATGTATTCCTCAAATGCACAGTTCTGAAAGTGCACTGCACACCTATATGTCTGCATTGCGCAGTGACGCAGCTACACATTGGTGGCATGCTATCACTGCACACTGGCCCTGAGCAGCAGTGTAGACATACATTAAGCAAACACACCACTTTGGGGCATGAAACTGACTATTTCATGTTGTCAACAATGGTGCAGCCTACTATTGCTATCATGAGTTTACTGATGATTTCAGATGTTTGCAGAGTGATTTCTAGTTGTTTTAGAAGAGTGACCACTACTTGATAGTGTTAGCAAAGTGTGCTTGTGTCAGAGGAAGTGAGCAGTTTATCTCATTTCACAAGGATAAGTGGTTGCCACATGCCCTTCCGGGGTGTGCTGTTGGGGTGGCGGTACTTGGTGCTTGGGTGTTTTGTTGAGCATTTGTCAACGCTGATGTCCTCTATCTACTAGGTTCTGCTGCGGACGGCTTTATCAACTAGCATACTGTGAAGTGAAAGTTGCTATTGTTATGGCATCTTGACATATTCCGAGGATTTATTACCTAACGTTTAATGTATGTAACACACTTTGACATCAACATAAAACAGACACTCGTGCATTAATAACACAATAAGAAAACACAATAGGCCAAGCAGATGAAATCGGCCATACTCCTCTACTTTCTCAGCTTCTGTGCAATTGTGAAGCAGTTGTCAGGTTCTTGATAGCATCTTAACAAGTACCTTATAAACAAATATAAACATACATAAACTAAACAAGCATTGGAAAAACCAATAGATCTTGCATTTGTGACCTGTTGGCTTTACAATGGTTTTTAGCTACACTACACAGCATCCTCAATGGTGTGCAGCATAGCTAAACGAAAACAAAAAAAATAACTTTTACACCCCCGTCATTTTATAGATGCATGCGCCATGCATGAGCGGGCCTACAAAATGTTGAGGCTGCCTTTTTTTAGCTCAGTAACTGAAAACAAACCGCTCAAAAGTATTTTTTATCTATTTTGTTTTTAAGTGGACGGGGGGAGCAGAAGAAACAGGAAGGTTGGAAGCAACACGGGAGAGGACGCTGGCACTCATAAGCCACACTGCAAAGGGTGGGGGACATGGAAGCAACACAGGGAGGGCGGGGCACATGAAAACAACAAGGGGAGGGCAGGGAGAAGGAGAATCAACAGGGCGAGCCAGATATAACATGGAAGAGCATGCGGGTGGGTGCAACAGCGAGGGGACTGTGGCTGTCCGCGGCCCCCGCAGGGGGCCACCTCAGCAGGGCGGCCCTTTAGTGCCATTTCGGCACCGCCCAGCCGCTCTAGTCTCTGGAGGGGTCTTGGAGCCCTCTAGCTTGGTCACCTCAGTGACGTCCTTCCGGTGCGCCGAGGTGGGGGGGAGGGCATATATGCCTCCCCAGCCCCTCCTGGCGTCCTCTGTTGCACCAGCCACGCCGTCTTGCTGGTCCGAATCCTTGGGTCGTGTGGTCGGCGTTGTGATCTCTCTGTTGCCTCGCTGGACACGCTGTGTCTGCAGCACGTCTCGGGTGTCAGCCCGGGACCAGGTGGTGGCCGTCGTGCGGGTGAGTTCAGGGAGGACCTTTTTGGGGCCTTTTCGTTGCCGCTGTGCCCTGGGCCAGGGGCCAATCAGGCCTGCCAGTCATGCACTGGGCTGGTCCGGCGGCGCGGGAGTGTGCATCGAGCCGCACGTGCAGGCCTTTTAGCGCCGCTCACCCGTAGGGGTGCCTTCGGTGCGTGTGTCCCCCGCTCCCCCCCCCTGTTTGTGGGGGCCATTGTTCGCGGGATACGCTGGCTTGTGGGAGTTAGTGCCCGGACGTTGTCTCTCAACTCCTACAGTCCCCGGGGCCTGAGGTTGAGTCATGTTGCTTGGGGGGCCGTGGCACTCGCTGGGAAGATAGATAGGGGAAGGCTGCCTGCCTTTTCCACCCCCAACCTCCACTCTGGTACGGGCCTGCCTGGGCCGTCGGTGCGTTGGGGCTCGGCCTGCCCGGTGCCTGTGGCGTATCAAATTATGCCTTCAGGGTTGGCCTTGGGCATAAAGGGGGCTATTGTAGGAGGGTACTGCCTCCAGCTTTCGATGCAGCCGGAGTGCGCCGAGGCTGGAAACCGCCGGGTCCTCAGGCGGCGCGGTCGCGTAGGTTCTCGCGCCGGCCAGTTATCTGCGATTCGACCGGAGCAGTGCCTTACGGTATGTCATGCTTTCCCCGACACTGAGGATAGTTCACCACGGGAACCCTCGCCACCCGCCCCAACGGCGCCAGCGCAGGTGCCCACCTAACGCAGATCTTGTGGATCCGCCGGCCGCGGTGTGACAGGGGTCACTTGTTTAGAGGGGATGGGCTCGCAGACCAATTGTGCCCCGGGCTGCTCTGCCAGTACTCGAGCCTGCCTGGGGGATCGATGTTAGCATCAGCGAGGCCGTGGCTTAACTGCCAGTGCCGGACACGCCGTATAATTGCGCCGGCCCTGTTGCATCATGATCCTCGGGTGAGGCTGGTACGCTCCTTCCGTTGCGGGCAGTGATTGCGTTTCCCATTATATTAGGGAGCGCTGGTCTGGCGGCGGTCATACGGTCATGTCGTTTGTGGTGCTCAAGGGGCGATCCCCTCTGTTAAAGTACTGGGCATCGTCAGGGTCTAGCTTCCGTCTGCACAGTCTGCTGCCAACTTTGCTTGCTGTTTGGATGTGTTCATTGCTTGTAATATTGCAGTCCTTAATACAGCTTGAATAATATAGTAACCCGAGCAATGTTCATTAGGCACAAGTAACTCCCATTTTACAAATGGTTGAGATCCCATTAAACACGGGCGTGCTACCTCTGTACCGTAATTTGAAGATGTGATTCACCACCCTGTTCGATAGGCGTGATATTTGGTTACACTCTGGCATTTATCACGGTGGCCTTACTTGCAAATGTCATTCTGTAACGAAGCTGGCGCTCATGTAAAGCGCTATGATACCCGATGTCTCGGGTCTAGTTCGCACTATATAAAGTTGCGGGGTTGAGGTCAGTGCCCCCCCCCACATCCACTAGCCGCGTTTGGGCAACTTGACAGTTATCGGATCCCTGGGAGCCAGGCCAAGCGGGAGCTGGCAGCAGGAAGCATGTGTGGATGGGGCGGAGGATCGGGTGGTAGGGGGTTTTGACCACGGCGAACGTCCTCGGCTGGCGCACGGTGTGTCGCGGCCCTGGTTCTTTCATGCCTCAGTTTGAGGAGGCTGACCACGTGGCGCTCCCCCACGCATCGAGTGGGTTGCGATCCGTTGCTAGTTGGAAGGATTGTTGCCGGGCGGGGGCTCACGGGATGTGATGAATGTGGGGGTTTATTGGGGGCCATGATGCGAGCGCACGGGGTCTCACGCTCGGCGCCGTTCGTTGCCGGTTCTGAGACGCTAAATGTTTCACCATCAATGTGAGCCTTTGTTGTGTCCATGGCCAAAAGGGGCTCGGTGGTGCTCAAACGTGAGCAGACTCCCACGGCCTCGTGAGTCAATTTGTTTCTAGCTCTTGGAGGGGCGGCGGGCTGGGAATAAGCACGGCCTCCGCCATCTAGGGCGATTAATGTGGTTTGTTGTATACTGTGCATTGGCAGCTTGCCTGGCACCGTGGGTTGTCAACCCAACGCATCGTGGTAGCTTTTGATCTGCGGTGGCGCTTGGTGCGAGGAATACCGCATTGGACCGTGGTCAAGGTGCTTCGTTGTTGTATGCTTTGTATGCTGCGCAGATGTTTGTTTGAGGGGCAACGGGATGACTACCGCCGTGCACGCAGCAGACATGGGGATCTGTTACCGGGCCACATCCTGGTTGGATGGGTACCAGAGGGTGGGATCGTCGAGCCTGGAGAGCCTGTCCAGGCGGAGCTCCCTGACGGCACCTAGGGCTGGAGGAGCGGGGGCGCAGCGATGGTCGGTGGTGCAGCGGGGGGAAGAGTCCCTGTAGTGGCATAGTGGTTGCGGTCTTTGACCCCTATGCCGAGGGTTGTTCTCAATCTGATAGCGGGTGATTGTCTTAGAGCTTATTGCTGGGGATCCAGTCCAGGACAGGGTAACCCTCCCCAGAGGCAGGCGGAGCAGTTGCTTCCTCTGGAGTCGGGTGCAGTTGCCACAGGTTGTGCGGCTGGGGTAGGGTCACGGCTGTGCTTTGGGCTCCATGTAGAGGTAATCCGTCTCCACAGGTAGGGGTCGTTATAAGGTGGCACGCTCCTTTATTACACCTGCTCATCATGAGTCTCCGCACTGCGCGTTACCCCTCTATTCCAGGAAGTGCGTTATCGTCCCATCTGGCCTAGTGCACAGACTCTGCTCAGGGTCCGGTAAATAGAATTAAAACGCTCTCCAATAGTGATGTTCAGAGCCATTTTGAGATCATTGTAATGCCAGGTTAGCATATTTTCTGTGCTATTCATGATTAAATGCTAAATTATTTATGCTATGCTTAGTGCATGCGTTTCGGATGCCAGGTTTGCATATTTATTTTACTATGCTGAACTGCTGCCTGCATGCATTGGCAACGCCATGATAGCATACGTTTGAGTGTTATCCTTGGATTCGGGTTGCGGTTGCATGCGTCGCGAGGACCCGGACAGCTGGCTGCATTGCCACGGCGCTTGTTGGCAAAATGTGTTACTTACGGGTTTTAAAGAACATTTTGTTGTGTTACAGGTACGCGGTACTGTGACGCCGGGCGGTGTACATGGCAACATTAAGATGTAGGTAAAACACAGGGTGTTAAATAGCACCGCCACGGACGTGGTTGATAAGGGTGCTGGGGGCCGGAAACATGAGGGCCCGCTGGCCAGCGTGAGTCGGCGGGGTCGCGCACGCAATGTTGGGAGCCAGAATGTTATTTCACTAGGGATTATGGCCTGTTGCGTCATTTCCGAGCAGCTCTGGTAAGATCTAGAAGCAGGCAATGCCTCATGTTTTAGGCGAGCATTCTCCTTAGAACGGTTGGGGAGCGCATTCCTTCCCGCTCAGCCGCGTTGTATTGTGGAAATCACATTTGTCTGTTGGGGGCATCGCGGCTCGGGTTTCTCAAAGCTGCGCCTTGTACTCTTTCACCGGTGGTGTGCATATTGTTAGCCTTCAATGGATGTGTTTGTTCGCAATAATTTCGCTCAACCAGCAAGTGATTGCCGTTATGGGAATCAAACGCGGCGCTTGGCGGCAACTCAAGCAAAGACTTATGGCTTCAGGGTATATTGTTCAGAGTGACGCTGCCATAATCACACAGGTTTTCCCCCGGTTGGTGCCGTGTCGCGACGAGCACGGCCGTGGCTCTGATTCGTAATCAGTTCATTGAATGGCAAATGCTAAACATGAATCATGTTTGACGGCGGCTGAGATTCGTGGATTCACGGCCGCCGCCACGTTGTGGGGTGGTCGGCCTGCTTGCATGGCTGTGCCTCTACCTTGAGGGGGTACATTGGTTGGAGTTCTGGTTGGGATCTCGATCCACGCGTAATCTACCTCGATCTACGCGAGGGGGGGGCTTGTGCACACCACCGTGCAAGGAAAACGGCTCTGTCATGGCATCTTTAAAAAATTGACTAATCATTACGCAGCACCAAGGGTGGGTTCCCGGGTGCAGTCAGATTGGTAACCCTTACAGGGGGCAATAAGGGTAGTGGGACTGGGCGAGTACACCTTGGTCCGTGATGCAGGCCCGAATAATTGTGTGGCGGTACTAAGTACCTTTAAGCGGTCAGCTGGCACATTAGGATAGTTGTGCTGAATATGTAATGTAACTGGCGCTCATGTATAGCGTTTCAATACCTTGGCATTTACATACACGTTACATCCTTATACAACTAAACAAGCAGTGTCTAAGCCAATGGTAGTGACGTATTGCAGGTATAGTGTGGTTGTGCAGTATATAGCTGGAGGCAATGACAGAAGCCGCAAAATGCCTGCTGGCGGCACACTAAGCTTATACAAAATGCCAGCGTATGGGTCACCCTCACACATATGCATTGACCAGGCATCCAGGAGATGCCGACACAGCATCCGTCAGTGCAGATGACGGATGGGTTTGCAGGCGATAAGGACAGGGTGATCCACCCTTGCCTTGGGCGAAGTGGCACACCGAGCGGCCTTGTAGGGCATGAGTTAGTGTAAATTCACGCCATGTCCACGTGTTTATTGGCTGGCGCAGCACTTGGTCATCAGTCTGTACCCTTGTACTGGGGATCATCCAGGTAAGGGGGTACATTAGGGCTTAGTCACCCCAGAATTATATGCACAAAGGCGCTGCGAAAGGCGGAGACTGCATTGGGCAATTGGCTACAAGGGCCTTTATGAGGAACATCTGCTGGCACCATATAGAAACAGGTACCATGTACACTGGGTGGGCATTCCTCTGCAACCAAGGGCAGGTTTCAGGTCGCTTCAGTTAAGTCCTATCCACCCGCGCTTTAGCCAGGGCAGCAGGCGGGTGGTGGTAGTTGTCATCTAACAAGTGTGCTGCGGCGTAAAACAGTTTGGTAAACACTGCGTTAGAGCCGAATGGCGACAGGGTACTATAGACCATTTGGCAGTCCCAATATTAAGGAAAGTGCAGGTATTTGCACAGTGTTTCCCTCTGGTTCCCACAGACTTGTCTGCCCCATGGGTTATCCTTATGGGCCAGCACCTGAGACTGGAAGGGGCGTCTTCTGCTAACGGTGGCCAAATAAGTTGATAGTCAACGCTGGGGTAGATGTACCATGCAGGGCATGATTACTCCTTGGGTTGTCCCAAATATTTGTATATTAACGGAGCAGGTAATTTTCCACCGCAGGGGCAGCTTAGGGGGCGGTGTGAACCCCCACCATCTATCTGGGAGTTGCTAGGATGGGGGTAAAGTAGGACTTAGCAATCGTTAGTGTCAGGCACCACATTGCAGTCAGTGCGCACTGTACTAAATCAGACAGATTCTCTAAGCTGGTATGCCTAGGGGGTTCCACCACTGAGGGAGCTGAGCGGGCGAAACTCCCATAAGGTATAGGGGATGCATGGCAAGGGCGGGATGGCACCCTTGCTTATTGTCACATACTTCTAGTTGTGGACATTCCGGTGCGTCAGGATTTCAAAAGCTAAGGGGCCCTTCAAATGTTAAGGACAACCCTTCCCGCCCTAATAGCCAAGGTGGGTAGGCGGGCTGATTGGAACAGAGATTGACCAAAGGGGGGGTCACCCCCATTTTCTTAGGATACACCTAGGGGGCAACGACATCATTGCCAGGAGGAGGTCACTCTTACAAGCCGTGAAAGCTGACTTAGGGGAGATCTGTAAATACAGGGATCAATGTGAGTTCAAGTGGTCTGAGATTATTCCCCGCAGAGTGGGGCTCGGGATGGGGACACAGGTGTTCAGGAACATACAGTGTTAGAAGGACGGCAACCAGGTGATATCAACACATACATGGGGCAATGTGAGCTATGGTTGTCTGAAAGCATCCCGCGCAGATAGGCACGGGGCTAAGCCATGTATGGCCGAGGAACATGCCTGCAGGGGTGGACAGTCAATGTACAAGTTCTCAGGCCTAATGGGCCTCATGAACAGATTGGACCAGAGATTGGCCCAAGGGGGAGTACTCCCCAACGTCTTAGTGACACATCTAGGGGGCAACAACCTCACTGCCATGGGGAGGAGGCCACTTTGACAAGCCAGGAACGCTGATTTAGGGGAAATCAGTAAGTCCATGGGTCAATGTGAGATCTGGTGGTCTGATATTATCCCCCGTTGAGTGTGCCACGGGGCTAATTCAGAGGAGGCCGTTGAACATTCCCGAAAGAGAGGAATAGTTCTATGCGTAAGTTCGCAGACCAGGGGGTATGGGCTTCATCAGACACGAGCTGATTGAGGCTAAGGTCAAGGGCTACTTTGAAACATGGTGTTTATGGTCACCATTGGGTATGGATTTGTTCCCTTGACCTTGCAAGGGGCCCTGGAAATGAGAGGTGGCAAGTGAGAAGACAGCTGCCTTGAGGGCACTGGCCATCCAGGCGTACGCCTAAGGTTAAGTTGACAAACATGGGGTGCATTTGTCACAGCATGGACACGTTTCACTGGACATACAGGAGGCCCTAGAAAGCAGGTTACAGGTGAGAAATTAGCTGTTTTGGTGGGGGGCCCTGGCTGCGACGGTGGCCGCCTCCAGGGCTGTGGCGGAGTTACAGGGCGATCTGGAAGCAGACCGGTACAGTAAGGGTACCTCTGCGGCAGACCGGTACAGTAAGGGTACCTCTGCGCGGCACAGTAGGGGTGCCAGAGCCAAAGACCAGGAGCCTCAGGGCAGGTTCCGGGAAAACCGCGACGGCGCCCCGTTAGTCCTTCGGGCGGTTGGGGGCCTGACCAACGGGGGGTTTGCCCTGCTACGCTCTGCCCTGAAAAGGGCGTGAGTAGAACAGACCAACGTGTCACGTGATCCGGAAGAGGATCATCAAAGGTAGCACTGACTGGGTGCCCCACAGTGCTGGCTCACCAGGCGGGCGGGGGCAGCATAGGTTGTTACAGCTGCCCGCCCTTGGATCGCCCGTAAGATAACCCACATATTGCATACTCCTGTATGGAATAAACCTGCAGCAATATTTTCCCACTACAAAGTTGTCTCGTGTATTTATTCATTCTTGCATGCTCAGACTGGGGGTGGGAGAAGTTGCCGGTAATGGCACTATGTGGCTGTCCGCGGCCCCCGCAGGGGGCCACCTCAGCAGGGCGGCCCTTTAGTGCCATTTCGGCACCGCCCAGCCGCTCTAGTCTCTGGAGGGGTCTTGGAGCCCTCTAGCTTGGTCACCTCAGTGACGTCCTTCCGGTGCGCCGAGGTGGGGGAGGGCATATATGCCTCCCCAGCCCCTCCTGGCGTCCTCTGTTGCACCAGCCACGCCGTCTCCCACCCCACCTCTTACCCGGCGGACAGGCTGGTGGACAAGCTACTCAGAATGTTTTAATGTTTTCTTTTGTGTTGCAGGCGGAGTTACAGGGCGATCTGGAAGCAGACCGGTACAGTAAGGGTACCTCTGCGGCAGACCGGTACAGTAAGGGTACCTCTGCGCGGCACAGTAGGGGTGCCAGAGCCAAAGACCAGGAGCCTCAGG
The DNA here is from genome assembly GCA_963921515.1 of Calotriton arnoldi. NCBI lineage: Eukaryota > Metazoa > Chordata > Amphibia > Caudata > Salamandridae > Calotriton > Calotriton arnoldi. The sequence continues at coordinate 461,286 of CAWUFW010001214.1, read as the reverse complement.
GCAGGTTCCGGGAAAACCGCGACGGCGCCCCGTTAGTCCTTCGGGCGGTTGGGGGCCTGACCAACCGGGGGTTTGCCCTGCTACGCTCCGCCCTGAAAAGGGCGTGAGTAGAACAGACCAACGTGTCACGTGATCCGGAAGAGGATCATCAAAGGTAGCACTGACTGGGTGCCCCACAGTGCTGGCTCACCAGGCGGGCGGGGGCAGCATAGGTTGTTACAGCTGCCCGCCCTTGGATCGCCCGTAAGATAACCCACATATTGCATACTCCTGTATGGAATAAACCTGCAGCAATATTTTCCCACTACAAAGTTGTCTCGTGTATTTATTCATTCTTGCATGCTCAGACTGGGGGTGGGAGAAGTTGCCGGTAATGGCACTAAGGGATAAGCACACAGAAACAGGAAGTGCCAACGGGCGAGTGAAATACATGAGGGAGAAAGGCTGGATAACCCATGCACTCTCTGTGAGAGCTTACACAAAAAGAAAAGAGTAGTTCCCTAACATCGAGCACAGACACCAGGCAAGCATATATATGGTGAAGAGGCAATGCTACATGGGAGGGACAAACACTAGGTTTAGAAGCTGGGACACGAATAAAAAGCAGACAAATGAGAATTAAAAGGAAAGCCAAATAATGGTAAGTGACAGGGGGCTCCATGCCCCTCTATGTCTTGGGAAGCCACGATATGCCTCGCAACAGACAGCGCATGCCCTATCTAGTAGGCTCGATCAAAAATTGTATTTACAAACAATGAATATTTCATATGTAATTAATTATCAAAACCACATTACTTGTGTCTGGATCGAGTAGAAACCACCTGCAAATGGCAACTGGGATTCCAACACCGCTGTGTTTCAAAACCTATACTATGCAAGACAATATGAGGTTTATTTTCTTTAGACAATTTAAGGTGGATGGAAGCACTTATTTCATTGCAGTGTGTGTATGCAGTTTCTAATCAGGAGGCCCTTGATGATTCTATGAATGGAGAATACATCTGACCATAAAGCAGATGAGGAATATTTTACTTAGTCAATTGTATTGTTAATGGAACTATGGACTTCAGATCTTATCCTTATAGCATAGCAACAATGAACGAAATGGGCCTGCATTTCAGGGCAATTGCATTATGTGATGGTAGACTTGCACAGTGGCATACTTCAATACATGGCAGTGGACCACTATTGCATATGTTATGTTATGTTATGTGTATTTATAAAGCGCACTATCACCCACAAGGGTATTCTGCCACTCAGCAGGGGTGTGTAACTAGCTTATCATAGGGCGTGGATTAGTTGAAAAGCCAGGTCTTCAGCTTCAATTCAAGATGCGAGGAGGATGCTCTGATGTATAGTTAGAGGTTGTTCCATGCTTTAGGAGTGATGTGCAAGAGGTCCTGTCATCTGGATCTGTTTCTGTGTATGCATGGAAAGTGTGCGAATAGGACTCTGGTGGAGTAGAGGTGTCTGGGCGGTTGGTGGAAGGAGATGGGGCTGTTCAGGTTGGCAGGGTCTGAGCTGTTTAATGCCGTGAATGTGTGGGTGTGGAGTTTGAAATGAGCATGCTTGTGTATCAGGAGCTAGTGGAACTCTCTAAGGTGTGGAATGATGTGAGTTCTGCGTAGGAAGTTGAGGACGAGTCAGACCGCCGAGTTCTGGATGATTTGTAGTCATCTGGTGAGCAGCTTGGAGATTCTAGCATAGATGGTGTTTCTGTAGTCCCACTTGCTGGTGATTAGGGTGTGACAGTTTTCCTGGTGTTGCTTGGTAGCCATTTGAAGATCCTATACCTGAATGCAATTGTGATATACAATCACAGTACGGTGTTATACCAAAATGCATAATGACATACTGCAGTAGAATTGTGTAAGACACATTGGGGCATATTTTTTAAATAGTGGCGCAGTGCAGGGGGCAGGAATGCTCCATATTTAAGGCATACAACGGATTCCTGACTTTACCCCCTGCGTTGGTGCACAATGATCTGCCTAGCGCCAACACATGCACATTTGCACCATGGTGCAAGGGTGTCTGTGTTGCATGCAGGATTGCTTTTGGGCAGGAAGGGACAGTTTCCTGCATTGAAACAGTCCTGAGAGGCATATTCAATCAATCAGGGGAATTATAAGCGCGCTACTCACCTTGAGGGTCTCAAGGCGCTGAGAGGGGGAGGGGGGTCCGCAGGTCTGTTTAGCCGAAGAGCCTGGTCTTGAGGGTCTTCCTGAAGGTGTTCCCCTTTCTGTGTGTGCTGCAGAATGCAGCAAACACAGAAAGAGGAAGTAAGCAGGAGAAATAAAGATATTCCAAGGTTTACAACATCTTGTAAATCTGGGAATGTGTCAAAAACCATGGGAGTTGCAGGGATCACCCACGCAACGCACATGGAACGCCTTCTCAGGGCAGAGTAATGCAACGTAGTGATTTACCCTGCGTTGCCTTACTCCAGATTTTTAGAGCCACTCAGGGCCAAGCAAAGTGGCTTTGCGTTGCTTCAATAATCTGACTTATGGTTTGCGTCGCTCTTGCACCATGTTGCGTGATGCAAGAGTGATGCAAACCGGGACATAAATATGGCCCATTATGCATAGTGAAACATCTCCAATTCCAAATGGCATACTCACAGTGCAAGGCAGCATGCATTGGCTAATCTTATACTTTCGCTGTAGTGTAACCTCACTTCCTTACATTACACATTTGCATATATGTGAATAGCTGCACTTCAGCATGCCTTCTTCACACATAATTATATTTGAAAATCAGTATGGCGGCAGAGGAGAGCAATATGTCAATTTTTCCAGGAACGTACTTCCACAATACTGTATTATGCCTAGATAACAGTGTGGCATAAGCAAGCCGCACAGCAATAAGCCTGTACTGCATGATAGCATATCTGCAGCACATACGGAAATATCGGCATAAGTACATGGCATAGCTGCACTGCATAAATGTATACATGCAGAACATTGGGGCATACCTGCGCAGCACTGTGCTTTTCCTGCAATTTCTTTTTTTTTGTTTTTTAATCATCGTAATGAACATATGGTGAGAATGAAAGGAACCGTAATAATGTTACCTGAAGCATCACAGTGTGAGAATAAAAGGCCATGTAAGCACAGCAGTATATTTCCACAATAGTAACACACATTTGCATTACTCAGCAGTGCATGTGCACAACATTGTGGTGTACGTGCATAGCACAGTACTATACCTGTGCAGTACCATTGCATACCTGCACTGCATAGCACTATACTCAAATAGTATCGTGGCATTTATGCACTGAAAAACAGTTTATTTGTACAATATTTTTATATTCCTGATTGGACTTCAGTATACCTGTACAGCTCAGTTGTATACCTGCATTGTTAAGCAGTATACTTGCACATCGTTGAGGCATGCCTGCATTGTAGAGCAGACTACGTGCACAGGACTGTGACAGAATTGGATTGTATAGCACTGAATTTACACAGTACTGTGGCATACCTACCTTGGATAGGAATATGCATGTGAAACATTAAGACATATCTTCAATGCATAAAAATATACCTGTATTCACCCTCAAGTGCACCTGCAATGCACCTGCACAGTGGCATATCAGTATCGCACCTTAACATGCCTGCACAGCACTGCATAATGCTTGAATATAAACATGGCATATCTGTATTGCATAGCAGTATATTTTCACAGCAGTAGACCTGCATTGCACACGAACACACGTGCATAATAGAGCGGCATAGCTGTCCAGCTCTGTGGTTTACTAGAATAGCACATACAGACATAATAATAATAATAATAATAATACAGACACTTGTAAAGCGCGACAGCTACCTCAAACAGAGGTGTCCCGGCGCTAAGCGGAAAGTAATACAGCATTTGACCGCTCAGGGCCAAGTCATGGGCCCTCAATCTTCCTTAAAAAGCCAGGTTTTCACCATTTTCCTGAAAAGGGGCTCAGTATCGATAGTGCGGAGATTGTTCGGCAGGGAGTGCCACAGTTTTGCAGCCCCGAGCGTAAAAGATCTGCCACCCATACGTGCCTTTTTAAAATGGGGGATACACAGTAGATTTTGGGAATTGGACCTCAAGGTTCTGGATTGTTGGTAACCACGTAGTCTGTGTTTCAAGTAGATGGGGCAGTTACCATGCATAGCACGGAACGCCAGAGTCAAGGCCTTGAATTTGATTCTTTTCCTCACTGGAAGCCAGTGTAATGCTTTTAAATGCGGAGAGACATGCTCGCGAAACGGGACTCGCCTAATTAGTCTCGCAGCCGCATTTCGCACTATCTGCAGGCGTTTAATCAGATACTCTGGCTGACCCAGATAGAGGCCATTTGCATAGTCTAGCCTGGAAGTTACTACAGCATGTACTATGTTTTTCCGACACTCCTCTGGAAGCAGATACAAAAATTTCTTCAAATTCCTCAGTTGACAGAAACAGGTGGCCGTCACCTGACGTATCTGAGCCGAGAAGGAAAGGTCAGACTCCCACTTAACACCTAGATTTTTTATACAATCTGCCGGTGAGGGAGGGGGACCCATTTCGGTAGGCCACCAGAGATCCGAAGCTGGGGGTGGCTCTTTCCCGAAAAACAACACCTCTGTCTTTCCTGCATTAAGCCTGAGTTTGTTGTTGTTCATCCACCACGCTATGTCTCTCAGGCAACCCTTGAAGCTCTCAAAGGCAGCCACGGTCTGCTCTTTGAAAGTGAAAACCAATTGTGTATCGTCTGCGTAGGAGATCGCTCTTATCCCCCAATTGGCTATCAGGGTAAACAGAGGAGCCAGGTACACATTGAACAGAAGAGGGCTGAGTGCTGACCCCTGAGGGACTCCACACCAGAGCTGTTTTGGCTTGGATAAAAAAGGTTGAAGCGCAACCCTCTGAGTGCGATTCTCCAAATAGGATTTCAACCAAGCCAGGGCCGAGCCTCCAATACCACTATCCAACAGTCTCTCTAACAGCAAGGTATGGTCAACGGTGTCGAAAGCGGCCGACAGATCCAGGAGCACCAGCATCGCAGAGGCCCCTGAATCTGCAGCCAGTCTAACTAGTTCCGCCACCTCCAGGAGGGCCGTCTCAGTGCTAAATCCCGACCTGAAGCCAGATTGGGTATCATGCAGGATGCCCTCCTTTTCGATAAAACTAGACAGTTGCCTCTGCACCAATTTTTCCAACATCTTAGCCGGAGCTGGCAGCAAAGAGATGGGTCTATAATTGGTCAGATCCCCAGGGTCCCCATTCGGTTTTTTCTTAACGGTAGGAGAGTAGCGTATTTCCAGACATCTGGAAAAGTACCCGTTGACAGGGAGGCGTTCCAGATATGCAACAGAGCGTGTGACAGAGAGTGGGCCATCTCTTTCCATAGTGTTGGGGGGCAAGGGTCATCAGGTGCCCCCGACTTACACCTCACAATTTCTGACATGGCATCCTGTTGGGAAATGCTGGAAAACGACATCAAAGACGGTTCAGGGACTCTAACTACCCTCTTGTCACATTTCTCTGTTTCTGACGCCCTGAGAAAGATTTATACACTTCCTGAATTTTATCGTAAAAAAAGATGGAAATACTTTCGCATAAGGCGAGTGAGGGTTGCACAGTGGACTCCACAGCTCTAGGTTTCAAGAAGGATTTGACCACTTTAAACACCTCCTTAGTCGAGTTATCAGCTTTATAAATACAATCCGCCAAATACTCTCTTCTAGCTACTCTAATCATGCTGTGGAATTCTTTCAAAGCGTTTCTATAGATGTTCTTGGCATACTCGCTGTAACCAAACCTCCACTGCCGCTCCAGTCGTTTACAGCAACTCCTGGTCAATACAATACAATACAAGTATTACATCGAAACAAGCCTAGTCAATTCTGCACTATATGGGGGTACTCATGCCCCGCCCAGTTGTATAAGTGCACTGTTAATCAGGCATTCTAAGCAGACATGTTATCAAATTGTCTTTGACTAGACACGTTCGGTGGTCAGGCATCTCCTGGACACTGACAGGTGCCCTATTTGGGAATAGTGTGTGCAACTTCCGACACTTAACATTTAGGGGTCGATTCCGATCTCGGCCGGAAGCGCACCTAACACTATTCGTCCGGAAAAAAACCAAGCCGAACGCGTGTTTCCCGACCGATTCGAACATTTGTACGAACGAGCAAGTACGATGCGCATAACTGCCCAGATCCCGACCCAGCTGTACGTACCCATTCCAGCTCCTGTTCCCCGCCCGAGCCGGATCCGTAAACGCAGAATCGAGTCGCACGGAAGCAAAAATACAGCACCTTCCGGCCGGACTAGTATGATGCGCCTTCCGTACGTGCCGAACCCGTCGCTACGTCCGGCACGTCAGAGCATCCGGGAGAGCCGCACATAAGCTCCGATTCGCGCCACAAGACGATCCACGGCTACGAGACGAACAAGCCAGCGACGAGTACGAGTCGAAGCAACGAGAAACCCAAACGAGACGAACCAACCATGAATCCCATCGCGCAGGTCCTACCAATACTCTACATCTATTACCGGAACAGGTACGGACGCGTACGGCGCAGACGGTAAGTCAAACACCCACTACACAAACAAACGACACGTACCCGACATATGTCACACACACATAAGGATGCAGAAATGACGTACACTAGCAACAGCAGAACCATAGGGGCGGGATGGCTATCACCAATGCCATACACACCCATAGGGGCCTGGATGCCTACCACTAACACCACCCCTACTCAGGGGGGGCTGGATGCCTACCACTACCACCACCCTTACTCATGGGTGCTGGATGCCTACCACTACCACCACCCCTACTCAGGGGGGGCTGGTTGCCTGTCACTACCACCACCCCTACTCAGGGGGGGCTGGATGCCTGTCACTACTACCATCCCCACACATAGGGGGATGGATGCCTACCACCAACACAACCCCTACTCATGGGGGGCTGGATGCCTACCACTACCACCACCCCTACTCAGGGGGGGCTGGATGCCTACCACTACCACCACCCCTACTCAGGGGGGGCTGGATGCCTACCACTACCACCATCCCTACTCAGGGGGGGCTGGATACCTACCACTACCACCACCCCTACTCATGGGGTGCTGGATGCCTGTCACTACTACCATCCCCACACATAGGGGAATTGATGCCTACCACTACCAACACCCCTACTCAGGGGGGGCTGGATGAGTACCACTACCACCACCCCTACTCATGGGGTGCTGGATGCCTGTCACCACTACCATCCCCACACATAGGGGAATTGATGCCTACCACTACCACCACCCCTACTCCGGGGGGGCTGGATGCCTACCACTACCACCACCCCTACTCAGGGGGGGCTGGATGCCTACCACTACCACCACCACTACTCATGGGGTGCTGGATGCCTGTCACTACAACCATCCCCACTCATAGGGGGATGGATGCCTACCACCAACACCACCCCTACTCGGGGGGGCTGGATGCCTACCACTACCACCACCCCTACTAAGGGGGGGTGGATGCCTACCACTACCACCACCCCTACTCAGGGGGGCTGGATGCCTACCACTACCACCACCCCTACTCATGGGGTGCTGGATGCCTGCCACTACTACCATCCCCACACATAGGGGACTTGATGCCTACCACTACCAACACCCCTACTCAGGGGGGGGCTGGATGCCTACCACTACCACCACCACTACTCATGGGGTGCTGGATGCCTACCACAACCACCACCCCTACTCAGGGGGGGCTGGATGCCTACCACTACCACCACCCCTACTCAGGGGGGGCTGGATGCCTACCATTACCACCACCCCTACTCAGGGGGGCCTGGATGCCTGTCACTACTATCATCCCCACTCATAGGGGAATTGATGCCTACCACTACCACCACCCCTACTCATGGGGGGCTGGATGCCTACCACTACCACCACCCCTACTCAGGGGGGGCTGGATGCCTACCACTACCACCACCCCTACTCAGGGGGGGCTGGATGCCTACCACTACCACCACCCCTACTCAGGGGGGCCTGGATGGCTGTCACTACTATCATCCCCACTCATAGGGGGATGGATGCCTACCACCAACACCACCCCTACTCAGGGGGCTGGATGCCTACCACTACCACCACCCCTACTCATGGGGGCCTGGATGCCTACCAGTACTACCATCCCCACCCATAGGGGAATTGATGCCTACCACTACAACCACCCCTACTCCGGGGGGGCTGGATGCCTACCACTACCACCACCCCAACTCAGGGGGGGCTGGATGCCTACCACTACCACCACCACTACTCATGGGGTGCTGGATGCCTGTCACTACTCGCATCCCCACTCATAGCGGGATGGATGCCTACCACCAACACCACCCCTACTCATGGGGGGCCGGATGCCTACACTACCACCACCATGGGGGGCTGGATGCCTACAACTACCACCACCCCTACTCAGGGGGGGCTGGATGCCTACCACTACCACCACCCCTACTCAGGGGGGCCTGGATGCCTGTCACTACTACCATCCCCACTCATAGGGGGATGGATGCCTACCACCAACACCACCCCTACTCAGGGGGGGCTGGATGCATACCACTACCACCACCCCTACTCATGGGGGCCTGGATGCCTACCACTACTACCATCCCCACCCATAGGGGAATTGATACCTACCACTACCACCACCCCTACTCCGGGGGGGCTGGATGCCTACCACTACCACCACCCCTACTCAGGGGGGGCTGGATGCCTACCACTACCACCACCACTACTCATGGGGTGCTGGATGCCTGTCACTACTACCATCCCCACTCATAGGGGGATGGATGCCTACCACCAACACCATCCCTACTCATGGGGGGCTGGATGCCTACCACTACCACCACCCCTACTGATGGGGGGCTGGATGCCTACCACTACCACCACCCCTACTCATGGGGGGCTGGATGCCTACCACTACCACCACCCCTACTCAGGGGGGGCTGGATGCCTACCACTACCACCACCACTACTCATGGGGTGTTGGATGCCTGTCACTACTACCATCCCCACTCATAAGGGGATGGATGCCTACCACCAACACCACCCCTACTCATGGGGGGCTGGATGCCTACCACTACCACCACCCCTACTCATGGGGGGCTGGATGCCTACCACTACCACCACCCCTACTCAGGGGGGGCTGGATGCCTACCACTACCACCACCCCTACTCAGGGGGGGCTGGATGCCTACCACTACCACCACCCCTACTCATGGAGGCCTGGATGCCTACCACTACTACCATCCCCACCCATAGGGGAATTGATGCCTACCACTACCACCACCCCTACTCATGGGTGCTGGATGCCTGTCACTACTACCATCCCCACTCATAGGGGGATGGATGCCTACCACCAACACCACCCCTACTCATGGGGGGCTGGATGCCTACCACCAACACCACCCCTACTCATAGGATGGGTAATGCATGACACAACCAGCATACTCCAACATAAGGAATGTCAGAAAAACACATCCCCCCAACACCATGACAAGCGTGTGTAGTCTGTGTCAAATGCCTACAACACTGAACATGACATTGAACATACAATGTGACCCCCTATCACATGTGTCACACATAAATGTGTGTGGCCTCCACAATGCAAGCAGACCATGACCACTGTGGCAATGGGGTCTAACACCCCATCATCACAGTGACCAAAAGGTAAGTGTGGGGTCCATAGCTGAAGCACATTTTGAACATTGTGGCAATGGGGTCCAAACCCCCATCATCACAGTGACCAAAAGGTAAGTGTGGGGTCCATAGCTGAAGCACATTTTGAACATTGTGGCAATGGGGTCTAAACCCCCATCATCACAGTGACCAAAAGGTAAATGTGGGGTCCATAGCTGAAGCACATTTTGAACATTGTGGCAATGGGGTCTAAACCCCCATCATCACAGTGACCAAAATGTAAGTGTTGTCATGGAAAAAGCTGCAAATGCCAAACAGCATGGATGATTCCTGGTCACAGAACAACAAACACATCAGTGGCATAGTAGTGCTTGTGTCCCATAGCAACATAGATTGGGTGAGGCAAACAGTGCAGTGCAAATAAGACATACCTTTGGCCATGTGCAGACAAACATCACCCATGGGGGCTGACATTGTCAACATTCATCAATAACACAATGACAGAAGTGACCATCATAATGCAGACCCACATATCTGCACCAATGGACACACACATGTAGATATCCTGTGGAGACTGTATATGTGAGGTGAACAAATACCATACCATGGCAGCAATGGGACATACATACCATGATCATTGTGCTGATTGATGACCTAGGAGTCCCAGGGACAGCAGGGGAAACCCACCAAACAACATACAACCAATGGCACACTAAAGATATGCCAAAGCAGTGGTGCAGATGCCCAAACACAAACAGGCAGCCTCACACTGCATATCAAACACAACAGGTGATGGGGGGTGTGCCAGTGTCCCCAGGCAACCACACAACACATGAGGAGGCCTGAATCCCAATTACACAGATGTGTATACAGTGCCACACAAAAGTAACTCATGGATCGGATTCCCCTATGTGGGCAATCAGGCATTGTTAGATGAGAGGGAGCCCAAATTACACATGTCACACAAGCTTGTAGGAACAGCAACTAACACAGCAAGAGACAGACCCACCATAGCACTACCCCAAGGGACCCCACATTGTGGTGACACTGGCCTGCATGATAATCCCACTGTGATGACAAAGCTAGATGTGGTTCACACTGTGAACCACAGTCATGTGTCCTGAGCAACAAACTACCATCACACCTACACAAGCACAAATCAAACAGCACGGCCTGTCAGCCAAGGCCAATATGGAGGTAGGGGTCTAGCCGTGCAACAACTCTCATTTGCACACACTCAACACCACACACCTTGATCTCCACCAATGTGCAGCAGTGAAGCTCACATGGACTGGTGACATTGCACATGCACCCATGACAATCCCAGGGGTGGTGGTGGGAACTAAGGTGCAGAAACCCATCACACATGGCCAGTCAACAAGACTCGTGAATGTCTGACACACTGCACAGTACGCCGTACATGGGCATGACGTCAAATCCACACCAACCAATGGGATCCCGGCCACAGTCACACACCAATGAAGAAGCCAAGGTCACCCACAAAGAACACACATAGACAACTCCCAACATTGCAGCTCTGACCCTGAGGAGTGGCAGCAGTCACACACACAACGTGTCACAATCACTGAAAGCTACCACAAACTGTAAATTACATGACTTGTGTAACCAACAAGTGCCAAGGGGAATCCTGACTGTGTCTCATCTGCGTTTGCCCACAAACTCAGCCCTGACAGCAAACACACCTATGGATGACACCCTGATGACCAGTAATGTGCCATGCACCCACATCCCAGAGAACCCAGGGCGAAGATTTTGGGGGAACATAGGTCAACTCAGCAAACATCACAAACAGGAACATCACTAGGGATCCCAGCCTGCGTAGCAAAATGGAAGTGAACACACACAGACATGCTCACACAACACACACCTTGGGCTCAGGCAATGTCACGGAATTACACACTGCCATGAGGGGACTCCACTCCTGTGTAAGGAAAGCTGTGCCATACGTTGTCTCTGCAGGGCTCTATCATGTCAGCAGAACACTTGGTCACTCAGTCAACAATTAGCACAAAATGAAGGCTCTCGTCACATCAGCCTGGTCATGGGAGTGTCACCGAAATCATCTGCACAGATCCAACACACATGTATAGCAAGTTGCACTGATAACACAGATGAGTCCTTCCCCATTGATGCCCAAACTTGCATGTCCAGTGGAGATGGTCACACGGTCAGGGAAATAGACAAATTGAACAATGGCAAGCACAACAGATGTGCAGGGGTGTAAGCCACAGATGTGATATTGCAAATAAAAGTAGGAAATCCCATTGGCAAATATTGAAAACATGACACCCTCATATTGCTGCAAAGGATGACATGGATACACACCAGGATAGGACACATTCCCCCTGGACCACATGGGGTCCTGCACAGTAACACTTCATTTTCCTGATATCAAAAATCACCATCACTGCAGCAAGGGCATGGTTAGCATCATCAACATCATGTACATCTGAAGCAAAACCACTAGAGAACAGAAAGTAGCTTTATTCAGCATATGTGGGTGTAAAATTGAAAGTCCTGAAAAAACACAAAGGCCAATGGCCAGTCCATCAGTAAAGTCCGAACAGGGTGACAGTGGCAGATGTCACCCTTTGCTTGCCTGCACTGCTACGGACCAGGGACATTCCCCTCGGAGGGGCATACGGGGGGCAGGCCAGGCACCGCAGGGACAGGATCAGGGCTCACCAGAAGGAGGCAGGGAAGGGGTGGTGGGTGCTGGAGAGTCACTGACAACTGCAGTGGAGGTGTCTGACATGGTGTGTGCCGGCACAACTGGGGGGCATGAGTCAGATGGTGTGGGTGCCGGCACGACTGCAGTGGGCTGGCCAGATGGAGTGGACAGGTTCCCCACTGCAGTGCCCAAGTCAGACGGGGTGGTAGTGGACTCCACTGCAGTGCCTATCTCCAGGGGAGTAGAATGGGGTTCAGGTAAGGTGGGCAGGACAGAGGGGAGGACACGGTCTCCACACCAGTGGCACAAACATGCGCAGCGGGGGTGTGGGGCTGGAAGAGCAAGTGGTAGGGGGAGAAGGCCGGATCATTTTGGGGATGGTGTATCTGTGGGTGGGGGAACCTGGGGCAGGGTGTGGTGGGGGAACCTGTGTTGTGGGGGCCTGAGGGATGGAGGAAGGAGACTGTGTGGTTGAGCTGCAGGGCGGTGGCGGGGTCTTGCTCTTCCGGGTCCCGGGGGACTTGCGGGTGGGGGCCTCAGTTTGTCTGTGCCTGGGGGAGGGTGTCCGGGGGTGAGGGGCACTCCCCTCTGTGTGGGTGGACTTCCTCTTCCCCCTGTATGCTGGATCAGCTGGATCGGAGGGGAAGAGGCCGAGGTCACAGAGGAAGAGCTGCTTTGTAGGTGGGGTTGCAGGTGAGGCAAGGGAAGGGGTCTTGGAGGGAGAGGTATCGGAGGACTGCGGAGTGACTGTGGATGCCTGTGTGTGTGTCTGTTCCCCATCCCCTGTGGGTGTGGTATCAGTCCCCTGAGGATGCTTGCGTGCACGTTTTGACTTTGTTTTGGGTGTTTCTGTGCTGCTCGTGTCTGTGTGTTTGGGTGATTGTGCAGGTGTGCATGTGCTTGGGACAGGTAGGGTGCCAGGAAGTGTGGATGGGGCAGAGGTAGGAGGGGTGAGGGACTGTTGGAGGAGGGACACTGCTGCCGTCAGGGAGGAGGCCATGGACTTATTGCTCCTCTGTAGGGCAGACATGCCCGATGAGATGCCCTCCATGAACGACACCAGCTGTGTCAACAGAGTGGTGTGTGCATGGAGGACACTCAGCATTGATGTCTGCCCTACATGGAGCTGGCGAAGTAAGTACACAGACTCCTCACTCAGGGCAGCAGGGGACACAGGGGCAGGGGGTGCGGTGCCTGGCACGAAGGAGACACGCTCCTGAACACGGGAGCCTCCACGGACCTCTGGAATGGGAGCCGATGGGAGGGCGGTGGTGGGGGTGGTGGTGGTGGCGGGGCCAGCCATACTAGCTGGGGTGTGGTGGCTGCTGACACCCGCCTCCACAAGGGAGTCATCCTCCGAGCTGCTGTGGTCCTCAGCTGAGGTGGATGGTGCTGAGGACTCCTCGGTGTGGCTCCCCTCGCCCTCCGTGCCACTGGGTCCCTCCGACCACTCATCGGCTGCTGACCCAGTCTGGCTCTGCAGCTCCTCCTGGTCCGTGGAGCTGTCCCCTCCTGTGGCCGTGGATGTATCTGCAAACAATTAGGGAAACAGACAAACATCAGTCACCTGCACTGACCGCACACACCACAGTAAGTACAGCACATTACAGAGCAAGCCCTGGCATCCTTAGTTGAACATTGCCAAAAGTGCTCACACAGATTAGGAGAAGCCAATTGTCAGTCTGATGGTCAACCATGGCACTCACATCCCTCCTGGCCTTGCACCCATCTGTCTGGTGCCTGTCGGATGGTAATACCCCAGTGTGGACACATGCACCACCTACACAGTTGTTGGACATTGCAGAGAACACGGTGAAGTATGTGAACATGCACACATCACATCTCTTGCCACTGAGTCAGTACAGGTGTCCGGATAAAGGGATGGCCAGAGTCTAATTTGAAATGCATGTGATGCATACCAGCACCAGACACCATGATGCACCCATGTCCTGATAGTCAATGCCACAATGGGGTGCATGTAGCACATGTCACTCCCCTGCAGGATCACTCTTAGGAAGTTTAATGCCATGGCACAGGCATGCCTGCAAAGTCATACATCACTGTCTCCAGTCACATGGGCAGGGCAGCCAGCCAACAACAGTCTGCACTGTGTCACAATCCTAGGTCATGGGGAATGCAAGTTCTGTAGCTGACAAGTGCACATGTCCATCCCCCACAAACCACATCATCTGAACTCTTATTTGTCCACGTCATACCAATTGGACATATGGGAGACATGAAACACAACTCTCTGAACCTGAGCACCTCACAGTCTGCTGTGAATGAAAAACAGCTGCCTGAACTTCACAGTCGCATACACCAGTCTGCACAGTCAAGTGATCAAACACCTATATGTCACACAAGTATCGTCTCCTATGGTCACATCTCAGATGGCATGCTGAGCCCTAACCGATAAACACCCCAGTAGTCCTGACAACGAAGCCACAGCACAATGACACAGAGGCAGACACCTGAGGGAACATTTCACTGAGCACAACGTGTCAGCTGATACACGGGAGTGGGAGTACAGAGTGTATTGTATGCCCTGGAGTAGGCATGACTGTCCTGCTCCACGTGAAAGAGGGATGAGCCCTGGACAGTAGGCAGGTGGCTAAGCATGTGTGACACACTTGATATACATACTCCTGAGGCCCAAACATTGTTCCCACCCGCAGCATGGGTGTGTGCCAAATACCCCAGGCACATGTGGTGAGTCAGATCAGCAATTGGACCACATATCAAAGTTACACGCAGATTACATGTCAGAACTCAGGCATTGTGTAAGCAATTGACCCACCCATGAAGCCCACCACAAAGTTACGGGAACAAATGCTGTCCCCCACCTTGAGCTAAGCAAAATGCAAGGACACAGTACCCAAGTGACACAATTTCCTGACTGTAAGGGCCACACCTGGGTATCAGATGAGGAGTGGGCATGTCACAATTGAGGGACATGGGTCCTGGACCACAAGACTGATGTACTGTGGAAGTTTAACCAGGCCAGAGGAGGGCACATAGCATGTCAGACAAAGTTCACAGTGCAGTCATGGACTCACCCCCTCCTTGCTGCTGTCTGGCCTTCAGCTGCCCATCCAGGTCCGGGAAGACCACCGCCAGAATCCTGAGCATGTGGGGGGTCAGGGTCCGGTGTCCGCCCCTCCTGCGAGGAGGCGACAGCTTCAGCTGGACCCTTGCGATCCTCCGGGTCCAGCCCCGAAGGTCCTGCCACCTCTTCTGGCAGTTGCGGATCCGGCGCTTGTAGACCCCCACGGATCTTACTGCCCGGGCGATGGTCAGCCAGATTTCCTGCTTCTGGTGGGCATCAACCTGTGAGGATGACAAAGTGAAAAGGCCATTACTACACATGCAACATTTCCGTGCATCACACAGTTGGATATACATGTCTCAATCACAGGGGCATATGATGTACACAGGCAGTGCAACTATGGCTATGAACAGTTTGCCAGCAGTTACCAAATGGTATCATTGCCTGGGAAGTCAAACCTTGTTGGAATGCACTGTTACTGCACTATACCTGTTCAGTGCATGTAACTACACACTTTGGGGGGTGACAACTACTCAGTGAGCATGCTAGCCAGTGGTGTGCACACTGTAAGTCTTGCTAGTCAGACAACATGCACATTTAGTAAGGCAGTGGACAGCACACTCACCTGCTCCCCTGGTTTCCCATACAGCTTGCTGTACTGTGGAAGGAGGCTGTCCAGCAGGGCCTGGTTCTCCTCAGTGCTGAAGGCTGGGGCTCTCTCCACAGTACGTGCCATTGCAGTAGCCAGAGGATGCAGAGACAGCAGCAGTGGTGGTGGCAGATGTCGTCCTGGAGCATGTAGTGCAGGCAAGTGAGCTCTCAGGGGAACAGCCAGCATTATATGTGTGCTGCAGAGGCAGATACTGTCCCATGTGTCCAAAGTGATAGGTCCAAGTCGTTTGCATCTTCTGAATCTGGCCAATCCATGGAATTGCACCACTTATACACGCCCACAGCATCCTTCAAAAGTTCAACTTCATGACACCCATGAATTTGCAACATTGTTGTGGGTGGCCAACTGAATTCACTGCATCAGACTCGTTAAAGCTTCGAAAACGCGTCCGTTGCCATGTCAGGCCATAGCCAATGCGTGCGCACCGATCGGTCCATTGCTGTACAACGCGTATTTCGAAACACAACACGCATCCGTCCACATCATATGCAATGGCCAATGCGTGCGCACCGATCGGTCCATTGCTGTACAACGCGTATTTCGAAAAACAACACGCATCCGTCCACATCAAATGCAATGGCCAATGTGTGCACACCGATCGGTCCATTGCTGTACAACGCGTATGTCGGATGACAACACGCATCCGTCCACATCATATGCAATGGCCAATGCGTGCACACCGATCGGTCCATTGCTGTACAACGCGTATGTCGGATGACAACACGCATCCGTCCACATCATATGCAATGGCCAATGCGTGCACACCGATCGGTCCATTGCTGTACAACGCGTATTTCGGATGACAACACGCATCCGTCCACATCATATGCAATGGCCAATGCGTGCACACCGATCGGTCCATTGCTGTACAACGCCGTATGTCGGATGACAACACGCATCCGTCCACATCATATGCAATGGCCAATGCGCGCACACCGATCGGTCCATTGCTGTACAACACGTATTTCGGATGACAACACGCATCCGTCCACATCATATGCAATGGCCAATGCGTGCACACCGATCGGTCCATTGCAGTACAACGCGTCCCTGTACAAGTCACTCGCATATGTCACCATGGTAGTCACTGGTGAACGTATGCCAGCCACAATTACTTGCCAGGGACTCAGGGGCACACCTACGACACCACAGCCTGTCCACACTGTATCCTAAGGCATGTAAGGCTGCATTACCTGTGTGTGTATGGGGGTCAACATGTGGTTTTTCGGTAGCACTTGGGGGCAGCCACTCCCAGGCTGTGCACGTGTTCATGGGGACAGAATCCTTTGTGTGTTGTGCACATGACCACTGTGATGTGCAACTGTTCAGTTCAGGGCATGTGGCATGGTCACTTTTCCAGGTTGTGTATGTGTATGTCATGTCACATACACCCTGAGTCCCATGTGGGAAGGTATGTACGTCACAGGGTGACCCATTGCCACAATAGTGATGGCCCTCCACAGTCTGTGTGCATGTTGTGTGTCAGATGTCTCGGATTCCATGTGCACAATGGGAGACAGTCTCCACATCCACGTTGTTTGTGCATCGACTTTGATGTTGTGCGTGTGTGTGTCACAGACGTCCATGTCTGTCCTGCAGAGGCAACAGGGGCCACTACCTGTGGGAGTCATGGTTGTTTTGCTGGCGTGTACATGATACGCCATGTCATGCCAGTGTCCATGTGGCAATACAGGGTCCCTGGGAATCTACCTGTCAAAGAGCTGTGATGCCTGGGGCACATCTGTCCTCACTTGTCACTGTGGTGTGTGTTTGGAACGTGACAGCAGTACATGGGTACTGTGACACATCCGAATGATTTCCCATAGCACAACCTGGAACTTGTTGTCAACACATGTTGAACTGTGATGTTAGATGTTGGCCATGTAGGTGCCATATATGTCCATACAGAACGGCACACACATCAAGTACTTGTGTCTCGTAATGATGTATCATGTGATATTAAGTATGGTCAATGCCACATATGTGGGGTGACTGACAATCTTTCTTTGTTCACCTATGCACTGCAGGGCACCAGCTGTCCATAGACCATTCCCTGACCTTGCAACCATGGTTGAACGTGACTGCATCCGACGGTACCGCTTCAACAGGCCGCTTATTGAGGAATTGGCGGTGCAGTTGGCCCCACATTTGCAACCTGGCCGGCCATACCCTGCAGCGCTGACCCCCAAGGTGAAGGTGATGGCAGCCCTACACTTCTTTGCCACCGGTACCTTTCAACACACTGTGGCGTCTGCTGGTGGGATGTCACAGACCATGTTCAGCCGTGTGCTACGCGATGTTTTGGAGGCGATGTTGAGATACTTGAACCAGTACATCTATTTCCCTAAACGTCAACAACTCACTGATGTCAAGAGTGACTTCTATGCCCTGGGGAGGATGCCACATGTCATCGGCTCCATTGATGGGACACATGTGGCTTTGGTACCACCACAGGCACATGAGCAGGCATACAGGAACAGGAAACATTACCATTCTATCAATGCCCTGGTGGTATGTCTTGCAGATATGAGCATCTCACATGTGTGTGCACGTTTCCCCGGTTCTGCACACGATGCCTACGTGATGAGGAGTAGTCGCATCCCGAGGATGATGTCACAGATGCAGAACCAGCGTGCCTGGCTTGTTGGTGTGTACTGACTTTGTACCATTGTGTGTGTTCTGCAATGTTGTATTCCACCCTCTTTTCCAAGTCAGCTAATGTGCAATTGTCTGTATGTAGGTGACTCCGGATACCCCAACATGCCGTGGTTGCTGACACCCCTCAGGAACCCTGTGACACCAGCCCAGATGCGCTACAATGAGGCACATGGTCGGACCAGGAGAGTGATCGAGCGGACATTTGGTCTCCTGAAGAGCCGCTTTCGCTGCCTGGACAAGACAGGAGGGGCCCTCCCATATGCCCCTGCAAAGGTGTGCAAGATTGTCATCGTCTGCTGCATGCTACACAACCTGGCAGTGCGGAAGGAGTTGCCTCTCATCCTGGATGACGATGACCAACATCCGCCACCTGTGGAGGATCCTGGCCTGGGCCACGATGCCAGTGATGATGATGATGATGATGGGGGATGTCCGCACACAGCTCATCACCAACTTCTTCAGCTGAATGTGAGTATACAGAGTTGGTATGTCAATGATTTGAGTTTGCATGATATGTGTTGGTGGTGCTCTGTTGCTGTTTGAGTGTGGCCATGTGCTACTTGACTGTATGCGTGCAGCGATGTGTCCTTACAGGTAGTCTGTACTCCCCAACAGTGTTGACATGCTAACTTGGTTTTGTGTAGGTATCTTGTGACATGTATTGGGCATAAGTATTGCAGTTCTGTCCTGTTCTTCAGTGCTTTTGACTGTGTGTCATGTCTGTCCTTCACAGGGTACTTTCAGAGTTGTTTGGTCAACTGTGATCCCCCGACACCATGATTCAACTTCCAGGGTGGGAGCAGTCGTTTCCCTGCAGGTGATGTGCCACACACCCCTGGACTTTGTTTCCTCTACACTTGGTGACTGTGTGGCCACTGCCACGTGGGATTACCTTGCATCTGTAGTGGAAACAACATGTTGCAAATGTGTAATAAACCTGTGCTTCACTTTGGGATGTGCGTTGTCTGTGGTCACACATCTGACTGACATTAGCTTACTTCACCTGTGGGCTAGTTAACACAGACTCTGAATAGGTGTGGTGTCTGTGCATTCCACTGTATTTCCTGGCAACATCAGTGTAGGCGATGAGTCAGATGGCCCTGGTGTGTATGTGTTGTGTAGCCCTAGTGGTGTGTCTCCCTCATATGTGTCACGTCGCCATGACTCACATGACGGTGTTGAACTTGCTGTAGCAGTTAGCATGCACAGTGTCATTTAGCAGATCATCATCTCCATGACAAAAACAACGTTGGAATCACAACAGAGGCAAGTATGGTGTATTAGTGAGTTTATTTACATACATGTGTGAGGATAGTGCACAGGATGGTGGGTGCTGTACATTGGGATTGGAATCCAAAGTTCCCAGATGAGTTGGAAGTGTTGGTAGCAGAAATGTCCTGAGTAAAGTCCACAGTCATCTGATACATTGGTCCAACTTAAACTCCCCATGTCATGTGAGAGAGTTGGGTTGCATTCGACAGGGTGAACAGTTTGCACACAAAGGTGGATTTCCAGAACAGGTGTTGGGTTCCTGGGGGATATACATGGCCATCGGCCTCTCAGTTCTCCTTCCTCGGACGACCCCTCTTCTTTCGGGGGGACCCTCACGTGCAGGCTGCTGCGGTGCAGAGGACTCTCCGCCAGAGTCATCCTCCCTCCCTGTGGCAGTTGCAGTTGTTGCGGCACCAGATGTTGTGGGCACACAGGGAGGTGTGGCCATGTTGGTGCTAATCTGGCGGAGGCATGTCAATATGTCCCTATGCACCGCTGTCAGTTCTTGCAATGTGTCCCACTTGGACTCCATGCGAGACATGTGTGTCTCCACACGGGACATGTGGGAGTCCAAGCGGGCATGATGGGCAGCCTGCTGCTGTTGAATGTCCTTGAGGATCCCCACTACCTGGCTGACCTCTCCGGTGCTATTCTGGTACGCATCAGCAATGCGTACCAGTTGTGGGTCATCATGCAGTCCAGACCCCTCTGCAAACAGCGACCTCTGCCTACCACCCCTCCCACCACCCCTGGCCACACGTGCGGGACCTGCGGTGGCACGCACAGGTGACCATAGGCCCCCTTGGGGGTTGGTACTGGGGTTGTTGTCTGTTGCTTCACGGTGGGCCGGGGTCCCTGTGCTGTTGTCATTGGTGGTCCTTGGTCTGTCCGTGTTGGCGGGGGTGGTCTGTGTGTTGGCAGATGTTGGAGGCAGATGGGTGCAGGGGGTGCAGATGGTGGTCCTGCTGGTGCTGCATGATGACTCACACCGGAGGGGCCAGGTACTTCTTCGCCATCCGAGGAGGGCAGAGGCTGTTCCACACCAGAGAACTCAGGGGCCCCCGGAGCCTGGGACAGGGACTCCTCATCGTCTGCTACTGTGTCCCCATCATCACCTGTTTTGGGAAGAGACACACAATGTATGTTATGTTTCTACAGGCATCAATGGTCCAAACACCTGACAGTTGTGACTGTACCTCTGGATGCGGGCCTGTACATTGCATTGTCCTAAGTTGTCACAGTCTGAGGTTGATATTGGTGTAGCACATTGTCCTGCCAACCTGAAGCATTTTAATGTGAATGTTGAGGTGTGCGCATGGCCAGCATTGGTGGTATTTGGTTGACATCCGGCCCTCCTTCCCCCTCCAGCCCAGTTATCCCACCATGAAGCATGCCACCCTTGCAGTGGGTGCAGGTTGACTCTCAGGATGTCAGTCAGTGGTGTCCTGCTGTTGGTTAGTGCCCAGTTCCCAGCAGGGCCTTGTGCTCCCCACAACAGAGCACCATTGTCAGACATCTTTGAAGTGGCTTTTCACTCCCTGTGAGGTGTGCATGCTTCAGTGTGAGCTTGCTGGGCCATGCGGGTGGGGGATGTTGAGCTGTGACTACCACTCCCATCATGCTATTGCCTGCACCCCCCTTCCCAGCATGCCCATACTTCCTTCCTTTTGAGTGGACTTCACTGTGTGTGAGTGTGACAGCAATGGCAATATGGCTGACAGTGGTGTCCTGTTGTTTGTTGGTGCCCAGTTCCCAGCAGGGCCTTGTGCTACCCGACAACAGAGCACCAGTGTCAGACATCTTTGACGTGGCTATTCACTCCCTGTGAGGTGTGCATGCTTCAGTGTGAGCTTGCTGGGCCATGCGGGTGGGGGATGTTGAGCTGTGACTACCACTCCCATCATGCTATTGCCTACACCCCCTTCCCAGCATGCCCATACTTCCTTCCTTTTGAGTGGACTTCACTGTGTGTGAGTGTGACAGCAATGGCAAGATGGCTGACAGTGGTGTCCTGTTGTTTGTTGGTGCCCAGTTCCCAGCAGGGCCTTGTGCTCCCCACAACAGAGCACCAGTGTCAGACATCTTTGAGGTGGCTTTTCACTCCCTGTGAGGTGTGCATGCTTCAGTGTGAGCTTGCTGGGCCATGAGGGTGGGGGATGTTGAGCTGTGACTACCATTCCCATCATGCTACTGCCTACACCCCCCTTCCCAGCATGCCCATACTTCCTTCCTTTTGAGTGGACTTCACTGTGTGTGAGTGTGACAGCAATGGCAAGATGGCTGACAGTGGTGTCCTGTTGTTTGTTGGTGCCCAGTTCCCAGCAGGGCCTTGTGCTCCCCACAACAGAGCACCAGTGTCAGACATCTTTGAGGTAGCTTTTCACTCCCTGTGAGGTGTGCATGCTTCAGTGTTAGCTTGCTGGGCCATGCGGGTGGGGGATGTTGAGATGTGACTACCACTCCCATCATGCTATTGCCTACACCCCCCTTCCCAGCATGCCCATACTTCCTTCCTTTTGACTCTGCTTCCCTGTGGGGTAGTGTGCCTGTGCTGACAGGATGGCTGACAGTGTTGTCCTGGCGTTTGTTTGGCTACAAGTCACAAAAGTGTCCCTGTGCTTCACACAGCATAACCCAGTGTGGTTGTTGTTTGTGGGATATTAAATTAGAGTGTGAGGCAATGCATTCTCCCAGGTGAGTTGTGTGGAGTTTGTGTTAAGGGGGTGTGTGAGATAAGCTTCTGGTAACTATGGTCAGTGCTGTCAGTCCTCCTTCCCACCCAGCCAGATATCCCACCATGGAACGTGCTTCCATTGCAGGGAGTGCAAGTTTGCTTTCAGGATGTCAGTCAGTGGTGTCCTGCTGTTGGTTGGTGCACAGTTCCCAGCAGGGCCTTGTGCTCCCCACAGCAGTACCCAGTGTCAGCCATCTTGTCAGTTCTTTTCCACTCTCTGTGATGTGAGCATGGTTCAGAGTGGTGTTGATGGGCCAATTGTGAGGGTGACCAATATCTGTGACTACAACTCCCATCATGCTATTGGCTACACTGACTTCACCAGCATACCCAGAAGTCCTTCCTTTCAGTGAGCTTCCCTGTGAGGTGATGTTCTAGTGGTGGCAAAATGTCTGACAGTGTTTGTTGGTTAGATTTGTGCCGCTGCCTTGCTCTATTTGTTGTTGGGTTTGTACATGTCATGACACAGTTACATTTCACTATGGGATGGCAGGTATTGTGTTTGTCTAACTAACATACACATCTTGGGATGATTATATTTTGGTTACTGTGGCTTTGCTGACGGTGCATGGTTTCACTATCCCCTTGACAGTGATGTGTGTGTATTGTCACACGATATTGGGTATATTGGTTGTGTACTCACCAGGCTCTAAGATGTTTGCTAGTCCATGTACTCTCTCTGGTGGTAGGATGACCCGCACCTTCTCCTCCCAGGGCCTGAGGAATACTGGTTTGGCAGGAGGGCCACTGCCGGTGCGATGGCTCAAGGTGTAATCCTTCTTGAGTAGGGCCTTGACCCTCCTGCGCACATCATACCACCTGTTCTGGATGTCTTCCTTTGTGCGCAAACATGGTGATTGTGCGTTCACCCTGTCAACGATCCTCTCCCACATCTTGGTTTTCTGCGACATGGGGGTCTGTTGGACCAGTGTACCAAACAAGTGTGGCTCTACCCTGAGGATTTCATCTACCAGCACTTCCAATTCACTGTCTAGGAACTTTGGATTCTTCTTTGGGGGCATGGTGATGGGTGGTGGTGGGGATTGATGTGTGTGTGAGTGTGCAAGTAAGGGTAGGTGAGTGTCAGTTTTGCTAGGTGTATGTGAGGGTGCTATTAGGGAGGTGCTAATGGTGTGTGGCTTGTGTGATGGATGAGTTGTGGGTGTGTCTGTGGTTGCTGTCTGATGGTGTTCTGTGCTGGCAGGTCAGTTGAATTTGCAAAGGATCATGGTAGGGATTTGTGGCCTTTATATGGGTGGAGTTGTGGGTGTGTTTGTCCCATTTCCCCCCCCCCCCAGTATTTATTGACTTTGTCATTGCTTGTTTGGCCCTTTTTTTTGTATTTTTTCCTTTGTAGTTTCTGGGCATGTAGGAGACATTCTTCTGACGGAGTCGGACGCTTCAGTTGGCTCGTGCGAGCTTCTCCGAGTCTTTCACGCTGTGTTTCTGATGGATTTCATGTGCGGCGTACGCGTTGGTCACGGAGTATTGGGTTGGTTCGGCTCCGTTTTGTATGCGTGTCGGTTGTACGGCTTGAGCTCCGTGCGACTCGGTCTGGTTTTCCACGCATTGCATCGTACTGCGCGGGTCGGAGTTCGCGGGTACATTTCTATCGGGTTCTTTCCTGGTACGTGTCGGTCGGTTCGATTCGCGTGGTTTCCCAGCCGGATAGCTGGTTTCAGTGCGGTTCGGTCGTTCGGCTGGTGTTCCGTACGAGTCGGTCGTATTTCACATGCATTGCATCGTACTATGCGGATCGGGCAGCGCCGGTACGTGTCGGTCGGACTAAATTCCCGTACCGAGTCGGTCGGTACGTTTTCCGGCCCGAATCGGAATCAGCACCTTACTGTAGTGTCAGGATAAAGAAAAGAAAGGGCACAGCAGTAGTGCAACAACCATGCAACACAGCAGAGCATAATAATAATTCAACAACATCGTAACAGCAACTCATAAATGCAAAACAATGCACAACAGAACCAAACTGTCTTGGTTTTGGATCGACCATCACCATGGTCATTTATTTATAAGGAAATGTTTCTGTCTGTGGCTTTTTTGATGATAAGTGCCTAATGCTTTGTGTGGAACCATGAGTTTCATTTTTAGGTCTCACCTGACGAGAGAGTATGCTCTGTCGCTGCTGCAAGGGGTATTGTTTATTATAAAGTGCTTGGAGCCCGTCCATTGCTTACCATTCATTGGCATCATTGTCACTCTTCTTTGCTGCCTCCTAATTGGCCAGCTTGTGCCAGGAGCACTTCCTCTTCTTTCTGTGGAGCAAGCACATATTCATTCATCTTAATTAGTGTACGTCCACAGCTTGTGCTGTGATTCAGGTACCTTTTCTTCTTCCCCTCCAAACCCCGTTCTCTGTGTTGCTTCTTCCTACCATCCTCCCAACCTAATGTCTAGCTCCAAAACATTGCTGCCCAAATAGTATGGTATATGTTGATCCCTTGACCACTAGCCCCTCCTGGTCTAAAACGCATTCATTTATAAACAAACCCGTTTTCGCAAAAGCTTTGTACATACTAAGAAGCTCATGCATTTGATAAAGATATCAGATGTTTACATAGATTTTAGGCCGAGATAACTGGTAACATATTATACTATAATTGCATTTATATAGCACAAGGCTTTGAAACGATAAAGGGCAATTCATTGGCAACTTGGACAACTTTCCATGCCATTCCACTGTACTCCAAACACTGTCACTCAACTCCACTCAATGCCACTCCAACCACTCCACTCTACGTTACTCCACTCCACTCAATATCACTCTACTCCCCTCTACTCCAATCAGTGCCACTCCACTGAACTGCACTCCACTCCACTCAATGGCACTTCACTCCACTCAGGGCCACACCACTATATGCCACTTCACTCCACTCTACTCCACTCCAATCAGTGCCACTCCACTAAACTGCACTCCACTCCACTCAATGCCACTTCACTCCACTCAGTGCCACACCTCTATATGCCACTTCAGTCCACTCTACTCCACACTATTCAGTGCCACTCCATGCCACACCACTTCACGCCAAACCACTCCACTCCACTCCATGCCACACCACACTACTCCGGTCCAGAGCAAGAATATCGACGGGAAAATATCGACATACATAAATATCGAGGTAAGAATATCGTTAATGTTAAATATCAATGTAAGTAATATCGATGTTATAAATATCGATTTGTTAGTTGTGTAAAAATATCCAGAGTGTTAAATATCGATGTTAAAAATATAGATGTAAATAATATCGATGTAAATAATATCGATTTTATGTTTATGATGTAACTTTTTATTTAAAGGCCCATTACGATACCCGGCGTAAAAAAATCCGCCACGCATGAAAGCGGCAAAAATCCGCCCGCACACACCGTCTGAACACCGACCACGCCATTACGATGACACAAACCGAAAACAGCCATCGGCGGAAAAATCACACAAGATACCGCCCGCCCTCGTCCGAGTCGGAGTCAAACCGCCCGCCACGGACGGAAACACGCACGACAACACAAAACCGCCCACCCTCACGGCCGACACACCGCACGTGAAATTACGATCGCATCGCCATGAGCGCGGGTAAACTACAAATATACCGCCCGCCAGCGCAAACAACGCCGATGAGAATTGACACGGCAGAAGCCATGGCGCCCACGTCCCTGCACAGAAACCATCCGCTGACAAAAACAATCGCACACAACATGGCCAACAAGTCCACACAGCAAGGCACGCACAAATACACAAGCACAGTACACATCCCGAAAACACCCCCCTGGAAAAACAAAAACTACAAAGGCCAGAACACCAGACACAACACACCTGAAAACAACAGACCATGAGGACACACCCACATAGGTAAGTACAAAAGCAGCACTCCCACAGACCACAACCCCTTGCAACATTGCAAACCAGAGAGGAGAGGAGAGGACACAGTGACACAGCAAGGACAGCAGCACACCACAGAAACGCACACATCACAACCACCACCACCACCACCACCACCACCAAACACCGGCACCACAAACCCCCTGCACATTACACAACACACACCGCACCAGCACCACAAACACCATGGCACCACAAAGAATGCCCAAGTTCACGCCCATTGAGCTGATGGTCATGGTCGACGAGATTATCAAGGTGCACCCACAAATCTATGGGAACCTGGTCCAGCACACACCACTAGCCACCAGAAACAGAATGTGGAACCGGATCGTAGACCAGGTCAATGCAGTCGGGACCCTGCCCAGGAACAGAGTTGAAATCAACAAACGGTGGAATGACGTCAAGAGCCTGGTCAAGAAGAAGGAGGGCAAAAACAGAGAGCTGGCTGCCGTCACTGGCGGAGGGAATCCCGCGTTTTCAAGACCTTCAAAGCGTGGGAGGAGAAGGTGCGAGTCATCATACATCCGGAGATCCTCACCGGATTAGCAGGGGGAGTGGAGGCTGGTAAGTACAAACTAATGTATACCAGCACACCGCTATGTACTCACATGCACTACCACCATGCCACAGCTCCCAGGGACAAACACCCCCATGTCCAGCACACAATACACAACACATCACACACACATGCAACAGACACCACCACACACAGCCCAAACCTAACAACTGTAAGATACGTGGGGGCATGTGTACACTCAGCCAGCCACGTAACCACCAACAGGTCCCCAAGTATGCCAGAAGCGCCACAACGAGCACCCACCACACCCATGTGTCCGCCATAGCTGCACTAACCGACAAGTAACAGGTAAGTGGCAGGAACACAAAGTGCAGTGGGTGGGAGGGTGGACAGCTCAAGTACAACACACACCAGGCCCCTAGTCCCACAGCACAGCAAGGAGGAGCATCCCCCACACCCCACAGCCACGTGTCAGCCACCACAGTGCACACCGACAGCCGAAAGGTAGACATCACGGTCCACAACAATCGGTGTCAGTGGGTGTCCAGCCATCACCACGACCCACAACACCGCCCCCACCCCCACAGACCTGCAACATGGAGCACCCCCCGCTTAGAACCATGTGGCATCCAGTACAGTGCACGCACGAACAACCTGCAGGTGGGAAACTGGACAGGGCTGGATTACTGGAGGCATGAGGACC
Source organism: Calotriton arnoldi (assembly GCA_963921515.1). Classification (NCBI taxonomy): domain Eukaryota; kingdom Metazoa; phylum Chordata; class Amphibia; order Caudata; family Salamandridae; genus Calotriton; species Calotriton arnoldi. Next base: position 433,443 of record CAWUFW010001214.1, on the reverse strand, counting down.
GTAACACGACCAACACATGGGACATGTCACGTAGCAGACGAACACGCAGCACCGCCCACTGTCACGAACAAGTGAACAATGTGCACACGGACATGAACCACAGACTCACACCCCACATGACCCATCACAGACACAGCAACACCCAAGGAGCCACGTCTGCATGCACAAGCCACACTGAATATAGTACCACACGGCAGCCACTGTGCAACCCATCACACACAACCGAAACACCATTGAAGTCCTGTCCATGTAGCCCCTACTGCCTGTCAACCACACACCCCACAACTACGCCTATGTAAGACAAACAACACTAGACGCAACAGAGCGGAACAACATAAATGCACACGAACACCACTGAACCCATCAAACACACAGACACACCATGCACATACAACATACCATCCATCCCATCCGTCAGCCCCAGTCTCATGAAAGGCATGTCATCCGCACAGCTGCCACACATACAGCAGTCACGCTAAGAGACATGCCCATGACCAACCATGTGCCAGAAGTCAATGAAGCGCACGCCACACTGTGAGCAACAACACACAACATGGGCCACACCCCCCGAGCACTGCAGTGATGCACATGGCACAGGGCAGCACGCACACCAAGGAGATGGGACAACTGCAATACGTCGGGTGGCACACAACCATCACTCACTCATAACGATGCGTCCAATGCCATGTCCAGTAATCACAACAGACAGCAAATATGCAGGGCATGTCAGGCATGCACACACCTCAGACCATGCACTGTCATGCTGCCACAACACATGTCACGTTCGGCACCCATGGCTCACAGCATGTACCCCAAAAGCATATTCCATCCCAAATGCGTTTCTGGGGCATGCCCCCATGTTGCCATATGCGTTCCTAAGCGTTCCATTTGAACCCCAAAAGCATATTCCATCCCAAATGCGTTTCTGGGGCATGCCCCCATGTTGCCATATGCGTTCCTAAGCGTCCCATTTGAACACCAAAAGCAAAGTACAAACCAGACCCAGGATGGGCCAGGAGCCCGCATACACCAGAGTCACAATAAGTAGGGGCACAGCAACACACCCATCGGCATGGCCAATCCGTCCCATGCCACATGTGCACAACACACAGTCCCATTGCCAAGCACACACAACTACAAATGGTACAGCCACACACACGCCTCCGGGAAACCCATGTACGAGATTGCACGAACTGTTAATGTCAGACGACAAATACATACTTCGCCAGGTGCAACACAATAACAAATCTCATTCTCTCCACAGGTGACGAACTGCTGGATGCTGGGGATGGAGACAGCAGCCAGCACAGCCAGCCTACAAGCCCCCAACGAGGACACACGGATGTGGAGGATCTGTCCTCCTCTTCGGACACGGACCACCAAGCAGGCCCATCTGGTGTGGCAGGGCCCAGCCGCTCCCCAGGACCCCTCCTACCCACCAACCCATCATCCAGGGCTGCTGAACATTCCCAGCCCCCTGCTGCCACAGTCGTTGCGGCCACACCCACGGTCATTGCGGCCACACCCACGGTCATTGCGGCCACACCCACGGTCATTGCGGCCACTACCACTGCCGCAACCGCCACCACGTCTTCGCTGGCCACAGCCCCAGCGCAGGTGGTGGCCCGGCCGACTGGATCCACCCTGGGAGCCAGGACGAGGACCGTGGTGAGCAATGTGGCTAGTGGGCAGGCCGGTGGCAGCAGGACTGGTAGGAGGAGCAGGGTCAGGGAAACGCCAGCCTCCCCTGGGAACCATGCCCTGCCTCAATTTGCCAGGGTCCTTGGGGCCTATGAAGAGGCCCAAGGACAATGGGCCAGGTCTGCTACAGACACGCGTGAGGTGCTGGGGGTGCTGAGGTCCATGGACGCCCGTATGGGCCAACTCGTGGACCTCATGGGCCAGCTGGTGGTGGCGGTGAGGTCACATCCAGGGACAGCAGCTCCCCTCCGCCACCACCTGCCGGGGCGCAGGGTGGAGCAGCAGTGTCCAGTTCCCCTGCGTCCACAGCCAGTGAGCACACCTCAACCACCAGCAGGTCGCAAGCAGGCACCCCCCTCGCAAACGTGGAAGGGGCCGTCCGAAGTGGAAACAGATCTCCCGGGAGGACTTCGCACGCTCCAAACGCAAGTGAGGCAGCCAGCCAGCCTTCCTTGACCACCCACTGCATTGACTTGGACTACGATCCCACTCCACACAGCCATCTGGATGGCATGTTTGTGATGGACTATGGACATAGAACCAGTGGGTACACCCTGAGCATCTCGCAGCCATGACCGACAGCTCATTGTCACTGCACGCACCACTTTTGTCATCACCTTACACACAATCACATGTCACAGTTTGAAATAAATGCACCTCTTCCACAAACTGCTGTCTGTGCCCTGTGTTTTAATTGTACGGAATACAACGGCCACCTTGAGCGGAACGGCACCTGATGCGTGGCATGGCAATGGAACCGGAGGGCCTGTAGGGACCTAGGGGTGGGAGACAGAACAGGAGCACATTCAATGAGTGTGTCACACACCCATCACACAGTACATGTCAACAACTACAAGCAATGTACACACATCGCACAGAGCAATAGGGCACAATGCCACAGCCACCATCAGTGGCATACTAACCTGGGCATGGAGCGTTGACACACAGCACGCAGTGAACAAAAGGCCACCCTGACACAGCACACACACACCTGCACAAATACAGACACATCAGCCGTCGTACATGGACACTCACCGTCAAGTGAAGTAGCGGGCGATGAGCTGCTGGCGCACATTCCCAGCTTCCTCCTCTCCGCTGTCCTCCTCACTCGAGCTGTCCTGGTCTGCGGGCTGGGGCCCTGGTTGATCTCCGTCATCCACAATGAGGGGGATCTGCTTCCGAATGGCCAGATTGTGCAGCATGCAGCACGCCACCACTATCTGGCACACCTTCTGTGGGGAGTACGCCAGCGCATCCTCGGTGCGGTCCAGGCACCTGAACCTGGACTTGAGGAGGCCAAAGGTACGCTCGACCACACGTCTGGTCCTCCCATGTGCCTCATTGTAGCGATCGTCTGCTGGGGTGCGAGGATTCCTCAATGGACTGAGCAGCCATGCCCCATTCGGGTACGCAGAGTCACCTGGGTGTGAGGGACACAGAGAACCGTTGCTATTCCAACTGGACAGGGGACAGCATCGCACAGCCAGCACGCTACACCACTCCACATACTCACCGACAATACAGCCACGATCCTGTTGCAGATTGGACATCAGTCGTGGCAAGATGCTGTTGCGCATTATGTGTGCGTCATGGGCCGAGCCTGGGAACTTTGCACACACGTGGGTTATCACCATGTCCGCAAGGCACACCACTTGCACATTCAGGGAGTGCGTGTGCTTCCTGTTGCGGTACAGGTGCTCAGTGGCCTGTGGTGGAACAAGGCCAACATGTGTGCAATCAATGGCACCAACGACGTGTGGGATCCTGCCAAGGGCATAGAATGCACCCTTCACTGCCGCCAATTCACGAGCCCTGGGGAATCTGATGTACCTGTTTCGGCACAGCATCAAGGCTGCCAGTACATCCCTCAGCACCTTGCTGAACATGGGCTGGGACATCCCTCCTCCACTGCCCACTGTGTGCTGGAATGACCCAGTGGCGAAGAAATGCATGGCGGCCATCACCTTAGCCGTGGGGGTGAATGCTGTCGGATACACCCTGCGGGGACGGAGATGGGGTTCCAACATGGCACACAGTCGATGCAGGGTTGGCCTGTCCAGCCGAAACTTCCTTATGACCTCAGTATCCTCCATGTCCGCCAGCAATTGGTATGGGCGGTCAATGTTCGGTCTCCGCCTAGGGAAGATGGCAGTGGACACATGTCAAAGCAACACAACACATAGCAATTTCGCATTCACATCACTGACATGACTGAGCAAGCACATGAGCCCAGCTGTCAAGCAGGGACGGCACGGCCACAATACACTTACACAGGTCTCCCACCAATGGCAATGGCTAGTGATACAAACCACTGCCGTGAGCATGCACATGGGGATCTACGCCCCAATGACTTGCGGGGCGTGCTGATGGGGACTGACTGCATATTCGTCAAGCGGCAACGCCACGGCAACATGAATGTCTGCTGAGCATGGCACTGCTTCCGAGGCTGGATGGGTATGGCACACGACGACGACGATGTGGGCACAGGCTGAGCGGCCAAAACAAGTGGGACCTGTGGCACGAGGGGATATGAGACAGTAGTAGGTGTCAGCACTGCACCCTATGTACAGCACTGTACGGATCACACCTCCCGAAACATTGACAGGTGTCCACATTGACAGCCCCATGCCAAGACGGCTGTGTGCTTGCAGTCACACGTCACAGGTGAGAGGTTACATTGCACGTGCCAGGTGGCAGACGTACATAGTGGGAGCTGGCATGTGTGTGCATGTGTCTCCTGTTCAGGATCCACCAGATGGGCGCTGACTCTGTACTGACCATTGGACACAGCATGTTCCGTGGAAGGCTTGTGTGTGGGGATGGTGGCACTGGATGTGCCTCCGTTGGGTGGGGGGCCATGCACAGGGCAGGTACGTCGATGATTGCGCATTGTTGGTCACGGTTGGTGCACCCACTCAGATGTGTTGCCCTGTGTTCAATTCCTATGTCCGCATGATGATGGACTGTAGATGTGGGCAGACTACACATTGGTCGATGTGCTGTCAATATGCATGTGCCTTCACACCAGGCACAGCTGCCCCTGCACATGTGACCCCTGCTGGACTCGCTGCTGGGTCTGTGGAGCTGATGCACCTTCTGTGCGTGGGGCGGACAGCTCTCCTCACTTCCCTCATTGCGCATGTCATGACTTTGCCGCAGGTGACATGGATCATGGAGGGCCCACATGTACGCGTGGGTAGGCTACACATGATTGTTCACTGGTCGCCACCCCCAGTCAGTGTTTCGAATGGGAAGGTTGTTGTGCTGGTGGTATATTCGATGTGGCGGATGGGCGGGCCTAGGTGCGGGCTTACATTCCGGACATGGGGGGTAGTTGGATTGGCGACTAGTTGCAGTACACACGGGACACGTCTCTTCCTTTCCACATCTGGGTCATCCCTTGTACTCACTGACAGTGATACAGTCATCTTCGCCCCAGCCCTCATGTCCTCCCTCGCTCCCCCAATATGCATGTGCACCTGCGAGGCTAGCGCTTGCACAGGCAGCCACAAGCTCGCACCAGAGAGGGCAAGGAGTGTATGTGTGGGTCCAGTTGCACGAGTGGGCTGTCTCAGGGTATGATGTGTGGCGGGACGCCGTCCACCTGCGTGGTGCCCCAAATGGAGACCCGGCCTGCATGGACTATGCATCACAGTCTTCGCCTTCCGGATCCGCCACCTGCGACACCCAGTGGCTGTGGCTGCCCTTGCGGCCAGGCCGCGTCCGTCTGTAGCTGATGGCCCACACATTCACTCTTTGGCCTCTCTGGGGAGGGCTCGGGGGTGGTGGCGCACGCGCTTGCACTTTGTCGCAATGGCATGTGGCGTGGTTGGAATAATGGGCAATGGATGGGATGGTGCGAGCCACCTCCCGTGACGTCAGTGCTGCTCGTGCTGTGGTGCGTCCCCCTACACTTCCATTTGACTTGTGCCATGCTACACGTTGAGGTTCTATTGCCTGCGTGATATGACCAGGAGGAGCGCGAGGAGACCTCTCACACACCATGCTCCACTGCCATCCCGTGCCCTGTATCGCCTGTGCGGATTGACTATGTTGGGGTTACACCTGGTCGACTGGGGCTGTGTGTGCCTTGTCAAGGGGCATGGCGGGCGCACAACAGGATCCAGCTTGTCCACGGAGGGTGGGCTGACGTGTGCGCCTGGTACCGCATTGTTCGTGTACCCGGCTGCTGTGCACACACGTGTTCACTTCCCCCCGACAGGTGTCCTCTCACAATGCCCAGGGAAGCGGTGGTGTACTGTTCATGACCCCTCCCAACACGGCGTGCTCCAACTTGGCATGTGCGCATCTACCCGTCACACCCACCCACCTGAGCACTGCGTCCATACGACTTCACACGACACATGTGTGTCTTCCACAGTTGTGCTACTCATTTGCGTTGACATCCAATACCAGTGGACTACATGGTCATGTCACGACTGCCGTGTACTTCACATACTCTCATCCTCTCTCATTCGTACTTGTGAAATGAGTCAGCGGAGACAGTTTTGGTTTCAAACATTATATTGAGTCTTCTGTCCTCTGTGATGCAGTATAGTGGACACTACTGGCAGCGGAATACATGTTGAGGATATACTGAGCATGATTACAAATGGGATAGGGTGTGGGGTTACATGTGATTGGCTGTTGCATGTGGGATGTGGGCTTCAGAGTTACATCTGCTTGGCCAAGGCTGTGCTAATGTACATTTACGTATAGCTGCGGAGCTGCGGACTTTGACACAGACGGTATACAAGTAGCCTACCAGACCGCTTGGCATCATGGGCACAGTCCATCTCAGTTCCATGTGACAGGTTTGCTGCGGTTGTTCCTCATGCACGCGTGCATGTGAGATGACATCAGGGCATGTGCTTGCGTGCATGCAGCGGCGTGCCACTTGTTGTTGCAATGTGGTGGTTACTGGACATGTCACAGTCCCTGGGGTCGTGTTGTTGTTGTATGCACTTGTCGTCCATGCAAAGGTCCTGGTATGGGATTCCCGGGGCTGGGGTGGGAGGGGTGCAGCACCCACAGACTCCAGGCGACCTATTCATGTCCACTGAGCGGTGTGTGTGTCCATGGGCGCTGGATCCATGTCGTGTCCTGGTTGTTCGTGCAGTTCCGTCCATGTGGGTGCGATACACAGACCCCATGCCACTGCCTCCCACGATGCATGCGGTGTTCCTGGATGTGATGGGGAACAGTGTGCATGTCCCGGTCATATCCGATGTCATGGCGATGTCGTTGATGGTGTGGTAATTGTTGCCGGTCGTTTGGTATGGCTGTTGTGGTGGTGACTGGCCAGTCCGTGCGGAAGCTAAGCATGGGTGCGGGGTTGGACATCATAGGTCAATTGGGGAACTTGCGTTGGGGTCCGACGAATTTACAGGTTGTCAGGTATGCGATGCCGTCCAGCAGGGCTTCCATGTCATTGGTGGTGTACATGTTTGCCAGCCAATGTAGCGGATGGTGGCTGTCAAGGTGTTGTTCGTAAGTTGTCCCTTGGAGGACCATGATGGGGCATGCTGGGTGACATTCGATGTAGCTGTGCTCGATGATCCGTCGTGTGGAGGCACAGTGGTCCCATTTCAGTGCGGGTCCGATGTTGGCCACATACGCCATGCCCCCATAGGCAGAGCAGGCCCTGTCGTGTGCGTCCAGAGGGAGGAGTAGTGGTAGCAGGTCCGCCTTTAGATATGCCGGGTTGGAGAGACACATCTCCACGGGATGCTGGTAGGGACACCTCCGACAGTAGAAGACGGGTATGACGCAGCTGAACAATGTGATGCGGTAAGTTAGTCGGTAACTTACGTTCAGCAGGGACAGGAGTTCGCATCCCAATATATGCATCAGGTTGGTTTTGTACAGCTTGACCTGTCCGGCGTAGTTGGGTAGGTGTGTTGCGAGTGCCATTTTGCAGCGGTGCGTTGTGGTGGCGTGCTCCGGCTGTGTGTGCAGTCTGCAATGTGCACGCTCCGAGATTGCTGTGAGCTCTGTGTAGTCGTAGGGAGACAGGACTTGTGTTCTGTTGGCTTGTGCGGAGGACACGGGCCCTCATCCCACATGCTTCTCAGACAGTTCAAGGTCAGTGATGTGTGACTCCTTCCAATTAACTTGCATGGGGCCGACATGGGGAGTGTTGTCTTTTTTCTTTCCCGTCCGTAGTGTTCTTCTGTGATATGCGCTATCTGCCCTGTGGTCGGTCTCCTCTGCATGCCTGTGTTGGTCTTTTATTGGACAATGGCTGTATTCACCGGCTTCTTTCGTAGGGCTGTGGTTTCGGAGTTGGAATGGAAGGTCATTCAGTGCTGTCTGCTCTCCCTTGTGTGGGCGGCAGGCTGCCTTTCCGCTCTGCGTTGGGCCTTGTGTGTGAATGTTATTCTTGGGCCACCTGTTGTCGGTCCCCGGGCTCTTTGGTGTTCCGTTTTGTATGTCTTGTTCATATGTGCAGGGTGGTATGGGTGTTTCAGTGTGGTACTGGCGTTCCTCTTCCCGAAGGGGCCCTGCTTCTCCTAGTTGGTGTTGCCGCCGCTGTGTGCTTCGCCATGTTTGTTACACTGGGGTGTGTCCTGCTGTTGCGTGACTTCACTGACATGTGTGCGTCGGTTGTGTGACGTTGGGTGTTGACCGTGAATTGGGCGTTGGGGACATGTCTGTGGCAGGCCTGTCACGTGTCATGTGCGTTCGGGGTGGGGCTGGTGTGTGTGCTGCTTGGTTGTGTCCCTGTGTCTGTGTGCGACGCATGCATGGCGCTGCGGTTGGCCTCTGCGTTGTGCGCATGTGTGGCAGCGTCATCGCCGCTTTGGGGCCGTGACGGGGTCGTTGGTTCCTAGTCCCAGGTGGTGTGTACACATGTGTTACGAGATGTTACAATTTGGCCTGTGTGTCATATGTGGATGCTATGGTAGATGTGTCGTGTACACGCGGGGGTGGGGGTTGTCCGCTTTTTCCGCCCTTGCACTGTGTGCGCTTTTGCGTGCACTTGTTGTGTGTGTGCCTACCTGCGTCTTCGCGGTACGTTGCGTCCTTGGTGGTGCATCAGATAGAGCATAGGGAGGGCCTGCAGTGCTGGATTCATGCTCGGGGGTGCCGCTTCTTCGGTGTCCGTGCTCGGCGTTCGTGTTACCGCTTCGGTTTGACGTACGGTGTCTCTTAGCCGTGGGATCAGTTTGTGTGCGGCATCGTAATTTGTACGCCGGGCGGTACGTGTTTCGTCGGACGGTGTGTGTCAATTGTGCTGCGCCGCTACGTGTACGGGCGCACTTTGATGGCGGACGGTGTCGCTGGCTTGCCGGCGGTGTTTGGCTGACTTTTCGCATCGTAATCGGGCGGGCGTGTGGACTGCTGCGTGCGGACGGTAACTGGTGGTTTTTGCATCCGCCAGCACGGCGGTAGTGCTTCCGCCCGACATCGTAATGGGCCCCTTAGTGTTTTGAAAGTTATTTTATGTTATTTTTTCAAATTTATAATGTTTGTATGGAAATAATAAATGTGAAATAATTTTTTTTTCTAATTTTCATACTAATTTTAGGAGTGGGATGTTGGGTTTATAGGGGTTAAGGGTGGGTAGTAATTTAAAAATTTTATTTTAAATTTATTAAATTTATTAAATTTGTATATATTTTAGGAGCGGGATGTTGGGTTTATAGGGGATAAGGGTGGGTAGTAATTTAAAAATGTTGTGTCACAATTTTAATATTAATATTTTAAATTTAGAAAAAAATTAATTTGAAATTAGAAATGTATCATTTAAAATTAGAAATTTTAATTTTTGCGAAATTATGTTTTTAAATTATAAATGATAATTTGTTATTATAAATACATTATCAAATCTATAAAAAAAAAATTAAATCAATAAATATTGAATATTTTCGAAATTAATAAATGTAATATTTGGATGTTACAAATTTAATTATAAAATATATGAAGATAATATATTTGTTAGAAGTCAAAATATATTAATTTAAATTTTAAGGAGAAATTTATAAAAATCTTAATGTAAATGTAGATAAATATTTTATTTTTATAATATTTAAATTATATTTGGAAATGTTTTGTAATTATTATAATTATTTAATATGTATCTAATTAATAATGAAATAGTTTAATATTAAAAAAAATATTTATATTTCAAATTTGTAAAAATGCTAATAATAAAGGATTTTTAATTTTTTTATCTTTTAAATTTTTAATTTTTAAATGTAGAAAGAACATTTCTAGTAATTTCATATATATAGTTTTAAGTATATATATTTATTCATACTGTAAATGAAAGGGTGGATATTAAATATTTATTGTTTACTATTTATATTTATTTGGAGTTAAAAGAGTAAATTATTATGGTTTATTATCCAGCATTTTCCCAGAGTTTTATTGGATTTGGAGTTAGAATAGTAAATTAATATGGTTACTATCCAGCACTTTCCATAAGTGTTTTTGGATTTGGAGTTAGAATAGTAATTTATTATCGTTTACTATCCAGCACTTTCCCTGAGTTTCATTGGATTTGGAGTTAGAATAGTAATTTATTATGGTTTACTATCCAGCAATTTCCCAGAGTTTAATTGGATTTGGAGTTAGAATAGTAATTTATTATGGTTTACTATCCAGCACTTTCCCAGAGTTTAATTGGATTTGGAGTTAGAATAGTAATTTATTATCGTTTACTATCCAGCACTTTCCCAGAGTTTAATTGGATTTGGAGTTAGAATAGTAAATTATTATGGTTTACTATCCAGCACTTTCCCTGAGTTTTTTGGGATTTGGAGTTAGAATAGTAATTTATTATGGTTTACTATCCAGCACTTTCCCTGAGTTTTATTGGATTTGGAGTTAGAATAGTAATTTATTATGGTTTACTATCCAGCAGTTTCCCTGAGTTTCATTGGATTTGGAGTTAGAATAGTAAATTATTATGGTTTACTATCCAGTACTTTCCCAGAGTTTAATTGTATTTGGAGTTAGAATAGTAATTTATTATGGTTTACTATCCATCACTTTCCCTGAGTTTCATTGGATTTGGAGTTTAAAGAGTAAATTATTACGGTTTATTATCCAGCATTTTCCCAGAGTTTTATTGGATTTGGAGTTAGAATAGTAAATTAATATGGTTTACTATCCAGCACTTTCCATGAGTTTTTTTGGATTTGGAGTTAGAATAGTCATTTATTATCGTTTACTATCCAGCACTTTCCCTGAGTTTCATTGGATTTGGAGTTAGAATAGTAATTTATTATGGTTTACTATCCAGCACTTTCCCAGAGTTTAATTCGATTTGGAGTTAGAATAGTAATTTATTATCATTTACTATCCAGCACTTTCCCAGAGTTTAATTGGCTTTGGAGTTAGAATAGTAAATTATTATGGTTTACTATCCAGCACTTTCCCTGAGTTTTTTTGGATTTGGAGTTAGAATAGTAATTTATTATGGTTTACTATCCAGCACTTTCCCTGAGTTTTATTGGATTTGGAGTTAGAATAGTAATTTATTATGGTTTACTATCCAGCAGTTTACCTGAGTTTCATTAGATTTTGAGTTAGAATAGTAAATTGTTATGGTTTACTATCCAGCACTTTCCCAGAGTTTAATTGGATTTGGAGTTAGAATAGTAAATTATTATGGTTTACTATCCAGCATTTTTCAGAGTTTAATTGTATTTGGAGTTAGAATAGTAATTTATTATGGTTTACTATCCAGCACTTTCCCTGAGTTTCATTGGATTTGGTGTTAGAATAGTAATTTATTATGGTTTACTATCCAGCACTTTCCCTGAGTTTCATTGGATTTGGAGTTAGATTAGTAATGTATTATGGTTTACCATCCAGCATTTTCCCTGAGTTTAATTGGATTTGTAGTTAGAATAGTAATTTATTATGGTTTACTATCCAGCACTTTCCCTGAGTTTCATTGGATTTGGAGTTAGAATAGTAAATTATTATGGTTTACCATCCAGCACTTTCCCATATGTTTTTTTGGAGTTGCAGTTAGAATAGTAAATTATGACATTTAATTTTTATTTACAATTTATTACAACATTGCAAGAAATAATACACCTTATTATGTTTTTTCACATTTTATTAGGATATTGTAACATTTGTTTAGATATGTTCAACAAATTATATTTTATTACATTGATGTACAAATGTATTTGACAGTTTTGAAACATTTTACATTTTTTTGGTATACATATATAATGGTAAAGTAAAACAGTATAAATTTTACATTAATATACAGTATCTTTAGTATTGTTTAATATTTTTTAATTCAAACATCTAAATATTTGTCATCAACTTTTTTACATTTTTATATCATAATTTACAAAAGTTCAGGGGTTGGAATATATATACATTGTACATTTTATTACATTATGTTTTATTATATAGCATATTAAATGTTATTTTAATAAAATAAAATTTAGTACGTTAAATAATTTACAAATTTTTTCCATTGATATTTTGAAAAGTACATATATATTTTGAACATTTGTATAATATTTGGAAATTAAAAGTGTATGTAATAAACATATATTTTAATATACATTAATTATTATATTATAATTTTTTATAATAAAATAATTAATGTATATTTTACATTTTTTATATGTTTATTTTAAACATTGTTTAAAAAAATATAGATAAACATTTTTATACATTTTTAAACATTTTTAAAGCATTTTTTATTATTTTCCATTCATTACTATGGGGAGTTAGTCCTATTTTTGTTTTAATTATGCCGCCATTTTATTTTCCTTTATTCACTTTTTGAACTATGTACTTCGTTGTTTGGGTCATTTATGAAGACGGAACCTCGCGGTTGGGAGCTGCTTCGTTTCCGTTCCAGTAAGTTTACTTTTATTTACTTTTAGGTTATTTTAAGGTAGTGTTAAGTTAGTGGTAGTGTCAATGTATGTGTAAAAGTGTTATTTAAACGTTTTTACGAAAGTTACGTGATGTTTACGTAGGTTAGTGATTTCGTGTTTTATTTACTATCGAATGTTATTAGAATGCAATGTAATTTTACTTATTATTTTACTATGTGTGTTTATATTTATTATATGTTGTTATTTCGATTTGTGGGTTTATATATTTGTTATGGGTGGGTGTTGTTTGCTTCTATTTACAGGTTCGGGCTTCGGTGAACAGATGGAGTTGTCCACGTGTTTTTTTTTGTTTTTTTTTAAATAAAGGAAATTGTGGTTTCTTGTTTTAAAACAAGTTGCTATAGATTTCCTTTTTTTGATCGGGTTGGAGCGTTTTTTACAGCTAAGGGGCCGATTCCGATTCAGGCCGGAAATCTCCCCGACCGAGCCGGACCCGGAGAGATTTACGACCGAATCGGACCCTAGCAGTCCGACCGAACGAGTACGATGCGTTCGCATGCAATCGGACTCGATTCGGTCGGACTCCCATTGAAGTCAATGGGAGCCGGTCGTACAACGCGTACGCGGGCTCCCATTGACTCAATGGGTGCGAGGCGAACAAGGGCGCCCCCTACAGCGGGTACGCGTCGAAGTGACTCGCGCCGTACAAGCACAGGTAGGGGGGACCCATGGGTCCCCCCTGTGTGCGACTCACGCGGCTACGCGTACAGGGGAGTCCGACACGGACCCCCAAAGTGCGGCTCCGACTGCTCTTTGGAGCCGGACTGCGCGAGTCGGTCGGACTGCTCGAGGCACGCATCGTACTTACCTGGCCGGGGAACGTCTCCATTGCGCGGTGCGAGTCGTGTCCGTGCGAGTCGGTCGGTGCGGTTGGGTCCCGCGAACGAGTTGGTCGGCGATTTCGCGAGCGCTCGCATCGTACTCGCTCGCCCGGACGCACGTCCGAATCGGTCGGGAAAGAGGGCTCTGAATCGGATCCGGTTAAGCCGAATCCGATTCGGAGCCCTACCGGCCGAGATCGGAATCGGCCCCTAAATATTTTTGGGTTTTTATGGTTTTTTTATCGAGAGGATTGCTGCGTTGCATTTTTTATCTACAGTTGTATATTTCCATTTTTTTGGGTATTTCGTTACTACATGGATTATTTTTGCTTTGGATTGTTTTTTATTTCATCTATTTCGAGGATATTCTACAGCTACACAACTGTAAGTTGTTTTTAATATTATTGAGGGTGGGCAATGTTTATTTGTTATTTTCATATTTTTATTAGTTATATTATGTCATATGATATTGAGTTATATAGAAAATTTTATGACATAATTTAACTAATATAAAAATAAAAATACTTTGTGTGTTTGATATGTTTTTAATGTTTGATATTTGTTTTACATTAAAGAATAGATTTTGCTATCATGTCTATGTATTCTAGACCTTGTATATTTGGATACATTCTCGTTTTTTGTTGGAGGTATTCGTACATATTAATTGTTTGTTTACTCAGTTTTGGTCCTATTTTGCTCAGAGATTGTTCCACTCTGAGCTCTTGGTAACTTTAAGGCCCATTACGATACCGGGCGTAAAAAAATCCGCCACCCATGAAAGCGGCAAAAATCCGCCCGCCTACACCTTCTGAATACCGACCCAGCAATTATGATGCCTTGAACCGAAAACCGCCAGCGGCGGTAAAAACACACAAAATACTGCCCGCCCATGCCCGAGTCGGAGTCAAACCGCCCGCCACGGACGGAAAGACGCACGACAACACAAAACCGCCCGCCCTCACGGTCGAGACACCGCACGTGAAATTACGATCGCACCGACATGAGCGCGGAAAAACAACAAATACACCGCCCGCCAGCGTAAACAACACTGAAGAAAATGGACACGGCAGAAGCCATGGCGGCCACGTCCCTGCACAGAAACAGCCCCGGACTCAAACAAACACACACAACATGGCAAACAAGTCCACACAGCAACCCACGCACAAATACACAGACAAAGTACACATCCCGAAAACACACCACCCCTGGACAAACAAATAAACCACAAAGCCCAGAACACCGGCCACAACACACCTGAAAACAACAGACCAGCAGGACACACCCAAACAGGTAAGTACAAAAGCAGCCCCTCCACAGACCACAACCCCTTGGAACATTGCAAAGCAGAGAGGAGAGGAGAGGACACAGTGACACAGCAAGGACAGCAGCACACCACAGATACGCACACATCACAACCACCACCACCACCACCACCAAACACCGGCACCACAAACCCCCTGCACATCACACATCACACACCGCACCAGCACCACAAACACCATGGCATCACACAGAATGCCCAAGTTCACTTCCACTGAGCTGACGGTCATGGTCGACGAGATCGTCAAGGTGCACACACAAATCTATGGCAACCAGGTCCAGCACACACCACTAGCCACCAGAAACAGAATGTGGAACAGAATTGTAGACCAGGTCAATGCAGTCGGGACCGTACCCAGAAACAGAGGAGAGATAAACAAACGGTGGAACGACATCAAAAGCCTGGTCAAGAAGAAGGAGAGCAAAAACCGAGAGCTGGCTGCCACGACTGGCGGAGGGAATCCCGCGCATTACAAGACCTTCAAAGCGTGGGAGGAGAAGGTGCGAGTCATCATCCATCCGGAGATCCTCACCGGATTACCAGGGGGAGTGGAGGCTGGTAAGTACAAACAAATGTATACCAGCACACCGCTATGTACCCACATGCACTACCACCATGCCATAGCTCCGAGGGACAAACACCCCCATGTCCAGTACACAATACACAACACATTACTCACACATGCAACAGGCACCACCACACACACAGCCCAAACATATCAACTAACAAAACCATGGGGGCATGTGTACACCCAGCCAGCCACGTAACTACCAACAGGTCCCCTAGTACTCCAGAAGCGCCACAACGAGCACCCCCACACCCATGTGGCAGCCGTAGCTGCACCAACCGACAAGTAACAGGTAAGTAGCCGCAACACAGAGGCAGTGGGTGGGAGGGGGACAGCTGAAGTACAACACCCACCAGGCCCCTAGTCCTACAGCACAGCAAGGCGGAGCACCCCCACACCCATGTGGCAGCCGTAGCTGCACCAACCAACAAGTAACAGGTAAGTAGCAGCAACACAAAGCGCAGTGGGTGGGAGGGGGACATCTGAAGTACAACACACACCAGGCCCCTAGTCCCACAGCACAGCAAGGAGGAGCACAGCCCACACCCCACACCCACGTAGCAGCCACTGCAGTGGACACCGGCAGCCGACAGGTAGACATCCCGCCCCAGGACAAACGGTGTCAGTGGGTGTCCAGCCATCACCACGACCCATAACACCGCCCCCACCCCCACAGACCTGCAACATGGAGCACCCCCCGCCCATAACCATGTTGCATCCAGTCCAGTGCACGCTCAAAAACAACCTGCAGGTGGGAAACTGGACAGGGTGGGGTGACTGGAGGCATGAGGACTGAATTACGACTAACACATGGGACATGTCAAGTAGCAGAGGAACACGCAGCACTGCTCCCTGCCACAACCATGTGAACAATGTGCACACGGACATGAACCACAGAGTCACACCCCACATGACCCATCACAGACACAGCAACACCCAAGGAGCCACGTCTGCATGCACAAGTCACACTGATTACAGAACCACACGGCAGGCACAGTGCAACCCATCACACACAACTGCAACACCATCGAAGTCCTGTCCATGTAGCCCCCACTGCCTGTCAAGCACACATCCCACAACTATGCCCATGTAAGACATACCACACTAGACGCAACAGCGTGGAACAACATAAATGCACACGAACACCACTGGACCCATCAAACACACAGACACACAATGCACATACAACATACCATCCATCTCATCCGTCAGCCCCAGTCACATGAAAGGTATGTCATCCGAACAGCTGGTCCACACACAATAGTCACGCAAAGAAACATGCCCATGATAAATCATGTGCCAGTAGTGAATGAAGCGCACGTCACACTGTGAGCAACTACACACATAACATGAGCCACACACCCCCGAGCACTGCAGTGATGCACATGGCACAGGGCAGCACGCACACCAAGGAATTGGAACATCTGCAATACGTCGAGTGGCACACAACCATCACTCACTCATAACAATGCGTCCAATTACATGGCCAGAAATCACAACAGACAGCAAAAATGCAGGGTATGTCAGACATACACACACCTCAAACCATGCACTGTCATGTTGCCACAACACATGTCACGTTCTGCACCCATGGCACACAGTATGTACCCCCAAAGCATAGTTCATCTCAAATGCGTTTCAGGGGCTGACCCCCATTTTGCCATCTGCGTTTCGAAGCGTTACATTTGAACCCCAAGAGCATAGTACAAACCAACCTCCACGATGGGTCTGGAGTCCGCATACACCAGAGCCACAAAAAGCAGGAGCACAGCAACACACCCATCGGCATTGCCAATCCGTCCCATGCCACATGTCCACAGCACACAGTCCCATTGGCATGCCCACACAACAACAAATAGCACAGCCACACACACGGCTCCGGGAAACCTGTGCACGACTGTGCACGAACTGTGGATGTCAGACAACCTATACATACTTTGTCATGTGCAACACAATAACATATCTCATTCCCCCCACAGGTGACGAACTGCTGGATGCTGGAGATGGAGACAGCAGCCAGCACAGCCAGCCTGCAAGCCCCCAACAAGGACTCACGGATGTGGAGGATCTGTCCTCCGATTCGGACACGGACCACCCAGCAGGCCCATCTGGTGTGGCAGGGCCCAACCGCACCCCAGGCACCCTCCTACCCACCAACCCATCATCCAGGGCTGATGACCACTCACAGCCCCCTGCTGCCACTGTCGTTGCGGCCACTCCCACTGTTGTGGCGGCCACTCCCACTGCCGCAACCACCACCATCGCCGCAACAACCACCACCGCCGCGACCACCACCACGTCATCACCGGCCCCAGCACCAGCGCAAGTGGTGGTCCGGCCGACTGGGTCCACCCTGGGAGCCACAGCGAGGACCGTGGTGAGCAATGTGGCTAGTGGGCAGGCCGGTGGCAGCAGTACTGGTGGGAAGAGCAGGGTCAGGCCAACGCCAGCCTCCCCTGGGAGCCATGCCCTGCCTCAAATGGCCAGAGTCCTTGGGGCCTATGAAGAGGCCCAAGGACAATGGGCCAGGTCTGCTTCCGACACGCGGGAGGTCCTGGGGGTGTTGAGGTCCATGGACGCCCATATGGGCCAATTCGTGTCCCGTATGGACCAACTCGTGGACCTCATGGGCCAGCTGGTGGTGGCGGTGAGGTCACAGGCAAGGCCAGCAACACCACCTCCGCCACCACCTGCTAGGGCGCAGGGTCGGGCAGCAGTGTCCAGTTCCCCTGCGTCCACAGCCAGTGAGCACACCTCACCCACCACCAGCAGGTCGCCACCACACCCCCCTCCCAAACGTGGAAGGGGCCGTCCGAAGTGGAAACAGATGTCCCGGGAGGACTTCGCACGCTCCAGACGCAAGTGAGGCAGCCAGCCATCCTTGACCACCCACTGCATTGACTTGGACTACGATCCCACCCCACACAGCCATCAGAATGGCATGTGTCTGTTGGACTAGGGACATAGAACTAGTGGGTACACCCTGAGCATCACGCAGCCATGGCCGACAGCTCATTGTCACTGCACGCAACACTCATGTCATCACCTTGCACACAATGACATGTCACAGTTGAAAATAAATGCACCTTTTACACAAACTGCTGTCTGTGCACTGTGTTTATTGAACGATGATCAACCGCCACCTTGAGCAGAAAAGCATCGGATGTGTGGCATGGCGATGGGACAGGAGGGGCTGTAGGGACCTAGGGGGGGAGACAGAACAGGAGCACATTCAATGAGTGTGTCACACACCCATCACACAGTACATGTCAACAACTACAAGCAATGTACACACATCGCACAGAGCAATAGGGCACAATGCCACAGCCACCGTCAGTGGCATACAAACCTGGACATGGACCATTGACACACAGCACACAGTGAACAAAAGGCCTCCGTGACACAGCACACAGACACCTGCACAACTACAGCCACATCAACCGTCGTACATGGACACTCACCGTCAAGTGAAGTAGCGGGCGATGAGCTGCTGACGGACATTCACAGCTTCCTCCTCTCCGCTGTCTTCCTCACTCGAGCTGTCCTGGTCTGCAGGCTGGGGCCCTGGTTGATCTCCGTCATCCACAATTAGAGGGATCTGCTTTCGAATGGCCAGATTGTGCAGCATGCAGCAAGCCACCACTATCTGGCACACCTTCTGTGGGGAGTACGCCAGCGCACCCCGGTGCGGTCCAGGCATCTGAACCTGGACTTGAGGAGGCCAAAGGTACGCTCGACCACACGTCTGGTCCTCCCATGTGCCTCATTGTAGCGGTCATCTGCTGGGGTCCGAGGATTTCGTAATGGACTGAGCAGCCAGGGCCCATTCGGGTAAGCCGAGTCACCTGGGCGTGGGGGACACAGAGAACCGTTGCAATTCAAACAGGACAGTAGACAGCATCCTTAAGCCAGCACGCTACACAACTCCACATACTCACCGACAATCCAGCCACGGTCCTGTTGCAGATTGGTCATCAGTCGTGGTAATATGCTGTTTCGCATGATGTGCGTGTCATGGGCCGAGCCTGGGAACTTTGCACACACGTGGGAGATGACCATGTCCGCAAGGCACACCACTTGCACATTCAGGGAGTGCGTGTGCTTCCGGTTGCGGAAGAGCTGCTCAGTGGCCTGTGGTGGGACAAGGCCAACATGGGTGCAGTCAATGGCACCAACAACGTGTGGGATCCGTCCAAGGGCATAGAATGCACCCTTCACTGCCGCCAACTCACGTGCCCTGGGGAATCGGATGTACCTGTTCCTGTACAGCATCATGGCTGCCAGTACATCCCTCAGCACCATGCTGAACATGGGCTGGGACATCCCACCTCCACTGCCCACTGTGTGCTGGAATGACCCAGTGGCGAAAAAATGCAGTGCAGCCATCACCTTAGCCGTGGGGGTGAATGCTGTCGGATACACCCTGCGAGGACGGAGGTGGGGTTCCAACATGGCACATAGTCGATGCAGGGTTGGTCGATCCAGACGAAATTTCCGGATGACCTCAGAATCCTCCATGTCCGCCAACAATTGGTAAGGGCGGTAAATGTTTGGTCTCCGCCTAGGAAAGATGGAAGTGGACACATGTCAAAGCAACACGCCACATGACATTTTCACATACACATAACTGATATGACAGAGCAAGAACATGAGTCACAGAACAGCTGTCATGCAGGGACAGCACAGCCACAATACACTTACACAGGTCTCCCACCAATAGCAATGGGCAGTGACACAAACCATTGCTATGTGCATGCACATGGGGATCCAGGCCTCAATGACCTGTGAGGCGTGCTGATGGGGACTGACTGCATATCCGGCAAGCGGCAACACCACGGCAACATGACTGGCTGCTGTACATCAAACTGCTTCCGAGGCTGGATGAGTATTGCACACACCAACGACGATGTGGGCACAGGCTGAGCGGCCAAGACAAGTGGGACCTGTGGCACGAGGGGATATGAGACAGTCATTGGTGTCACCACTGCACCCTATGTGCAGCACTGTACGGATCACACCTCCAGAAGCATTGTCAGGTGTACACATTGACAGCCCCATGCCAACACGGCTGTGTGCTTGCAAATACACATCACATGTGACACGTAACCTTGCACGTGCCAAGTGGCAGATGTACATAGTGAGAGATGACATGCGTGTGCATATGCGTATACCATGCACCCATGCCAATGTGCAGATGACGACATGCTAACAGACATGTGGGGGCCAGCCACTGGCCGTCCCTGCCTATGCACACGGCATGTTGTGGCCCCGTCCATTGTGCACCTGCACCCACACGCACATCATGGCCAAACCTGCAGATGCAGTGCGCACATCATACTGTGTGGTGCACATGGCATCAGCGGACTGTCACCAACATGGGCCAGGCCATTACGGCCAACTCCGATGACCCTCGCGGTTGCACCCTGCGTGTTCCACTATGGAGGTAGGCGTCCCGGGCCAGCTGGGTGCAGGCCAACGTCTGCAATTGCCAATGCAGGTCTCAGTGCACTTGTTGCTCGTGTGAATGTCAGGCTGGGCCATGCTGCCCCTCTCAGTCCCAGCAAGCCTGGCCTGCACATTGACTGCACAATGCCAGTAGGTGACAGCACCGACTGCCTAGTGGGTTGCATGTGTCTCCTGTTCAGGACCCTCCAGATGGGCGCTAACTCAGTACTGACTATTGGACACACCATGTCTCGTGATAGGGATGTGTGTGTGGGATGGTGGCACTGAATGTGACCTCCTTTGCGTGGTGGGCCATGCACAGGGCCAGTACGTCGATTATTGCGCAGTGTTGGTCACAGTGGGTGCACCCACACAGATGTGTTGCCCTATGTTCATTTTCTATGTCCGCATGATGATGGACTGTAGGTGTGGGCAGACTACACATTGGTCGATGTGCTGTCAATTTGAATGTGCCTTCACACCAGGCACAGCTGCCCCTGCACATGTGACCCCTGCTGCACTCGCTGCTGGGTCTGTGGAGCTGATGCACCATCTGTGCGTGGGGCGGACAGCTCTCCTCACTTCCGTCATTGCGCATGTCATCACTTTGCCGCAGGTGACATGGATCATGGAGGGCCCACATGTACGCGTGGGTGGCCTCAACAAGTGTGTCCAATGGTTGTCACCCCCAGTCAGTGCTTCGAATGTGAATGATGTTGTGCTGGTGCTAATTTCAATGTGGTGGGTGGGCGGGGCTAGGTGCGGGCTTACATGCAGGACATGGGAGGGTGATCGGATTAGCGACTAGTTGCAATACACACGGGGCACGTCTTTTCCTGTCCACATCAGGGTCATTCCTTGAACTCACTGACAGTAATACAGTCGTCTTTGTCCCTGTCCTCATGGCCTCCCCTCGCTCCCCCAATATGCATTTGCTCCTGTGGGGCTAGCGCATGCAGATGCAGCCCCAAGCTCGCCCCGGAGAGGCCAAGGAGTGTATGTGTGGGTCCAGTTGAACGAGTGGTCTGTCTCACGGCATGATGTGTGGCGGGACGCCGTCCACCTGCGTGGTGCCCCGACTCGAGACCCGGGCAACATAGACAATGCATAGCAGTCTCCGCAGTCCGGATACACCACCTGCGACACACAGAGGCTGTAGCTGCCGTAGCGGCCCATGCCGCGTCCATCTGGGGCTGATGGACCCACACATTCACTCTTTTGCCTCACTGGGGCGGGCTCGGAGGTGCTTGCGCACGCGCTGGCTTCTCTGTTGCAACGGCATGTGACGTGTGTGGAGATGTAGGCAATGGGTGGGATGGTGCGAGCCACCTTCCGTGACGTCACTCCTGCTCGTGATGTGTGCGTCCCCCAATACTTCCATATGACTTGAGCCATGCTACACATTGAGGATGTTTTGCCTGCGTGATGTGTCCCGGAGGAGCGCGCCGAGTCCTCTCCCCCACCATGCTCCACTGCCATCCCGTGCCCTGGATTGCCTGTGCAGGTTGACAATGTTGGGGATACACCTGGTCGGCAGGGGCTGTGTGTGCCTTGTCAAGGGCCTGGCGGGCGCACAACAGGATCCAGCTTGTCCACAGAGGGTGGGCTGACGTGTACGCCTGATACCGCATTGTTCGTGTGCCCGGCTGCTGTGCACACACGTGTTCACATCCCCCCGACATGTGGCCTTTGACATTGCCCAGGGAAGCGGTAATGTGCAGTTCCGGACCCCTCCCGACACAGCGTGTTTCAACTTTGCATGTGCGCATCTACCCGTCACACCCACCCACCTGAGCGAAGCGTCACTCCCGCTTCACACGACACATGTGTGTCTTCCACAGTTGTGCTACTCATTTGCGTTGACATCGAATGACAGTGGACTACATAGTCATGTCACGACTGCCGTGTACATCACACACTCTCATCATCTCACATTCGTACTTGTGAAAGGAATCAGCAGAGACAGTTTCTTTCTTCAAACCATGTATTGTGACTTATGTCCTCTGTGATGCAGTATAGTGGACACTACTGGCAGCGGTATGCATGTGGAGGATATACTGAGCATGATTACACATAGCTAAGGGTGTAGGGGTACATGTGATTAGCTGTTGCATGTGGGATGTGGGCTTCAGAGTTACATCTGCTTGGCTGTTGCTGTGCTAATGTTCATTTGCAAGTAGCTGCGGTGCTGCGGACTTTGACACAGACGGTATACATTTAGCCTACCAGACCGCTTGGCATCATGGGCACAGTCCATCTCAGTTCCATGTGACAGGTGTGCTGCTGTTGTTACTCATGCACGCGTGCGTGTGAGTTGACATCAGGGCATGGGCTTACGTGCATGCAACGGCGTCCCACTTGTTGTTGCCATATGGTGGATACTGGACATGTCACAGTCACTGGGGTCGTGTTGTTGTTGTATGCACTTGTCGTCCATGCAAAGGTCCTGTTACGGGATTTCCGGGGAGGGGGAAAAGGGGTGCAGCTCTCACATACTCCAGCCGGGCGATTCCTGTCCACTGTGCGGTGCATATGTCCATGGGCGCAGGATCCATGTCATGGCATAGTTGTACGTGCAGTTCTGTCCATGTGGGTGCGATACACATATCCCATGCCACTGCCTCCCCCGATACATGCAGAGTTCCTGGATGTGATGGGGAACGGAGTGCATGTCCCGGACACATCCGATGTCATGGCAGTGTCGTTGATGGTGTGGTATCAGTTGCAGGTCGTTTGGTATGGCTGTTGTGGTGGTTACTGGCCAGTCCGTGCGGAAGCTAAGCATGGGTACAGTGTCGGACATCATGGCTCAATTGGGGGATTGCGTCGGGGTCCTACGAATTGACAGGTTGTCAGGTATGCGATGGCTTCCTGCAGGGCTTCCATTTCATTGGTGGTATACATGTTTGCCAGCCAATGTAGCGGATGGTGGCTGTCACGGTGTTGTTCGTAAGTTGTCCCTTGTAGGAGCATGATGGGGCATGCTGGGTGACATTCGATGTAGCTGTGATCCATGATCCGTCGTGTGGAGGTACAGTGGTCCCATTGCAGTGTGGGTCCGATGTTCGCCACATACGCCATGCCCCCATAGGCTGAACAGGCCCTGTCGTGTGCGTCCAGAGGGTGGAATAGTGGTAGCAGGTCCGCCCTTGGACATGCCGGGTTGGAGAGGCACAACTCCACAGGATGGTGGAAGGGACACCTCCGACAGTAGAAGACGGGTATGACGCAGCTGAACAATGCGATGCGGTAAGTCAGTCGGTAACTTACGTTCAGCAGGGATAGGGGTTCGCATCCCAGTAGCTGTATCAGGTTGTGTTTGTACAGCTTGACCTGTTTGGCGTAGTTGGGTAGGTGTGTTGTAGGTGCCATTTTGCTGCGGGGCGATGTGGTGGCGTGCTCCGGCTGTGTGTGCAGTCTGCAGTGTGCAAGCTCCGAGGTTGCTGTGAGGTCTGTGATGGTCGTAGGGGGCAGGACTTGTGTTCTGTTAGCTTGTGCGGAGGACACGGGCCCTCATCCCACGTGCTTCTCTGAATGTTCAAGGTCAGTGGTGTGTGACTCCTTCCAGATAACTTGCATGGGAACGGCATGGGGGAGTTTTATATTTTTTCTTTCCCGTTCGGTATGTTCTTAGGTGATATGCGCTATCTGCCCTGTGGTCGGTTTCCTCTGCATGCCTGTGTTGGTCTTTTTTGGGACAATGGCTGTATTCTCCGGCTTGTTTAGTCGGGATGTGGTTTCGGAGTTGGAATGGAAGGTCATTCAGTGCTGTCTGCTCTCCCGTGTGTGGGCGGCAGGCTGTGTTTCCGCTATGCGTTGGGCCTTGTGTGTGGGTGTCATTCTTGGGTCCACCTGTTGTCGGTCCCCGGGCTCTTTGGTGTTCCGTTTTGTATGTCTGGTTCATGGGTGCAGGGTGGTATCGGTGTTTCTGTGTGGTACTGGCGTACCTCTTCCCGACGGGGCCCATGTTCTACTGGGTGGTGTTGCCGCCGCTGTGTGCTTCGCCATGTTTGTCACACAGGGGTGTGTCCTGATGTTGCGTGACTTCACTGACATGTGGGCGTCGGTTGTGTGACGTTGGGTGTTGTCCGTGAATTGGGCGTTGGGGTCATGACTGTGGCAGGCCTGTCACGTGTCATGTGCGTTCTGGGTGTGGCTGGTGTGTGTGGTGCTTGGTTGTGTCCCTGTGTTGTTTGTGTGCGACGCATACATGGCGTTATGGTTGGGAGCTGAGTTGTGCGCATGTGTGGCTGCGTCATCGCCGCTGTGCTGCGGTGCCGTGACGGGGTCGTTAGTTCCTGGCCCCAGGTGGTGTGCCCATGATAGTTGCGAGATGTTGCACTTTGCCCTGTGTTACATTTGTGGGTGCAGTGGTGGATGTGTCTTGTCCACGCATGGGTGTTGGGGGGTGCCATGTCCTCCTTTTCCGCACTTGCACTGTGTGCGCTGTTTGCGTGCCCTTGTTGTGTGTGTGCCTACCTGCGTCTCCGCGGTACGTTGCCTCCTTGGTGGTGCATCAGGTATAGCATGGGGAGGGCCTGCAGTGCTGGATTCATGCTCAGGGGGTCGCCTCTTCGGTGTCTGTGCTCGGCGTTCGGGTTTCCGCCTCACTTTCACGTGCGGTGTCTCTTAGCCGTGGGAGCTGTTTGTTTGCGGCATCGTAATTTGTACGCCGGGCGTTACGTGATTTCGTCTGGCGGTGTGTCTCCATTGGGCTGCGCCGCTACGTGAGCGGGCGCACTTTGATGGCGGACGGCGTCGCTGGCTTGCCGGCGGTGTTTGGCTGCCTTTTCACATCGTAATTTGGCGGGCGTGTGGGCTGCGGCATGCGGGCGGTAACTGGTGGTTTTTGCATCCGCCAGCACGGCGGTAGTGCTTCCGCCCGCCATCGTAATGGGCCCCTTTGTTCTTTTTTTATTGATTGTATTAGTTTGTGTAGTGTTGGTTGCCCTCTCCCTATTGTGGCCTGGAAGGCATTATGCCATCCTTCTACCGCATTATTAGTTTTTACTTTTTGTGCAATAGTGCTGGCGTAGACATTCCACCAGGGAATTTGGAATTTTGGTTGTCTACGGTGACCTGAACGATACAACCTCCCCACCCAGGTGTCCTCAAAGTAATCTAACAAAGGACTTAATTTAGTTTCATTAATGCGGTAGAAAGGACTATCTATTAACAAGTTATAATGATTTGCTACTTCTGTTGTTGGCACTTATGCTAGTTCAATCAATTTTTTAATTTGATATGCAAAGTTGCTGTTAGTAGAGTACTCTATACTTAAGGTAGATTTTTGAGGTGTCTCCACATACTTTGATTAAAGTGGTAGTAACACCCTTGAATTGCAGTATGTGGGTATATTTTAAGAATAGCTTGAATCATAGCTAGTTCAAAATCTATTATTATCCTTTGGGGATAATAATTATCAGTTAATTCTTTTATTGTTGTTAATAGTTCAATATAGGTGGGATTATT
Source organism: Calotriton arnoldi (assembly GCA_963921515.1). Taxonomy (NCBI): domain Eukaryota; kingdom Metazoa; phylum Chordata; class Amphibia; order Caudata; family Salamandridae; genus Calotriton; species Calotriton arnoldi. Next base: position 407,235 of record CAWUFW010001214.1, on the reverse strand, counting down.
TTTATTTGGCAGCAATGCATAAATGAAGGGAATATTAGTTTCCTGAAATTCACCATGAATGGTGTAAAGTTGGTAAAATGGTTTTGGACACACTTTAAAAGTTCCGTTCATCATCCATGTTTCACAGTGTTTCAATTTTTGCAAGTTATTATTCGGTGCAAAAACAAGAATTCTTTTATCTTTACTTTGGTTGTCATATATCAAGAATTTGTCCTTTTTGTGGGTAATAGTATATTCAGGCAGTATTTCAATTTCTTGAAAGGTTTGGGGGGTGGGTGGAGTTGGATCAGAAGCTCTTTTAGTTTTAGCGATTAATCGTTTCAGGTTGGGGATAGAGGGCAATTGTCCTGTGACATGTTCCGGTACTTTTGTCAACACATTTTTCAAGATTTCAGTGCTTGTCTGTTGGGAGCCTGTGCTTGCTTCTCGGGTTGTTCTAAGGCTAACCCTGGGCGGTGAACTACGCTACGCTCGCGGAGTTTGCGTAGTTTCGCGATTCGCGTAGAGCGCGAAGTTACCGAGCACTACGCAATTTGCGGCGTAGCGTGGCTGTTTTTCTTCTTCGCGCGCTCAATATACATTCTCGCGCGCGCGGTAACGACCTACCGTGATTCTGTGTTCGCCGACGCGACTTCCTATCCGTTCGCAGGCGCCACGAGATTTGGAATCCGGCCGCACGATCCCGCGAGAGTGTGCGAACGCGAACACGTCATTCGGACGCGCGATCTGACTTCCGGCGGCAGTGTTGGTAAGATCGCGATCCCGAACACGAAGAAACTACAATCTGGCGAAAAATATCTCTCGAGCATCATAAAACCTTCTCGAAAATGATGATTTTGCTCCAAAAAACTCCTCAGAATGTGATTTGGCTGTAGTTTTTTGTGCAAGGAGTCCTTTTTTTTTTTTTACTTTTTTTTCCAAGAGTAAGGAAGTGCCCCTGATTCTCAAACTTCCTGTTCCTGTCCAGCAGGCTCCTCCCAGTGCTTTGTCCATGTGCTGTTCACTTTCATTTGGATTTGGAGCTGGAAGGATCACTTTTTGTGTCTGTCTGCTGCATCATATCATTGGATTGGATTTGAGGACTTTTGGATTTGAGATTTTACAAGTAAGTTGGAGAATTGTTGTACTTGTTTGTTTGATTGGGGCTTGTTTGTACCTACATTTTTTGGGGATTTTCATCGTTTTTAAAATTAATTGTTGTGGCCTGTAGTTTCAGTAGGGGCCTAGTTGTTTTTCTTTGATTGGAATTTCAGCCAGTAGGCCCAGAGCCAGAGGTACCCATGGGTGCATGTTTCTGTGGTGTCTGTTGAATTTAAACATCATGTAGGGCATGCATGGATGGCATTGGATTGAATTGGTAAATGTGGTTTTTGGGGTGTATTTCACTTTTTGGGTGTAATATATACCTTTGTTGGATGTGTGTGTGTGCTTGTCGTGTAACTTTCCAACCTTTCGTAGCCCTGTGGATTTTCGTTTTTGCATTTTTGTATTAAAGCTGAGTTGTTTAGCAGGCCTCCTTTGTCTGGTCATATTATAGGCCTGCTTGAGTTAATTGTTTTCCATGGCCTGTTGTGACTGTGAGTGACCACGTGGCTTGGGGCCATTTTGTGGTGGTAGTTTAGTAGTGCGCTGCTTTTTCCATATAGGCCTGCATGTCTTTTCTTTGTTCCCCTTGGCTTATGCTTGTTGTTGTGGGTGGCCTGGCCATGTGGTGGCGGCCATTTTGTGGGACCAGCCACTGTGCTTTTGCCATAGGCCTCCAAGCTTGAGGCCTAGTCTGCCAGTAGGCCCAGAGGTAGTCATCCTCATGGGTGCATAAAAACTGTTTCTGTGTTGTCTGTTGAATTGTAACATCATTTAGGCCATGGATGGCATTGGATTGAATTGCAAAATGTGGGTTTTGGGGTGGTATTTCAGTTTTTGGGTGTGTGTTAAATAAATAGGCCTTTTCAGCCAGTAGGTAACCCTGGGCGTTCAGCTCGCGGACTTTGGGCAACTCCGCACTGCGCGACAACGCGGAGTTACACTTTTTATCTTCTTCGCGCGCACAATATACGTTTTCGCACGCGCGATAACGACTTTTTGTGACGATCGCGATGCCGAACACGCAGAATTTACAATCTGGCGAAGAATATCTCTCGAGCAGCATAAAACCTTCTCGAAAATGATGATTTAGTTCATTTTGCACAAAAAACTCCTCAGGTTGTCATTTAGATGTAGTTTGGTGAGCAAGGAGTCACTTTTTTTTTGTTTTACAATTTTTTTCAAGAGGAAGGAAGTTGTTGGGTGGCCTGGCCATGTGGTGGCGGCCAGTTTGTGGGACCAGCCACTGTGCTTTTGCCATAGGCCTCCAAGCTTGCGGCCTAGTCTGCCAGTAGGCCCAGAGGTAGTCATCATGGGTGAATAAAAACTGTTTCTGTGTTGTCTGTGGAATTTTTGACATCATTTAGGCCATTGATGGGATTGGATTGAATTGCAAAATGTGGGTTTTTTTGGGGGGTCTATTTCACTTTTTGGGTGTGTTAAATAAATGCCTTTTTTGCGTGTGTAATTATGTGTTGTTGTAGTGGTTGTCTAACTTTCCAAACTGTTTTTAGCCATGTGGATTTTAGTTTTTGCATTAAAGCTGTGTGTGTTTTATCAGGCATCCTTTGTCTGGCCATATATAGGCCTGCTTGAGTTCATTGTTTGCCGTGCCTTGTGCCTGTGAGTCACCATGTTGCTGGGGGCCATTTTGTGGTGGTAGTTAGTAGTGTGCTGTTTTTGCCCATAGGCCTGCGTGTCTTTCCATTGTTCCTCTTGTCTTACTGCTTCCAAATCCATCCCCATTGCCAGCTGCAGCTCCCTGATGCTGCATACATCCCACATGATGCACAAATTTAGGCCAAACATGCTCCACTACATTTTAGTTTTTGTTCTTTACTATTCTTATTCTTCCAGACTGTACACACTACACAGTACACCAGGAAAGCCCTGGCCTTGTTGTCAAAGTCTCATAAATGGCTACACTGTTGTTGTTCACTGAGTTTCTAAAATTTAATAATTGAGGCAACCACACACTAAGTTCTATATTATATTAGTTTGATTTGTGCTATCGTTTGACTGATGTTCTTCCGGCTTTTTTGCTTTTAGGTGCACAAAGACTGAGGAGGAGGTGTGTCATCATTGCCCGTTGCACTGCCAGACAGACATCCTGCTGCTGTACACAACGTGCCGTGTGACCTGACCAGACATCTCTGCAACTGAGTGCTGCTGACATCTGAAGAAGATGGGCCCAAAGAAAGCAGGTACCAGGTCCTCCAGTACCAAGAAAGTTGCTATTGAGAAGAAGGAACAGAAGAAGGAAGTGACACTTAAGTCTGGTGTGCCGCCCAATACCTTTTTTGGGGAAAAAGAAATTACGCCTGCAGCAGTGGTGTCCGGGGGGCAAGCTGGGGGCAGCACCTCCGCATCAGTGGGCCCAACCCACCAACCCAGGCCAAAGCACATGAGTGTGGAAGAGGTAGCCAGCCTAATGGTGGAAAGCAGTGATGCTGAGCCTGAGATAAACTTATCGCTATCTCAAAGTAGTACCCAATCAACGCAGGAGGAAACACAGCAGATAAGTGGTCAACAACAACAACAGCCGCAACCACCGCCCGCAATAGTAGTTGTTGTTCCTCCCAAAGTAGGGGCAGTTCAGGAAATTGAGCCTCATGCAGAGGTAGAAGAAGAAGCCACTCATTCAGAAGATCCATTGTCTTCCAAATCTCCAGCAAGGAAAAGGAGGGGTCGTCCATCAAGTTCTTCGCCAAGCCCCCCTTCTGATGATCTAGATGCCACTTGGAAGCCACAAACTGAGTCTGAGAGGGAGACAGGTCCCTAGACCAAGCTAGGGAAAAGGAAGGTTCCAGAAAGCCTTACACTTATGGAGGTCGATGTAGAACAGCAGGATGATGATGATGATGAGCCAGTCATCACGAACATCACTCCCGGCCCCGAGGAGATGGAGACCAACATTATTACTATATCACAAAAAGTACTCCTTGGATGCGAGGATGATAACCGCGTCTTGAACGTAATAACCCTAGAAAGGTACAGGTGGGAAGTCCTAAGATGAAAAGCACCACTAAGCAGTGGGGAAGGAAACAATTCCTTTTGTTTTAATTACCCTCACACACCCTAGTGGTGTCATGCTTCATCATCGGGTCACCCTGACGCCTAAAAGTCAGGGTGGGCTCGACCGTTTTTCAGGGAGCTCTTAGAAATAATAAGACCAGGGGGACGTTAATTAAAAACACCAACAAATCCCAGTATCCCTTTAATATTGGATTTGTTAGGGTTATTAAAAAGTGTAAACAGGGGTCAGGATAGGAGTATTTATGGTCCTATGACCCTTCAGCCGACATGTTTCAGTCCTACTAGGGCCATAAAGGTCCCGGACTTTCTTCAGGGCAACAATACCACCTCCCTGGATAACGCAAGAGACAACTCCCTACGCTGCTGTTTATCTAAGGGCAGATAGCTGCTCCTTAGTATGACTTGAAGATAATTTATCTCAATAATCCTGTCATCGCTCCATCTGAAAAGACAAACAAAGACAAAACAGGGCCAAAAACATGTGTTACTCCTGGAGTACATGTAATCGCTTCCCAATAGTGATGTGCTGACCAATACACCAGTGTAATTGACACGGTGTCAACATATCCATCAACTCTTATAACCACAAAGGTGCGTGGTTATGACATACATATAATTTTATTTTAACCACACTCACGTAGGTGGCAAAATATGGTGTAGTGGCGATATCTTGTCGCATTCTACCGATATCCACATCCACGTGTTATGATCAAACTTGTGAGTCTAGCAGTTCCTTGCGCTCATAAGCTATGTTGTTTTTATCTTCCCCCCTTTTTTGCGCTATCTCTTGCAAGAAACAGTGTTTGACTACAGGGCTACCCCTTACTCTGCGAGGTGCCCGGAGAAGAGTTCCTCGCCCATGTCTGGGTAAGGGTAATAGTGTGATTTTGGAGTGTGGTGTATGAGAGTTTTTAACCCCTTGATTGATAGCAGCCTGGGCTGTTGAGTGAGAGTGACACGGGTGTATACACTTTGAGAACACGTAACACGTGGATGTGGATATCGGTAGAATGCGACAAGATATCGCCACTACACCATATTTTGCCACCTACGTGAGTGTGGTTAAAATAAAATTATATGTATGTCATAACCACGCACCTTTGTGGTTATAAGAGTTGATGGATATGTTGACACCGTGTCAATTACACTGGTGTATTGGTCAGCACATCACTATTGGGAAGCGATTACATGTACTCCAGGAGTAACACATGTTTTTGGCCCTGTTTTGTCTTTGTTTGTCTTTTCAGATGGAGCGATGACAGGATTATTGAGATAAATTATCTTCAAGTCATACTAAGGAGCAGCTATCTGCCCTTAGATAAACAGCAGCGTAGGGAGTTGTCTCTTGCGTTATCCAGGGAGGTGGTATTGTTGCCCTGAAGAAAGTCCGGGACCTTTATGACCCTAGTAGGACTGAAACATGTCGGCTGAAGGGTCATAGGACCATAAATACTCCTATCCTGACCCCTGTTTACACTTTTTAATAACCCTAACAAATCCAATATTAAAGGGATACTGGGATTTGTTGGTGTTTTTAATTAACGTCCCCCTGGTCTTATTATTTCTAAGAACTCCCTGAAAAAACGGTCGAGCCCACCCTGACTTTTAGGCGTCAGGGTGACCCGATGATGAAGCATGACACCACTAGGGTGTGTGAGGGTAATTAAAACAAAAGGAATTGTTTCCTTCCCCACTGCTTAGTGGTGCTTTTCATCTTAGGACTTCCCACCTGTACCTTTCTAGGGTTATTACGTTCAAGACGCGGTTATCATCCTCGCATCCAAGGAGTACTTTTTGTGATATAGTGGTTCAAACATGGGAGGGTGTACTCCCTCATGAGATTTCTTCTCGGCCCTTTTGGCACTGAGAGAGGGCTCTTTCTCATTTCTGCCGATTGTGTGATAGACCAACATTATTACCCTATCCAAAATCGCTGCGAGGGATGTAGCACGCATACCTCCACAGGTAACACCAACACGACCTACAGCTTCCATATTTGCATTAGCAAAGGCCCGGCAGCGACCTACATCCAGCACAACCACCACCTCAGTAGAAGTAGGTAGTGGTACAGCAGCACAGAGTCAAATTCAACACACACCCTCCAGTTCATCCGGCATTGGAAGTGGCACTTCCAGCAGGAGGCAAAAGTTAAGCTCCCCAGTTTGGGACTTCTTTACTGTTAGCGAAAAGGAGGAGAACATTGCTATATGCTCCATTTGTAATACCTCTGTTAGTCGTGGTAAGCTTGGTACAAACTATGGTACCGGAGGCCAAATGACCCATCTGAAAAAACACCCCTTGATCAGCTGGGAGGACCACCTTCGCGGCATAAAAACTGCAACCATTGGTGTTGGTGGGGATAAAGGAGTAGAAGATCCGATCATGGTGGAAGAGGAAGGACAGGGAGACATTCTCTCTGGTAGTGGTACACAAAGTCTCCCTGCCCCCAGCAGTGCAGTGTTAACATCGCCCACATCTTCAGCAACATCTCAGTCAATCAATCAATCAATCAATCAATCACAGAATTTGTAGAGCGCACTACTTACCCGCGAGGGTCTCAAGGCGCTGGGGAGAAAAAGGGGGGGGGGGGTGCTGCTACTGGTCGAGCAGCCAGGTCTTGAGTAGCCTCCTGAAGGTCAGCAGGTCTTGGGTCTGTCGTAGGCTTAGTGGAAGGGTGTTCCAGGCCTTGGCGGCTAGGTGTGAGAAGGATCTGCCGCCGGTGGTTGTTCGTCGAATGCGAGGGACGGTGGCGAGGGAGAGGTCGGCGGAGCGGAGCTGGCGGTTAGGGACGTAGAAGAAGAGTCGTCTGTTGAGGTAGGCTGGGCCAGTCTTGTGGAGTGCCTTGTGTGCGTGGATGAGGAGTTTGAAGGAGATTCTCCTGTTGACGGGGAGCCAGTGCAGGTTCCTCAGGTGGGGGGTGATGTGGCTGTGGCGTGATACGTCGAGGATCAGGCTTGCGGAGATGTTTTGTATGCGTTGCAGTCGCTTGATGAGCTTGGCCGGGGCTCCCGCGTAGAGGGCGTTCCCATAGTCAAGTCTGCTACTGACGAGGGCCTGGGTGACTGTTCTTCTTGTATCTGTCGGGATCCACCTGTAGATCTTGCGAAGCATGCGGAGGGTGTTGAAACAGGAGGAGGAGACTGCGTTGACTTGCTTGGTCATGGAGAGCGTTGAGTCGAGGATGACTCCCAGGTTGCGTGCGTGGTCGGTGGGTGTCGGGGCTGCTCCCAGCGTCGTTGGCCACCAGGAGTCGTCCCAGGCTGAGGGGTTGGAGCCGAGGATGAGGACCTCTGTCTTGTCCGTGTTCAGCTTTAGTCGGCTGATCTTCATCCAATCGGCGACGGCCTTCATTCCTTCATGGAGATTGGATTTGGCGGCGAGGGGTCCTTGGTGAGGGAGAGGATCAGTTGAGTGTCGTCGGCATAGGAGATAATGTTGAGGTCGTGCTGTCTGGCGATGCGTGCGAGCGGGGCCATGTAGATGTTGAACAGCGTTGGGCTGAGGGAAGATCCCTGGGGTACGCCGCAGATGATCTCGGAGGCTTCGGATCGGAAAGGTGGGAGGCGGACTCTCTGGGTTCTGCCGTCGAGGAAGGAGGTGGTCCATTCCAGGGCCTTGTCTCGGATCCCTGCGTCATGGAGGCGTGCGCGTAGAGTGCGGTGGCAGACAGTGTCGAAGGCGGCGGAGAGGTCCAGCAGGATGAGGGCTGCGGTCTCACCGTTGTCCAGCAGGGTCCTGATGTCGTCGGTGGCGGCGTTGAGGGCAGTCTCAGTGCTGTGGTTGCTGCAGAACCCTGATTGGGATGGGTCCAGGATGCTGTTTTCTTCGAGGTATCGGGTTAGCTGTTTGTTGACGATCTTCTCGATGACTTTGGCTGGGAACGGAAGCAGGGAGATGGGCCGGACGTTCTTGAGGTCTCTCGGGTCCGCCTTGGGTTTTTTGAGTAGGGCGTTGATCTCTGCGTGTTTCCAGCTCTCTGGGAAGGTCGCGGTCTCGAAGGAGAGATTGATAACGTTGCAAAGGTGGGGTGCGATGGAGCTGCTGGCTTTGTTGAAGATGTGGTGCGGGAAATGGTCTGACGGGGAGCCGGAGTGTATTGTGCTCATGGTCTTGATGGTGTCATCGATGTTCACGCTGGCCCAGGCTGGCAAGGGGTCATGGTCGATGGTGTGCGGCGGGTCTGGTGTATCTATCTTAGTAGGGGCTGTCTGGGTGTTGAAGCTGTCGTGGATGTCGGCGATCTTGCGGTGGAAGAAGGTGGCGAGGGATTCGCACAGGGCTTGCGACGGCGGTATGTCGTTGGTGTTGGAGCTGGGGTTGGAGAGTTCCTTCACGATGTTGAAGAGCTCCTTGCTGTTGTGTGCGTTGTTGTCGAGGCGGTCTTTGAAGGAGATTCTCTTGGCGGACCTGATGAGGTGGTGGTGGTTACGGATGGCGTCTTTGTGGGCTGCGTGGCTGTCCGGTGTCTTATCACTGTGCCATTTCTTCTCTAGTTTCCGGCAGGTACGCTTGGAAGCTAGGAGTTCCGGGTGAACCAGCTGGCTCTTTTGGTGGTGTCGCTGTAGGTGAGTTTTTCAGCGGGGCGAGGGTGTTGGCACAGTCGTCTATCCATCGTCTGAGGTTGCAGGCAGCGTCGTCGGTGTTGGATGGGTCGGAGGGGGGCTGAGAGCGAGGTTTGCCCGTAGTTGGTCTTCGGTGACTTTGCTCCAGCAGCGGCGTGGAATCTGTTGGGTGCGGTGGTGTGTGGTGGGTTTCTGGAAGGTGAAGTGGATGCAGCGGTGGTCGGTCCAGAGGAGTTCCGTGGTGTGGCTGAAGGAGATGTGGGAGCTTGAGGAGAAGACGGGGTCGAGCGTGTGGCCGGCGGAATGAGTCGGTGTTGTGACGAGCTGTCTCAGTCCGAGGTTGGCGAGGTTGTCGATCAGGGTGGTGGAGTTGCTGTCGTTGTTGTTCTCCAGGTGAAAGTTCAGGTCTCTGAGGAGGATGTAGTCGGTAGAGGTCAGGGCGTGCGTGCTGATGAAGTTGGCGATGGAGTCGCTGAACTGGGGTCGGGGCCCAGGGGGTCTGTAGACAAGGGTGCCTCTAAGGGTGGTGTTGGGGTCCGTATGGATCTGGAAGTGCATGTGTTCGGCGGTGCAGAGAGAGTCGTTGGTGCTGGTCGAGACCCTGATGGAGTTCTTGTGGACGATGGCGATTCCTCCTCCTACTCCGTTGACGCGGTCTCTGTGGGTGATCTTATAGCCGTCTGGGATGGCTATGGCGATGTCGGGTGTGGCACAAGAGTAAGAGTCAGCCTGAGACACCAAGGAGTACCGCAATGAAAAAAAGTGCGTTGAGCCTAAGAGAAAGGAAAACCATGCAGCCTACCATTATCAGCATGTTTGGGGGGGAGGGGCAGTACGAATGCAACCACCCAAAAGCACGTTTGTACAATGCGAAGCTGGCTAAAATGTTAGCACTGGACCTTCTCCCTTTTTCTTTTGTTGAAGGGGTGGGTTTTCTGGAATTTGTGTCAACCATCTGCCCAAAATGGCATGTTCCCAGCCGCTACTATTTTGCCAGAATCTCTGTTCCAGCACTACATCACGACGTGCTGGAATTGCTTGGAAAAGCCTTGAAGCAGAGTGCTGGTCACAGTATCCACCTGACAACAGACATGTGGACCTGTTGTCAAGCCACAGATTACATGTGCATCACTGCACACTGGATCTCTTTTGCGGGGGTTAGAGAACAGATATCTGCTGGTGTTGACGCTGCTGAGATTTTTCATGCCACTCGCAAACATGCAACTGTAGCCATGTTTGCCATGGAGAAATCTCATACTGCTGCAAACATTTTGGAAGAGTTTAACACCAAGGTCTTTGAGTGGCTGCACCCAAGAGGGCTTAAGATTGGTTTTGTTGCCGCGGACAATGGCAGTAATGTAGTTAAGGCCATGGGCGATGGTCGCTATTTCAGGGTCCCGTGTTTGGCACACTGCATTAACATTGTTGTTCAAGACTTTTTTGAAAAATGAATCCAAAGTCAGCAACTTACTGGCCACCTGCAGAAGAATATGCACACATTTCAGCCATTCTTTTAAAGCCCGGAAGCAGCTGAGGGTCATTCAACGTGAGCATAAAATGCCAGTCAAAGCACTCATCCAGGAGGTGCTAACACGTTGGAACTCAACTTATTACATGCTTGATCGTCTGTTTGAACTGTACATACCACTCAATGCTTATGTCATGCAAAAATTAGGGGAACCTACTGTGAGAGACATGACCGTTGAGATGGGTCAATGGGACCTCATTAAATGCCTGACTGAGATGCTACTTCCTTTTGAGATCTTCACACGTGAAGTCAGCAGGGAGGACTGTACTATGGGCCAAGCTATCCCATTGTTGCACATGCTAGAGCATCAGCTGAAGGAGGTGTCTGAAACGTACGCAGGTGTGGATGACAAACAAGACGCATATCATTTGGCGGAGACCTTAGCCGCTCGCTTATCTGCAAATACAAGGATTCAAAATAACATTGTGTCACAACAACATTACATTAGTGCCACAATTTTGGATCCACGGTACAAAGTATTTCTGAACAGTAAGGCAGTAATTCCTTTTTCGGAAGTGGATGTTGCCAACTGCAAAACTTTGATAGCTGAGGAAGCCACTATTTTTGAAAACGAACGGCTGTTAATTACTGTTAATTACAGGCCCCCCACCCCAGGCCATAACAAGTACTACAGGGCATCCAGAGTCAAGTTCTACTTCGGAGCCTGAGGGCAGTGCGTTTGCCTCCCAGCAGTCACCGACACCAACAATAACAGCAAGAACAGGATCATCCACAGTACAATCGGCAACTGATTGGTTTCTACTGCAGGGGTATGGTAAGTCCAGTGCGGACGGTCCAGGCCTATCTGGATGACCCAACAGAGGTCTTCATGGATCGAAACCCATTGGTGTATTGGTATGGGAAAAGAAGCCAATGGACAGTGCTCAGCAGGCTGGTGATAAAGTATCTGGCTTCCCCTGTCGCAAGTGTCTCTTCTGAGCGTGTTTCAGTGCTGCTGGTGCCATTGTAACTTTGAAAAGGACCAGTCTCTCGCCCAAAAGCGTGGAGAGGTTAACCATGATCAAAATGAATCAGCACTTTATACCACCGGATTACAAAATACGTGAATCACAGCAGGAAGAGGAGAGCGACTTGGATTAGTACATTTCCATCAAGCCAGACATTGGAGTACAAGAAATGTTGCCTTTAACAGTCCCTCCATAAGAAGTGAAACGTGACTATAGCTATCCTCCGTTTTGTTTCCGAGCCGAAACTCATCAGTGTCCGAAGGCTACCGCCTCTGCAGGCATCCACAACTCTTCACTGTCAGAACTTGGGCAGGCATCCAAAAGTAAACTCATCACTGTCCGAAGGCTAAAGCCTCTGCAGGCATCCAAAGCTCCTCACTGTCAGGACAGAAGGTACTTGGCAGAGAAAGACAAGACTCTTCGAAGAAACTTGCTGACATTTGTGCAAACTCAATTGACCAGCAATGAGCGCTACCCAGGCCGCGGCCCATCATCACAGTACTGACCATGTGAAGCAACTTAAACTGTGACAAAGTGCCACAGATGAATAAGACGAAAACCAAAACAGCGACTAACACTCAAAATGAATGTGGACTGGTGTAATGATGAGGCCACTGCCCCGTTAAAAAAAAACACACACCTGTCAGAACTAGGCATCTGATGATCTGACAGCCAAAGAGAAGAGCAAGACAGGTAATGATGGCATGCATTGGATGCTTGCAGACTCTGAGCGATTGCTGTTGTGTGTTTTGTTGATGTTGTGCATGAAGTCGAACTCTACTCTACTAGTTAATCTACAAAGTGAAAGTGACTCAAGTGACAGTCAATGTTTCCCTTCTTGTTGTTTAATAACCAAATTGTACTCCTACTACTGAAGGTGCAGGCCAATATCTGTTGCAATTTTTTAATATGGAATATGGACTTAATCGGAGTCACTACAGACTGAGTTGGAGTTGGACAACACGTACCACACCATGATGATGACCATACTATCTTTGCAAGCAGTCAGTTAGTTGGATCGGAGATGATTGAAGGAATAACTGCGTTTCATGAAGTGGCATAAAAGGTAAACATAAACACAACAATTCAACAAGAAAGTAAACATAGCAGACCTACATGTCCATGTAGTGGTGGAGTCGAGTGTAGTCATATGACTGACAGCGGCGCATTGATTTTGTCACTTAATTTTGAAAATGCTAGGTTGCTGTATATGCCTTTTGTCTGGCTCTGTCAAAAATTAAGGTAAATGGAGGTTGGGTCACGGGCTGGTGCTGTGGTGGGCCTGTTCTGTCCTGTTGTTGTTGTAGCTTAATGCTGTAAACAGAATATACACGATATATCCAAGCCGCCTCAGTCTGAAAGTGTTCTCTCTTCTCTTCTTGGACTCCACCGTAATTGATACTTTTTTTTATTCATTGATTTTTCAATACCCCTTTTGTTTTTCCATCTACACGTTATAGGCCGGCCTTTACCATGTGCTATACTGGGAGACACAACTCACACTTGCCTTACCAATCCGCATCAGGCAGGCAGTGGCACCCAAGATTGATGTGCGGAGCGTCCATGGAAGATAGGACCAAGAGGAAGGACGAGATTCAACTCCACAATTTGACCAGGATAATACAGTAATTTTTGTATCATTCATCATTCGTCTTTTAATTAATTTGAATCCTTTTTTCTCTTCAATCATTACGACTGTGTGTTGTGTGTTGTTGTTTGTTTGCTAATTGATCCCTACAACTATTTTTAATTTTCTTTGCTATCTTTAAAAGTAAGCCCAGTACAACATGGAAATTGGGTCTCTGAGGGCATATTACAGGCAAGGCAAATTGCATAGAATATACTGCTGCCCTGTACTGTCTAATTGTCTAGTAGTAGTTAGTAAGTACTACTCATTAACCATCAAGTTATCTTCATCATCATGCAGGCATTTCCTTTTTCTCCTTTATAGATTTATTGGATAAGATCATGGTCGTCTGCCAAGATTGCGCTTTGCTTTTGTTGTGTCCATGCGTACTGTTTTTCTTTGTCAAACCTTTCCCCAAACCCCCCTTCCCATCCATTCATCAAACCCTAACCCTCTTCCCCTGGGCTGTGATTTATATTGAGGTGTGATGTGACAACATAAAATGTACACCAATTGATCACACGCTTGCTGGGGCAGATGTGGTGAAAGCAACACTAATTCAATTTCAAGGCAGGGCGAGGAGCTTCTTCTGCTTGCCCACCCATGCTCAGTCTATGTGGAAGCCAATTTTTTTTCCAAAGGGACCGTCACCTAATAGTACATCATAATTAATTGCCGGCATTGATTGGATTCATCATCAAACTCCTACCACACAGCAGTAAAGGTTTGGTTACGAATTACGATTGTGTTAAGTTAAGTGACTCACTCGACACAACTACAGTTTGTAACTTCTTGTACTAGGCTGTCCCCGCCACCATTATGTTTTATTTGACTTTAGCAGTTGCAAATGCAATATTGTTTGTTTGGCAGTCTTCTTCTGTACTGTATTTCGTTCTACTACTCCTCCCACAGTCTCTCTCAGGCAAGTGACTGTCTCTTTTTTATTTTTTTGCAAATGCTACTGCCAGTGTCTACTACTACCACCACAACCATGGCATCTTCTCCATTCTCTTGGGAAACCATGCAGCCATCGCTGTGCCAAACTTAATCATCATCAATCACAGGTAAGATAAGTTTGGTGGGAGGTATAATGGACTAGGAGGAGAGAATGACAGTACTAGTAGGACAAATAACTCAGTGAGGGGTACCGCATCTATCTGTTTGTGTTACATCATCGGCAGATTATTTCAATCAAACACTGGCTGCGGCCCTGCAGCAGCAAGGAAACCATGTGACGTTAATTCGTAGAAACAGTAACCCCCACAAAACATTAACATTGTATGTTTAAGTATAAATATAATTTATTACCCTAACAAAAATAAACTATCCCACACCTGACCCACCCCTCTCCCTAACCCCAACCAATGTCCAAAACGAAAAAAGTCCAAAGAATGTCCAGAAACCCCAACGCCCAATTCCCACCAACCAACAAAAGGAATAAAAAAGGGGCAATCCAACAGGGTCCTATAGTTCTTCTTATATTCGGCGGGCTTTTAGGTGTTTGTCCACCAGTATTTTGACATGCTCCTCTAGCCGTGACATTCGGAGGAGCATCTGGCGGCAAAATGCACTGCAGTGGCATCCAGGGTGGGGGACAGCAGTGCTGGCTGATAGAGAATTGCGGCGGCGGGCGGCTGCCAGACCGCGGCGCCGAACCACTGGAGTTGGGGCCTGGCTGGGGCCCGGGGCATCGGACGAGGCTGCAGCTGCTGCCGCCTCCTCCTCCTCCGCCTGAGCCACCAGCCGCCAATACTCCTCACAGATGGCCGCCAGTTTCCGGCGCCGGGCCCTGGCTGCCAACTCCTTCCGGGATGGTTTGTCTTGGGAAGGAGTACTATCTATATCAAGAAAGAAAAAGAATATTGTTGTAACCAGTACTCTTAGCAAAACAGTAACACAAAATTAATTCAACACATAGTGGCACAGTAGCACTAGCAAGAAGCACAGTACATAACATTTGTGGTAATAATCTATCTATCCTCCCACTTCCTCGGCCTCTAACATTTGTGGGAGTTTCAGGCATTATACTAGCACTATGGACTCCAGTACACAGTACACCAGTCTTCTTCTTATCTCTAGTTTAGCGAAATTACATAACCTGGTTGTAGCCGGCATGCCAGCTCAGTCATCTATGCTTGCACCCAAGACAAACATATGAGTCATGACGCAGACTCACGTTAGTTTTATTTACTACTGTCTGCAGGTGGGGAAGCTCGTATTTTTCTATTACGGGTGGCACTGGCCATACTCTCTCTGTTACATGAAGGGTAATTGGTCAATTTCACTTTCACAGTGCCCTGGCTACTACAAAAAGGCAGATTATATATCTGATCCAATGATCATTGCTTATATATGGGACGACGACATAAGGTCAGTAGCGGTCGGTGGTGGGACTCGGGAGTGCTGCCGGGCGGTGACGTGGGGAGGGGCAGGGTGGGGGTAGTAAACTATGGATTACGGCCAATTACAGGTAAGTAAACATATAAATAAATAAAACTACTTTCGTGCGCGCACTGCATCGCATTTGGCGGTGCAGTGCGCACAATGAAATTCGCTTTATTTATTTTTATGTTTACAGTAAAGTTACCTGTATTTGGCCGCGTAATACATTGTTTACTACCCCCACCCCGCCCTCCCCACATCGGCTTTGCTAATCTGGCGCGGTTTCTTTTACATTCCCTTAAAACTAAGACTCTGCATCCCGTGACAGTCTCCACCTATGCTATCTATGATGAATACATACAGGCATCCATCCATTCTAAGTAAATGTCTATCATTCTTCTTAATCTCTCCACAAACCTTAATTTGTTTCACCAACAACAACCCATGCGTCCACTCCTTCCTTGCTTGCCTTGGCTTTGAGTTTCACCCAAACACCGCTGATGATTCTTGCTATCCACAGTATCCACCCATACTGTGTCGCCCACCCAGGCAGGCATCCATTCTTCTTTCACCTTCCACCCATCCTTCAACAACACATGCATCTGATTCCTATTAGCCACCTATCCATGCTTCCAACGTATCCTTCTCTGCCAGTCATCATATTAAATCTCGCCCGTCCTTCCTCCTTCCACCCTTCTTTCCCTTTTTGTTCAACACATCCATCAAGGTCATCTGATCTGACTTTTAGTCTCCTCCATAAAACTTTCACAGCTGAGTTGGAGTCAGATAGAAGAGGCCATTGGTTAATCAAGTCACGCTGCTAATGCTATTGCTACTGCATTGCTAATGCTAAGTAAAGGGTGTCTTCTTCAACCGTTGTATAATGTTCACTACAACTTCATACCTAATAAGTCTCAACAACAGTACAGTGAGTAAAGTGAACACCCTTCCAGCTAGTGCAATGTCAATAAGTAATGAATATAACTTACCACCGCCCGCCACTGCTGCTGGCTCACCTCCTGTAGCTCCTGCAGGTGCCGCATCTCCTGCCCCCTCCGGAATGGTCGCATCGCCGCTGGCCCCGCCGGCACTGGTGGTCACTGGTACGCCTAGATAAAAACATGACACATTTTTAGATGCCTGTACACCTCCCCCTATTTATTCGTTTTCACTAGCAAGATTGAAAAAAAAGTTAATACATACATATACATCACATTCACTAGTCCAAATCGGGTACTAGAGTAGAGTCAGTAGACACTAGTAGTGTTATGGTCCCTAGGGTCATTATTATAGTATACTCTATTCTTTGCAAAGTTAGCCTGAGCCATGCAACCATTTTTCGCTTCATGTCTTTTGCGCATGTTACCTCGCAGCTTGTTGTGCAGTAACAGTAAGACGCCTTTTTGAGCCCACATGAGCTCATACAGCTACTGTCTGAGCGTTGCGTACAAGAGGTCGAAAAACAAGCCACTTTGTTATGGAGTTCGGTTAGTCTGTATTGCTTAGCCATAAGTAACATGTTACACTTTTTTGGCATGACTGAGAAATGCTTGCATTATACTATCTAACGTGCACCATTTTTCTCATAACAGGCAGAAGATTCCCTTCTACGAACCAGAGATTTGCAGAGCTTATGAATGATGCATGTAACCAGTAATTCTACGTTCTACGGTGAGGAGTCTCCCAGAATTCGCACAGATCTTTTGTCTTCTATCATGCACTTGTAACAATGTTTATTGTTTTAATCTTATGCATTTTGCTGTTGGAGCTGGCTGGAGTACACTGAATTTTATAGAACAACATACAGAGCTTGTTAGTTGAAAATAAACCTTTTGAACTTACACATAGACTCTGTGGTATTTGGTGTGGTGGTGGTGGTGGACTTACACGAGTGAGTGAGCGAAAGAGTGTTATCTGTTCTGGGTTGTGTAATCATTGGGTTTCTTTGGGTGGGGGTTCGGGGACCTAATGAGAGAGACACTAATATTGTTATTAGTCGTTCAGGGGATTGTGGATTCACTTCTGACTGAGGTGTGAGGAAGGTCCAAGTTCCAACCTCCCATCACCAACATCCTATTTTCTTGTGCATAGTTCTGTATGTGGCTGTGCAGAATCCCCAGATCAGTAGTAGTATGTACTATATCCTATCAAAAATAGTCAAATATCTGGTTGGGCATTTTGGTTGTGGTAATTGTCAAAGCCTCAAGATTAAGACTAGAAGAGGACAACCGAAAGGACTGGACTCAGTGGCTAGAGCTATTGGTCAATCTGAGTTTTATTCAAAACCGTAAAATAAAGAGTGGCAAACTGGGCAAGCTTAGCGACAGACTAATAGTAGTAGTACAGACATTCATAGCAGAGGCAGTTAGAACTTAGAGGCAGGGATAACCAGAATTTAGAAACAGATAGTCAAGTCAAGATCAAAGAAGCTTTTGTAAAAAATAGAATTAGGAAGTGGAACCAGAATTAATAGTTCGGAAAAATAAGGTGCAGTAAAAGTTAGGGCAATATAATTGTTAATATTAACCACTGGAGGACTTACTGGGGCCAGCAACAGGGCACTCAGTAGAGGAGCGGTCCTCTGGTGGTTGTCCCGCCGACTCGGACCCCGTCTTCTTGCCCCTGGGTGCTGCAGATCAGTGATCATGTAAGATATAATAAAGAAAGACACAAACATTAATGATTGCTGTGAAACAAATAAATTATCTAAAAAACACTCAAAAAACGTTTTAGGAAACAAAAATTGCAATAAAATTGACCTATCTAATCCGATCGACTACTGGCTTGCGGGATTCACGGACAGTCTACTTATTTAGGAACACTAATTCAGTGTTCCATTCTGATTGATTCAAATAAAACCCAGAACACTAACTAAGCCTAAGTACCACCTGACCTAGCCCACCTATTCCAGATGGGCCAATTGTTCACTAAGTCTGCATTTCCATTTTTTTAGCCCTCAAAAATGCATAGATGAGAAGGAGGACACATGCATAAATTTGTGCATACACCAAATTGTTGGTTGGTTGCGTCTGATGTTCTGCTGCTGACTGACACTGCTAAGCCTACCACTCACTAAACAAACTACAAAAGGTTCTACTAAGGACTGGGGTAAGCAGCACTCAGTGACAGAGGATGCGTCACGCAGACCGCTCAAAAATTATCAACTAATAGTAACTAAACCTAGTATCAATCCATCCACCACTATTTGACAGGAGGACAAAGGAAGGACTAGAGTCTCTCTAGCAATAGCATTACCTAACTTAAGTTCTCTAAAGTAAACTCTTACATAATAATAAGGACAAGCGAGCGCAAAGTTGCAAACAAGTAAGAGTAGCGCCCAGCACCTGTGTCCTACAATCACAGAAGATTTTGAAACATAATTTACCTGCAATGTAAGCAGCAGTATTCTTGTTATTCGTAAAAAATTATACACAATACTTATTACTTATACTACTATATGTATATTAGCTACTCACCAAGCCCCACGACCTCGACACCTAGCAGGTCCAACAGGTCCTGCTCCCGGTCCAGGATGTCTGACCACCGGTGTGCCAGCTGGTTATGGGTGCGCCGGACCCCTGAGCAGCGAAACACTGCCCGGCGCACCTTCGCCCACCGGCGGTGACGCTCCTGGGTAGGGTACCCGGAGCCTGGCCTGCCGCCTGCTGCCAAGGTCAAGGGAAGGTGGCGCTGAACAAAAAAAACAAGGGCGGCGACCTCTGCCTCACTAAAAAGCTGCCGGGCTTGTACCCGTGCAGGGCGCAGTCTGCCGCAAGGCAGGCGGCTCTTGGGCGCACGCGCCTTGCCCTTGGAGCCGTTACTGCTGCTGCTACCCTTCACCATGGTTCTGGGGTGTGTGGAGGAGGCGGAAAAGAAAAGTTAGAAGGGAAAAATAAAGTTAGGGGAAGAAGTAGGAGCTTAAAGAAGAAAGTTATATAAAACAGTAGAAAAGTAAAAAAAACACAGTAAAAAGTAGAAATAAATGCAAAATATAGACTTAGGCACAGAGAGATATAGATAAGAAATAAAGAAAAATTGAAAAACAGTGTAAAAAACTAAGGATTGCAAAGATTGAGGGAGGATAGAAAAGCAGGCCCAGAACCATAGCAATAGAGTGAAAAACAAGATGGCCGCGCCCTTCGCGACCGCGTGGGTAAGTTCGCGCGATATTTCTCCCCGAGCACGCAAAAAGCGTCGCGAACACGTACGACGCGTTCTCGAACATGAAATGCGCATCGCGAGCATGCTATACGTGACCCGGAACAGGAAATAAGGGATCGCGAACGGGCGGGACAAGTGAAAAACAAGATGGCCACGCCCATAGGCGACCGCATGGGTAAGTTCGCGAGATACTATCCCCCGAGCACGCAAACAGCGTCCCGAACACGCACAACGGGTTCCCGAAGAAGAAAAACGCATCGCGAACAGGCGCGACAAGCAACTATGCACACTCGCGTAGCGCTTCGACATCTTCGCGTAGCTTCGCGTAGCGCAACTACGCGAACTACGCCCAGGGTTATCTAAGACTTCCCTTACTTCTAATTCTGTCACATTGGGTGGATGGTTGTGCTCTCTAACATTCACAACGTTGTTATCTATAGTTGTAGCTCGACCATAACATGCAGTTGAATAGTATTTGCTACATTTCCAATGTGTCTTATTATCTTTCACCTTTTCTTGGGTGTAGGTATAACCCATGTAGCAAAGCATTAAGTTTCCCTTTTGCGATGTAATAAAGCTTGCTCCTTCAGCCATTTCTAGGGTATATATGTGAAGATATATACATATGTGTTGAGTAAATATGCTTTTGTCATTTATAAATATGCTTGTTTTATTAGTAATTTAAAGAAAATACTTACATTTTTGTTCTTTCAGTTTTGTTGATGGCTTTATTTGCTGCTTTTTGAGTTTCACAGTTGTAATTTCTGTAGATGGGGTAGAAAATTGTTTAAGTTAATTATATTAGAGTTTATTTTTACTTTCTTTGTCTTAATCATTTGTTTACACTGAAAGTATACTTACATTTTGCAGTAGATGAATTTAATTTGGTGGATGTTCTTTGGTAGATGCAGTTTGTCAAAGCTGTGAAGAAAAATGTATTTATTAGTTTTGTTTTCTCTTTTTAAGCATGTAACAAAATTAGACAATTTTATTTTATTTTTTAGGTAAAGTTGCTTTTTTAATAGTTCATGTTTTTTATCATGTTGAATTAGATAAGGTACTTAATCACATTTGCATTTTATTTTTTTGCAGTTGTTGTTAGCAAGTTTACTTTTGATTTAAAAAGAAGAGAACATTTAATTGATTTAGGTAGTTAAGTTAAGGAGGTTGAGGTATTTATAATAATAAAATAATGCTTTTTCCTACCTGTGTTGTAATATAATCTGTGATAGTAGTTTTTGTAGATCTTCTTTCTCTCTCTCTCCAGCAAAGTAACGCTCTCCCTCCGTGTTTGGTCCATAAACGGTAATTTTTTTAAAGTTAATTCTTAGTTTTTATAGTGTTTAGTTAATTACTTCTCAATTTTAATTGGTTTGTGCTCTTTTAGTTTAAAATCATTGGTTGAGATACGTTTTTGAATTTTGTAGCAGTTACTTTTTAATTAGGTAAATATATGTGTTGTTTGTTTGATGTTTATAATATATTATTTGTTGTAGTTATTTTAAAATATTTGTTAATAATTTTACTTTATAACGTTAATAATTGTTGTATATTATATATATGTGAATAATTATGTGTTAGTGAGTATATTTATTGTTTTTAATGAATTGATATATTTATTAGGGTTTTTATAATTGTTTTATATTTGTTTTAAATATATATGAATTTTATATATGTTGGTATTATTTAATATTATTTGTTTTAATATATTAAATTATTATATAGTTGTAAGGAGTGTTTATTTAATGTTGAATAGTATTATCGATATTTTTTGTGTAAGTTATAATTATATTTGTGTCGATATTAGTGTTATCGATATTTTTGTTGTGTCTCTTTATAATTTAAATTTTTCGATATTTTTGTTATCTATATGTTTGTAGTCAATATTTTTGTTCACGATATTTATTACGGCGATATTTAAATATCGATATTTGTGGAAAATCTTGTTTATGTATAGGATGGCGATATTTTTGTATCCGATATTTTCACATCGATATTTTTGTATGTCGGTATTTTTGTGATTGATATTTTAACAGTGATCCAACTACTCCATGCAACTCCGCTCCATGCCACTCCACGCCAAACCACTCCACTCCACTCAATGCCCCTCCACTCCATGCCACACAACACTATTCCATGCAACTCCGCTCCACACCACTCCACTCCAACAAAGCCAATAGATCTCACATAGGTGAGACCTACTGACTTTGCCAATGCATGATGTCATAATGCCTGTGAATCAGTGTCTGTCAATCAAACGGAGACTGCTCTGGGCCTCTGGTGGGGGCTCCGCAATGGTTGGCTGATCTTCCAATTGGTCCTTACAGAGGACACATCAATGCTGGCGCAGGTACCGACATCATCATAAGATTGTCCAGTCACCATGCCACAATACCGCAAGTGGAAAGCAGAGACGGGTGAGGGGCTGTCTTTATGTGGGGTGTGGGTTCTTCTCCTCCACCATGTCGGCTAACAACTTGGAGATAGAATAGAAACCGATACTTCACCCCTTTTTCATTAAACCCAATAGGAAGAGGAAGAAATGGTGAAGGGGGTAGTTATGGTCTCCAGGATCCATACATAAGGAGGCTTCTTTAGGATGTCAGGGAGAAGGAGCTGATGAAGAGAGAGACTGACATCCCATTCTCTCATTCTGTCTCTTCCCAGGCAAGTGAAGATGGATTTAAGAGGAGGGTGAACTTTCCATGGGTGGGAATGTAGACGGAACTGAAGTAAGAGGACAGAGACTGATGCACCTTTCTCTCCCTCTCCAATTGACTGCACTGTAAATGTGTGCAAAGGAATGCCACTAGTCCCTCCTCAGACAGCAGCACCGGTCTCAGTATTCAATAGGACGAGCTCTGCCTCTGCGTGGAGGAAGCAAATCCCATTCCTTGGGGGTCCTGTAGCCCTGCCCACCTCTGCGGGACAATGGGTCACCCCATTAGTATTAATGGTCACCCTTGCACTGGAGCCAGCTCTGCTGTGAAACCTTCCCAAAATTGGAATTAATTTGTCCTTTGAGCCTTGCTACATTGGTCCCGAAGAAAGTCAAATACTGGAAAAGAGAACAGGGGCGTCTTCTCCGTTAAGGCAGAGAAGCGTCGCCCCACTGCTCTGAGAGCAGAAAAGAATAAAAATAAAATGGTAATAGCTTTGTCATTTTATTTTTCTTTGCTACGGGGCTGGGTTAGGGCAGGGCAGGGCTGGGGTTGGAGCCTGGGAGCAGTGGTAAATGCACACTCTCAAAGTGCGCATGACTGCTTGGCCGGCCATCTTGGTCCGGCCAAAGCGTCATGTGCACTTAGAATGTTCCCCACCAGGCTGCATTACACAGTCTGGTGGGGGACATGCCCAGGCCCCCAGTCCCTATCTGAGCGCAGGAAGAGAAGGAACGGAGAGACGTCGGCTGTGGAAAAAGGTACGTGGATTTTTTTTGTTGCTTTTTATTTTTCAACCCCCCCTCCTCACCACCCCTGTTCCCTGCCAGCCGCCACTGAAAGAGAATGTGTCTGACCCAGAGGTCGAACAGACTTTACTCAAGGAAATGTGATGTAAAGTTTCATATGAGGCTTGATTTTAAAAGAGACAAATAAAAAAAACAGGGGCGGCTGCTACCTACAGAGAGTGGTGAGGCGGGCAAATGGGTGGTGGGGGCACACATGCGGTGCAAAATTACATTAAATTGCCTACATGCATTACATTATCATTTTAAAGTTAAAACTTTAACTTTAAAACGGTAATGTAATGTATGTCAGTGATTTAATGCACATTACAATTATAATGCTCATTTGAAAAAGAAAATTAACTTACCTTGCTGCACGTCCTTGCTTCGGCACGTCCTCGCTCCAGTGTACTTTTCTCCTACAAGCGTGCCCCAGCTGACTCCCCTATGCAATCCTGCTGCTGCTGCTCTCATGCTATAGACCAGCATGCGAAAAGCTCCAGGATTGGATAGAGCGGGCTCTCTCAGTGCTCCTTAGAGCACAGGAGGCCTTTGCTTGCTCTCAACCCAGCTGTATAAAACGACTGGGTTGAGAGGTTTAAAATGTGCATGTCTGTGTGGCCGTTGCAAGACGGCCGGCCAAATAGACATGCGCATTTTAAACTGACCGAGTGAGCCCACACTCCTCCCTGCTGCTGCCACTCAGCAGCAGCCCTGCCCCACCCTGACGCTCAGCTCGGGATGCGGGTTATTGAAAAATAAAATGGTTATAAATCAACTTTATTATCATTTTAGTTTTCAATTCTAGGGCATGGGGGGCATTTTAACCAATGGGGTGACGCTCCTCCGCTCAGAGGAGCCGCCCCTGAAAGAAGAGGAACCCCAATGCCCCGGTTAGTCGGGGCATGCATGCCAACAGACAACAACATGCTTCAAATACATCATATTAGGACAGTGTCACAAGTACTTCAAAGCCACCACAAAATTGATTTCGATTTCTGTTCCTGGTTATTCCACACCTGGATTATTGCAATATAGTTTATTGTAGAATCCCCCAGTTAAGTCGAAATGGTCTTAACGTGGCATACATTTTAGGTCCCAGTAGCTTTAAAAATCCAATTAAATTGGGTTTAAAGTGTGCTTGTACAGGCTGGCAGGTCGGCAGAGACTAGATCTCTTTTGCATGAGGGGCAAGGTTACATATGACGGTGTGTGATGGGGTTAGCGGCGCCTTATATGGAAGTATCTAGGCAAGGGACCAAAAGCCGTCATAGAAGCATCGCAAGAATTGAAGCCTTCGCTTGACTTGTCAGCGGCCTTTTATTCAGTCTCACCTGCACGTGCAGGTGCCACATGACACTACTGTAGACTGTAGACTCACATAGGGCTGAGCAAACATTTCAGCAATTATACAGCATTACAAGCCCAAACAGTTGCAAAAAATTGGACATTATAACAACAACACCACAGCAAGCCAACAAAGCAGCTCAGCAGCATTGCAGGATTATTCAATGCCACAGCACTGCAAAACACTGAACAATCCACCTTAACAGTAAACAACAAAACACATCCTCACACATGTGACATTACATCAACACAACCCAAAACAACCTCCCAATGTAATATGCGCTCAAGCTGAGATGTTGGCTCTGCCCACGGTGGAGATGCACGAGGGACTGGACCTCAACTTCTCAAAGGACTCTCCGCTTCATTGATCTTTCTAAGAATTGTCAAAGGAGCAGCCACCACTGGCGCCCCCTACCACTTCCGGGAAGACGCCAGTGATACCTCAATGGGTGAACAGGGTGTTGTGCTGTGGCAGAATGAAGAGATAATCGTAAGAACAAAAGAAACGAATGAGTCAATATGGAAGGCTGGTGCATACTGGTACTCAACTACAAAAATCAAATACATAAATAAATGACCAAATAATGCCACCAGAGCTTAGAAAGAGTCATATCATGGAGGATGCTTTCTGTGTGTCTGGGGCCTCACTTACAGTTTGGGAGATGGGATACTCCATCACAAACATGACAGATGTCCCATACACCCTCTTACACGTGCATTGTAGCCTTTGGCATTTGTAGTACAGCAGTTTTCCAGCTTGTGTGAAGGACAAGTCTATTCGAAAAACTTATGATTTCCCTTTAATCCTTAGTTATGATCAGCATCTGCTTTGCTGGACATACCTTTGTGGATTCTTTCGTTTTTGTTTTGTTTGCTTGAAACATTTTCTCGTATGCGTTGTGGCTGACTTCAGCCAATGTTGACAGCTCCCTGTCAGTTCTTTACTATTTAGGAACTGCAGGTTTTTTTCTCAGCTACTCCACACAGGCAGGTTTGGCGCAGACGTCTCATGCAGCAGGTTTGGGCACGCACCCGACTTCTTTGAAATCTCTTCCTTTAAAACCCCTCTTGCTCATTTCTTTTTTTGCTCAGCGGGAAGGGTGTGGGTTGGTGAACTAAGGATCTCAATTACAAAGGAGTTTCGCAGTTGCAGAGTCTGTGATTCACAAAAACAAAGGGTTTACAATTGCAAAACTCGTTTTACAATATATAATAGTTCTTTTACGAGTCAGAAAATTCTGTGTGACATGTACAAGGGGCTTTTCCATCCATCACAAATCGTAAATCGGAGGGAGTCTGAAAGGGGCAGCTATTGGAGCGCTTTACATGACCACCAGTAATTTTACACACGGTCACATTTTTTTAAGGCATGGGGAGTTTGAGTGATTTCTTTGCCCAGAATTACAGGTTGTTTAGCCACGGCAGAGACTCAAACCTGGTTACCTCAGTTCCAAAGTCAGCAGCTCTGGCTTTAGCGCCACATCCTCTCCAGGTATCAATGGTTTGTGACCAAAATTGCTGTTTTAAGCACAATTGTTGTTTTAAGCCATTGACCAGTTATTCCCTCCCGTGAAGGTGTCCAAAGGACCACTGCCTTCTTCCCCTAAAGTGTTCCCAAACAGGAAGCATATTTTTAAAAGCAGCACCTGTTCCTCTAATGAACATAGGCTGCTTTTGTAACAACATTTATCCCACTTGAGAATGCAAATGCAGGCTTAGAGGTCTACTGTCCCTTACAGGCCTCTATCTGTGCATTTACAGCCAATCAGAGGCAGTTGCAAATTTCAAAGCTGCGTAATTAACATTCATTAATCAAGATGTTTGTCCTGCGAAACAGCAAGTTGTGATTCTCATATTTTGACAAAAACGAAAAAGGTCTGACTTTCTGTGTTGCTCAGTCCTTTCAAGTCTGCTGCAGAGGGCAGGACCCCATACTCTTTTTCATTATAAACGTATGGGGCTGGCAGGCACCCCCAGTGATGGCAACTTTTATTAAAAACAATAGTAACTTTACCTATATTCAGTGTAGACATCAACACTGCTTTACACTCCCCTGCTCACTGACAGTCTGTTTATTTTTTGTAATGGAATAAGATAAAAGGAACATATTGGAGAATGTGGAAGTGCAATATTGGAACGGCTATCGCTACTGAAGGGATGTGAAGATTTTTTGTATGTATATGCCATACTGCCCTGCTGGTGCTTGCCTTTTCATGTTTGAGCCTTAAGGCAAGAGGGAACAAGCATGGGCATAGCCAATAGGTCTCGCTTTTGGGACCTTATAAGTATTTAGTTATGCAGCACAATATCCTTAGTGCAACAACATCAACTGTTGCATGGCTAAACACTTATAAGGTCTCAAAGGCGAGACCTATTGGCTATGCCAATGTCATCATACATGCAGGACCTGTAACTTAAATTATTAGATTAAACTAAAATTATTGCCCAAGACCTGTAAAGCTGATGGAGATGTATTTATTGTTTTTATTTAATTATTCATTCATTTATTTGCCAATAAAGTAGCCTGATGGTGTTCAAACTGCAACTGACTGAATTAAATGTCTTTTGACTTAGAATTACTTTCTGTGGAGACATCTCTGTACTTTTCAAATAACCCATTTGAGGGTTGAAAACCTCAATTCAACTTAATTTTGAGATAAGAGAACTGACAGCTCCAGTCCAACAAGCACTCTCAGAGCCCTGCATTGAAGTGTAGGGGCTGTAAAAATCCAAGTGTTATGCAAAGTGTAGCAAATGAGCCACGCCTTTCGGCAAAAGAATGGTGTACAAGTAGTGTGTGTCCAGTGGTGCACTGTGCAGCTCATTGTCCCAAATATATGACTAAACATGGTGTGCTAGGGTGCTGCTTTTTACAGAGCATATTTTCAACTGAAATGGCCATTAGATTAGCATCAGTCATGCACCTTTACTGATAAACCTAGGTACAAACGATAATGCGCAGAAATCTTATTTCTGTGTGTATTTATCATTTTTGCATCACACAAGTGAAGTGTCTTGGTTCGTTTTGATCCTATTAAAATTCCCTCTTACCTCAGAATTACAAATACAACAATGTGTCTCAATGGAACTTTTCTTGCTGACAATATATTTTGGAATGGTTGAAAAGGTCATTACAAGTAATTACATTTTATTGTGTTAGAAAACATGTGACATTCTGCAGCTTTTCTATCAATACTCACTGTACTCCTGCAAGACTGTCACTTATTTCACATTATAAAATTCACCCCATTTGTCATCCAGGAAAGAAAAGTAAACACCCATCTCCTTGTTAAATAAACAGCAGTATGTCATAATATATTGAATGACACTTTACCTCTGTCTTCAAACTCACACCAAATGCAACAGAATAAAAACAAAATGTACAGTCCTCTTTATGCCTTCAGAACACCAGCAGGGTTACCTTGGTGGTGCTGCTGCCACCCCCACTTCCGGTGCTCCTAAGACCGAAAGGCTATGGAAATTATTTTTAGCCATGCTGTGCAGTAAGGCTGAAAATAATGTAAAAAAGAAAAAATGTGCGAAGACACAGCATTTTTGTAGGCGTACGCCAAAACGGATGCACATGCCAACAAAATGAGGCGAGCATGTTTTTCTTATCTACCAACCCGAGATGGATTAGTACATACAAAGGTGCACCAAATTCACTTTCTTGATATAACACTAGTGTGCTTTCTTGATACAGTGCTAATGCGCTTACAAAAAGAAAGTGAGTTGGGGTGGTGAGCGGAGCAACATAGAGGGAGGGCAGGAGAAAGGATGTGGGTCGGGGAGAGAAGGTCAAGCATGAGACAACAATATGGAAGCACACAAACAACAGAGGGCGGGCGATGGGTAGCACAACGATGACAGACGTGAAAGCACACCAACAAACTATAAGTACACAGACAACGGAGGATGGGCAGCAAAGGGGGAGCACACGGACTACGGAGGGCGGGAGGGATGGTGCAGCAAACTGACAATAGCTAGGGGTGGGGAGGCAAGAACGGAAACGGAAGGTGAGCACAAGGAAGCAACAAGCATTGGGAAGCACAACGATGACAGACGTGAAAGCACACCAACAAACTATAAGTACACAGACAACGGAGGATGGGCAGCAAAGGGGGAGCACACGGACTACGGAGGGCGGGAGGGATGGTGCAGCAAACTGACAACAGCTAGGGGTGGGGAGGCAAGACCGGAAACGGAAGGTGACCACAAGGAAGCAACAAGCATTGGGAAGCACAACGATGACAGACGTGAAAGCACACCAACAAACTATAAGTACACAGACAACGGAGGATGGGCAGCAAAGGGGAGCACACGGACTACGGAGGGCGGGAGGGATGGTGCAGCAAACGGACAATAGCTAGGGGTGGGGAGGCAAGAACGGAAACGGAAGGTGAGCACAAGGAAGCAACAAGCATTGGGAAGCACAACGATGACAGACGTGAAAGCACACCAACAAACTATAAGTACACAGACAACGGAGGATGGGCAGCAAAGGGGAGCACACGGACTACGGAGGGCGGGAGGGATGGTGCAGCAAACTGACAATAGCTAGGGGTGGGGAGGCAAGACCGGAAACGGAAGGTGAGCACAAGGAAGCAACAAGCATTGGGAAGCACAACGATGACAGACGTGAAAGCACACCAACAAACTATAAGTACACAGACAACGGAGGATGGGCAGCAAAGGGGGAGCACATGGACTACGGAGGGCGGGAGGGAAGGTGCAGCAAACTGACAATAGCTAGGGGTGGGGAGGCAAGAACGGAAACGGAAGGTGAGCACAAGGAAGCAACAAGCATTAGGAAGCACAACGATGACAGACGTGAAAGCACACCAACAAACTATAAGTACACAGACAACGGAGGATGGGCAGCAAAGGGGAGCACACGGACTACGGAGGGCGGGAGGGATGGTGCAGCAAACTGACAATAGCTAGGGGTGGGGAGGCAAGAACGGAAACGGAAGGTGAGCACAAGGAAGCAACAAGCATTGGGAAGCACAACGATGACAGACGTGAAATCACACCAACAAACTATAAGTACACAGACAACGGAGGATGGGTAGCAAAGGGGGAGCACACAGACTACGGAGGGCAGGAGGGATGGTGCAGCAAACTGACAATAGCTAGGGGTGGGGAGGCAAGACCGGAAACGGAAGGTGAGCACAAGGAAGCAACAAGCATTGGGAAGCACAACGATGACAGACGTGAAAGCACACCAACAAACTATAAGTACACAGACAACGGAGGATGGGCAGCAAAGGGGGAGCACACGGACTACGGAGGGCGGGAGGGATGGTGCAGCAAACTGACAATAGTTAGGGGTGGGGAGGCAAGAACGGAAACGGAAGGTGAGCACAAGGAAGCAACAAGCATTGGGAAGCACAACGATGACAGACGTGAAAGCACACCAACAAACTATAAGTACACAGACAACGGAGGATGGGCAGCAAAGGGGGAGCACACGGACTACGCAACAAGCATTGGGAAGCACAACGATGACAGACGTGAAAGCACACCAACAAACTATAAGTACACAGACAACGGAGGATGGGCAGCAAAGGTGGAGCACACGGACTACGGAGGGCGGGAGGGATGATGCAGCAAACTGACAATAGCTAGGGGTGGGGAGGCAAGAACGGAAACGGAAGGTTAGCACAAGGAAGCAACAAGCATTGGGAAGCACAACGATGACAGACGTGAAAGCACACCAACAAACTATAAGTACACAGACAACAGAGGATGGGCAGCAAAGGGGGAGCACACGGACTGCGGAGGGTGGGAGGGATGGTGCAGCAAACTGACAATAGCTAGGGGTGGGGAGGCAAGACCGGAAACGGAAGGTGAGCACAAGGAAGCAACAAGCATTGGGAAGCACAACGATGACAGACGTGAAAGCACACCAACAAACTATAAGTACACAGACAACGGAGGATGGGCAGCAAAGGGGGAGCACATGGACTACGCAACAAGCATTGGGAAGCACAACGATGACAGACGTGAAAGCACACCAACAAACTATAAGTACACAGACAACGGAGGATGGGCAGCAAAGGTGGAGCACACGGACTACGGAGGGCGGGAGGGATGGTGCAGCAAACTGACAATAGCTAGGGGTGGGGAGGCAAGAACGGAAACGGAAGGTTAGCACAAGGAAGCAACAAGCATTGGGAAGCACAACGATGACAGACGTGAAAGCACACCAACAAACTATAAGTACACAGACAACAGAGGATGGGCAGCAAAGGGGGAGCACACGGACTGCGGAGGGTGGGAGGGATGGTGCAGCAAACTGACAATAGCTAGGGGTGGGGAGGCAAGACCGGAAACGGAAGGTGAGCACAAGGAAGCAACAAGCATTGGGAAGCACAACGATTACAGACGTGAAAGCACACCAACAAACAACTATAAGTACACAGACAACAGAGGATGGGCAGCAAAGGGGGAGCACACGGACTACGCAACAAGCATTGGGAAGCACAACGATGACAGACGTGAAAGCACACCAACAAACTATAAGTACACAGACAACGGAGGATGGGCAGCAAAGGGGAGCACACGGACTACGGAGGGCGGGAGGGATGGTGCAGCAAACTGACAATAGCTAGGGGTGGGGAGGCAAGACCGGAAACGGAAGGTGAGCACAAGGAAGCAACAAGCATTGGGAAGCACAACGATGACAGACGTGAAAGCACACCAACAAACTATAAGTACACAGACAACGGAGGATGGGCAGCAAAGGGGGAACACACGGACTACGCAACAAGCATTGGGAAGCACAATGATGACAGACGTGAAAGCACACCAACAAACTATAAGTACACAGACAACGGAGGATGGGCAGCAAAGGGGGAGCACACGGACTACGGAGGGTGGGAGGGATGGTGCAGCAAACTGACAATAGCTAGGGGTGGGGAGGCAAGAACGGAAACAGAAGGTGAGCACAAGGAAGCAACAAGCATTGGCCGCGTGGCCGTGAAAGTGACGCGGCCGAGCGGCCATGAAAGTGAAACTGATCGCGCGCTGATTTGGTGCGCGCGCTTTAAGGGTGCCCGCGAGCGATGCGCTTGAGCGATGTGCTTAATGAGGAAGAGATAGGAAAGCCAGATGGCGGCTATGCGCGTAACCGCGCGCGTAACCGCAAGCTTTAGGCCACAAGCAAAAGCGTGTGGTCGGATTTTTAAAGCCCACACACTAAATGTCTCACCAGACCAGCGCATGCGCTGGCTCAGGTGAGACCTAAAAAGCAGTCAGAGCTTGGGGGACTTCATGGTGGTCTCTCAAACATATTTGTTCTTCCTTCATGATTCATGATATGAGGTTACATTGCCAGGGCTACCGTGGATTCACGTGATCATTTTTAAAGGTTGTAGTCCAGGTCTAGCTGCTTGGGAAGGAAATAGCAAGGAAATGATGGCCAGGCAAGCTCTGGCACTATACCTGATAGGAGGATCACAATTTAGGGATCACCTGTTGTTGTGTTTGTGACCCTACAAACTCATAACTATAAGACCATTGCCTTCTGATTTGCAGTCTTCCAGGAACAGCTTCTCGCACAACAGCCATGCACATCTTTTAATGCGTTGGAAAAGTCTTTCCATTGCATAAACAGGACTGCTTTTTTGCTGTTGAGGTGCTCCAGCACCCTTGTCTTTCTCCATTTGTGTAAGTGGATCAGGATATTGGCTTTAAGAGGTTGTAAGTGGGTGGTAATCCTGATGAAGGGACAAGGAGTGACCAGCGTAAAAAAGCAAAGTAGGGATCCACTTGAAATACATCTGAAAAGCGTCTGGAGTTGAGGAGCGGATCATGGGTGTGGTGCAGGAGATGGACTTGTAGAAGATTGTTTGGTTGATCCTTCAGGAACTGAAAATGAGATATGGTTTTGAGGCTTGATAGGCCTGCAGAATATGGTATGTCAAAGGGGATGGGCCATTTGTGGTGATGGGCGCTACAATGGGGCAGATCTTCAAAAGAGAATGGACCTTGTGTGGGTTTAGCTGTCCTCAACTGGCGAAGCCTTACCCGACGCTACACGTCATCTTATCCGGCACCTGTACCCGTCACGCCATTACGGCTTTATACACAGCGATCCATACTCCCCCAACGAACCATGCAGTGAAAGCATGCAAAGGTGGATTTGAATCACTGCAACGACCGTTGACTGATGGGGACTGGTCTCGTGCCCTCCAACTGACAAAAACTGTGTCCCTTAACCCCCGATTTCGTTATGACAATTTAATTTTATTCACAGACGTATCTCTACTCCAATGAATGTTTCCAATGCACACCCCAGAATGTCCCAGATGCTAACTGCGCATTGCGGACTTCTACCTCATGGTCTGGGCATGCCCCTCGTTCCAACCCCTGTGGGCAAAGGTAACTGCGCTGGTTGCTGACATGGCGGCACACAATCTCACTCCCACACCCGAATCGTGCCTATTGGGACTGCGCCCCTGCATGAAGGGCGATAAACATCTACACCGATTTATAGATTTGGCTTTTGTATTATTCACAGGCAACATAGCCATGGCGTGGAAGTCTCCTGCACCCCCAGATATGCATTGGTGGTTGCATGATTTGTTATCCTGGACTAGGGCCGAAACACACATGCTCCGACTGCTCGGTATGAGTGATGACTCCTGAGCAGGGGGCGAGATCTTGGAAATCTTACTAGCAGTAGAGGCTAAAACGGACGAGCGAGCCCCCTGAAAGACAACCACTTCCGTTTTGTACTGAATTTGGCTTGTCAGGCATTACACTGACTGTGCAACTGACACAGGTACGATACACGATACGCATTACTTCGCATGCAAGCGTTTTTTACATATCCCGGATTGTATGACTGCCCCGCAACGTATCCTACCGCCCATTACCACGTTTAGACACAGACCACTAATGCTCAGAAGACACACACATTTCTCTACACTTTCTATAACGCACAGACATATTGCCTTTCCGCACCCACACCGACAGACTTATATTCGTAGGAACGACTACACTACTTACCATCAGAAACACGTCTGCTATGGCGTGGCAATTGCGTAAGCACCAACATATTACGGATAGCTGCTTTGGAAGTATTGAAATCTCGCAATGTTTTATTGTTTATAGTTCATTACTTGTTGCTTTTTTGATTTGTTATCTCTTGCGCATCAATGTAACCCAAGCAAGGGGCATTAATATATTTACTATAACCTGTAGCTAATGGAAGGTGATGCATGACCCTATTGTTCTGCTACTGAATTATGTTGTAGCACTGGAATTCTAAGTCAGGAGCACCACTGACGAATACTGCAATACAACAAAAAGGCTGTTAATAAAAACATTTGAGAAAAAAAAAACTGGCGAAGCCTTACCAATGGTAAGTCCATAACCAAAGTCAAGGTATTATCATAATGTAGCAGAAGCAAAACTTTCACTAGCAAAGTTGTGCATCATTAACTTCGCTGAATCTTTATTCTCTCTCAAAAAGTAGGTGTTGTGAGAGCTTTCTCTATAAACACCTTTTTGGGGGGATTGCTCATCAATTTCAAAGACTTTGCTAACTTCATTAAGTTTACAAAGTTGGAAAATTAAACAAAATTCGTGAAGTGGATGAAAGTGAAGTTAATCAACTTTGCACTCCTCCAAATTCGAGGTTTTGTTGATAGATCATAGAATGTGCTGGCTCTGCGACTTCCATCCAATAGCAAAAACCTGTGGTTATCTTTGATGAACATTTGCAGCAAAAGAGCTGTTCCTCGTAAAAAAGTTGCATGAAACATGTATGAATAGAGAAAAGACACAAAAGATTTTATAGAAATATATATTTTTAATACACTCAGTCAGTGAAGAGATTTGACTGACATCCAAAGCCTATGACCTACCCACATCTTACCACTCTTCCTCTCCTATACCTCCTGTTCTAGACCACAACTTCTCAATTAAACCATGACTTACATGGACAGATTCACCTCCTTGACTAGACCACGCCACTTCAACTAAACTACACCTTATTCTAAAAGCCGTAACTATTGCACAGAGCATATCACCTTCACTGTGGCTTTTTGTTTTCTGGAGTTTTATATAGCGCAAACTTGACCCGAAGATATCAGAGCGCTTTACATGAGCACCAGTTGCGTTACACAAGGACACATTCATTTTTGTTAGGCACAGGGAGATTAAGTGATTTGCCCAGAATCACAGGATGTTGAGCGTCATTGCTGAGACTCGAACCCAGTTCCCCAGATTTGAGTTCGAGCGCCCTAGCCGTTAGACCACATCCTCTCCCCAAATCAAATCAAATCCATATCTCCTCCGTCAGACCACACCTGTAAGTTAAGCTATATCCTCCCCACAAGGCACCCCCATCTCCATAAGGCAGCAACTCTTTCAGTAGAAGATACCTCTTCCGGTAGGCTATGCCTCCACATCTGGGACACACTTCATCAGTCAAATCACACCTCCTCGTTCAGAATATTCCTCCTTTAAAGGACCACGAGGTATTGTTTTCTATTCCATTAGACCACATGTTCCCTACTAAATCATCCATGTTCCTCTAGGCTACTCTTGCTGTAGTCACACATGCTTCACACCCCCATTAATTATATATAGAAAAAACAATGGTTCACTGAGACATCAATCACAATGAGAGAACATTATGTCTTCATTTATTAAAGACACGTAAAGAAGTACCCAAGTCAAGGTGAAGAAGGGGAAGGCAGGCAAACAATACTGTATAACAATGTATTCAGTCATTGCATACTTTGCTTCATTATTATGCATTTTTTGTTTTTTGTAACGAGTTCCAGTGCTCACACATAAGTGAAGAAAAGTGCAGTGCTAAGTGATAAAAAGTGAAGAAACTTACATCACACATAAAAAGACGTATGACTCCTATAAATTATTGTTGCAATTGGGGAACGAAGCCTATGCATGTCTATTGTCGACAGCGTTTCGACCTCTGGCAATGTGAGGTCTTCAGCAGGACGGGGCGTGAGCACCCAGTATCTGGAATTAAAATATACAATTAGGGCTCTATGGGGAGCATAATGGAGCCTGTCTAAAGAAAGACCATGATTAAAAAGGGAGGGAAAAGGGACTTGCCTGGGGCAACAGAAGGGTTGGAGTCAGTCTTGTGCTGGGTGCTTCATTCAGCTTAAGAAAGAGTAGATCCACGGGCATCCAAGTGCGCCCTAGAATAGAGAGGAGTTTCATGAGGAGGTATGCACATGGGCAGCAGCACAAGCATACCTCCTACTATGATTAAAAACTCACTGGCGACCCTGCTGCGGTGAGTGTTGGAGCCCAAATCCATTGTGACTCGTGTAGGCAGGGTCTCTGTGAATAAAAAGAACCTGAATAAATGGTAAGTCTGGGGGCCAAAACGAAGTTTAGGCTCCTACAAGTGTAAGGAGACTTACCGAAAATGATGCGCAGGTCACAACCAATGCGACTAAGCGAGCAGTGTTCGTTTAATGAACGGAGAAGGGAGAATCATGTAAAATCGCTGTTCTCAGGTTGCGCATCGACTAGTGACTGCAACTGAGATGTGTAAGAGCTGTGTTTAAAAACGCGTTGGGGTTGCTGATGCACATGCTCCCTGCGGCGCATCTTATAGTTATAATTACAATTACTGCTAGCTCCTGAGGGGGCTTGTAAACAAAAGGGGAAAGTGTCAGTGGAAGCGGCACACTTAAGTACAATTGAGCCAAGCTGAGGATAAAATAATACATGCGTCAGGGTGCGGTGCAGCATAATACCGCTAGCTCCCAATGGGGCTTGTGAACCAAAAGTAAAAGTGTCAGCCGGGGCCACACAACTAAGTACAACTGAGCCCAAGCTGAGGACTGAGGAAACCACCATTAAGCAATACTCTCTACACACCACACATCTCGGTACACTTTCCCCTTTACCCACACTTTCTCCATTATACCACACGTCATTAGGCCACATCATTTCACTAGTGCACAATTGTTCCATCAAAACACACCTCATTGGTCCACATACCTCCACTGGGCCACACCCCTCCACTCATAGGCATCTCTTAGAATAACCCATTAATCATTCTTGAGATGAGCCCTGCTCCATTTAGGAACACCTACCTCATCAGGCAACACCCCTCCCACAACCTGGTCATACTTGTACAACTGGGCTCCCCTTAGGCCACAACCCCCGACCCAGTCCAACACTCTCAAATATGCTGCACTGTTTCCCATACTTCGCAGCTCTTGACATATAACAGAGGAAAAAGAGGCATGATTTCTCATTGTGGTTGTTTGGTGGGTGGGGTTTGCTGTCCCTATTCTGCTGTTTCAAACGCTGGAACTGCCTTTTTCACAAATGGACTTATCACGTGTCTCCCTGTCACTCTGATGCCGTGTTTTTAGTCCTGGGCTTTTTTTTTGGAAGCCATGTTATTATTGTCGCGCTTAGAGCACACTCAATTTCATTTTGAACCCACAATGCATCTGTTTGTAAATGGATATCGAAAGGCTAAGATGACATGTTGTGGTTGAGTGTCATTTTAACGGCTCTGTTGAAACTTCTCCAAGCTACAGGATTAACAGACGCTTCATTGACCTCTCTGGAAAACATTGTGAGTGACCCTGCTTGGTTCCAGTCAGTGCCATACCAGCAATCGGCCACAAGGTGTCACTGGTGCAGCAGTGTCTGTCTGCATGTGCGCTTTCATCATCTCCTGTCACCACCTATCACTGAATGCAGCAGTATCGTCTCCTTTCTCATTGGTTTCACGTACTACCAATAGCTGTTACTGATGCATCTCTCTGATACCCCTCTACTGGCATTTGAGGCAACGCTATGTCAGAAATCTGCCACTTGGTGCCCAGCAACCAGTGGCGGCTCTTTCGCTAAGGCGGAGGAGCGTCACCCCACTGCTCAAAAGGAAAAATATAATGATAATAACTTATCGTTATTATCATCTTATTTTCCTATTGCAGTCAGTGGCGGGCTGGCCAGAGCAGAGGAGGAGTGGTTTGTACTCCCTAATTGCACATGAACTGTTTGGCCGGCCCTCTTGGGCCGGCCAAAAAGTTCATGCGCACTTTGCATGTTCCCCACCAGGCTGCATTACACAGCCTGGTGAGGAACATGATCAGGCTTCCTATCCCCGTCTGAGCGCGAACCACGGCGCTCAGACCAATCACAACACTGCATTGCAGTGTTCTGATTGTCTCAGGGGAGCCTGTGTGCCCGGGTGCTTCCTGCTGCTGGCCGCGACTGCAGGAAGACGGAAGATGATGAGGACGGAAGAGAGGCAGCGGCCGGCCGTTAAAGGTAAGTCCTTTTTTCTTTTTTTTCATCCCCCACCACACCACCCCCGTCTGGTAGCACGCTACTGCCAGCAACAACAACTGATGTATTTGTGTCTCGCCAGAAAACTGCCACTTTTCCTATAACAAGCTATTACTCTGCTGTCTCCATGTTTGGGTTATTTCGATGCCATAACAGAATTTTACTAGTGGGTGCAGCAGGGTCTGCTCACCATGCTGGATTGCTATCAGTGGCTCGCCAGCACTTTGCAAATAGTTGACACTGATGCAGCAGTGTAGGTCTGCTATCCCTCTGTTGTGTTTATTCAGTGTCAGCAAGCTCCCCCTATAGGTCACTAGTGCAGCTACTATCCTGCTCTCATGGGTTTCACGTAACAGTGCCATAACAACAATCTACCACCAGGTGCCACTAACACAGATGTCTTTCTATCTCTCTGTTGGGTTTTACTCTATGCCATACCCACAATGTACCACAAGGTGTCACTGATGCATCTGTTTTAGCCTGATCTCTTCCTGCTCGGTTGCAGTGAAAGCCATACTAGAAACCTACCACTAGGTGGCACTGATGCTGACGTGTCGCTCTGCTGTCGCCTTGTTGGGCTTTCGTTGAGTGCCATAACAGAAGTCTACCGCTAAGCGGCACTGTGAACCTTGTCTGTGTGCTCTCTCCTTGATGAGTTATAGCCAATACAATAGTTACACACCAGCAATGCCATGTTGGGCAGTGGCATGTCCATTTACGCTGACTAGCCGACCCTAGCGAACCAAGTTAATCTGGGCATCAAATTAGAGGAAATCTTAATGCAATGAAGGTGGAGTCAATCGCATGCCTCGCCTAATGTCTCAGCTGGGTCTTCTAGCTGGTGTAGGGCTGCCGATGTGTAGGCCATCTTTATGAGCGGCCCCTGCAAACAGTTTTTGGCAAAAACACAAGTTTCCGCATGCTATGTCACTGCGGGACCAATGCCGCTAATGGCCCGGATGTTAACAGTGGTAATACCCAGGGCTCGAGTCGGGGGTACACGCGGGTGGACGGCGTCCACCCACTTTTTTCACAGGGTGGACACCGTCCACCCTGCCAAGAAGTTGGGCCCCACTGAAAAAGATGCTGAATTCGTCCTGGTGTAATTTCTAAACACCGGGACACATTCAGCAGCGCCTGAACGCTGTTATCTGCTTTCCATACGCAACAACGTGCAGGCGGGGATGGGGCTCTCTTATTTCTGACTCCTGCTGGGCCCATGACAAAGGCCGAATCTGAGGGGTCATCAGGCCTCCTTTGTTCGAGTCTCCTGGCTGGGAGCAGTCAGGAGCCTCACACCTGATGCAAATGCAGCAGAGGGGAAACAAAGGCTCACACCTTGTTAGCACTTCACACGTACTTTAAAGAGGCAGCTTTTCACTTTGTTCAGTCCCTGTTTAGGAGATATGCATGCACTGTAAGAACGTCAGATGTGTTGATCTTACACAGTATTTGCACAAAATAAATGGCATTTATATAGTTCTTACTACCCCTGAGGAGGCGTTGTAATAATTTAAATATCACTATTTTTTTCTTTTAAAGCACTATGGCTAGAGGAAGCTTTACGCTGACAAAAGGCAACATTGTTTTATGTGTAGTCTACAAAAGTGTGAATCTTCTGCCTAAATCAGGAGGGTTTGCAAGTATATTTGAAATGTGCTCAAATGTACTCATGATACACCTGCTAAACATATATGTGAGGTCTTAAGATCTGATGTCACTTCTTGTGATGCCAATTCCTGTGATGTCACGCGCCGCGATGTCACGCGCTGTGATGTCACTTGCATACTGATTAACTAGGTTAGTCCCCCCACTTCTTTTTTTAGGACTTGTGCCCTGGTAATACCGGAGTCATTAACTGGGGATATACCGCACCAGTGACACGGTTCAGAAAGATCGCATCATTTACAAACCCAGGGTCTGCTGGTAACTCCTGCTACCGGTCGGGGCTTGAGTTTGAATCCTAGTCATCTTCGTAATGCAGGCGCTGATGCTGCTACACCTGTCCCTGGATTGTAATCGACAGAACTCCTGCAATCTTCCACTGGAGGTCTTTTGATGCAGTTGTGCCTTCCCTTGACAGGTGGAGTTTTTAGCAATAGTTTGCTGTCAGATTGCCGCTAGGCGTCACTGGTGTAATTGTGTCTGATGGGTCAGGAGCCAGGACAGGTTATTATTATTTTTTTTTTTCAATGCTAGACCTGCAGTGTGCCGGTAGGGGTCACTAGTAACGCTATGTCTGTCCATTCTGTTCAGCGAAGCCATTATTTTTTGTGTGCAGTTTTATATAGCGCGAACTCGACCCCAAGGTATTGGAGCCCTTTACATGAACACCAGTTACATTACACAAGGACACGGGCAGATTACATGATTTACTCAGAATAACAGGATGTTGAGCGGACGCTGAGACTCGAATCTGCTACCCCAGCTCCAAAGTCGGCAGCTCTGGCCGTTAAGCCACATTAGACCTAATCTACCAAGCGTTCATCTGCCTGTTACAGTCTGAGCTGCCCTGACTGGGCTGTTCGGAGATATATCAGATTAAACCGTAAACACCAGGAGCGGTGTATTTCCCCTGCATAGAGGCACCCTGTCGCCGGATTCCTCGCCCGCATATAAAACAAGGCCGGAAGTTGTGTGGCCGCGCTTTGCTGACCCCAGTCATTCCTAACGCTCAGCTTGGTTGCAGGAATTCTAGTTTTGTCTTTGGAGCGTGACTCATCTTCCCACAGGGCACGCGAAGGGTGTGTCTGTTCGGCAGTTTTTCATTATAATGCCGAGCAGGGAAACAGACTCTAAAGAGCAGAAAAGGACTTTAAAGCCAAAGACAAAAACTTAACTCGTCACTTGGGGCCAGTGTTGAACCACAGAAGAGTGGAAAGGCAAACATGATGGGCAGAAAAGCTGTGAGTATACCATGGTGATAAAACAAAAGCACTATTTATGTGCCAGATAATAAAATCCGCATTGTCCTCAACACCAATTCTAATTTACTGTATACCTACAGAGTTTATCGACCTCGTAAGGTCTCTGCTGGCCTTCTTTACCATAGTGTTTTTGTTTTTACATTTTAATAATGGCTCTTATCATCACAAAACAACACTGTTTTATTGCTCTGATGGTTCGAACAGGCATGCTAACATTCCAACTCATGCATTTCAGCAGGTTATAGCAGGCACTTGATCAGCTGAGCTAGCTTACTTCTTCATAACTCAGAGTAAAATCAAAATATTACAGCAGCTGGATGTGTGATCTTGGGCGCACATACTCCCAAACGTAGCTATTGTGTGCTCTTGCGTATAATACATGTTGCTGAACTGCTGTGGGGATTTTATTGAAGGGGGAGTTGTACTGATCTGTAGGTAGGTTGGTTTATGCAAGGTTACTGCATAACTTCTTCCTACTAAGGCGACAAAACTCCAATCATGAGCTTTTGTTTACCAGCCTAATACATTCTCTTATTTGTCGCTTGTAGTTCAATTTCCCTTTAAAACAATACAGTAAACCAGATTGCGGTGGTTTCTGAAAGGAAAGCCCAGGTCCTTCTTGGTATCTATCTATCTATCTATCTATCTATCTATCTATCTATCTATCTATCTATCTATCTATCTATCTATCTATCTATCTATCTATCTATCTATCTATCTATCTATCTATCTATCTATCTATCCAGTCTGTTGTGTATTACGATGACTAACAGCAGCTTTTAAAAAACAGAACCAACCGATGTTCAGAAAAGCATGGCCAATTTCATTTGCAAGTACATTAGGGCACGTCAAAGTCTGGTAAATCCAAAATTTCCAAGTACAGGCACGAGAAATTATTGACGTATAGGTTTATAAAATTTGCAAAAGCAAGTAAAGTTGAACAAAATTTGCAAAGAAAATATGTTGCACGGGTAACCACATACTAAAGATGAACTGATCAAACCTTTGGGAAAGAAAAGTTGATAGTGAACAATACCCAGAAAAATTATAAAAGTCTCTCTCAGGAGTTAATTACCATAAATATGTTTAATTCCATTTCAAATGCCCCTTGTAGCCCACATTCCCTGAGAAGGGAGTCAAATTGTGATCAATTTGTGACCTATCTAATTAACATTAATTATTCATGTCTTTCTGCAACCCCCTGCAATCCCTTATTTTGTGAATCCCATGAGCACAATAGCTTGGCTCGCAGAATAATTTGCTGGTCACAAAAAGTCGGAGCACAAATTGAGACAGTTTTTTGCGACTGGAACAATAGTAAATCTGGCCTTATTATCTATGCTGGAAGATTTGTGCAAAGAGGGTATTACTCAGGCTAATGACTCCCCAGAGTGGGCTGCCCACATTGTTTAATTTATATAGAAAAGAGGCAAGTTGAGATTATGTGCTGATTTGACTTTTCTAAAGAGGCAAATTCTTCTGGATCAACATTTGCTACTCAAGATCCAGTATACGTGTGCAGCAATGGACTGGACACGTTTCTACTTGTGATCTTTGGGCTGCACATTATCAGATTTAGTTATTAGTGGATTGCAGTAGCGGCCGGTGGTGGGAGTGCTGCCGGGCGGTGATGCGGTGCGGAGGAGGGGCCGGGTGGGGGGTAGTAAACTACGGATTACGGCCGCACTGAGGTAAGTAAACAAAAAAATAAATAAAACAAATTTCGTTGCGCGCACTGCATCGCATTTGGCGATGCAGCGCGCGCAACGAAATTCATTTTTTTTTTGTTTACTTACCTCAGTGCGGCCGAAATCCGTAGTTTACTACCCCCCACCCTGCCCCTCCCCCGCCCCGCGTAACCACCCGGCAGCACTCCCACCACGGGCCGCTACTGGTGGATTGTCAACACATGTCCACCTTTGTGACCCCTTGATGGTGATGGAGCAAGGACTCACAATGAGACTTGCTCGTAAGCAATCTTCTCACAGTAGTAATTAATTTGTACTAAAACCTTGTAATGTTATTATTAATAATGTGCAAACACTACATTTATCCGAGAGACGCTTGCCTATGTGTTTTCTCTAATAAGTAATCCTTGTCTAATGCAAAATGGCCGCTAAAGCGCGGGAACTCCACTGCGCATGTGTCAACCATGTCACATGTCTTTCTTTGCTTGGAGGGAAACTTTTGCTTCTGCGCAGTGTATGCTAAAATGGCTGCTTAATGTTCTCACATGCTAAAGCTTTTGCATTGCTGCAATTAATAATGTGGTATTCTAACGCTACTAATGCAGGATAGACATTTATAATTAAATGGGAATAGAGTAGAAGTAGGTGGTATACAGTGAAAACATTTATTTTTTGATTTTAATATGTTTCTTCTTTGATTTCTATTAGTTCGTAAAATGGGCCTGGGTTAACTGAACAGCAGCTCAAGAGCCATGGAACTTGCGCATGCGCTCTGAAACTAACAAGACAAAGCGATGAAGTCAACTTGGAAGATATCCAAGGACATGACCCGCTGGTCACCTTCACCGTACATCTTAGATGTCCTAAATTTGATACATATTGTATACACTTTGTATTGAAAATTGTCATGAGACGGGTGGGAAATAAAGCAAATGTATTAATTGAGAGGGGCGGTATTTTAAAACAATGGGCTTAAGAAAATTGAACTAAGATGACATGGTGTGAGGATCAACCCCCTGTCCCTGTCCAAACTGAAATAGTGGGCCGATAATTTTGAAACATTAATGGGCAGTACCTGGTTGTAGAAGGGTATAATAGATACAGAATTAGATAATTAGTTAGTACAGGAGAATAGGCTTTGGGTGCTCAACGAGCTGATCGATTGCAGACTGAACCGCTGTCCGAAGAGGTCCTGAGGTGGGGGCGGCGGATTCCATTAGAAAGAAGACACAGAAGAATCGAGGAGGAAACGAAGTGTCAGAGAGGGGAACGACGCAGGCGTCGTTGGTAGAGAGGTCATCTATCCTGTCCTGAACCTGGTCCGGATGTCTTGGTCTTCATCCTTTCTTGGGACCTTTTCCCAACTCCTTGGCCAAGGGGTTTGGTTTTCACACCTTTAGGTAACTATAAATGCGTAATCTAGTTTGTACTGCTGTCTCTATCTTCTCTTTTCTGAGGGACCGTCATTGAAGCTTAATAGGTGACATTTATAGTGTACTTCCTCCTTGATAAACGATTAAGTATTATGTGGATTGTAAATTACTCTGCTAAAGAATTTAGATAAACATTTTAAAACTTCCTGAGTCAGTGATTATTTCAGGTTGTTGATGAAAATTATGTTTTATACATTCTCATTTAATCCCCAATTGTCAAAGGTCCATTGGTAAGTCATTACTCTTCAATCAGGTAAAGTAATTGGTAGCAGGGATATTGATAAAGAGTACAACTGATCCCCTCAGCGGTGATTACTAGTTAGTGTGAATGAATGGGCCCAGGTGAGTATTTAGTGTATGAATGCTTGTTGCTAGTAACCCGCTGGATCAGTTTTCTGGTAATCAGAGGATGGTTACACTTTGTTAATTGGGTAATGAGAATTTTATTTTTATGAACTAACATCCGTTTGTTTAAAAGTTTTGTTTTATGTTGTCTAGAATCCCCGGGGAATTTGAATAGCGGATGGTAAGTGGAAGCCATACTGCAGTAAGGTTATCTGTCAGGCAGAAATAGTACTGAAAAGTTAAGCAGGGCTATCAGTACTTGTTAGGGACTCTGTGCGTGTGAGTGATAGCAAAGGAATACGCTGATGAAAATTTGATGTTATATCACCTAGACAGGGTAACATTGAAGGAGTAGTAGGTATTTCCGAAGCTTATGTGAAGAGTAAACGGAAGTGGTTTTACTCGTAGTGTATGATTAGTAAACGGAAGGGTTTTACTAAGAAGTGAGAGAATCTATCTTTTCAAATTTAGAGAAACTGGCACGATAGCGAATGTTTTATGTTGTTACTGAATCTTAATAAGAAGCGTTGAAAGTTTTGCGTACGATTTTGTAAAGGGAGAGTCAGCTGTCGGAGTAAAAGCTGACGTCACAAACCCCGCGCTGGGATTGGTCGACACAGCGGGCGTGGAGTGAGCTAGTAAAGGAGGGGTCGGTAGTTAGGAGTAATACTGACGTCGCAGGTGCCGCGCTGGGATTGGTTGAAACAGCGAGGGACAGAGAAGCGCAGATTGTAAAG
Source organism: Calotriton arnoldi (assembly GCA_963921515.1). Lineage (NCBI taxonomy): Eukaryota > Metazoa > Chordata > Amphibia > Caudata > Salamandridae > Calotriton > Calotriton arnoldi. The sequence goes on along the minus strand of CAWUFW010001214.1, from coordinate 362,661 downwards.
GAGGGGTCGTCAGACAAACGTCACAGAAAAACCGCGCTAGGATTGGTCCCGAGACAAATGTTAGCTGGAATTTGATTGGTTGTCAGCATAGAAGGCAGAATTTTAGTGGACAGTGTAGATTATATGTGGAAACGCGATCCGACGTTAATAGGAACACGTCCAGACAGGAGATTCCTAGGTTTTGCCGAATATAATTCAATAAATAGATATTTACCCAAAATGTACAGAGAAAAGAGAAAAATGTAATTCCTACAAAAGATTAAGAATTATTTTAAGAAGGATAAACCGATCAAAACTAGGGAAGGAATTATCATTCCACCAGCAAAAACGCCCGCATCATTCATGATGATGGATCGGGGTTATCATACTTGTGTATGGTTAGAAAATTGGATAGAATATACAAAAGATGACGGAGTATTAGCTTTCCCGGAGAATGGTACTTTCAATGGGAGAATTCTTCAAAATTTAAGAATAAGAATGAATGAATTAGAACCCAGACCAAGACTAACGCAGTACGAAGCCCTAGAAGAATGGGAAACAGAAGTGTTTGAGCGTGATAGACCCAGGAGTAATAAAGGTTATAGGGGATTTTTCACTAGATACCAGAATGGGTCAAGAGAAAGTCAGATGAAACATTGGAGACGAGCGATGATCTCTGAAGGTTTATATCCTGTATTTATGGCTGATGAGCAGCTAGGGAGCAAATGCAAAGAAAATACTAAATATATGACAGGGTTTGGAGACTCAGAAGATGAATTTATGGAAGAGATATTAAAGAACCCTCCACCATACCAGGAAGGGTTGGGTGGATGCACCCCAAGTGCACCAATTTTGAGAACACCATTGGTACCTCAAGTACTGCATAATCCACCAGTTAATAGGGTACTTCAGGATAAGGAAAGAGAGGCCTTAGACAGAAATAGAGCAGAATTAATACAGAAAATAACTCAGTTGAATGTACATCCTGATTCCCTGACCATACCTGTAACCATTGGTCCCGTGGTCCCTTTATATGGTGACAAAGTAAATTGTCCGAAACCTCTAGTTATGCCTACACCTGTGGATATTCCTAAACCTGAAGCTGTAATAATTGATGACCATATCAGCGATTGTGAATCTATGATTTCACTAATGGATTTGCCTATTCGAGACTCCGTAAATAGCACCCCAAGAAGAGTCACACCTGGTTGCTCAAAGGATGTGAATATAATAACATCTTCAGGAACTAAAAGTGCAACCGTAGTAACTCCAGAAGACTTAGAAAGATGGGCACAAGGAGTAGACAGACAGAGTTCACCCCTAAAGATCTTGGACATTTATAAATTAAAAGTCGAGTTAGAAGAAATGATCGCAGGCAATGTAGGAGTAGATCGTTTAAATACCTACAGTGAAGAAGAACTATTGTTCGTATGTAGAAGCATAACCAGAAATGTAAAAATATTCCATGAAAAGTTAACGGATTTGGCCTCAGAAATGGGAATTGAAATAAGAAAGTCAAAAGTACTACAGAAACCATATAGAGCAGACTTTACTGACAAAGATTTAGAAAATATGAATGCATCTGGTAGGAAATTACAAGTGAAAGAATTAATGTCAGTATTACAGAAATGGGGAGAACTGGATAAATGGAAAACTAGATGGACAAAGAAAAAGGAAGAAGCACGTTCAAATAGAACGACATCTGAGTATTTATTGAAGGAAACAGGAAAGGTAGAACAGATGTACCCAATGCGAGAGGTTCCAGGAGGAGGTTATGTTCATGTCCCATGGAGCAGACAAGACATTTTGTAATTTACAAATGATTTTCCAAAATTGAGAGAAAAACCAATTGAATGGTACAAGCAGGTTGAGAGGTTTGTGAAAGTTTCAAAGGTTTTGTTAAAAGACCTGGATGGTCTGTTTGACATAGTAGTACCTGCCGATTTATGGACAGACTGTAAAATTACAATCGACTGGCCTTGTGAAGAGTACCCTAGGGATCCAAAGACAGGTGCTCCATCAAATGATGTGATGAAAAAGTATCATCAAGTAATAACTTATTTGAAAGGGAAAATACCACCAAAAGAAACAGATTGGGTGAAAATAGACAGGACTACCCAAGAAGCAAGTGAATCGGTACACGCCTACTACGAACGTTTATTGCAGGTGTTCAAACAGTATAGTGGCTTTGAAGATATTGGAGATAAAAATATGAGTCAGTTTGTCTATCGATTTGTTTATGGTCTAAAACCAGAGATTTGCCAGATGATTAAGCAACACATGTTATGTTGGCAGGGAAAGCCTATTGATGAAATTTTGAAATATGCTAAATACTGTGGAGATGACATTGAAGACAGGCACAAGAAACTACAAGAAAAAGTGATGTGGGCTCAAGTGAAAATGGCTGAGCGACAAGGAACTAATTTGGATAATCCAACAGAAAGTCAGGGAAAAGAAACTGGAACAAATGGTGACACAGGGAATGGTGGAAAAGTGAGAGGACGAATGAGTAGAGAAGAGGCTAAAAAGAAATTTCCTTGTCATGGATGTGGAAAGTTGGGACATTGGAAGAACGAGTGTAAAAAGATTCAAAATAATAATGGCCCAAATCATAATTTAAATTCACAGATGCAGAATGACTCCCAGCAAGGTGTAAATCCTCAGAGTCAATTGCCACCTGCCCCTATACAGGGTAATGTAAGCAGAGCAAAGCATGGTACAGACGTCGGATATCAAGGAGGAAGTGGTAAGAATGAATATGTAACTTCACAGTTTCTTTTACAGGATGATTTTAATCCATATAGTTATCAATGATGGTGCCTAGGAGAGGGGAGAAGGAGTGCGTACTTGGCGCATCCTTACCGGTAGATCAGTCAGGTCCATATGTTGAAGGGAAAGTAAAAGGTAATGATATCACTTTTCTTTTGGACACTGGTGCTACCCGTTCTACTGTGAGAACAGCAGACATCCCAGACCTCCCTCTCTCTGGAGAAGCTATCCAAGTTGTAGATGTAGCAAATCAAAAGATCAGAACACCCCTCACTGAGCCCATGGAAGTAAGAATAGGGAATTTCAGAGAAATGCACCAATTTGTGGTGTGTGATTCCAGTCCAGTAAATTTATTGGGCAGAGATTTATTGTGCAAGATGAATTGCACTATTTTTTGCACACCGGATGGTGTTGCAATACAGACCCCGGGTGAAGATCATGTATATAAATTCATGATAGCCAAGCAAGGTACGGAAGCAGATGAGATGTTCTCCTTGATAACCAAAGATGAGTTACCAGAAGAGTTAAGAACTACAGTGAACTTTAAGGTATGGGATTTTACTGGGAAGGAAGTAGGTCTTATGGCAAATATAGACCCAGTGAAGATCACTGTAAAAGAAGGCGCAATTTTCCCAAATACCAAACAGTACAAAATGAGTGTACAAGTAAAGGCAGGAGTTACTGAAGAAATTGGCAGAATGGTGAAACAAGGCATATTAAAAGAAGTTCTGAGTAGCCCTTGTAGTTCGCCAATCATGGGTTTGAAAAAGCCTAGTGGAAAATATAGGATCGTTCAGGATTTGCGGAAAATTAATAAAATTGTGATACCTTGTTGTCCTATAGTACTAAATCCTGCAGTAATCCTATACCAGATACCATGGGATGCAGAATGGTTTACTGTGATTGATCTGTGCCAAGCATTTTTCACAATACCATTGCATCCAGATAGTCAGTATTTGTTTTCGTTTAGATTCGAAAACCATGTTTATGTGTGGAATCGCGTTCCTCAAGGGTACACAGAAAGTCCCTCCATTTTTAATCAAATACTGAAAAAGTGTCTAGAGAAATTAGTACTGCCCAGGAGCTCAGTCCTGGTGCAGTACATAGACGACTTATTGGTGGCGTCAAGATCTCATGATGATTGTGTCGCAGATACAATTGCACTACTCAACCATTTGGCTGAGGAAGGACACTGAGGGGCCGATTCCGATTCGGGCAGGAAATCTCTCCGACCGAGCCGGACCCGGAGAGATTTCCGACCGAATCGGACCCTAGCAGTCCGACCGAACGAGTACGATGCGTTCGCATGCTATCGGACTCGATTCGGTCGGACTCCCATTGAAGTCAATGGGAGCCGGTCGTACAACGCGTACGCGGACTCCCATTGACTCAATGGGTGCGAGGCGAACAAGGGCGCCCCCTATAGCGGGTACGCATCGAAGCGGGTCGCGCCGTACACGCACAGGTAGGGGGGACCCATGGGTCCCCCCTGTGTGCAACTCGCGCGGCTAGGCGTACAGGGGGGTCCGACACGGATCCCCAAAGTGCGGCTCCGACTGCTCTTTCGAGCCGGACGGCGCGAGTCGGTCGGACTGCTCGCGGCGCGCATCGTACTTACCCGGCCGGGGAACGTCTCCATTGCGCGGTGCGAGTCGTGTCCGTGCGAGTCGATCGGAGCGGTTGGGTCCCGCGAACGAGTCGGTCGGCGATTTCGCGTAAGTTCGCATCGTACTCGCTCGCCCGGACGCTCGTCCGACTCGGTCAGAAACAGGGCGTCCGAATCGGATCCGGTAAAGCCGAATCCGATTCGGAGCCCTACTGGCCGAGATCGGAATCGACCCCAAAGTGTCACCTGAGAAGTTACAATTTTGTACAACAGCAGTTAAATATTTGGGACACCAAATTGAAAGAGGGAAAAGAAGAATAACGTCTGAAAGAATAAAAATAATTAAGCAAATGAAAATGCCAGTCACCCAAAGAGAAGTGAGAATGTTTCTTGGAATAGTAGGATACTGTCGACACTGGATTATAGGGTTTTCCCTACTAGCAAAGCCTTTAATTCAGTTAACCAAAAAGAAAGCAAAAGATCCAGTTGAATGGGATGATGAAAGTGCCAGTGCATTTGTAAAATTAAGAAATGCTTTGTGTGAGGCACCTGCCTTGGGCATGCCTGACTATACAAAAGAATTCACACTGTTTTGCTATGAAAGAGAAAATTGTGCACTTTCAGTGCTAACCCAAAGACATGGACTAGACAGGCGTCTTGTAGCATATTTTTCTGCTACATTGGACCCAGTGGCTGCAGCATTGCCAGGCTGTCTAAAATCAGTTGCTGCTACCTGTATGAGCATTGAACAAAGTGAGTCAATAGTAATGGGATATCCTGTTAAAGTGTTTGTCCCACATGCAGTTGTGATCCTGTTGACAAGAACCAGGACTCAGCATCTCACACCTAGGGGCATATTATCAACAGCCAGCGATAATTATCGCTAAGCGCGCTTAGGGCGAATTTAAATATCGCTGGCTATCGCTGGATTACATCGCCGAGTTAGCGCGTTATCATCAACGTCTAACTCCATGGCGATAAAAAATCCAGCGATAGCGGCGAAATACTTGATTAGCGCTGGAAATCCACCGATAAAAAGTCAGCGATAGTGAAATCCTTGGTAATAAGCCAAGGTGGTCTCAGCCTGACAATCCCCCTCCCATAGAAAAGATGGCTAAGTCAGGTTTCAATCAGGCGTTAGGAACCAGCGATATTCGCGGTTAGCGCAACTTTTATTATCGCTACGCGGGTTTGCGGCCGCATTGATAATAGGAGGTAGTCGTGTTAGCGACTGTATTCATGGTGTTTCTCGATGGCACCGCCTACTTTGCATCTCATTAGCGATGTATATCGCTGAGATGCTTAGCGTTAGTATTTCGGCTGCTAACATGCGCTAATGCATGTTAGCGCCGCCTTGGTGATAGGGCAATAAAAATATCGCCGCTTTAGCGGTAAAAAGTGCCGCTAAAGCGGCGATACTGCCCTTGATAATATGCCCCTTAGTCGGATGACAAGATATGAGCGAATAATTCTAGGAGCTGAAAATGTGACAATAGCTAGGTGCACAGTTGTAAATCCTGCTACATTATTGCCAGATCCATATTGTGAAGAAGTTAAGGACGATCCAGAACATGACTGTTTACAGGTCACAGAGTTGTGTACAAAACCGCGTCCTGACATACAGGAAAGGCCCCTGACGAAGCCAGATAAGGAGCTGTTTGTGGACGGCTCATGCCTAAGACATGAGGATGGCAAATTTAGTGCAGCCTATGCTGTATGCGAACTTTCTGGAATAGTCGAAGCATCCTATTTACCAGGAGTCAAATCTGCAAAAGTAGCTGAATTAATTGCTTTGATCAAAGCCTCCAAAATTGGGAAAAATCTAAAAGTAACCATATTTACGGACAGTCAATATGGGTACGGGGTTGTGCATGATTTTGACCAACTGTGGATGCAGAGGGATTTCATGACTTCTTCAGGATCCCCAATCAAAAATGGGCAGTTTGTAAAGGAATTATTGGAGGCAATACAATCACCAAAAGAATTGGCAGTGGTGAAATGTGCCGCACACCAGTCAGGAGATGACTGGGTGGTAGCCGGTAACAGATACGCAGACTTAATTGCTCAACATTGTGCCAGAAACAGATTGGCAGTAAACAGAAAAGTCGAAAGGATGGGAATCAGCTGCCAACTTATACTATGTTCAACACCTGAAACATGGAATGATGTGAAACGATTACAGGATGATGCTGAGGAGAGTGAAAAAGATGTTTGGATAAAAATAGGGTGCACACGAAGATCAGATGATGACGTGTGGGTTTACTCAGATGGCAGACCAGTCATGCCTGATTGCCTGATTTCACAAATGACCAGAATGTATCACGGAGACACACATGTAGGGAGAGATGCCATGATTAGACTTTTCAGACAGAGTTGGTACAATCCAAAGTTTAGGGCTGCAGCAGAGAGTCTTTGCCAGAGGTGTTTAACTTGTCAAATGAATAATCCAGGAAGGAGAACAGTAATTGGCTTAGGAAAAATTGGAAAGGCCGAGGGTCCATTTGTGAGATTGCAGTTAGATTTCATTCAGTTACCACCATGTAAAGGACTGAAATATGTACTTGTCATAGTGTGTCTGTTTTCAAGGTGGGTGGAGGCTTACCCTACTAGGAGGAATGACAGCATTACAGTTGCAAAACTGTTGTTACGGGAACTCATTCCACGGTTTGGTTTTCCAGTAATTTTGGAATCAGATAGAAGGAGTCACTTCAATAACGATGTAATTTGAATAATCTGTGAAGCATTTAAAATTGAATAAAAATTGCACTGCGCGTACCGCCCAGAGGCTTCTGGAGTGGTTGAACAAATGAATGGCACAATAAAATCAAGATTGTCAAAGATGTGTGCATCCACATCGTTACATTGGCCAGATGCATTGCCTCTTGTCTTAATGGGACTCAGAAGCATTCCTGATAGAAATACAGGATTGAGTCCACATGAAATCATCATGGGAAGAGCAATGAGACAAGCACATGTACCTGGAAATAAACTGCTGACCATAACTGATGATATGGTTCTAGATTATTGCAAGGCATTGGCTGACCTAGTGCGTTCTGTCTTCCACCAGGTTGGAGAAGACGCAGTTTCCAGGCAGCCTGAACAAGAGCATGATCTGAACCCCGGAGACTGGGTGGTAGTGAAGCATCACACCAGAGAAACGTGTTTATCACCCAGGTGGGGCGAACCTTGTCAGGTTATATTGGTTACAAACACAGCAGTGAAATGTGCAGGATTGCCTAATTGGATTCATGTAAGCCACACAAAAAGGGTGCCAGCTCCTGAAGAAAAAGACCCTCAGTCAGCATCAATAGCTGAGGAAGTTGAAGGTTGCCCAGCTGAAGAATCCCAAGTGAAAAATTCGGGAGAAGCTGAAGAAGAACAACCGAGCACAAGTCAGGACTGGATACCAGTGGTTGAGATACCAGAAGTTTTCATCAAAACAAGAAGTAGAGCTAGATTTGAGGAAATTAGTGAGGACCAGATTGGTGTAGAAGAAGCAGCTCAGGATAGGGAGAATGAAACAATAAGAGAACCTGAGCAGGCCCAGATAGGGAAAGGAAATTTGGCTCAGACTATCAACGAAGCAACAAATTTTGAGCAGGGACAGACAGGTCTAGAAGAATGTGGTCAGGCTGCAGAAGTACACAGTGCAATAAGCCCTGATCAGAACCAGTTAGAACAAGAAAAACACGTTCAGGGAGAAGGAAACCAAGAAAACATCGAGCAAGAAAGCATCAAGCACGAAAACGTAAATCCTGAACAGGGTCAGTTAGTAGAAACTCACAAACAACAACAAGACCTGAACAAGAGCAGATAGAAGAGGAAACTGAAATTGAAGAAAATCAACTTGTGCCACACCTTGAAAATAAAAGAGTTTTCGGAAAAGACTCGGAAAGTGAAGATACAGTGCAACCTCTGAAGGTCAGAAAAGGTGATCATTGGCCTAGTGTCATTAAAAGAGTAAAATACCATATAGAAACACGAAGTAAAGATCCAGAACAAGTAAATGAAGTAACAAGCTTATCTGGACAAACAAGTGGGACTGAAAAACGAAAAAGCAAAAGATTGAAACTTGTGAACAATAAGTTTAAAGGTCCTGATTGGACTTATATAATCCTTGAAGACTACGAGAGTTCAGAGTCAAGTGAAAGTGGTGACGAAAGAACAAGTGCAGAATTGACTTTTGAAAAAGAAGTGAAACCACCTTGATAAAAATTAAAGTCTTGAAAGAAAAAGAAAGAAGAGAAATCTTCACAGACAAAAATGGCTGACGACAGAGTTTCTGGGAAACTGAAACGGAAATGTTGTAGAAAATGCTATGCTGTATGCATATGTAGTATGGTAGTGGTGCTTATAGTGTGGTTAGTTGTGATCGTAGCAATTCCTTACCTTATGATAATAGACAAGAAGAGTAACAACGACACCAAAGGAAGGATAGATAATTTGAAAAGTGATAGAGTAGAAATAGAAGCAGAGGATGAACCAGATTTTCATCACGTAGTAACAAATAATGATACTAGTTTAAATGTTTTTACTAAATTATTGTTTCAGTACGTAGATACAATGGAAATTAGTGACTGTTATGTTTGTATGAAGTTACCTGAATCAGTAGCAGAAGGTTTAACATATCATCATTTGCCTTTAACTTATGGTATATCATGTAGTGTACTGACTAGTTTATTTTATCGAACAGGGAAACTTTAGTATTATTATTCAAATATAGATGTGATATTTTCAGAGGTTCCTATTCGAAAGAATCTGAACCCAGTGCTTAGTAGTCAAGATGCACAATTTATGGGAGAATTTTTCTTAACAATGAAGTCGATAGATATAACACATGCACATAGAAGCAATCTAACATGTTCATTACGTGAGGAAGAAAAGATATTTTTGAACTTAGTTGAGAATAGAAGACAGAATTTCCAAAAGAAAGCGTCAGAGCATAAAGCTAATCTTCCACCTTGGGCTGAGAAAGAGGGTATGTACACACCTGGCAGGGCTCAAGCTGCTATGGCTCTGGATTTTGTAAAGACAGGGAAAATTTGTCTTCATAGGTTAAAGACGGATTATAACAATATTTTCATTGGTACTAGTGACTGTGAACATAGGGGCATATTAGCAAGACCCACGTTAAAATTATCGCCGTTTTAGCGGCAGGAAACTGCTGCTAAAACGGCGATAATGGGCTTGCTAATATGCGTTATGGAATTCCAATAGAAGCCCAGGTTAGATGTCCTGCACATCTAACCTGGGCTTCTATTGGAATTCTATAACGCATATTAGCAAGCCCATTATCGCCGTTTTAGCGGCAGTTTCCTGCCGCTAAAACGGCGATAATTTTAACGTTGGTCTTGCTAATATGCCCCACAATTTCTTAATTCTTGGAGGTTGGGGACTAAAAGGAGGAACAGATTCAGTTTTTCTTGGAATTTATTACGTATGTGGGAATAAGGCTTATTTTAGGCTTCCTGCACGGTGGTATGGAAGTTGTTATTTTGGAATAGTTTTTCCAAAAGTATACCACGTAAAAAGAAACACTGGGAGCAATGAAAATAATAGTGAATTAACACGTAGTAAAAGAGCTAGTTTTACAGAAATAGTAGGTGATATATTTGGTGCATTGATACCTTCAGTGTGAGTAATTCTGAACTCAAGGAGAATATGTAAATTATCTACAGTGGTTGATCGTTTATCAACGGATACTGCTGGAGGATTTCTAATGATTAATGCGGAGATGGTTGCGATTAGATCTATGGTTATGCAAAATCGACTTGCTCTTGATATAATATTAGCAAAAGAGGGCGGAGTCTGTAAATTGTTGAAAACGAAACATTGCTGCACGTATATTCCTGACAAAAGTGCAGAAATTGGAACGTATATAAAGAATATAACAAAACTTGAGAATGAACTGAAACCACTGGAAGTTGATAGTGTATGGGAAAGATTGACAAATAGCATTGCGTCAATTGGTACCTGGTTTACTAATGTAGGAAAAGGACTTATAGGTCAAATATTAGTACCCTTAGTAGGGATAGCAATAATAGTATTGTCAATAATGATATGGTGCAAATGTTGTAAAAAGAACAGAACATATAGAGTGACAGAAAAAGGCAAGAAACGGAAATTTGATGAAATTGAATTAGAAGATCTGAAAAGTGAAATATACAAGAAACTGAAAGGAGAGGATAAGAATAGACAATGGAAGAACGAAAGGGTGACAGAAATATGCTAGAAGTTGGCATCTGGTTGTGGGTAATTTTGATGGCTCAGAAACGCCATCAGAGAGGGGATTGATGGAGCAAGGACTCACAATGAGACTTGCTCGTAAGCAATCTTCTCACAGTAGTAATTAATTTGTACTAAAACCTTGTAATGTTATTATTAATAATGTGCAAACACTACATTTATCCGAGAGACGCTTGCCTATGTGTTTTCTCTAATAAGTAATCCTTGTCTAATGCAAAATGGCCGCCAAAGCGCGGGAACGCCACTGCGCATGTGTCAACCATGTCACATGGTATGACGTCTTTCTTTGCTTGGAGGGAAACTTTTGCTTCTGCACAGTGTATGCTAAAATGGCTGCTTAATGTTCTCACATGCTAAAGCTTTTGCATTGCTGCAATTAATAATGTGGTATTCTAACGCTACTAATGCGGGATAGACATTTATAATTAAATGGGAATAGAGTAGAAGTAGGTGGTATACAGTGAAAACATTTATTTTTTGATTTTAATATGTTTCTTCTTTGATTTCTATTAGTTCGTAAAATGGGCCTGGGTTAACTGAACAGCAGCTCAAGAGCCATGGAACTTGCGCATGCGCTCTGAAACTAACAAGACAAAGCGATGAAGTCAACTTGGAAGATATCCAAGGACATGACCCGCTGGTCACCTTCACCGTACATCTGAGATGTCCTAAATTTGATACATAGTGTATACACTTTGTATTGAAAATTGTCATGAGACGGGTGGGAAATAAAGCAAATGTATTAATTGAGAGGGGCGGTATTTTAAAACAATGGGCTTAAGAAAATTGAACTAAGATGACATGGTGTGAGGATCAACCCCCTGTCCCTGTCCAATCAGAAATAGTGGGCCCATAATTTTTAAACATTAATGGGAGGTACCTGGGTGTAGAAGGATATAATAGATATAGAATTAGCTAATTAGTTAGTACAGGAGAACAGGCTTTGGGTGCTCAACGAGCTGATCGATTGCAGACTGAACCGCTGTCCGAAGAGGTCCTGAGGTGGGGGCGGCGGATTCCATTAGAAAGAAGACACGGAAGAATCGAGGAGGAAACGAAGTGTCAGAGAGGGGAACGATGCAGGCGTCGTTGGTAGAGAGGTCATTTATCCTGTCCTGAACCTGGTCCGGAGGTCTTGGTCTTCATCCTTTCTTGGGACCCTTTCCCAACTCCTTGGCCAAGGGGTTTGGTTTTCACACCTTTAGGTAACTATAAATGCGTAATCTAGTTTGTACTGCTGTCTCTATCTTCTCTTTTCTGAGGGACCGTCATTGAAGCTTAATAGGTGACATTTATAGTGTACTTCCTCCTTGATATATGATTAAGTATTATGTGGATTGTAAATTACTCTGCTAAAGAATTTAGATAAACATTTTAAAACTTCCTGAGTCAGTGATTATTTCAGGTTGTTGATGAAAATTATGTTTTGTACATTCTCATTTAATCCCCAATTGTCAAAGGTCCATTGGTAAGTCATTACTCTTCAATCAGGTAAAGTAATTGGTAGCAGGGATATTGATAAAGAGTACAACTGATCCCCCCAGCGGTGATTACTAGTTAGTGTGAATGAATGGGCCCAGGTGAGTATTTAGTGTATGAATGCTTGTTGCTAGTAACCCGCTGGATCAATGGTGTCTTGTGCCATCTACACAGGTCATTTGTTTTGCTTCTGCCTTCATGTTCCAAGAGATTGATGGATATTCTCTTCTGGAACATGGAGGGTGTTGCAACATATCACAATGACATAATTATTTTTGCAGATTTTCTCAAAGAGCACAACATCAGATTAATAAGGAACATTTGGAATTTAGTCAGAGTTCATTATTATTTGTCGGCTTTTATGGATGAAAAAATGAGAAAATAGGTGAAATCCTGTAAGGAAAGCTCCACATCTGACAATTGTTCAAAGGCACGGACTGCTCCCTTAGGGGCTCATTACGATGGCGGGCGGACATTAGTCCGCCCGCCATCGTTGCGGTGCTGGGACCGCCCGCCGGTAAGGCGGCGGTCCCGCTGAGTGAATTAGGATGTGCCCGCCACTATGGCGGGCGCATCCAGGGCCCTGATCATTGCGGACGGTGCTGCTGGCTGCAGCACCGTTCGCAATGCCAAAATGCCACGTAGTGCATTTTCATGCACAACGTGGCAGGCACCACGCGGTGCCTGCCACTTTGTGCATGGAAATGTAGGGGGGTACCATGGGTACCCCCCAGTGCACATACACCCTCCCCCCACACAGAGGGGGCCGCAACAGGCCCCCGAACCCAGCCTCCGCCAGCCGTTCCATGGCGGTTCCATCGCCATGGAAAGGCTGGCTGACGCCAGCATTGTAATCTGGCGGGCGGTGCCTGCTAGGCACCGCCGCAATTTTACCCATGCTGACAGCTCCGCCAGGCAATCGTGACGATTGCCTGTGGCGGAAGCGCGGAGGGCGGTCTTTGCGACCGCTGCGGTCACAAAGCAAATCCCCCCGCCATCCTAATGTGGCGTGGGAAATGGGAGTCAGATGGCGGAGGGACCACCACCGCCGGCCCGGCGGTGGCGGTCTCTCTGCCATCATAATGAGCCCCTAAGTTACTGATCAATTGCCTAAGGTCCTTGGCAACACTTGTCTATGGATTTCTTGGGACCATATCGTATTTTTAGGTCACATTGTAAATATATTTGATTTTTATTGAAGATTATTGTTCTAAATAGGTAGAGTGGAGATTAATTAAAGAATTCATTCTGGAAAGTGTGTTGGAATTTCTAAGAGAGTGTTTTTTCAATGAAGGATTTCCAATGGCTGTTACCACGGACAATGGGGCGGAATTCGCTTCTGTGAAAATGTATCAGTTTAGGGGTATTGTTCACAAATCCACTCCCTTGTATTCTGCCAAAGCTAATGGTCTTGATGAAAGTGTTAACAGAGTTTTGTCTGAGAGAATTTAAATGACTGTAATCAAAGGCTGCTGCGTCAAACTTTTATTGAAGGAAAGATGTGGGCTTACTGAGGAATGCTCTTCTCTTCAATGGCTGTCTTCAGGTTTGTTGCAGGGATTCTGTGAAATCACAGAGCTATGCTGCAGACCATCGAACCTTAGTAGGCAGGGCCTGAGTAATCATACCTCCTTAGTACCCAAGACCCCGGGACCGACTTGCTATAGTGTCTCCTATTCATTCACAGAGAAACAAGTAATTAGACACCCCAGAACACTCCTGACCCTCTCAGGAATCGCAGTGACAGGACACACTCTTTTGCTCTCACACTCGTACTTGTCCAAAATAAGATCTGACAGGGACACGAGAAAAGTTAAAAATATTTCTTTTAACTATTGTGCTCTAGTTTGCAGTATACGTGCCACAATCAGTAATAAGATGCCTAACACAAATATGGTCAGCATAGTAAGTAATCCATAAATCATAAAAGGAGCTGTCATTATATAAGACAGGGTAAACTAACCCCCTCCCCTTCTACAGAAGCAAAGTGATTATATAGCAAAATATCTCTGGGTGTTTGCAGCAGACCCCATACCTTAGCATGCACAGATAAAGTTTCTACATCTCAGGTCAAGTCGCGATCTCGTCTGTGTATTTGCCTGTCTGTGCATACCTATATGACAAAGAGTATGTGTTTCCAAACAACAGCTGCATGTGTGTGTTTTGTCTATGTGCTAGAGCCTGACCAAAACAGAATAACAAGGGGCTTTGTTGTTTGACCTTGTCTACAGTGTTCAGACTAAATCCCAGGAAAATACAGAACACAAAAATAACAGTAAGTTCTGTGTGAAAGTACAGAGAGATACTAAGCAAAATACATGTGTGTAGTAACGTGTGGAAAGCAAAGTAAAGACTGCAGCACGCTCATGCTAACACAGGAAAAATGGCAATGGGCCTGCACCGGACATATGACAGTTTCAGCAGCTAGTCTGAATGCATGGCTCTAGTTTCCATATTGTCCATTCCCATAATAGTTATGGTTTTCTTTGCTAGCCAATCAAAGCCTTTATTTACATGCAGTGGGATGTAAGATCTTTGGCTCTGACCTTTATTAAGATGTCCACCTGTCCTGATGTTTGCTGTCTTGCCCCACTTTTGGCCCATGTGACCAGAATCTTGCAGCCAGCTACAGGATGCCAAATTACATCCAAAGTTTATGCCAGTCACAGATGACAAAGCAAAGCAAGGCTTAGGAGCAGGAAATATGTCATCTGGAATGAGTGGGCAGCCGGGTGGGATGCCTCAAGTGGCCTGGAAGGGTGTCCCTCTGTTGTCTTTCAGATACACAAGTAGTGAATTTCATGATCTGTAAGACAGCTTTTCATGGCCAGCGTTTGTTTACAGGGTGGCTGAAAGGGAGGACAGATGTCAAGCACAGATTTGCCTTTAGATCTGCTAATAAGGAGAAATGTGAACACCTACAGTGAAGTGGCCGTGAACCACTTAGTGATCACTGCCAAAAGTCTTAAACATAGCCCAAGGCCCTGAATTAACATGATTGACTTAACTTAATAGCCAGTCAACCTCTAGAGACAATAGCCTGAGGCCAGAGTGCTAAGCAAAGAATTGACTAGTTTTACAGTACACTTCAGTATCCTTGGAAATCCATTTTCCATTGCTGGGATGTGCTGAACATTTCAAAGTTCATCGCTGGGATGTACTGGAGGATTCATAGCTTTGCACTTCATTTTATTGTAATTGTAATCTAAGAGCAAAGACAAACCTGGCTACTAATCCTAAACTCTTGCAAATTAGAAGATTAGAGGACAGAGGCACCATGAAAGCATGATTTGCCTATCATCAAGCTACTTTTAAAGTAGGAGAGCTGACCTGCAATGCTGTACTGCTGGCTCCATGGGCTCGAACTTTCCCACTGTAGCACATTTTGGTGGTTAGACCTTGGGACCAGGCATTGTCTCTTATCCCTGGTGAATATCCAGTGTGATTTGGGTTATAGTCTTTCAGTCTCACATTTTATACCAGATTTTAGACTGATCTGAGGCACTCCCAATCTTGACATAAAACGGCAGTAGAGGAATAAGTGAAACTATTGTCCAATAGCTCATGACTAGACCACAGCTGGAGTAGGGTGGGTCTGATAGTTAGGCGAAGGGTCTACCATGGGAAGCACTACAGTAGTGCTATAGGAGCTCCAAAAGAAGAAAGGAGGTACCTGAGCCCGCAGTCGTGGGGCGACAAGCATATCAAGGATGACAGTAAGCAAAAGTGGTGCCATTGTGCTATTGAACATTTCATTACCTATCTACCAATGGAACTTGTTGCTGGTCATTCTATCTCTCACATTCTCAATCCCATCCTTCTGAGTGGAACTCTCGTCTTTGGCTCTCATTTTGTTTATCACCTTTTCTGCTCTGATCACATCACCCAAATTTCTAATTCTTCCAGCACTGCTACACCTCACAAACATATTTAAGCCTCCCTCTCACTAGCACTGCTCTCCTTTACCTCTGTCATTCTGATTTCTATCAATCCCAGTTTTCTTCGCTCCCACTCCTGTTCTCCTCTTAACTCCACACTCGGCCTCCAGTTTTATCCATTTCTTTGAGTTTCCTCTTCACACACAAGTTTATGGGGCATATTCACAAGGACTTATGGCCGAGTTATCGCCACTTTAGCGCATCAAAAGTGGAGACAGAATTATCGCCCCATTCACAAGCGGGTGCAAACTGCAGACATCGCCAGTATACCTGCGATAACTGCCGCAAATTTTATCCCCACGAGTGACACCACCAACTAACCCTAATGAGATGCAGAGTAGGCGTTCCCGTGCAAAAACCCACGAAAACACCACTACACCACTTTCACAACGAACTGCCAGATCCGCGATGCGAGTCAAAACCACGCGATAAGCCGCGGTAGCAGCAGGTATTTAACACCTGCCTCTTGCTGGTGTTAAGCAGGACGACTACCTGCAGTAGGCAACGGAGCCCTGCACACAGCCACACCCGAAGAACAACCGACGCGAAAGAGCTACTCATCACGCAGCTTGGAGCCCCAACAGGGCCACAACACCCACCGTCACCACCCCCAGGACCGCCACCACCCCCCGGACCCGGACCGGCACCCCCCCCCCAGACCACCACAGAGGCAGTGCAGAGTAAGACAGCGGACGTACCGAAAACGCACTAGTCTCACAGACCTAACGCCCGAGGAAGTCATTGCCCACTTCAGGCTCAAAAGGACAACCATCCTCCGCATCATGACCCACATTGGCCACAGGCTGACGGTCCCAACACAGCGGACAACCAACATCCCTCCGCAGACAAAGCTGCTGGCTGTGCTGCACATGTTGGCCTCTGGTACCTTCCAACCAACAACGGCCAGAGTCGGAGGAGTCTCACAGCCAGCCCTATCAAAGGCCATCACACCTGTCCTGGATGCCATCATCAGCTTCATACCCCAGTACCTTCACTTCCCTCACACTGTGCAGGAACATCTGGAGACCAAGCAAGGCTTCTACGCCATTGCTGGATTCCCACACGTGTTGGGGGCCATTGACTGCACACATGTCCTACTTGTGCCCCCTGCGGACACTGCACACATCTACCGCAACAGAAAGCACACGCATTCCATCAATGTGCAGGCAATAGTGGACCACCGGGTAATGTTCACCAATGTCGTCGCAAACTCCCCATGCAGTGTGCACGATTCCTACATCTTCCGACAGTCCATCATCAACCAGCGCTTCCAGGATGGCACCTATGGAAATGCACTGCTCATGGGAGGTACCAAATCAACACACCACACACCTCAAAGCCACCATCACAACGCACAACTGTGGGAATGCACATGTGACCAAACCACATACAACATGTCAATCAACATGCCCACCTACCAGACACAACAACACAACTCCATTGGGATCCTGGGCTTCCCATGTACACAAGCCAGCTACATCATGGCACCACAGCCACAGAACAGCTGAACGTGTGGAGAGGCGGAAAGCAGGCATGTGCGAATGAGGCAAGTGACCCATGAATGGGTATGTACACAACGACAAGTGTGGCGTGAATGTGCTGGACAGACCTGGGTATGCAAACCACAGATATGTCCATGCAGACATTAACTGCTGGTGTCTGGAGAGTAGTGGACAGTGGACGCAACCATGTCACCCCAGGCTGTGGGGTAGATTGCGGAAATGTCGCTCGCTGCGTCCCCCCCTCTGTGCGTGAGCGTAGTGGGTTGGCCCGGCTTACGCCAGGCCTGCGCAGGGGTGTGGATAAAAACACAGTGGCGCTGAGCGTGGTGCTCTCCCGGAATGAATCAACTGAGGTGAATGAGTGAAGCACTCCTCTCCTCTTCGAGTATGAGCTCGACAAACTGTTTTCTTTTTAAACTGAGCGTGCTAAAGTGGAGTACGTGTTGTCTGAACACGTCTAGCTAGATCACCTTGTTTCACGTCACATTGACCTGACCACTTTGCACTTTTGCTAGGTGCAACTGCACTGTACAATTTTAATACAATAATCAGTATTAAATTTAATTTATATAGATCTCTATAAACATTTCTTATCAGAGAATATTTGAACAAAATACCATAAACAAATCCAACTCATGTTCAATTTACTAATACATTTCCAAAATCAAAAACATTTTTCATGAAACAAAGCAGTGAAAGTCACGGAGCGAGCCGTTTTTCCCTGAACCAGCTGAGTAATCTCGGAGAATCGTATAGAAGTCGGAGGAAATATCGACTAAGCTGCTGCAGTATCATTTGCAGGAATACAAGGAGTGTAGAAGTTTGGTGTTATAGGACTTGTCAAAATTGAAGCTCCCGAAGAAGGGTCCTCAGGCCCGAAATGCATTGGGCATGAACGAATTCTTGGAAACATTTTGGAGATGTTTTGTTTCATGAAAAATGTTTTTGATTTTGGAACTGTATTAGTAAATTGAACATGAGTTGGATTTGTTTATGGTATTTTGTTCAAATATTCTCTGATAAGAAATGTTTACAGAGATCTATATAAATTAAATTTAATACTGATTATTGTATTAAAATTGTACAGTGCAGTTGCACCTAGCAAAAGTGCAAAGTGGTCAGGTCAATGTGACGTGAAACAAGGTGCTCTCCCGGAATGGCCAACGTCACTGCCAGGGCGGCGCCTCTCAGCCCGCCACGAGGCCGACGCCATGAGCAGCGGGGCCTGCGAGCCTGTGCGCCTGCTGCACCCCAGGCCGCTGATACCCAGATCCGGCTTGCCTGCCCCAGCGCACCAAGGCTGCACTGCTCACCTGCCGACACCGTCGTGTGTCAAAGAGGGCCCACCACGTGCCGGTGCTAGCTCCAAGACCCATGCCCGCGACCTTGGCAGCCTCCTCAGACCATCGCTGTCCTCCGTGACACAGGCCCCCAGGAGTCCTTATTCATTGACATACTCCACCGCTGCAGCCGGCCTACACTGCAGTCCAGTATGTCCCACATCTAGAACTGAGTCTTGATTAATCAATGCCAGAGTTCATGCCAGTGAACGCAGGGAGAGGAGTGAGAGAAAGATGCGTTTCAGTCCGGTGGAAACACGGATCACCGTTACGGAGGAGATCGACCACTAGCAAGGACTGACCTGGTGCCACTAACCCTGTGCGCCGTGAGTCTCCGTCAGCCTCCGGCACAACATTGTTGGTGTCTGAGCCTGTGGCCTGGGGGTTGTCATCAGCAACTGGCAGGTACAGACTTGGTGTTTGGCATGAGTCTGCGGCATTCATATCCGCCATGTTGCCGGACACAGCTGGTATGTGCCCTCTGCATCATGCCCTGGGGGTACACCTCCCACTCTCCCCCGAGACACTCCGCGAAAACCACCTTTGATACATACGAGACCCTGCTCTGCCCTCATGACCCTACCCCAGTGTCCCGCAAGTCAGCGTCCTGTGGTGGTAGGCCCGTGTCGGCCGCTGTGCATCCGGGGCCACTAACTCTGTGAAACTCAAGTCATGGTCCCTGGCTGTTCGAACATTGCATTCCTGAGTGCCTGATGACTGTTGAAGTTGTTGCCAG
Organism: Calotriton arnoldi; assembly: GCA_963921515.1. Classification (NCBI taxonomy): domain Eukaryota; kingdom Metazoa; phylum Chordata; class Amphibia; order Caudata; family Salamandridae; genus Calotriton; species Calotriton arnoldi. Next base: position 343,066 of record CAWUFW010001214.1, on the reverse strand, counting down.
CACCAGCTACTCCCTGAGGGCTGGCTTACACTCACCCCACACCCAGCCAGCACAGGCGTCACTGGACTAGTGGGCCTGCCAACACATCATGCCGAACCAAGTATTGACTCTTTTCTCTCTGCACTGTCACAGGTGATCAAGGATATGCACTCTGCCCTTGGATGATGACACCCCTCCGAGACCCGAACACACCCGCCCAGAGGCAGTACAATGTGGCCCACATACGCACCAGGGGCATCATGGAATGCACATTTGGCGTGTTGAAGTCACGTTTCAGGTGCCTGGACGTCACAGGTGGAAGGCTACTGTACAGGCCAGACATCGTGTACAAGATGATCGTTGCATGTTGTGTGTTGCACAACATCTGTGTACGCACCAATGCCCCATGGATTCAAGTTCCAGAAGTACCGGACGATGATGAGGACGATGGGGCAGGTGGCCCACATCCCACTGCAGCTGCGGCAGGAATAGCCCGTAGGAACACCCTCATTGCCAATTTCTTCACATGAGCACGCCACATTGTGGCCGTCCCTGGCAATCATGGGACAGTACAAAATGTCCACAGGCACAGCATGTGTGAATAAAAAATATTTGCAGGTTACAGGTTGTACTTGTACATTGTCATGTCACAGTTTCCTGCTGTGCCAGATGTGATTGGCCATGTTGTGCACATATGCGGCACCAGTTGTGTCCTGTGTTCTGTTGTGGAGGTGTTGCTGTTTGTATTACGATGTTGTCAATGTCGAGGTGCACTTATTCTTATGTGCGTATGCTGCACGGTGGGTAAGTCACTCCTGCGGCTCTGATTTGGCTGCCACTTATCCCTTTCATGCGGTGTGCCTTTCAGTTCTGTGCTTCCACAGTGCTGAGATGTTGCAGACTTGGGTAACTTGTGCTCTTTGTCGAGTTGTGACTCTTGGGCATGATTTGTCCGCAGATGTGTCGTTGACGTCAGGGGTTGTTTGTGCAGGTGGTTGTGTCCGAGTGTGACCTGCTCCTTTCCGGTTTTGGTCCGCACTCAGCCACCTCAGTGTCGTGCCGTGAACATGATGATTGGACTGCAGCCATGCTACTCGTCATGTGGTGTCTCTTGCATTGTCAGTGTGGCTGACGTATATGCATGTTTGCTGTGTTTCGCACGTGTGCATGTGTTGGTTGTGTGATTGTTGATGTGTTGGGTGGGTGCCCCTTTGGGCACATGGTGTACGTGGGACTACTTGGTGTTTGTGTGTGTGCTGAAGTGTTCCCGTGGGATCAGGGACATGATCCTGAGTCATTGTGGGTGTGCAGTGTGCTCTGCTTATTTGTGCATGTGTGCTATTGCAAAAGACACACAATTGTGTGCTATTGTGCCCATCTCCCCCCGTCCCCCCACTCCCTGGTCGGTACGCACCCTATTGATGTAGTGTCGGGTCATGTTGGGCAGTGTCCGGATCCCCAACTCCTGTCACCGTCTCCCGACTGATGACTGTCACCACCATCTTCTCCATGTCATTCAGCTCCTGGTGTTCTGCTGGCCCCCCTCCTCCGAAGTGCGTTGCTGCTTTCATGTTGGCAGCGAGTTTCTGCTTGGTTTTGCCATTCACATCAATCCAGCGCCTCTTGTCCTCTTTCATTGTCCTCCTCGGCGCTGCGACGGCATTCACATGGTCCAAGATGGTGTGCCATATTTGCCTCTTTGTTGCCAATGACACGTTGGAGGTGACGTACAGTTGGTGGTGGTGTTCTATTTCATCCGTGACGATAATCGTGTTTTCCTACAGACTGTACCCCGTCTTCCTCTTCCTCTTCTCATTGCCCTTCCACGACCCCTGGATTCCTGGGTGTTCCTCCGTGGGTATTGTGGGGTTCATGTTGTCCTCTGCAGTCGGTCAGGGTGCATCCGTGGTACTCCGCAGTTCATTTCCTTTTTAGTGGCATTTTCCGTATGCTGTTCTTGTGCTTTTTGCCGCATTACGCGTGGGTATTGCTGGCCTCTCGCTGGTTATCACTGTTTTCTTATCGCGTTTGGGCCCATCGCGTCTTTTTACGCGTTGGAGTTTGTGTTTTTATCGCCGTCGCGGTGGTTGTATCGCGGACATTGGCCGCGGTTTCGGGAGACTATCGCATGGTACCGCCGTGTTGTGAATTCCACGGTAACACAGGGTTATTTTCCCGCGATAGACTGCGATGTGTAAAGTTGCGTTAACATTTTATGGAGATGTTTAGCGCACGTTCTTGTGAATATACCCCTATGTCTCTTAATCTTATGCCTATGCCATCTTCCCTCTCTTATTTGTTCTGACAATGTTGCCCTCTCCTCTGTTTCTCCTGAGTTCCTTTGCAACGTAACTCTCCCATTAGTTTACTCTGTCTCTTCTAATTACCTACATCTCTCAACTTCCCATTTACTAAACTATATCTATATCTATCTCTCACTCGCCTCTATCTGTCCAGGTACACTGTTACCCACCGCTCATTCGTCCCTCTCTCCTTGCACTTGACTTCAACCTGCTCACCTCACATTCTCTAATTTCTATACCATCCACTCTCCCTTTCACATTAAGTTTCACCTTTGACCACTAAATATCTCTCACTTCAGTTCATATATTACTATCAACTTTTTTCCTCTCATTCTCCCACCATTATGAAGCAAAGCCTTTTCCCCCACTATCTCTGCCTCTATAATGTTCTGTCTTCTGCATCCCCATTTCCCAACTACCTCCTCCTTTACCTCTCTCTAATTTTCAAATTATCAAACTTGTTTCCTTCACTGCTACCATGCCCATGCATCTTTTTACTTCTTGTTTCTTTCTTACTTTTATAGTTTCCAATTTTCCTTTAAGTCCACTCAACTTCCTGCTGCTTCTCTTACTCCTCCCTCTTTTTCATTTTGTATTTTACACTTGTGTCATCTCTCTTTTTTATTCCATAACTTCACTCATTTGTAAAATCCATGGCAATGCCGTCTGAACTCCTTAACCACTTTGCAATGGATATCTCTCTCCTATTCATGGTTGTCTCCCTCTCTTGCACACTGTCACTCATGGCCTCCTGCTCTTTGCCGTTGTTCAGCCTTTGGTCTTACTTTCTCTTTTCTTTCTGCCCCTCACTTTTTTCCCCCAATGTTTCTATTTCCCGTCAAGTCTTTCCTTTATGTGTACTTTCCTGACCCTTTCGTTTTCCTTTTTTGTTTCTCCCTCATATTCAATTTCTTGGTTATTACCCTCTTTCTTATATCTCTTTGTTTTTCCCTTTTCTTACCTGCTTTTTTTCTCATTCGTTATCCCCATCCCTTTCATTCTCTCCCTTTTAGGTGTTTTCAATCTTATTCTTTCCTCTACCTCTTACGTTTTTTTCCCTCTTTCGTATTCTCTCCCTTTCACTCCACTTTATTTTTCATTCTCTTTTGCTGTTCTTTTGCTCCTCTCTCTCTTCTTTTAACTCCAAGGGGCATATTATCAACGGCCAGCGATAATTATCGCTGGCCGTGCTTAGCGACAGATTCCCTATCGCAGGCTATCTCTGGAATTTATCGCCCTGGTAGCGCGTTATTAACAACGCGCTTCTCCAGGGCGATAAAAATTCCAGAGATAGCGAGGTTATCGCCGTTTTGCAGGGAACATCGCTGGTTTTCCAGCGATGTTCCCTGCAAACGGCGATAACCTTGCTGATACGACCCTGTGGTCGTATCAGCAGAATCCACCCCTATGTTAGGGATGGCTAAGTCAGGATTTTAGCAGACGTTAGATTTTGGCGAAAACGGCCGTTTTCGCCAAAATCTAACCTCTGCTAAAATCATGTGGGCTGCCTTGTAAATATCGCGATGTGAACATCAGCGATATTTGCAACGTAGTCCATCCGGGTACGCCCACTTTGCCTCTCATTAGAGATGCAAAGATGGGCGTTGGGGGAAAGGGCGATAATGCAAGGATTCACGCGATAGCGTGACCTTGCTGATTAGGCGATAAAATTATCGCTGCTTTTCGTCCGAAAATGGACGCAAAAGCGGCGATAATTGTTTATCGCCTCGTTGATAATATGCCCCCTAGTTTCTTAATCTTTCTCTGTCAACATGACTAGTCTTAACTGCCCTATACCCCTGCACCCTCTGTTCTGTCAGACCTGTTTCCTCACTTGATTATTTATGAGATTGTGTGTTGGAGAATGGGGTCCTTTTCAACACCTGTATTAGAATGAAATAGTCAAAGCAGCAATAGGGCAAGGTTCTTGTTCAAAGAACAGGTGCAGCAGAGACAGGAGCAGTTTAGGTTTCTCTTACTTCACACAGCAGTAGTTCATCAGTAGCAGTAGTGCATCCTTCACTGACATACCCACAGCAGGAACTATGAAGGTAGCATCATTGCAAGGCGAGCAAGATTTCGGGTATGCACACGCTTTGCATTATCACAATGGTTCTGTCAGATGCATTTAACACAACCTTATTAATTTTAGATTCAGCTTTTTAACAATCTCTTACATAACATGATTCAATCATAGAAAAAAGAAACCGACATAACATGGAGGTCCGAAAAATATGTATTGCAATCAAAATGATGACAAATTACAATATTATTCAATCTGGTGCTCCATACGTGATAGATGAAAAAAGTGCTCATGAAGTGCATCAGTTTAGGTGGCGATTAAACAAATCAAACAAAATGATTGACAAATAACTTTTGTAAGCTTTGTTCAAATTAAAGTCTCTCATGAATGGATTGGATCACTTTCACCTTTTCTGAACCAAAAGATTATAAAAGTATAGGCTAAGTGTAAAACCTGTCGACGTTTTGACCCGTTCAAGTAATGTACGTTTTCACAACAGCTTTATGGGTCTTCATCAGGACTGTACATGGAAAACTCTGTGTGTTAGATACATCGTGTCAGACCTCATGTAGTAAAAATTGAATAGAGATAATATGTACTCAATCAGACCTGGGGTGCGACTTACCTGAAACTGTGTTTACTCTCTAAGGACAGCTGCGTATGCTCGTCTCTGTATAAAGTGGGCTTCAAGCAGTGAACCCTGGGATATCAGAAAAGTATGGAAAGTTATGCAGGAATCTGACATGGACCATTATCCTAACATTTCAAATCAAGGTCTCTAATTCACTAACCAAGATCTTAAAGTAATGCGCAGATGTGTGCAATTCTAATAAAAACATTGCATCGTGCCCACTGTTGAGGTATTGTATGCTCATTATTGTGCAGTACGCTTTAAGAAATCACCCCTTTGGTGTGAAAAAAAATTATTTTAAAAAGCTGGTCTATGGCACAAATGCCATATTACAAAGTTACGAGCCCCTGCCCCACTCACCAACATCTCCAAGTCTTCAATGGATGAGTGCCGAATTAATTTGAAAACTTAATAAAAGTAAAAGGGGAAATATATTTTTAATAGATTCCTCCTTTTACCCATGGAGGAATGATTCTGGCTTGCTAAGAAAAAGAAATATGTGTACATTTCTTCCAACATTAGTTCTCAGTGTGATCAGTCTTTGATATGGTGAGCCGCCTTTTGACTCACATAGTTAAAGAACAAGATGTAAGCATGCACGCTTCCTTGATGCCGATCAGCATCCTCTCAAGATAGCTGCCTGTTGGCATCTGTGCTAGTCTATGTCACATTGCAAACCTGATTCGATCAAGATAAGATGAAGACACCGTATTCGGTACAGAAACTATGTAGCCGAAACAAAGCTACTTGAAAAAACCTCTGAGGTGGTTTGATGGCAGGGTGTAAGTGGAGCTAACGACCCTCTATACAACAGAGTGATTCCAATAAATGTGAGACATTGTTTTCCCAGAGTATTAGTTACAGTGTTATTCAACCAGCAAGAATTTTGTTACAACATCTTTGTATCAAAGTAGCTCAACAAACGAAAATCCACAGTTCAAAGATAGAAAGCCTGGAACATGCTGATTCATAAAAAATGAATCACCACTGTTAAAAATGGCCACTTGTTTGCTGATCTCCTCAAATTCATTGAGTCCATTGTTTACGGTGTCTAACATGTGTATCCACTTACATTCTCTCAGGTTTAGTATTGTATTTTTTACATCCTACACAGTAATTACAAAGAGTCGACGAATCCTTCATGTGCGTAAATCAATGTATATGAAATGTTATATAGGACAATGAGGGCTACAAGGTGTAGGAGACATGTCACCCATACTGGTAGGCATTATTTGTTAAGAGTACTTGGTCTGGAGAAACACAAACTCAGAATTTAAAAAGTAACACTGATTGAGGTTCTCTATATGAATAAGCATTTTTACTCCCCAAAGGAGCCCTTTTGAGCAACTTTAGAATAAGGAAAGATTGAGAAAAAACAATATGGTTCTAACAAAAGAATCTCTGTGACAAAAGCAGTAATCCACTGAGCTATCTACATAAAATACAAATCTGCGATCTGCTTGTTACTCGTTGTGCTTTGCAGCAGGCACATTAACCCTCTGTGCTACTATATGTTAAGTCAAAACTGTGACTACACAAAATACAGATCCCTCCAGCAAGTACTTATCAAAATACCCACCCTGGGATGGAAATAAAAATACAGCGTTAATGGGGGTATAGTGGGCCCCTCACACTCCTGGATACTTGTGTCACTACACCTTCTGCATGAATAACAGCTGTACCCCTGATTATGAGTCGCAAGTTGTAAGTTTCTTTCCTTCTCTTCTCTTTATTGACATCCTCTTCTCTGCTTCTCCCTTTCCTCCTTTCATTCTTTCCTCTGTATTCCCTTTCAGTATTTCCCTCCCCATCTTCTGTCTCTCACTCATTATCTCCTACCTCTCATCTCTCCCAGGTATCCTTATTTCTGACCCTTTTCTCTTCCTCTCTCCAGTGGCATAGCAAGGATTTCATGCAGTGGTGTAATGCAAAATTATATACCCCTGGAAGAATCTTTTAAGGGACCCTTGAGTCTCCCATATATCACAAGTATGCATAGTTCTGAGGCTGAATCATACTCCGCCCTGAAGGGTGAAGCCCCCTGAACTGCAGGTGCTGCTAGGGCCTGTGTTCCTTGGGCCCCTACGCAATCAGTAAGTAAAAGGCCCCTCACCATTAATGCCTAACCACCCTCACATGCCACTCCTCTACACCTTGCAAAATGGGTAGCAACCACCATGGACCACCAATGCCATGCCCAGTCTCTATTGCATTTAAAACGATTTGCATTTGTTCAAGCTCCTTTCCACCACATAGCCTCCAAAATGGCAGCTGGTGATCTTTGATAGTGCTGGGCGTGATACATGTCCTAAATTCCAGCGAGCAAAGCAAGTGAGCCCAACCTCTTCTAGGAAAGTTTGGGGACGGATTGGGGAAAGATGGGGACCCCATTCAGCCTCAGGACTATGGATATTTGTGACATATGCAAGACTTATGGGCTCCTCAACACATTCTGCATAGGGGCATAATCTTGAAAAAACTTTGGTGAAATATAGCATTTTAAAGCAGAATTTTCACATACATTTGCTGCAAAGGTTGGAGGAGGCAGGCATTGTGGGGTCTGCCCTGGACTGGTTCGTCTCTTTTCTTTCTGAGAGGACCTTCCAGGTAACGGCCCCCCCCTTTCGCCTCCATGGTCCATACTATTAAACAAGGTGTGTCACAGGGCTCAGCTCTGAGCCAACGCTTTTCAACTTGTACGTCCAACCATTAGCAGCTGTGGCCAGGAGTAGAGGTCTTACAGTAGTATCATATGCAGACGATACACAGTTGGTAGTTGCACTCTCTGACGATTCCGTGCGGGACGCTCATCAGCTTCGGAGCGATCTCGCTGCTATCGCTGAGTGGATGACTGCCAACTGCCTCCAGCTCAATGCCAGCAAGTCTGAGGTTTTGCTGGTAGGGAAAGATTCTGAGCTGGTGGCCTGCTACCCTGGGCTGTGCACCCACCCCCAAACAGGTGGTGAAAAATCTAGGTGTTTGGGTGGACTCAGCCCTCAGCTTCCAGGTCCAAACTAAGAAAGTGGCAGGGACTTGTTTTGGTATATTGCGGGGGCTCAAACCGGTGTTGGGTTTTTTCGATCCGTCCATCAGGCAGGTTATTGTTCAGGCCTCCGTTTTGTCGAGACTGGATTATGCTAGCTCGCTCTACCTGGGGACGAACAAGACTGAGATTCTGAGACTGCAGAGGGTCCAAAACGCAGCTGCTAGAACTCTCCTTGGCCTCCCTACAACCTGCTCCACTACCAGTGTTATTCGTCGGTTACACTGGTTGCCGGGGGCCAGACGTGTGGAGTTTAAGTCCCTCAGCATTGCATTTAAAATCTTGAATTTTTCCTCTCCGGGCATCTTGGCCAACCTGCTTTCATCATATACACCCACCCGCCAACTCCGCTCGATGGGTCATCATCTGGCGGTTGTTCCCCGGGTAAGGAGGGTGCGTGCTGGTGGGCGCTCCTTCCTCACACTGGCAGCCAAGCTCTGGAATTCACTTCCTATACACATCCGCAGCATTAATAATTACCTGGCATTCCGTAAGGCTATTAAAACCCATCTCTTCCCTCCACTATAGGCCCTGCTTTTGTCAGTAGCCTCTCTTTTTCTGCTATCAGCGCTGGGACGCCCCTTTGCCGGGGCAGCTGTGCGCTTTATAAAATGGTATAACATAACATAACATAAGCTTTAGACTTGAAAACGACACTCATTAAATATTCAGGTTATTTCATGGTGTGGCAAACCATTGAAGCTTGATATGCTCCAAGAGTTGACTCTGTCTTTTCAATAATGTGTAGCTGGTGCTGTTGTGTGTCCATGATTACGTCCACTGTGCCCAAGCCACAATTTTGTCATTGGTGACCCCCATACAGCAAGGATGCCCCTGTGTGCCAAAAATGATATCCTATATGCAATGCCAGTGTTTTGCCACAATAGTCCCATAAGCCAAGAAATACCTCGTGTGCCAGTACCACTATTTGCCACTGGTTCCCCACATACTAAGAATTACCTCTAGTATGCCAGTGCCAGCATTTTGCCATAGGGACCCTCCTGCAAAGATTTACTACTGGTATCCTAGCATTTTGCCACTCATGTCCGATTGGCCAAGAATTACCTGCAATATGCCAGCACCAGAATCTTTCTACGAATGTCTCTGTATGCCAAGTACTACCCCCAGGACACTAGGACCTGCAGCAGCGCAACAAACACTCACATACGTAATGTCAGTTGCTAATGCTCACTTACATTCACTAACTGACACTCATTCTCACTCACGCTTAGTTTCACCCAGATACTCACACTCATTTGCGCTCACTCTCACTCAATCTTTTTTGTTCTCACTCAACTCCCCGCCCATCATGGGTCATGGGTCGAGAAGGGAGCGGGTCAGGTGAAAGCCTGATTGTAGTGTAGCCCCAGGCCCTATATGGCTGAAGATTAATATTACAGGAGATGCTGCAGCACAACATAAATGGTTCGCGCAGAGACGTGTCAGGCCTCTTAGGTCTGGACTGGGACTTTTCCAGGCCTGGAAAAGGTGTCTGATGGCTCTCTGTGCCAGCGCTAGTCTTCAGATAAGACTCACTGTCCGTGGCTGCTTGGCTCTCGCTCACAGCAAAGGTTGGAATGTTCTAATTATACAAATAGTAAATATTAAGCAAATATTTACTACTGGCCTAATAAACAAGCATTGGCAATGACAATAGGTCTCACATGTGCAAGAGTTAGTACTATTGGTGTTGTAAAAGACAAAGGGGCTCATTACGATGGCGGACGGACTTAAGTCCGTCCACCATCGTCACGGGAATTGGGACCGGCCACCTATATGGCGGCAATCCCGTCCATGGAATTACAATGCGACCGCCACCGTGGCGGTCGCATTGGGCATGTTTACCATTGCGGCGGGTGCTGCAGGCTGCAGCACCTGCCGCAATGGTAAAAATGTAGGTTTTGCATTTCCCTGCACTACGTGGCAGGCACCATGCGGTGCCTGCCACATGGGCAGGGAAATGTATGGGGGCACCTATGCCCCCCAAGTGCAGAGGGAAATTTCCCCTGCTGAAGGAGGGCCCGCAACGGGCCCCCGAAGTCAATCTCCACCAGCCTTTGAATGGCGGGTGAACCACCATTTAAGGCTGGCGGAGATAAAGCATCCTAATATGGCTGACGGTGCCTGCTAGGCACCGCCACCATTGTAGGTATGCTTTCCGGGTCTGACAGGCAATCGTAACGATTGCCTGTGTCGGACCCATGGCGGACGGACTTCTCATCTGCCAGCAAACCGCACGTTATCCTAATTTGGCGGGCAGAGAATGGCCGCACGTTGGCGGTGAATCCACCACCGGCAGGCTGCCGGTGGCGGATTCACCGCTATAGTAATGAGCCCCAATGTCTTTTACCCATGTGTTTTGATTTGGAGTGGATGTATGTGGTGTGGAGTGGAAATATGCGGGTTGGATTGGAATTGTTAGTTGTCGAATTGTATGGGGTGGAATTGTGTCTTGTGGAGTGGATTTGTGTAGTTGAATTATGTGGCATGACGGAAAGATAGGGATGAGAGCTGCACAGAATAGATAGACAGGAAGACAGAGAGGGATAGGTGGTTTCTGCAGGAAGTGCTGAATGAACTCTAGACAGAGGAGCAGAAAGAGTGTGTGAGAAAGAGAGAAAGAAGGAGAGAGCAGGCAACAGATGCATAAAGAGGGAGCGCCTGTTTATGCAGAAGACACCCCAAGAAGAGGAGGAGAGTGTGGGATTGAGGGACAGAAACCATGAAAAGTCACGGGAAAGAAACTGTGCTCGAAGACCTGATGTCAACCACATGAGAGAGGCGGAAAGAGTATGTCAGAGAGCGAGAGAGAGGGGGGAGAGAGAGTACGAGAGAGAGAGAGAGAGAGAGAGGGACTGGTTGCTCTTCCCAAAGAAACCTTATTAACCTCAAAGTAAGACAAGTGTTCAGAGAGGCAGTGACCACCCACCAGCTGACAGCGGGGCACCGAGGATGGGCACTGGACCGAGAGAGGTGTGTGAGCCGACAGACAGAGCAAGAAAAGTGATGGGCTGTGCAGTTCTTCCAGTTTCAGGTACAAGTGACAGCAGCACCGAGACGAGTGGAAGGGGCATCCAGGGGGCTGGGGGCAAGAGGTGGATGAGTGCACAGTGCGAGGAGGTACAGGAAGGCTGCATGTGTGAGCAGGCAGTACAGAGAGGAGACAGGGAGCGTGAGGGAGGGATGAGAGGGGGCAGTGGGGGTGCGAGATGAGAGGGGGCAGTGGGAGTGTGAGGGAGAGATGAGAGGGGCAGTGAGGGTGTGGGGGTGAGTTGGCAGGGTTGGTGGAAGTGCGAGGGAGAGATGAGAGGGGCAGTGAGATTGCGAGTGAGAGATGACAGGGTTGGTGGGAGTGTGAAGGAAAGATGACAGGGTTGTTGGGAGTGTGAAGAAGAGATGAGCAGTGGTAACCAGATTATCTAAACAAGAGGAACCGGGAGCTTTTGATTAGGTCCAGCACACATACTCCCTTTTTAAGATAGTTAAATATGATGGTGTGCAGTTCCTGAGAAAGGGGAGGGTGGTCAGGTCAGTGGAATAGCCTCCAATTGGAGTATGTGCCTGCACACACCCCGAGAGATGTCATACTTCATCATTTGGGCGTGCTCCTCGTCGGGCCGGAGCTGCAATGCCCGACGACGGGCACCTGCGGAGGGGCTCTTTGGTGGAGTTTTTTTTTATAAAGCCGTTGAGTAAGTGAGGGTGTTTGGGCTGTGATAAGTAGTGTAGTGAAGAGATGGAAGTGATTTAAAATAGGTTTTGTGATGCTCAGTTTACTAAACTTTATTGATGTGGCTCACTAACCTAAATAAAAACAGAGTAGCTCAAATGGGATAATGGTCCTATAGAGCATACGTGCTATAAAACTTGGTCAACATGTTTCTTGCATCATCCAATCCCTAAGGGGTCTAATGGCAATTCATCAGGACGGGGGGAGAGAGTGTTTTTCTAAGTATCTTACACTACTGCATAGCTGGTTCTTCAAGTGTGCAGGGTAAACGAGTAACTAGCCGTGCTGTGACTTACAAGGTTTTTCTTTCACCTTGTATCTTGGTGTGACCCGACAGGTAGTAGGTCAAAAGCGAACTGAAAGATTTTTCAGAGCAAGTTGCTCACTCATGACTAGTTGTGGCATGGTGAGTAGCCCTTCACCTACACCGGCTCTCCGTGACAGAGCCGGGGTAGGTGAAGGGCTAGAATACCTAGACATGATTGCTAAATCTGTACTTTAAACAAAAAACAATGCTAAACATCATAATCATTTTAAAATCACAAAACATTTAAACAACATAATTCTACTCTTTTTTAAATTAATAATTATAATTATGGGGCCCATTACGATGTCGGGCGGAAGCACTACCGCCGTGCTGGCGGATGCAAAAACCACCAGTTACCGCCGGCACGCAGCAGTCCACACGCCCGCCCGATTACGATGCGAAAAGGCAGCCAAACACCGCCGGCAAGCCAGCGACACCGTCCGCCATCAAAGTGCGCCCGTACATGTAGCGGCGCAGCACAATTGACACACACCGTCCGACGAAACACGTACCGCCCGGCGTACAAATTACGATGCCGCACACAAACTGATCCCACGGCTAAGAGACACCGTACGTCAAACCGAAGCGGTAACACGAATGCCGAGCACGGACACCGAAGAAGCGGCACCCCCGAGCATGAATCCAGCACTGCAGGCCCTCCCTATGCTCTATCTGATGCACCACCAAGGACGCAACGTACCGCGAAGACGCAGGTAGGCACACACACAACAAGTGCACGCAAACAGCGCACACAGTGCGAGGGCGGAAAAGCGGACAACCCCCCACCCCCGCGTGTACACGACACATCTACCATAGCATCCACATATGACACACAGGCCAAATTGTAACATCTCGTAACACATGTGTACACACCACCTGGGACTAGGAACCAACGACCCCGTCACGGCCCCAAAGCGGCGATGACGCTGCCACACATGCGCACAACGCAGAGGCCAACCGCAGCGCCATGCATGCGTCGCACACAGACACAGGGACACAACCAAGCAACACACACACCAGCCCCACCCCGAACGCACATGACATGTGACAGGCCTGCCACAGACATGTCCCCAACGCCCAATTCACGGACAACACCCAACGTCACACAACCGACGCACACATGTCAGTGAAGTCACGCAACAGCAGGACACACCCCAGTGTAACAAACATGGCGAAGCACACAGCGGCGGCAACACCAACTAGGAGAAGCAGGGCCCCTTCGGGAAGAGGAACGCCAGTACCACACTGAAACACCCATACCACCCTGCACACATGAACAAGACATACAAAACGGAACACCAAAGAGCCCGGGGACCGACAACAGGTGGCCCAAGAATAACATTCACACACAAGGCCCAACGCAGAGCGGAAAGGCAGCCTGCCGCCCACACAAGGGAGAGCAGACAGCACTGAATGACCTTCCATTCCAACTCCGAAACCACAGCCCTACGAAAGAAGCCGGTGAATACAGCCATTGTCCAATAAAAGACCAACACAGGCATGCAGAGGAGACCGACCACAGGGCAGATAGCGCATATCACAGAAGAACACAACGGACGGGAAAGAAAAAGAAAATACTCCCCATGTCGGCCACATGCAAGTTAATTGGAAGGAGTCACACATCACTGACCTTGAACTGTCTGAGAAGCATGTGGGATGAGGGCCCGTGTCCTCCGCACAAGCCAACAGAACACAAGTCCTGTCTCCCTACGACTACACAGAGCTCACAGCAACCTCGAAGCGTGCACATTGCAGACTGCACACACAGCCGGAGCACGCCACCACAACGCACCGCTGCAAAATGGCACTCGCAACACACCTACCCAACGACGCCGGACAGGTCAAGCTGTACAAAACCAACCTGATACATATATTGGGATGCGAACTCCTGTCCCTGCTGAACGTAAGTTACCGACTGACTTACCGCATCACATTGTTCAGCTGCGTCATACCCGTCTTCTACTGTCAGAGGTGTCCCTACCAGCATCCTGTGGAGATGTGTCTCTCCAACCCGGCATGTCTAAAGGCGGACCTGCTACCACTACTCCTCCCTCTGGACGCACACGACAGGGCCTGCTCTGCCTATGGGGGCATGGCGTATGTGGCCAACATCGCACCCGCACTGAAATGGGACCACTGTGCCTCCACACGACGGATCATCGAGCACAGCTACATCGAATGTCACCCAGCATGCCCCATCATGGTCCTCCAAGGGACAACTTACGAACAACACCTTGACAGCCACCATCCGCTACATTGGCTGGCAAACATGTACACCACCAATGACATGGAAGCCCTGCTGGACGGCATCGCATACCTGACAACCTGTAAATTCGTCGGACCCCAACGCAGGTTCCCCAATTGACCTATGATGTCCAACCCCGCACCCATGCTTAGCTTCCGCACGGACTGGCCAGTCACCACCACAACAGCCATACCAAACGACCGGCAACAATTACCACACCATCAACGACATCGCCATGACATCGGATATGACCGGGACATTCACACTGTTCCCCATCACATCCAGGAACACCGCATGCATCGTGGGAGGCAGTGGCATGGGGTCTGTGTATCGCACCCACATGGACGGAACTGCACGAACAACCAGGACACGACATGGATCCAGCGCCCATGGACACACACACCGCTCAGTGGACATGAATAGGTCGCCTGGAGTCTGTGGCTGCTGCACCCCTCCCACCCCCGCCCCGGGAATCCCATACCAGGACCTTTGCATGGACGACAAGTGCATACAACAACAACACGACCCCAGTGACTGTGACATGTCCAGTAACCACCACATTGCAACAACAAGTGGCACGCCGCTGCATGCACGCAAGCACATGCCCTGATGTCATCTCACATGCACGCGTGCATGAGGAACAACCGCAGCAAACCTGTCACATGGAACTGAGATGGACTGTGCCCATGATGCCAAGCGGTCTGGTAGGCTACTTGTATACCGTCTGTGTCAAAGTCCGCAGCTCCGCAGCTATACGTAAATGTACATTAGCACAGCCTTGGCCAAGCAGATGTAACTCTGAAGCCCACATCCCACATGCAACAGCCAATCACATGTAACCCCACACCCTATCCCATTTGTAATCATGCTCAGTATATCCTCAACATTTATTCCGCTGCCAGTAGTGTCCACTATACTGCATCACAGAGGACAGAAGACTCAATATAATGTTTGAAACCAAAACTGTCTCCGCTGACTCATTTCACAAGTACGAATGAGAGAGGATGAGAGTATGTGAAGTACACGGCAGTCGTGACATGACCATGTAGTCCACTGGTATTGAATGTCAACGCAAATGAGTAGCACAACTGTGGAAGACACACATGTGTCGTGTGAAGTCGTATGGACGCAGTGCTCAGGTGGGTGGGTGTGACGGGTAGATGCGCACATGCCAAGTTGGAGCACGCCGTGTTGGGAGGGGTCATGAACAGTACACCACCGCTTCCCTGGGCATTGTGAGAGGACACCTGTCGGGGGAAGTGAACACGTGTGTGCACAGCAGCCGGGCACACGAACAATGCGGTACCAGGCGCACACGTCAGCCCACCCTCTGTGGACAAGCTGGATCCTGTTGTGCGCCCGCCATGCCCTTGACAAGGCACACACAGCCCCAGTCGACCAGGTGTAACCCCAACATAGTCAATCCGCACAGGCGATACAGGGCACGGGATGGCAGTGGAGCATGGTGTGTGAGAGGTCTCCTCTCGCTCCTCCTGGTCATATCACGCAGGAAATAGAACCTCAACGTGTAGCATGGCACAAGTCAAATGGAAGTGTAGGGGGACGCACCACAGCACGAGCAGCACTGACGTCACGGGAGGTGGCTCGCACCATCCCATCCATTGCCCATTATACCAACCACGCCACATGCCATTGTGACTAAGTGCAAGCGCGTGCGCCACCACCCCGAGCCCTCCCCAGAGAGGCCAAAGAGTGAATGTGTGGGCCATCAGTCACAGACGGACGCGGCCTGGCCGCAAGGGCAGCCACAGCCACTGGGTGTCGCAGGTGGCGGATCCGGAAGGCGAAGACTGTGATGCATAGTCCATGCAGGCCGGGTCTCCATTTGGGGCACCACGCAGGTGGACGGCGTCCTGCCACACATCATACCCTGAGACAGCCCACTCGTGCAACTGGACCCACACATACACTCCTTGCCCTCTCTGGTGCGAGCTTGGGGCTGCCTGTGCAAGCGCTAGCCTCGCAGGTGCACATGCATATTGGGGGAGCGAGGGGAGGACATGAGGGCTGGGGCGAAGATGACTGTATCACTGTCAGTGAGTACAAGGGATGACCCAGATGTGGAAAGGAAGAGATGTGTCCCGTGTGTACTGCAACTAGTTGCCAATCCAACTACCCCCCATGTCCGGAATGTAAGCCCGCACCTAGGCCCGCCCATCCGCCACATCGAATATACCACCAGCACGACAACCTTCCCATTCGAAACACTGACTGGGGGTGACGACCAGTGAACAATCATGTGTAGCCTACCCACGCGTACATGTGGGCCCTCCATGATCCATGTCACCTGTGGCAAAGTCATGACATGCGCAATGAGGGAAGTGAGGAGAGCTGTCCGCCCCACGCACAGAAGGTGCATCAGCTCCACAGACCCAGCAGCGAGTCCAGCAGGGGTCACATGTGCAGGGGCAGCTGTGCCTGGTGTGAAGGCACATGCATATAGACAGCACATCGACCAATGTGTAGTCTGCCCACATCTACAGTCCATCATCATGCGGACATAGGAATTGAACACAGGGCAACACATCTTAGTGGGTGCACCCACCGTGACCAACAATGCGCAATCATCGACGTACCCGCCCTGTGCATGGCCCCCACCCAACGGAGGCACATCCAGTGCCACCATCCCACACACACAAGCCTTCCACGGAACATGCTGTGTCCAATGGTCAGTACAGAGTCAGCGCCCATCTGGTGGATCCTGAACAGGAGACACATGCACACACATGCCAGCTCCCACTATGTACGTCTGCCACCTGGCACGTGCAATGTAACCTCTCACCTGTGACGTGTGACTGCAAGCACACAGCCGTCTTGGCATGGGGCTGTCAATGTGGACACCTGTCAATGTTTCGGGAGGTGTGATCCGTACAGTGCTGTACATAGGGTGCAGTGCTGACACCTACTACTGTCTCATATCCCCTCGTGCCACAGGTCCCACCTGTTTTGGCCGCTCAGCCTGTGCCCACATCGTCGTCGTCGTGTGCCATACTCATCCAGCCTCGGAAGCAGTGCCATGCTCAGCAGACATTCATGTTGCCGTGCCGTCCCTGCTTGACAGCTGGGCTGTGACTCATGTGCTTGCTCAGTCATGTCAGTGATGTGAATGCGAAATTGCTATGTGTTGTGTTGCTTTGACATGTGTCCACTGCCATCTTCCCTAGGCGGAGACCGAACATTGACCGCCCATACCAATTGCTGGCGGACATGGAGGATACTGAGGTCATAAGGAAGTTTCGGCTGGACAGGCCAACCCTGCATCGACTGTGTGCCATGTTGGAACCACATCTCCGTCCCCGCAGGGTGTATCCGACAGCATTCACCCCCACGGCTAAGGTGATGGCCGCCATGCATTTCTTCGCCACTGGGTCATTCCAGCACACAGTGGGCAGTGGAGGAGGGATGTCCCAGCCCATGTTCAGCAAGGTGCTGAGGGATGTACTGGCAGCCATGATGCTGTACCGAAACAGGTACATCAGATTCCCCAGGGCTCGTGAATTGGCGGCAGTGAAGGGTGCATTCTATGCCCTTGGCAGGATCCCCCACGTCGTTGGTGCCATTGATTGCACACATGTTGGCCTTGTTCCACCACAGGCCACTGAGCACCTGTACCGCAACATGAAGCACACGCACTCCCTGAATGTGCAAGTGGTGTGCCTTGCGGACATGGTGATAACCCACGTGTGTGCAAAGTTCCCAGGCTCGGCCCATGACGCACACGTAATGCGCAACAGCATCTTGCCACGACTGATGTCCAATCTGCAACAGGATCGTGGCTGTATTGTCGGTGAGTATGTGGAGTGGTGTAGCGTGCTGGCTGTGCGATGCTGTCCCCTGTCCAGTTGGAATAGCAACGTTTCTCTGTGTCCCTCACACCCAGGTGACTCTGCATACCCGAATGGGGCATGGCTGCTCAGTCCATTGAGGAATCCTCGCACCCCAGCAGACGATCGCTACAATGAGGCACATGGGAGGACCAGACGTGTGGTCGAGCGTACCTTTGGCCTCCTCAAGTCCAGGTTCAGGTGCCTGGACCGCACCGAGGGTGCGCTGGCGTACTCCCCACAGAAGGTGTGCCAGATAGTGGTGGCGTGCTGCATGCTGCACAATCTGGCCATTCGGAAGCAGATCCCCCTCATTGTGGATGACGGAGATCAACCAGGGCCCCAGCCCGCAGACCAGGACAGCTCGAGTGAGGAGGACAGCGGAGAGGAGGAAGCTGGGAATGTGCGCCAGCAGCTCATCGCCCGCTACTTCACTTGACGGTGAGTGTCCATGTACGACGGCTGATGTGTCTGTATTTGTGCAGGTGTGTGTGTGCTGGGTCAGGGTGGCCTTTTGTTCACTGCGTGCTGTGTGTCAACGCTCCATGCCCAGGTTAGTATGCCACTGATGGTGGCTGTGGCATTGTGCCCTATTGCTCTGTGCGATGTGTGTACATTGCTTGTAGTTGTTGACATGTACTGTGTGATGGGTGTGTGACACACTCATTGAATGTGCTCCTGTTCTATCTCCCACCCCTAGGTCCCTACAGGTCCTCCGGTTCCATTGCCATGCCACGCATCAGGTGCCGTTCCGCTCAAGGTGGCCGTTGTATTCCGTACAATTAAAACACAGGGCACAGACAGCAGTTTGTGGAAGAGGTGCATTTATTTCAAACTGTGACATGTGATTGTGTGTAAGGTGATGACAAAAGTGGTGCGTGCAGTGACAATGAGCTGTCGGTCATGGCTGCGAGATGCTCAGGGTGTACCCACTGGTTCTATGTCCATAGTCCAACACACACATGCCATCCAGATGGCTGTGTGGAGTGGGATCGTAGTCCAAGTCAATGCAGTGGGTGGTCAAGGAAGGCTGGCTGGCTGCCTCACTTGCGTTTGGAGCGTGCGAAGTCCTCCCGGGAGATCTGTTTCCACTTCGGACGGCCCCTTCCACGTTTGCGAGGGGGTGCCTGCTTGCGACCTGCTGGTGGTTGAGGTGTGCTCACTGGCTGTGGACGCAGGGGAACTGGACACTGCTGCTCCACCCTGTGCCCCGGCAGGTGGTGGCGGAGGGGGAGCTGCTGTCCCTGGATGTGACCTCACCGCCACCACCAGCTGGCCCATGAGGTCCACGAGTTGGCCCATATGGGCGTCCATGGACCTCAGCACCCCCAGCACCTCACGCGTGTCTGTAGCAGACCTGGCCCATTGTCCTTGGGCCTCTTCATAGGCCCCAAGGACTCTGGCCATTTGAGGCAGGGCATGGCTCCCAGGGAGACTGGCGTTTCCCTGACCCTGCTCCTCCTACCAGTCCTGCTGCCACCGGCCTGCCCACTAGCCACATTGCTCACCACGGTCCTTGTCCTGGCTCCCAGGGTGGATCCAGTCGGCCGGGCCACCACCTGCGCTGGGGCTGTGGCCAGCGAAGACGTGGTGGCGGTTGCGGCAGTGGTAGTGGCCGCAATGTCCATGGGTGTGGCCGCAATGACCGTGGGTGTGGCCGCAATGACCGTGGGTGTGGCCGCAATGACCGTGGGTGTGGCCGCAACGACTGTGGCAGCAGGGGGCTGGGGATGTTCAGCAGCCCTGGATGATGGGTTGGTGGGTAGGAGGGGTCCTGGGGAGCGGCTGGGCCCTGCCACACCAGATGGGCCTGCTTGGTGGTCCATGTCCGAAGAGGAGGACAGATCCTCCACATCCGTGTGTCCTCGTTGGGGGCTTGTAGGCTGGCTGTGCTGGCTGCTGTCTCCATCCCCAGCATCCAGCAGTTCGTCACCTGTGGAGAGAATGAGATTTGTTATTGTGTTGCACCTGGCGAAGTATGTATTTGTCGTCTGACATTAACAGTTCGTGCAATCTCGTACATGGGTTTCCCGGAGGCGTGTGTGTGGCTGTACCATTTGTAGTTGTGTGTGCTTGGCAATGGGACTGTGTGCTGTGCACATGTGGCATGGGACGGATTGGCCATGCCGATGGGTGTGTTGCTGTGCCCCTACTTATTGTGACTCTGGTGTATGCGGGCTCCTGGCCCATCCTGGGTCTGGTTTGTACTTTGCTTTTGGTGTTCAAATGGGACGCTTAGGAACGCATATGGCAACATGGGGGGCATGCCCCGGAAACGCATTTGGGATGGAATATGCTTTTGGGGTACATGCTGTGAGCCATGGGTGCCGAACGTGACATGTGTTGTGGCAGCATGACAGTGCATGGTCTGAGGTGTGTGCATGCCTGACATGCCCTGCATATTTGCTGTCTGTTGTGATTACTGGACATGGCATTGGACGCATCGTTATGAGTGAGTGATGGTTGTGTGCCACCCGACGTATTGCAGTTGTCCCATCTCCTTGGTGTGCGTGCTGCCCTGTGCCATGTGCATCACTGCAGTGCTCGGGGGGGGTGGCCCAGGTTGTGTGTTGTTGCTCACAGTGTGGCGTGCGCTTCATTGACTTCTGGCACATGGTTGGTCATGGGCATGTCTCTTAGCGTGACTGCTGTATGTGTGGCAGCTGTGCGGATGACATGCCTTTCATGAGACTGGGGCTGACGGATGGGATGGATGGTATGTTGTATGTGCATGGTGTGTCTGTGTGTTTGATGGGTTCAGTGGTGTTCGCGTGCATTTATGTTGTTCCGCTCTGTTGCGTCTAGTGTTGTTTGTCTTACATAGGCGTAGTTGTGGGGTGTGTGGTTGACAGGCAGTAGGGGCTACATGGACAGGACTTCAATGGTGTTTCGGTTGTGTGTGATGGGTTGCACAGTGGCTGCCGTGTGGTACTATATTCAGTGTGGCTTGTGCATGCAGACGTGGCTCCTTGGGTGTTGCTGTGTCTGTGATGGGTCATGTGGGGTGTGAGTCTGTGGTTCATGTCCGTGTGCACATTGTTAACTTGTTCGTGACAGTGGGCGGTGCTGCGTGTTCGTCTGCTACGTGACATGTCCCATGTGTTGGTCGTGTTACGGTCCTCATGCCTCCAGTAATCCAGCCCTGTCCAGTTTCCCACCTGCAGGTTGTTCGGGCGTGCACTGTACTGGATGCCACATGGTTCTAAGCGGGGGTGCTCCATGTTGCAGGTCTGTGGGGGTGGGGGCGGTGTTGTGGGTCGTGGTGGTGGCTGGACACCCACTGACACCGATTGTTGTGGACCGTGATGTCTACCTTTCGGCTGTCGGTGTGCACTGCGGTGGCTGACACGTGGCTGTGGGGTGTGGGGGATGCTCCTCCTTGCTGTGCTGTGGGACTAGGGGCCTGGTGTGTGTTGTACTTGAGCTGTCCACCCTCCCACCCACTGCACTTTGTGTTCCTGCCACTTACCTGTTACTTGTCGGTTAGTGCAGCTATGGCGGACACATGGGTGTGGTGGGTGCTCGTTGTGGCGCTTCTGGCATACTTGGGGACCTGTTGGTGGTTACGTGGCTGGCTGAGTGTACACATGTCCCCACGTATCTTACAGTTGTTAGGTTTGGGCTGTGTGTGGTGGTGTCTGTTGCATGTGTGTGTGATGTGTTGTGTATTGTGTGCTGGACATGGGGGTGTTTGTCCCTGGGAGCTGTGGCATGGTGGTAGTGCATGTGAGTACATAGCGGTGTGCTGGTTTACATTAGTTTGTACTTACCAGCCTCCACTCCCCTGCTAATCCGGTGAGGATCTCCGGATGTATGATGACTTGCACCTTCTCCTCCCACGCTTTGAAGGTCTTGAAAAGCGCGGGATTCCCTCCGCCAGTGACGGCAGCCAGCTCTCTGTTCTTGCTCTCCTTCTTCTTGACCAGGCTCTTGACGTCATTCCACCGTTTGTTGATTTCAACTCTGTTCCTGGGCAGGGTCCCGACTGCATTGACCTGGTCTACGATCCGGTTCCACATTCTCTTTCTGGTGGCTAGTGGTGTGTGCTGGACCAGGTTCCCATAGATTTGTGGGTGCACCTTGATAATCTCGTCGACCATGACCGTCAGCTCAATGGGCGTGAACTTGGGCATTCTTTGTGGTGCCATGGTGTTTGTGGTGCTGGTGCAGTGTGTGTTGTGTAATGTGCAGGGGGTTTGTGGTGCCGGTGTTTGGTGGTGGTGGTGGTGGTTGTGGTGGTGGTGGTGGTGGTTGTGATGTGTGCGTTTCTGTGGTGTGCTGCTGTCCTTGCTGTGTCACTGTGTCCTCTCCTCTCCTCTCTAGTTTGCAATGTTGCAAGGGGTTGTGGTCTGTGGGAGTGCTGCTTTTGTACTTACCTATGTGGGTGTGTCCTCATGGTCTGTTGTTTTCAGGTGTGTTGTGTCTGGTGTTCTTGCCTTTGTAGTTTTTGTTTGTCCGGGGGGGGTGTTTTCGGGATGTGTACTGTGCTTGTGTATTTGTGCGTGCCTTGCTGTGTGGACTTGTTGGCCATGTTGTGTGCAATTGTTTTTGTCAGTGGATGGTTTCTGTGCAGGGACGTGGGCGCCATGGCTTCTGCCGTGTCAATTCTCATCGGCGTTGTTTGCGCTGGCGGGCGGTATATTTGTAGTTTACCCGCGCTCATGGCGGTGCGATCGTAATTTCACGTGCGGTGTGTTGGCCGTGAGGGCGGGCGGTTTTGTGTTGTCGTGCGTGTTTCCGTCCGTGGCGGGCGGTTTGACTCCGACTCGGACGAGGGCGGGCGGTATCTTGTGTGATTTTTCCGCCGATGGCGGTTTTCGGTTTGTGTCATCGTAATGGCGTGGTCGGTGTTCAGACGGTGTGTGGGGGCGGATTTTTGCCGCTTTCATGCCTGGCGGATTTTTTTACGCCGGGTATCGTAATGGGCCTTTATGTCATTTAAAATTTAAAACAAAAATATATGACATAATATAATTATTTAAATAAAAAAGAAACAAACAAACCAATGTAACCAAAAACATTTCCCACCCATAATAATAAAAAATAATTTGTCGCAGTAGACAATCCTCGAAAACGAAAAAATTCATAATAGATAAATCAAAAGACGAATCCATTCGAAAAGAAAGCCCCAAAAAACCGCAAAAATTAAACTGTTGAAAAAAGGCTCCAACGACGCAATCCTCTCAATCACAAAATCCTCAAAAACCCGAAAATTAGCTTGAAAAAAAAAACGCTCCAACAAACCCGAAAAATAAAAGGAAATGTAAAGTAACTTGTTTTAAAAAAACAAAATACATTTTCCTTTTTAAAAAAAATAAACGTGTCGTCAGCACTATCCGTTCACCAAACGGAAAAAAAAGAACACCCTCCCACAATAACATGTACAAACCCACTCGTATTAATATCAACATTAAATACAAAATAACAGAATTAAACAACACATAACTAACACTACATAGCACTCTACTTCTATCCAACACTACGTCAAACACATAAAACACTAAACTATCAAAACAACACGTAACTACACCAAAAACGAACAAATAACGCACTAACAAATCTAATTACACTACTATTACCTCGCCCCTAACCTAAAACTACCTTATAAGTAAATTAAATTAAACTTACCTTAACCGACGAAACACAGCTCCTAACCACAAGTTTCCATCTTCCAAAATGACCTAAAAACGAAACAGATAGACAGAAAAGTGAGTAAATGGGGACAAAAATGGCCGCGTAATAAAAATGTTTTTAAAACTGACTCCCTATAGACAACAATGGAGAAATAATATAAAATATCCCAAAAATTAAATGCATATTTTTTTTTATTGTAATTTTTTTTTACAAATGTTTAAAAAATATACACATTTTTTTAAAATACACATAAAATATTATCAGGTTCATTACGATGGCGGACGGAAGCGCCTCCGCAGTGCTGGCGGAAAACGTCGATTTAGTCACTCCGGAAGCGGTCTCTGCGCCCGCCATATTGCAATGGGCAAAGATAGCCCATTTCCCGACCGCAGAGGTGTTTGCGGCTCCGCCAGATTTTTCGTTACGCAAGGGTGCCTGACAGCGCCAATAGAGCAAGGTCGCCGTGCGGAATGACGTTCCGTCCGTCAACCAGATTACGATGTATCAAACAGCCCATCACACCGCAGCGGAAAAACCACCCCATCTCGGATGGCGGAAGCACAACTACGGAGAGGGAAAGTCGAGCCTGAAACACCTCTATACGATCCGAGTCATCATGGATCCTGCTCTACAGGCCTTTCCGCTGCTCTACCTGATCCACTACCAGCAGATAAGACGACGACGCGGTCAACAGCAGAGGTACGTCCAAAACATCGCCACGCATGCAACTCCTGAACAGCAACAACACCCAGGTATCGTGCAGGCAGGGCCGGCTCTCGGATCCATGGGGCTCCGGGCTAAGTGGAATGTGCAAGGCCCCTTAAATTTACACAAGTGACACCTTCAGGGCTCCAGAACTGCCTTGTGCAGACTCCTCCTGGGCCGCAGCTCCCCTCCCTGCTACCTACAAGCACCACTTACACAGCTCCGATCGGGCTGAAGGTGGCAGACTAGCTTGGGCGTTGAGAGTCAATACATTGCAGCCTGTAAAGTGATGACAGTGCGTGTCCCGCTGTGGCTCTCAATGGGCAGCCAGGCAGGAGGCCCAACTGCAGGACACAACTCCAAAATGCGTCTCCTTGCAACTGGCACAAGATGAAGTCTCCCCCTCCCCTAGCCCTCCCCACACCATCCATGAGAGGTCCAGGGAGGGGGTGGCGCCCTGTAAGCTCAATTGCAAACAGACACCTTTCTTCAATGGGATCGGCAGGGGCACAAGAGGCTTGGTGGTGTCATGCACTGTTGCAGTCCCCAAGCTGGTGGGCTCAGAGCAAGGCCCTGGGCAGCTGCGCATACTGGCCATGCCTAGGGCCGGCCCTGCGTGCAGGCATATATTACTGTGAACAATCGGACACACGGATGGACACAGGAACATATACCACAGTCAAAGTACCCATTGCTTGCACGGCGGTACATTGTCACCCTTGGCCGGCGCTAGGCATGGCCAGTGAGGACAGCTGCCCAGGGCCCCCTAGTCAACCCTCCAACTTGGGGCCCACAACAACGTGACAGAGTCATACCCTGGCATGAAAGGTGCCACCTTAGGAGGCCCCTCTCCCCTGCACTCACTGCTATGGTGAAGCAAGGGGAACCCGAGGGGAGGGGCCCCCCATTACCAGTTGCAAGAACACACATTCCTCAGGTTTGACCAGCAATCAGGACTCCACCCCCCACCTACGCAGAGGCACAGCAGGATGGCAATTGCCCTGCTGTTTTGCTCCTTGCCAGTCTGAACCCTCTCTGGAGACAATCAACCCTCACACCTTCACCCCTTGATGAGCTGTTAAGAGGTGCCTGTAGGTGGCTCAGAGGGAGGGGCTGCAGCTACAGGAGCAGGGACATCTATACAGATGCAAACAGCACTGAGTGTGTCACGTCTATGCACTTTAGAGGGCCTTGCACATTCACTTTCTGCCCAGGGACCCACAAACCCTCGAACCAGCCATGTCAATGTCACCTCAGCATCTGTGGCCTCCATCTCCATTGAAATGGTGGCAACTAGCCGGCCGTGGCAGTCCCATCACAGCAGCAGTGAAGTGGCGGAAAAAGTTGGCCACCTTGTCGAACAAGTACATCACAGTCTCCCAGGCTAGCAAGATCCTCATACCATTCTACACCCCACAAAACATATAAAATAGCCTCTAGTTAGCCAAACATAGCTGCTGCAAGGAGTCATGTGCAGGCACAGTGTCCATAGTGACATGTCAATAACACCAGAAACAAATGTATAGCAACAGGAGTGACGGATGAGGCAAGAGTCACTTTAAAGGGACAATAGTCATCATTGCAGTTAAATCTGTGTTAGTCCACATCCAAGGTGGAACAGAGGAGCCCAGAGCAAATAGGGTGTGCATGGGGAGTTCACAGTAGTACAACAAGGTGTTGGATGAGTCAGAGAGAGCAAAGTTAGATGACATATGAAGATAGCCAACACTGCCACATAATCACCGTTCAGCACACACCCTAAGCAGACACTGATAGGCTCATCATATACAATGGCAGACCATACCACATAGTGACAGCCCATACCATGCAACACTGTAGACGTTTTCGGACTCAAACTGCTAACTCTAAGTAAGCACCAGTGTGCACTTGTCCCACTTGTGTACTGATGCACTAAATGACCCCATGTGAGTATGTCCTGTACATTAACAACACTGACTACACTGCCACTTCACTGAACACCTCCACCCTAACACTCCACCTCTCCAAAGGTAGCACCAACTCCTAAATATTGAATCAATGCCAACGTTTCAGGAACAGTACATCTTGATGGCAGTAAACTGTGTGATAACAAGTGAACTATTCAAAAGTGGAGGGTACAGTGCACAGTGCAGGAAAAATGTGGAGAAATGACTGGCACCATATGGCCATGGAATTTAGGAGGTACCACATATGACACTACACTTACGTCATCAATCAACACATTTGTGGCACAGAGATCATATTTGACAGTTATCATGACTGTCGTATCACTGTGATCCAGCAATGAAAGTAATGCATTGGTCCACAATGATGTCACTTGTCACAAGACATACAGGGCCATATGTATCAAGCCTTTTTCCCGTTTGTAAACGGGCAGATTCTCAGAATCGGCCCGTTTGTGAATTGGAAAAAGCCTTTTGGGATGTATCATCCCAAAAGGCCATCGCAAAATAGAGAATTGCAAAATTTGCGATTCTCTATTTTGCAAATGCAATTAAGGAATTGCAAATTGCGATTCCTTAAATGCAATTCTGGAAGCACCAGAAATTTGCTATTTGGCCTTAGGAATTGCAAATTACCACCAACTTCAAGTTGGTGGTAATTTGCGATTTTCTTTAAAAAAGCACTTTTTGATTTTTAAAAGTGCCATATGTCGCACATACATGCCCTTAGGGCATGTATGTGCGCAAAATGTACACACATGCATATTTCAGGGGTGCAACAGGGTGTCCTTCTGGCACCCTTGCAACCCTGAAATTGCATTCTCAATTTGCGATTCTCTAATTGGTAATCGCAAATTGAGAATGTCTTCCCATTCATTCCTATGGGCCTCCTAGCCCATAGGAATGAATGGGAAGGTATTCCTTATTTGCGAATCTCAATTTGCGATTCGCAAATAAGAAATATGTAGGATTCGCAAAGTTTTTAGCAAATCCTACATACTTTGCATTTTGCGATTCTCTAATTGCGATTCGCTAAAAATCGCAATTTGAGAATCGCAAAACTCTTTTTTGATACATATGGCCCACAGTGAACAGCCCCTCATCTGTCCCTAATAATATGTCATGTGTATGCCAACAGCACAACACTCATGGCTCATGGTGACATTCCCTGACTGTCAAACTCAACTATACCCTTCACACATACCCCTAACCTACCCATCTTCCACCTTAACTGCTCAACACCTGGGACCATGACTGATAAAGGTTAAAATAAGCTCCAATGAGTTCCCTGCTAACCAATGCAACACCTTGTTGTGTATCTCTAAATATCTGACTTCAGCCCAAGGATGTGTGGTCGAATGCTGAACTCCACGCAAGTGCCAAATCTGTCACGTGGCCAGTGGCACAGTAGGCATAGCCGAAGTTATCTTGTCCCGAATAACCAAAACTGCTGCGTATAACGGGCAGGCGTCCCGTATATTGTAACGGTTTCACAACGTGTTCCATGTTGCAGCAATGTCCTGTTTCCTCCCCCACATGGGATTGTAGTTAGTTCATTGTGGCCTTACATTCCTACTTTGAAGGCAGATATCAATAAACTAAGGAGACTCAAAGCGCTATTGTTTCAACAAGAAGTCGCTCTCACATCTGCCCATGTGACCTTCGAATTGCAGGTGGCTCGAAAAACATGTGAGATTCAGTCACTGCTAAACACAAATCTCCCCCTTCACTTTGGAGAATCAGTACACCAAATATTTATGCTTCTGACACAGAAGGCCTTGCAAACATTTTGAAAATCGTGGGCTCTGGCCTCGTGAGGTGCTTTCAGACTATTTTTGGAGTAATATAGGTTTTGATACATTCTTTTTTCCTTGTGCCCTTGGCGGTTTTCCTCTCATACTATTGCTGATTTGCGGAGTGCTGGTTCTACTACTTCTAATACGCAATGGCTGCCTGTCCTGTGGTCCTGCCCCACCTAGACCAGTTGCGGCTGTACCGTGACAGAATGCAGCATAACTTTGGATGCTTGCCGTTGGCAATTCTTGGCATCAGTTATAGGCCGACCTTCCGCTATGCCTACTTCACCTGCGTGCAACCTGTGTTCTACTGTCGCCGGTGCCCGTTTGATTGGGCCCTGGATGTCTGCCTCTCCAATACATCTCGCGCTGATCTGGATTATGATCTGTTGGTGGGTCCTTTGTTGGCCCATGACCAGAGCTGTTCTGTGGACAGTCGCTTAAGGGATGCGTTTCTTCTTGTCAGACGGGCTGACTGGATTGCCTGTGCACATGCGCAGCGCCTCCTGCAGCGCAGCATCAACGAATATCACGTAGGTTGCCTGGAAATGTTCCTGGTGGCACACAATTATGAGGAGCATAGCTGTTCGTTCACCTTGCTCAATTGGATGGCAAATCTCTTTGCGGGGGACGGCACTGATGGCCTTTTGAAGCTTATTGCATTCTACGTTGCATGTGATTTCATGGAGTTCAATGCATCACCATGAGGGTTCAGGGACCCAGATCCTTTCCTAAGTTTTGTGTTTACTATTTGTTTTTCTTTTTTCCACCGTGTGATTTAAGTCTCTCTCATCGTTCTATGAACCTTATGGAGATTTCAACACTCGATGTTCCTAAAAATTTCTTACATTTATTATCTCTCAAATAACAATTTGGCCTTTGGACATACGCTTTGGCTCAGATTATTTTTCCGTTCTGTTTTCCTAGGTACTACAGACCTGGCCAAGGAGAGGGTGTCACCTGGCCGTTGGGGACATTGTCGTCATCACTAATTTAGCCTGAGCCCTTTAGCCATTATGCTGCTTATGTGCACGTCAGTACATGGTATTTTTTTTTCAACACTTTTCGTTTCTGCTTTTCACATGAAAACTGTCTGCTGTACTCGTTCTCTGCATGATTGCAGCTGCTGTTGAACACCCGTACTTATGATATCATGGGAACACGTGCATGTTAGCACACACTTGAAGAGGGACCTTTCTAGGGAGAAGAGCGAGACAGCATCTGTGATGTAGACTTACCATCTACAGGCTGAGGTATGGGGTCTGCTGGCAAAGCCCAGAGATCTTCTAATACATAATAATATTTTTACCTAGCAAGGGTGAGGGTGGATAGGCTCTATAGTTCATTCCTTTATTGTCCTGTTAGTTTGACATCTCCCTTTATGATATCTGGACTAGTTTCTATGCTGACTGTTTTTGTTCTACGCATTTTCCTGCTTGTTGTGGCAAGTATACTGCATGTTAGAACACGTTAGTTAAAAATAAACATTTTAAAACATTTCCGTGTCTCTGTCAGATCAGATTATAGACAAGTATAAGAGTGAGGGCAAAAGGGTGTGTCTTGGTACCACCATTCCTGATAGATCTTGGAGTGTTGTGTTCTGGGGTGTCTAATCACTTGTTTCTCTGTGAGTGAGTAGGAGAGCGAGTGAGGCACTATAGCTAGTCATTCTTGGGCTTATGGGTACTCAGGTGGTAGGATGACTCAGTACCTGCACAACAAAGTCCTATAATCCTACGCATATTTCTGTTCAGTGTCAGAATCCCTGCAACAAATCCATGTATCATAGACCACATCAAATGAAGTCCAACAAGCATGGCCATGTGCAGCGAAACAGTGGATAGCCAATGTGATCCCATTCCTCCCTGGAACAGATATAATTTCACCTCTGGCCAAATGCACAGACTGCATAATCCTAAGTAATGTAACTCAACATCCAAAAATTACACATATATACCCAAAAAGTGTGTCCATCTACACAAATCTGCCAAAACAGCCATAGACACTACACCGGTTACAAAGTGGCCATGGTGTCAGTGTGCCGCACAAGCATTCCCACGCACAATCCTGACAAGTGACTGTTCAACTATAGGGGGACATAGCCCAATTGTGCACACAAAACCATATGATTAACAGGACTCAACAAATCTGTATATGCCATGCACAGAAGAAATGCACAGTACAAATACAACACCCAGCTGAATGCATTCAAATACACACACTCCTTACACACAATGTCCTGCCAAGACAACATAACACACACATGGACTTGCCAGTAGAAAGAGCCAAAACAGGCCAAACACTGCATCCCTCACCACCAAAATAAAAACATATGCGCATCAAAACACATTACATACCAATATCAGCTGGACATCAGGGGGACTAACACCTGCCAAGGCCAATGCATCATCTACTGATAGCAGTGCATGCACAGTAAGCAGTGTGTGAACACCAGGAAAACCAGTATCAGACATATCTGAATACACCACCATGAACTTGAACATCACAAATCATCACAGCACACACATCACTTCACACTCAGGAGGGGTAGCAGTGCCGCAGCAAACGGGTACACACTTTTGCTATCTCCTACTGCTACACAACTCAGGCAAACACATATGGATGGAACAAGCCAAGAGGACTGTGCTGGAAACCCATCTGTACTGTACATGAGCAACAATGACTGCAATCAAGTAGACTCAAATAGCACATATCACATAGTGAAACAGTGCTGAGGGGCACAATGGTTCTGGACACAAATCAGTCTTCCACAGTAAAGTGTCACACTATGGGGTGGTGGGGAGGGTCAAACATTCGCATGGCATGCAGTGGCACATGTTTTGACTGAAGTGGTGTATACAGGAGTATTGTACAGGTGAGGAGTGTACAGAGCAAAAAGCCATAGTGGAGTATCTCACAATGTGTAGGCCTCAAACAGTCTTTTTGGGACTGGTATGAATCAGGCTAACACATAGTGGAGCACATGAAGTGTGAAGTGACAGCAATGTATGTGAAAAGTCACATATAATGTTTGTTTCCCAGAGTCAGTCAGCATAGTGAGAACAAAGGTAAGCAAGAGCTAGGCCTGATCCCAAAACTCACAACAAAGACATTGCAGTGACACACTCTGCATACTCACAAATGATGTGGACAAGATGTAGGTGTAACCTAGGACTGCGAGGTCACAATGCCACTGCACATTGCTCCGGGACCAACGCCAACATGTGCACAACCCCCCAGCAGGTGTATGATCATGGAAACAAACAGGCACTCATCAACTGGATTATACATGTGTGAAAGGGTCATGCTCAAGGGCACATACACATCAATACTTCAGCTAATGACAGGACAATCACACTGTATGATAACTCAAGTACACACATGTACATTTACCTATGTGACTATGAAACCATACCTATCCAAGATGACAACACACCTACACTGGTGTATACATGTCAAGATCGATCCCACAGACATGATGTACCCTGTCCACCCCTCAAGTCATCATGGAAATCGAAATAGCTGCTCTTGATGGAGAGCATACAAATATGACATGTGAAAAAAGTAGAGGCCCCCAACATAATGAACTGAACAAGAGTAGACCATCACAGACAAGCATCTTGGCCCCATTAAGCCTCAGAGTCAAAAAGAACATTAGTTGCCGGAACCTCTGGGAACACCTGCAACAGCAAATGAGGAACATGCGATTGGGAATGTTGCATTCAGATCATGGAACCGATGAACATATACACATACATTGTACTGCATCATTAGCAAGGCCAGCGACTAAGCTCAGAACATAAACATAGTTTTATTACATGAACTCGGTCTCTGCATCCAAAGTTCAAAACATTAAGGGCAACGGCCAGTCCAAACTAGAGTCCGCACATGTGTGAATGGAAACGTGCCAGAAAAAATAGCAACACAGTCCACTGCCATGGAAGTCTCACCAGGATAGGGCCATCAAAAGGGCAGGTCAGGCATCACTCAGGGAGGAATGGGGTGGGAAGGGGGAGTCTGCTTCAATTTTGGGGCGAACTGGAACTGGGAGGGGGATGACTGTCTGGGGCAGTTGGAGGACTGGACCTAGGAGGGGGAGAAATTGCTGAGGTAGAGGGATCCCCGGATGTGTGAGCCTGAGGACTGGCTGGACCTGGTGGAGAAATACAGTGGGGAGGCTCAGTGGCTGATGTTTCATGTGGAGGGCTGGGTCTCACTTGCTTGGTGATACGATATCCACCAAGTGTCTTGGCCCAAGGGAGAAAAGAGGTGGCCACAACAGCCTCCTTCTTCCCAGAAAGTGGAGCAGGTGGTCGTGGATCTTTCCGTGAAAATGTTTCCGATCTGGGGGTACGCTTGGGGGGGGTGGCCTTTTACCCTCACTCCCCTGTTTTGGAGGTACTACTACCTCTCTGGTTTTCTGTCCATGCTTCCTAGGAGTGGTGGGGGTGAGAGTGGAAGCCTTCAGCACAACAGCCCTCTGGAGGGGGGGGACTGCATTTGTGGTAGGCACCAGGTCAACGGCTGCCAGGGCAAGTTCCTGTGCTGATTTGGGATCAGGTTTGGGGTAGGCCTGGGCGGTAAATTCCATTCTGCTCACGGAATTTGTGGAATTTGGGTAATTTCGCGTTCCGCGGAGAACGCGGAATTACCAAAAATTCTGCGATCCGCGGCTTCGCGGAATTCTTTGCTTGTTCGCGCTTTCAAAATGCGTGTTCACGAGATATTTCTCCCCGAGCACGCAAACAGCGTTTGCGAACAGGAAAAAAGCATCGCGAACGGGGGGAACAAGCAATTCCGTGTGTTCACTGAACTTTTGCGTGCTGGCGGAGATTTTTTACCGTTTCGCGGAGCTTTGCGTAGCGCGACTACGCAAATTCCGCCCACCCCTAGTTTGGGGATGGGAGGACTCTTGGAGGGCGAGGAATGTGAGGAATGCAATGTAGATGCATGTTTTTGGGATTTCTGCTTCTCAGTGTCCTGTGATGGGCTTGTTGTTGTGCTGTCATGTGTGCTTCGTGTGTGCTTTGTGGATGATGTCTGGTGTCTCTGCCGCTTGGAGTGCTGTTGTCGTGTGCTGCGTGTGGATGACTTGGTGCCTGAGTGCTCTGGTGTGTGTGTTCTCTGGTCAGGTGGGGTCACTGGCAGGGTGGTTGCGGAAGGGACAGGAGCTGGACTGTGAGCTTGTGACTGCCGAATGGCTGCCGTCAGTGTGGAGGCCAAAGACTGGACAGTTCTGTTCAGGCCACCCACGTCCGAATGAATGCCCTCCATGAACACAACAACCTGTGACAACTTGTTGCCATGATCCTTGAGGGCATTCAGGAGTGCAGTCTGACCCACACAAAGCTGCCGCAAGATGTCTATGGCCTCCACACTGAGGGCAGCGGGGGAGATGGGCAGGGGCAGCGGTGCCTGGGGGGAAAGTGACTCTACCCTTCTTCGGGCAGCGTGCCCGGATACCAGTTGGGGGAGCATCAGGGAGGGTTGACACAGGTCAGGGTATGGCGGACAAAGAAGCAGAGGTAGAACTAACCCTGGGCGTAGTTCGCGTAGTAGCGCTACGCGTAGCTACGCGAAGTGCACTTCGCACTACGCGTAGTGCGGTAGGAAATGCTGTTCGCAATGATTGCACAGTGCCGGATGCTTGTCCGCACTGTGCAATCATTGCAAACGGCATCTTGCACAGTGCAAGCGGTCGTTTTCTGCCGCTCGAGTAGATTTGTACTCGAGCGGCAGTTTTCTCAACGCGGACTGGTAGTTTCTCATCGCGAGCGGTCGCGAGCATACGCGACCACTCGCAATGAGAAACCTGACCTCCTCGCGTTGAGAATCTCGCCGGGAGGTTTATTTTCCACGCTCGCGATCGGCAACTTGATGTTGCTGATCGCGAACGAGGAAAAAGTCTCGCCGGGATGTCATTTTGCTCGCTCGCGGTCGCCAAATTGACTTTGAGGACCGCGAGCATGCAAAAAATGCCCGCTACGCTACGCGTTTTTGCACTGTGCTACGTGCAATTCGCGTAGCACGTAGTTGCGCAAACTACGCCAACTACGCGAGCGTAGCATACTTTTCCGCCCAGGCCTAGGTAGAGCTTCCTTTCCCCAACAACACCAAGGAGTCACCGCTGGAGTGTGAAGATGTGGAGGTAGGTGTTTCTGGAGCGGACTCCTCCAGGGCACTCCTGTCCCCCTCCGATGCGCTGGTCCCCTCAGTGTCACTGTACTCCCGGGGAGCAGTGATGCCAGTAGCTTCCCCAACGGTGTCGGGCCCCTCTCCTTCTCTGCCCTCGGTAGATGCTGTAAGAGACAGAGGCACAGTTCATTGAAGTGTCCGGCTCAGGAACATGATATGCAATACAAACATAAATGCTTGGCATGCAGTCCCACATTTAACTCTCCATGTACTGTTTGCATGAGTCCAATTTTTGTAAGGATCACCTGATGCACTGAAACATGCTTATTGGACAGTCATACTCCATGTTGCGTTCACACTGCCAAATTGCTGGGCATGTGTCTACATCTCAACATCACATCCGATTGTCTGCAGGCACACCTACATTCCTTCAGCTAAGTGAGCTACACCGTGAAATATGCTGTGTGTCTCACACTTGAAGTATGAGTTCACAGAGCCCCACAGATACAAACGAAAAGGAAAGGATTGTTAAGTGACATAACATCCTTACATCCACTAATTCAGGTACTGCAGCACAACTACTGTTGAACATTGTTAAACAATCTGTAGATGTAACAATTACTAGGAAGTGCACAACACAAATCTGTAAATGCACCCTGACATGATGCTCACTGATGCTCACTGCCAGTTGATGTCTCAGAGACTGACACTTATGCATATGTTACCTGGCCACATGACAATCCAAACGTTGTACAGATGCAGAACGTCTGCACTCACCACTGAGGCTACTTAGAAGCGATTGCACCACACTAGTGACTTCTCAGAGATTCCTGCCTTGCTCAGTGCTGGGATTAATGCAGTCTGTCATGCGCAACATCACACTTTGTACAATACTCACCCCCAACTTGCTGCTGTTGGGCCCTCAAGCGTCCATCCAGCTCTGGCTGTGCCACTGCCAGGATGCGGCCCAATAGTGGGGTCATGCTCCGGTGCGCCAACCGGCCACTTCGAGGAACCAGCCCCAGCGTCATTTCGGCGACG
Organism: Calotriton arnoldi; assembly: GCA_963921515.1. Classification (NCBI taxonomy): domain Eukaryota; kingdom Metazoa; phylum Chordata; class Amphibia; order Caudata; family Salamandridae; genus Calotriton; species Calotriton arnoldi. The sequence continues at coordinate 307,706 of CAWUFW010001214.1, read as the reverse complement.
TCTTTGCTGAGGCGGCAGATGTCATCCCACCTCTTGTGGCAGTGGTTATGTTGCCGGTTAGAGACCCCAAGTGCCCGCACCTTATGGGCAATGGCCCTCCATATTTCCATATTGCCTTCCGCTGATGGACCTTGAGCTGTAGGCATGGGAGACAAGCTGAGACCTTCTTAACACTGTATTGTGGACCATTGTGTGTGAGTACAGAAGCATGTATACACATACCAAACACGTAGATCAATGGACAGCAGAGTCCATTGACCTTATCACATAGTACACTCTGAGCAAGCTTGCTGATTCCAATTTAAACATCTATGATGATGGACCGACTCCCTCCACATCTCATACACATGCAGAGTGCCTGCAGGGAAATCAAGGTGAAACAGGCCCTCATCTGTGATGCACGATGAGTGTCAGCATGCCCGGAAATACACTGTAAATGATGTATAGTGGTCAGATTCACTGGGTCCAACACTACACACCCCTGAATGTCCATGACCATTGCAGAGCTCCACGTGTAATGTAGGTCACAATTAGGTCCCTGATTGGACATTCACTCTTGCATTTCACAAGGTGTTGGCCTGTCCTGCGTACTCCTCAGACCTCTAAATGCTGCTTCATATGTAGCAGGGCGGACTACTCATATATCTTACAGAGTCCTTTTAGTGAAGTGGCCTGGAGACATTGTGCATTTTCAGGAAATGCCTGATGATTTCCACTGACGCCAAAAGTGTTACATCACAGGATTGACATGCCCTTACAATGACAATGATGACACAGTGCATACACATGGGTGTCTCAACACATAATGGCACCAAAAGAATGATGACATGTCCACTGTACATTTATCAGATGTATGAGAGGTGGTTTGTCACTGGTCTAGACAGATACAGGCCTTATACTCTTGTGTATACTGGGCTCATCTCCATAGTATCACTGTCGAATCAGTACACCCCTTAATCAGTACCCTCTGCCCACTCGGCAGGTACCATCTCACTAATGTTCATATGTACACTTAATGAACTTTTACAGGACATGTCACAGGGAATGTGTTTACAAAGTGAGATTTCATGAAGTCATCAGTGTAACTGTACTAATAAACCACGTAATGGCAAAAACATCAATGGAATGCAGTCAGGGATCAGGGTGAATAAGGCTCTACACCATCAACTTGAAATCTTTCTGCTAGACAGAGTCTCACACATGTACATTTCCCATTTGGAAATTGACATGTGTGATCTTGGGCATCAATGGAGCTGCAACATTGTCGATGGTGCCATCCTCCCCACATACTCAAGTGCATCTACTTGTACGTCATGTATGGGCCATGCAGATGTCAAAATCTGAATGCATTAACAGTGGCTGGCAGTCTGAGGCACATACCGCAGTACAGTTACATATTGTGAGCACCATGAACATTCAAAGTAAGTTTCACAATCACTTACCAGCACTGTTCCCAATAAGGCGCGCGCCCGCACGCCCGCGCACTTCTCTACCCCCGAGCGCGCAGTGCCATATGTGGAGCGCGCACAGAGGGCACATCCCGCTAGAGTATTCGCGCCGCCGCTTTTAAAAGGCGAGCGGCGCGAAAAACGGGCATTTCCAGATTGCGGAGGACGGCGGCGAAAGGAGCGGAGGTAAGTGTTTTGATGTGGCCACTTGCGTGTGCTTTTTGTATTGCCCTGAAGCGCACGCACTGTTTGTTTAAGTATTCATGTTAATTGCAGCCCCTTCACGAGCTGCGATTAACATGAATACTTAAATAAAAGCACACAATCTCCCCCGCAGCCTCACTTTACTAACAAAACAATACAGCAAGTTTAAAAACACGGCGTGTGTTTTTAGGCTAATCTGCCTTGTTTGCAGACTTGCTGTATTGGTTTGGTAGTAACTGCGAGGCTGCTGGACAGATTGAGTGCTTTTGTTTAAGTATCCATGTTAATCGCCGCTCGTGAAGGGGCTGCAATTAACATGGATACTTAAATAAAAGCACACAATCTCCCCCAAAGCCTCGCTTTACTACCAAAACAATACAGCAAGTCTGCAAACAAGGCAGATTAACCTAGAAATACATGCAGTGTTTTTAAACTTGCTGTATTGTTTTGTTAGTAAAGCTCAGGAAGCAGCTTGCACCAGGCCATGTCCCCTGTTAGCGCCGGCTAAAACAGAATCGAGCACTAACTGAAAAGTACCAGCAAGGACCAAATGTTTGTCCTGTTGATTTCTAGATCTCATATTGTTGGTCATTAGCTCCAAAGGTGGTTCAGCACCAGAATTTGTAGCACTTACCCTCCTCACTAACAGAAGACCCTGGAGTCACCGATGTGTGCACAAGAGTCTCTGGTGCAGTTCAAGGCTCCATGCTCCTGTTTGGTCACTACTTATCCAGCCGTTATCCTCCGCACTCCTTTGCTTCAGTGTTTCCTTCTGGCTACCCTCTGTGGATTGCATGCCTACAGGTCTCAAACATATGACTTATTAGATCAGTAGCAGCTTGTTCTTTAATCTGCCAGCCAGCTGTTCTCATTGCAAGCTTGTCCTGTGCCATCTTACTGGTTCCCCTCTTCGTTGCAGTCTTTTTTTGTGTTGAATTCAAATTATTATCTTCTATTTCCACATATTGTATAATCTTAGAATAATCACTGTCGCCTCTGCTCTTCAGTGCTTATGTGGTAATTTACAAGTACCTAGAATAGACTAATAGTTGGTGAAGAAAAGTGCATCCACATGAAGCTGTTGAAATGGACTGTTTAATTTTTTGAAAGATAGACACTTTAGCGAGCATTGCACTCTTAGCAAATGCACTGCACTGGTTTTGTAATGGATGTCAAACTCTTACGAAGTCAACACACATTCTACCAAAATAATGCAAATCCACATTTTCATGTTACTGGACTGAAAGAGTACTTTGCTTTGAGAAAGTGTCGGGATGGGGGGAGTATTGAATAAAGTGAACACACATAAAGCTTTATTTAAATACATGAGCATTCTACTAAACCTGACTTTATCCCCGTCATCACCCACTCAATTTCTGAAAATGACACAAGACACCCAACAGAATCACGAATCTCAAAGTGAACACGTTTAAAACTGCTGGTGAATAGCTTTTAATTAAATGTATTAAATTTGCCCCCTTTATATGTCAACATATTTTGTGGTATCTTTTTGGGATGCGCTGAACAATTCTCCATAGAATAGTATTGTTATTGCCACTTTTCCTGTGGCCTTGACTTGCCCCCGGATTCCCTAAATAAAGGCATTGAAGAAAGCGACTTTGTGTGCTTTTGTTTAAGTATCCATGTTAATCGCAGCTCGTGAAAGGGCTGCAATTACCATGGATACTTAAATAAAAGCACACAATCTCCCCCGCAGCCTCGTTTTACTAATAAAACAATACAGCAAGACCAGGGCCGGCTTTAGCGCTGTTGGCGCCCAGTGCGACAATGTTAGTTGGCGCCCCCCCAATGACCACCTCCACCATGGATTCTCTCACTAGCACCCTTTAACAGTGACCAAGTCCCATTAACCACTCTCTCTCAGATACATTGAATTAGTTGTATCGCGCCACTCATACCATTAAAGGATGTCAGAGGCACTTTGCATCACACACACATTACACATAGACAATCAAACATACGTGTGTAAATCAGCTTATAGGAAATGCTACATAAGCCAAAGGACTAAAAGTGTAGGAGTCACATGTCATCCATACTGGTAGGCCGTATAGTTTAGGAGTACTTGGTGTGGAGAAGCACAAACTCAGAGTCGATAAAAAAGAAACAGCATAGTTGGGAGTTTTGTTTAATAATAAGAATCGATTTCTACCCAAATTAACCCTTTTTGCAACATTAATCTATGCTCTAATGTATACTTTACAGTGTGTATGCAGTTCTATGATGAAAGTTAATGCCTAACTATTCTATATTACGACTTTAGGTTATAAATTGCAAGTAACAAAAGGATGTTTCTTTTAAAAGCCGTAACCTGCTGATCTATTTACATTATATGCACTCTGTAATCTACATGGTACACATTCTTTGCAGCAGGCATATTAACCCTCTGCACTACCTTCACATAAGTCAAAACATCAACTATACAAAACTCCAATCTCTCTCCTGGAAGAACATTAATCACAGGAGTTAACTTGACATTTTTGTGCGGCCTGGTAATTGCTGGAGGAAAGGAACATGGCAGCAGGTGCTTTAAAGAAAATAATAAACTTGCAAATACGGCGCCCCCAGGAAGCCAGCACCCGGTGGTAACATGAATTGCTTTAAGGTAGCCTAACTGAGTGCTCAGTGCTAACCATGGGCCCTTCCCAGCCACTTTCACTGCTGTTGTTCTCTACCCCAGCAAGTTTTTTTCTTCCCTGCCCCTCTGCACCAAGGTTTTTCATTTCTGCCACCTCCTGATCTGTGACTGCACTACTGCCCTACCCACTTGTAGCAATGTTGCCCGTTCCTGTCATCCCCTGGTCTGTCACTGAACTTCGTCCCTACCTACCTGCAGCAATGTGTCGTTTTCCGGCCAGCTTTCATTTTTAGCTGAAAGCCTTACGCTGTCTGGTTTGCTAAAGACATTTTGGAGACATTCAGAAAGCTGACATAGGAATGCATTCTGCCTGTTGCTTACCGTTGGCTTGGGGTTTGAAACTCACATTGTCATGCTTTCTATTTGCTGGCTTTATTTGCTTTAGGCTGTCCAGCTTGAGGTCGTCTCTCCGGTTGACCAAACTTTGATTACTGTATTCTTCCACAAACTCACTTTCTCTAAACAGGCCTTTACATCTTGGTCTTATCTTGTCACATTTGCGGTGCATTCAAAGACAGAGGTCAAATGTCAAGCTCTCGCTTCAGAGGGGGCTTGGTGTTTACTTTTCTTTCTCTAACTTCAAAGTGAGAGAATATATGCGACAATCCTGCTGAGCATCCATGTAAGAGGAGAGGGTGTAGGATTTTTTTCCTAGCACATAAAAACATTGACTGTTAAAACATTGACATGGCAAAAGGTAACGAAAATGCAGGAGTGTGGCTGGATTGTGTGGGGAGGTGCAGATAAGTTTAGCCTAATGGATGCTAATAATGAAGCACAGGGGCATGTGCCTATTTGCCTAAATTGGAATCCCAGGTAACTATTTGGTTGTTTTTCCTATTGGAGTATCTGGGCCAGTCCCATTCATTGTTTGTAACTCTTAGAGCCTTTGCTAACCATCTTGTCTTCAATTGCAGGTTTGCAGTCTGTAAGGTATTTGGATTTGAATGGTCAGGCGTGAGTACCCACAAAGGCAAGGTAATTCTGTTTATGTTCCACATTGGATTTGGGGGGTGCTGGGTAAATAGATTCACAATCTGCACCCCTTTTCTTTTGCAGGTTTGTGAGACCGTGCTACAAATACAGTTGTACAGGCAGACGTGAGTACAGGCAGAACAAACAGGTAATTGTTTGGGAGAGTTAAACTGTGGTGCATCTTGTGTATTGTAGTATAACAACATACCTGACCCATGTTTTCTTGTGTTGTAGGTTTCGCAGACAGTACCCCACACATTTGAACGGGCATACGTGAGTACAAGCACAACAGGTCATTGTTTGGTAGAGTTCCCTCATCTAGTGATGCCACTTGACGTGTCTGAACGGCCTTCTCCCACAGTCCATGTTTGCCTGGATGTCAGAGTTTCACAAACTATCTCTGGCGGGATAGCCCAACATTACTCAGTAGCTTTCAGATCAAATTGTAAATATGTTATGTAATTTTGTAACTTATTGTGTATATGTGATATTGTATAGGCTCTCAACATTTCCCCACCCAATGAACAGTGCTCCAGTTAAGAATATTTAGTAAAATCTTATGATGGATCCACCGTTGGAGTCTTGTGCTTTTCTAAACCTGAAGTGTACTTGCCTGTGTAACCAATTCATGTCATGGCGTGTTTATCCAATTTGCAAACCGGCCTTAAGTCCCTTAACGTGGCGCTGTATGTGTGAAAATGCACCATCTTTTCACTTTTTTAAGTAAACGTTTGGAGTGACATTTGGCGCTGCACATGCGCGCGGTCTGGTTCCTGGCGCACGTAGCCATGGTTGCAGCGCACAGAGACCCTCCACTGCCGCACACAGAGGAAAAAAATTAGAGGGAACATTGCTTACCAGTATGGTATGTTATGTTAAGGTATTTGTAGAGCGCATGGCTGCCCCAGCAACGGGGCGTCCCATCGCTGAGATGAACACCGAGTGAGACGACAGAACAGAGGAGAGATTAGCATTGGGTGAATAGCCATGTCTTCCCCAGCCTTCTGAAGGTAAGGTGGTCAGGTGTGCTGCGGATGTTGATAGGGAGGGAGTTCCAGAGGGCAGGAGCCAACATCCTAAAAGAACACCCGCCTGCTCTGGCCCTGTGTATCCGAGGGACTCTGGCCAGGAGCAAATCTGCCGAGCGCAGCGTGTGTGTGGGAGCATAGTAGGAACATAAATCACTCAAGATTCTGGGGCCGATGCCCCCCAAGATTCTGTGGGTGATGCACAGCGTTTTGAAGTGCACTCTCTGTTCGAGAGGGAGCCAGTGAAGCCGACAGAGGAGGCTGGAGATATGACAGTGTTTAGGGAGGACAAAGATAGCGCGAGCAGCAGCATTCTGAACACGCTGCAGCCTTTTAGCAACGGATTTGTTGGCTCCCAAGAGAAGCACGTTGCAGTAATCTAGTCTGGCAAGGACAGAAGATTGGATGATCAGTTGACGAGTCTTGGAGTCAAAGAGACCAAGTATAGGTTTGAGGCCCCGCAACAGTCCAAAACATTTCCCTACCACTGATTTGGCATGGGTCTCGAAAGTGAGATTGCTGTCCATCATTATGCCGAGGTTTTTCACCACCGGTTTGGGTATGGGGGGAACTCCAAGGGCAGGAGGCCACCATTCATTGCCCCAAAGATGGTGATCTCTGCCTACCAGAAGGATCTCGGATTTGGATGAATTGAGCTGCAAGTAGTTAGCAGCCATCCACTCCGAGATTGCTGTCAGATCCTGTCTAAAATTCACCATATCCTGGCTGGGGTTGTTGGAGAAGGCAAACACCAGCTGGGTGTCATCAGCATATGACACCAGGGAGATGCCCCAGGTTTTGGCCAGCAGAGCCAGCGGCCTCACATATACATTGAATAAAGTAGGGCTTAATGCTGAACCCTGGGGCACCCCACAGCACAATGGATAAGTGCGGGAGTAAAAGGGAGGGGCCGAAACTTGGAAGGTCCGATCCTCCAGGAAAGAAGAGAACCATGCGAGGGTCGAGCCCTTGACACCGATCTCCTCCAGACGCAGGAGCAGGATCTCATGGGAGACTGTGTCAAAGGCTGCCCTCAGATTCAGCAAGATTAATGCTGTGGTTCTACCGGCATCCAAGGAGGTCCGTAGTTGTTCCGTGACTGCCAGCAAAGCAGACTCAGTGCTATGCCGAGGCCGGAATCCGTTTTGAGAGATGTCAAGTATAGAGTTGGCTTCCAGGTAGGAAGTTAGTAAAGAATTGACATACGATTCCGAGATTTTGGACAGAAATGGAAGCAGCGAGATAGGACGGAAGTTTTCTGGCATGGAGATATCTAGTGACGGTTTTTTTAGTAGGGGAACCACCTTGGCATGCTTCCAAGGCTTAGGGACCACCGCCGAAGAAAGGGACAGATTAATTAACTCCAAGCACTCAGGCAGGAGACATTGCTGATTTTTCCGGAAGGCATCAGGTTTCAAGGGGTCAGCTGGGGAACATGATTTCACTTTGATAAACAGTGCTTCCATGGCTTGATGGGAGATCGGGGAGCACTGTAAGCGCATGGGACTCTGAGCTTTCTGACACGTTCTGAGCTGTACCCCAAGGGATGTCCCCCGGGTGGAAGCTATTGTAGATGCGTTCGATCTTCTCCAGGAAGAATTTGGGCAGTGCTTCACATTGCAGACTAGAAGATATGGTGCTGTCAGTGGCAGCGGAGGGCTTCACCAGGTCCTTTAGAAGAGAGAAGATAGTTTTAGTCGGGTTATTGCTAGAGGTTATCTGGTTAGTATAGTGTGCAGCCCTAGTCTTGCGGACTAATTTATGGTAAGCCTTAATCGCATCTCTGTACTCTGTCTTAGCCAGAGGGTCATAGCATCTCCTCCAGGCACGCTCTAAGACCTTTAATTTTTCCTGGCTAGGGTCAGAGATTCATTAAACCAAACGTTGGCCCGTGCGCTTTTAGGGTAAGTGAGTTTAAGTGGGATGTATGTGTCCAGAGCTTGGGTGATCCACCCCTGAAAGTGGAACAGGGCCTCGTCCATATTGGCGGACCTCTCTGGGCATTGGGTGCTTAAGGCGGCCAGAAAGGCAGCCTGGTCCAGTTTATGCCAGGGGCGCTTGAGTGCGGGAATGCGGCGAGGCTGTAATTTAGGGCCCGCTAGTGACAGCCGCATCTGGATAAGGAAGTGGTCTGTCCAAGGCATAGAGAGGGGTGGCAGTACCTCTGGAGCACCATGGAGCCGGCCGTCCTGGCCAAGGACCTCATCCACAAGGACCTCCAGCTCCTCTGTGGTGAAGGGACCGGCCCTCAGGTTCTCAGTACGAGCCATAACTGGTTCCAGAGATTATGTACAGCAGCAGTTGCTGGTGATGAATGGCAGGCAGCAGTATCTAGGCAAGTGACAGGTGTGCACATTTCACAGACATATATATAGGCCCCTAAGGTTGTTCCAGTGTTACTCTGCTGATACCATTGGTCTGCCTCGTTTGCATCATTCAGTTGGGGCCAATGCCGGGCCCCACAGTGGCGGAGCACGCCTACCATGACGTTCAAAGTTGTTAGCCACTACAGCGCTGGTGGATCCCATTGGCTGATGGCTCATTCGCATAGGCGGTGTCACAACGCGGCGCTCAGGATTCCTCGACCGCTATCCTGCATCTTACAATTGGGGCCAATGCCGGGCCCCGCAGTGGCGGAGCACGCCTACCGTGACGTTCAAAGTTGTTAGCCACTACAGCGCTGGTGGATCCCATTGGCTGATGGCTCATTCGCATAGGCGGTGTCACACTGCGGCGCTCAGGAAGCGCAACCGCTATCCTGCATCTTTCAATTGGGGCCAATGCGTGTGACCGCAGTGGATGACAGCTACCGCGCATGTAAACACATTGGGCATTTGCATTCTCACGTTGCTAATTTTTTTTTTACAGAGTTTTATATAGCGCAAACTTGACCCGAATCGGGTATCAGAGCGCTTTACATAGCACCAGTTGCATTACATGAGGACACCATTTTTTTTTGTTTTTTGTTAGGCACGGGGAGATTAAGTGATTTGCCCAGAATCACAGGATGTTCAGCGTCATTGCCGAGACTCGAACCCAGTTCCCCAGATTCGGGGTCAACCGCCCTAGCAGTTAGGCCAACTCCTCTCCCCAATTTGCATCACTGATCCCAACACATTTAGTACAAAGTACTTAATGCACCCAGTAAAGGGATTGGAGAGTGTGACCTTTGACTTAAGTCGTCACACACATGTCATTCACAAGAAAAAGAGAGGCAAATGACTCAAATTGTCATGTCTTGTGGCTAGAAAAGAATATGAGAATTTAATAATTCCAAAAGAACAAAGGCCTCTCGCATCGTATTTCTGTTGTCTATTGAAACGTTCCAAGTGTGAACACTGTTTGAATATCTCCTGTTATTTGCTTCTCTATTTCTTGTATGTGTGTTGTCTTATGAAGGGCCAATGATGGTGGCTGGCCTTTAGAGGTGGGCATTGTACGGAGATCAGACATACTTGGTATTTCTTGTACTTTAAACACACGTTAGTGGTGTGGCATACAATGTCCCTTGCTGCCATTGCCTGTATAGTTTTCACACACATGTTATAGGAGTGCACATGTGAGAAGCTGCATCGGTCTGTCCGTCATCACCTGTCATTTTCATCCATGTGTGCATGTATACACATTCCTTGTGTACTCCTGTTTTAATTTTTCTAAACATGGCAATGTGTGTAATGCAAACTCCTCCCACAGTCAAGATGGACTGACTCCGTAATGTGCAGATATGTCTGTCCACTGTGCTGTGTACTTATGTAATGCTGTCCAGCTTACACACACTGGCCTCATTTCATGATGATGTTGTGTTTTGTGTGACTGAAGTTTGAGGTCGTGCAGTGACAGCAGTGACATACAAGTCAGCATTGTTGCTGTTACACACATATGCTGTGTCATCTACCACAGGGCTGGGTACACATGATGTAGCAGTGTACCATATGCCATACACATCGACTCATTTAGATCTTGTGGTAGTTATTATGTACACCCTGGCTACCTGAATGACTACAGGAGATCAATGTGTCCATGCATGTCACTTGTGCATTACAAGTGTTCACCAGTCCTGTCAATGTTGTGGTTGTGTGAGTCATTCTGTAATCTGTTACCCACATTTCATCTTTGACACATTTTTACATGTATCCCCTGCCAGAGTACGTCGGAGAAGACCACGTGTCTATTGCCCTTTCCCAGACCTGGCGATGATGGAGGATATCGACATCAACAGGAAATTCCATCTGAATCGCCTTACCCTGCAAGACCTATGTGCTCAGTTGGAGCCCCATTTGAGGCCTAACTGTACCTATACCACAGCTTTGACACCTACAGTGAAGTTGATGGCCGCACTGCATTACTTTGCCACAGGGTCTTTTCAGTACATGGTGGCCATCGCCAGTGGGATGTCTCAGCCTATGTTCAGCATGGGGTTGCGTGATGTCCTGTCTGCATTGATGCCCTACAAAGACAGCTACATACACTTTCCAAGAAGAAATTAATTGGCCGATGTGAAGGCAGAATTTTATGACCTTAGACAACATCTGAAATGTTGTTGGAGCCATTGATGGGACACACATTGGCCTTGTTAGACCACAGGCACGTGACCACATCTACCGTAATCGGAAGCATTATCACTCCATAAATGTGCAAGTGGTATGCCAAGCCGATCAGATTATATCACACGTGTGCAAAATTTCTTGGTTCTGCACATGACTCATACATACTGCGGAACAGCATCATCCCACAATTGATGGCCAACCTTCATACAGAGCGGGCCTGGCTTGTTGGTGAGTGAGCTGTGTCAAGAAGTGTGGTGTATGTGTGACATGCTGATCTCCTCAACTATTGCTATTACATTGTTGGTCTGTGTTTCTCACAACTAGGCGACTCAGGGTATCCCAACCGGCCTTGGTTGCTGACCCCACTGAGGAATCCGAGTACGCCCGGGAAAGTCAGCTTCAATGATGCCCATGGGAGGACACGTTGTGTAGTGGAGCGAACATTTGGACTTCTGAAGGCTAGAATTCGGTGTCTGGACAAGAGTGGTGGTGCACTACTCTACTCTCCACAGAAGGTGTGTCAGATCATAGTCGCCTGCTGCATGCTACACAACCTGGCCTTGTGCAAAGAGATCTCCCTGATTCAGGACAATGACGACCAGCAAGAGCCCCCCGCTGCTAACCCACACATGCCCAGTGACAATGATAGTGGTGAGGAGGAAGGTCTTGACCTGCGTCAACAGTTCATCACCAACTACTTCCATTGAGTGTGAGTTAGCATTGAGGAACTATGACTATGTCTGTTCGCTTTGCTGTTCTGGCCAAAAGATTGATGATGTGTTGGGATGCTGGCTGTTGTTGGCAAACTGCTAAGGGCTACTTTGTGCAGTGCTGTGTTTGTTATTCCACTTACCTAATGTCCATGTTGATGGTGATGGTCAGTGTTATCTGGAATGCATCTTGTACAGTGTTGACTAGTGGTGTGTTGTTTCTGTTGTGCATCATCTGACAACTCAATGTTATCTTCTTGTGTCGTTCTAGGTTCCTCCGCCATGTCAATGGATTGTCGCATTCAAAGCTTGTGGTACATTGGAATCTGAGTTTACATACTATTTACTGTGATAAACATGGTACTGACATAAAGGCATAGGGGTGTGAATTGTGTTTATTTGATTGTGAGTGAGATGTGAGTGTTCCAGTTGTCAGTGATGGTACAGAGATAATTAGGGTAGACAACACAATGGTGGAATACCAGAGTCCAACAGACAAGTGCCATCAATGTGGCAATGTGGGATCGGATGTACAACAAAGTCAATTTTCAGTGCAACACTGGTGACATCATTGGTGGCTTGTAGAACTGGCTTTTCGAGGTGCTTTGCCACGTGATCCTCCCGTGGTCTTTCTCGGATGTCCCCTCTGCCGTTTGGCAGGGGACCCTGCTGCATGCTCAGAGGTGTCTGAGGAGTCAGTGTCTTGAGACTCACCCCTCCCTGTGGCCGCTGCTGAGGTGTTGCAAGTATCAGCAGGCTGGCCACTGGGGGGGGCTGCTATTTGAGCTGCATGAATGTCCCTCAGAACACCCACAAACTGGCCCATGTACTCAACAAGTTGTCCCAAACAGCTGTCCATGGACCTCTGCAGCAGGCGGAGCTCCCGTAGTTCTTCCACGACCTGGCCCATCTGTCCCTGGTTTTCTTGGCAGGCACCAAGGATTGTATTGACAGTGGCTAGGGCTTCAGTCTCAGAGTCCTCCTGTGACTGTCCCCCAGTTGCCCTCCCACCTGCCCTGCAGACACGGACCTGTGGCATTGCCTGTTGACACCCATGCACACTGTCCCCAGCATCCCAGGCGTGACTGGTGGGGTTGGTGACGACTGACGCATGGACAGTGTTGCAGGCAGCGGTGTTGATGGTGGAGGTGGCTGCCACACAGGTCGTTGGTGCATGGGTCAGCGTTGTTGCTGCTGTTGTTGGAGTCGTGTTGGTGGTGGTGGGGCCCTGAGACTGAGCGTGCCCTGCCAGTCCAGAGGGGCCAGGTTGGTGCTCCTCGTCCGAGAAACAGAGAGAATCATCATCCGAGAGGTCAGGTTCCTGGGGGGCTCGGCTTGTTGGTGTTGGTGTTGGTCTCGCCTATTGAACAGAGGTCATATTGTCAGCATGTTAACTACACTGCACAACTTTGATGAACATTTTTTTGACATTTTATTAGAGATGACCAAACTTTTGACATTGAAATTAATTGTCATTCGTAACATTACTTGTTAGCGATGTGACATGGCGATACCACCGATTTGACATGTACAGATATTGTGTTTCCAAGGCCATGTCCTCATCTACCAACTTGGTGCTCATCCACTTCAGTTTAGGCTGGGCTATTGTCGAAATTCCTGAAAGTATCTGTCTGCTATGCCGATACTTCATTATTTCTGTTGTGCTTTTTGTTATGGCATCATGTGGTTTGTAAGCTTTGACTGAGTGTCCATGCATGTGTTGTGTTGATGTGAGCCTTTGTGCTTTAAGAAAATGGGACTTGCACATTGCATTTTGGCCATTGCATTATTGTGCTCTGCTTTCAGTTACATGTGACTTCATCATGTACACTGTGATTCATGTGACATCTACATGGGCTTAGCTGTGTGTGCACTGGCTGCGACTTATGGAGCTTTACAGAGTTGGCTAACAAGTGCGGGATGTGGTGGTCATATAACTCCATGATGTTTGGGAGGGAGGCCAAAGGGCCTTGTGGGAGTTGTGGTCTTGCTCTCAGGTCCCAACAACCCCCTCCCTAGTAAGATGGCTACCTACCTGTTAGGAGGCACGGTCGAGGGAGATGGCTGCCACATGACTATGGGGTGGGGAGGGTGCTTCATGCTGTTTGGGAGGGAGGCCAGAGGGCCTTGTGGGAGTTGTGGTCTTGCTCTCAGCTCCCCACTACCTGTTGGGAGGCACGTTGGGGGGAGATGTCAGCCACATGGCTGTGGGTTGGGGCGGGTGCTCCATGCTGTTTTGGAGGGAGGCCAGAGGGCCTTGTGGGAGTTGTGGTCTTGCTCAAGTCCCAACAACCCCCTCCCTAGTAAGATGGCTACCTACCTGTTAGGAGGCAGGTTCGGGGGAGATGTCAGCCACATGGCTATGGGTGGGGAGGGTGCTCCATGCTGTTTGGGACGGAGGCCAGAGGCCCTTGTGGGAGTTGTGGTCTTGCTCTCAGGTCCCAACAACCCCCTCTCTAGTAAAATGTCTACCTACCTGTTAGGAGGCAGGGTTGGGGAAGATGTCAGCTACATGGCTATGGGGTGGGGAGGGTGCTCCATGCTGTTTGGGAGGGAGGCCAGAGGCCCTTGTGGGAGTTGTGGTCTTGCTTTCAAGTCCCAACAACCCCCTCCCTAGTAAGATGGTTACCTACCTGTTAGGAGTCACGGTCGGGGGAGATGTCAGCCACATGGCTATTGGGTGGGGAGGGTGCTCCATGCTGTTTAGGAGGGAGGCCAGGTTGCATGAGCTGACTACATACCTGTGAAGTGAAGCAGTGGTAGGAAATGCTAGCCATGTGAGAAATTCATATTGAAAGCGTGCATTCTACATGAGTTTGATGTAGTTTGTGAATTGCAGCTCAATTGTTGTGCACAACAGTACATTCCAGTGTGATGGGATAATTTTGTTTGTACATACCAGTCTGCACTCCCCCAGCTATTCCTGTGAGACTCTCGGGATTCAGTATGGCAAGCACCTTCTCCTCCCATTCGGTGAATGTTAGTGGTGGAATGGGAGGGCCACCACCAATTCTTTGAGCCGCCTCATGGTTCCTCTGGGCTCGGGCTTTGACCCTGGTCTTGAGGTCGGTCCACCTTTTTTTGATGTCACGCAGTGTGTGCAGGGTGATCCCTACTGCATTGACTTTGTTGTAAATCCGTTGCCACATTTGATTTTTCTGCACAAGTGGTGTCTGTTGGACCAGGTTCCCATACAAATGGGGTTCCACCCTTATTATCTCATCTACCATCACTTTCAACTTGGTGTCAGTGAATTTGGGCATTTTCTTCTGTGACATGGTGCAAATGAGTGAGAAGTGCAGGGTGGATGGTGGTGGTGGAGATATGTGAGGTGTGTCAGGTGTGTGGGTGAAAAGTGTTGGTGTGTGGAGATAGGTGGGTGTGATGGTGTGCTGTGTGATGTATTCTCTGCTACATGGTGTGCTGTGTGTCTCTCTATAATGGTGGTTTGCAAAGGATGCTGGTCAGGGAAGGGGTTGGTTTTCTACTGTGATATGTGGGTGTGTCCACATGAGTAATGACCATCAGGTGTTTTTTCCATGATGACAAGGGCTTTCATTATTTATAAAAAGTTGGGGTGTATCATTGGGGCGTGTCAGATGTGATTGAGGGCAGCAGAAAGTACAGGCACACTTTGAGCATTGTTGTGCAGTTTGTTCCGACCACCATTCATCTTGCCTTAGCGCGACTGCAGCAATCATAATGCAATGCTCATTACGCCAGCTCCGCCATCTCATCGTAATTTGCCGTGCGGTCATACCGCGACAGAAGCGGGCATTTAGTCCATTGAACAGCTTTTCCCGTCCACCGCGGTTGGATTTTCAGCATTTCCGACCGTGGCGGGCGGTGTTTTGTGAATTCTGTCCGCCGCGGTCGGATTTTATGTGCATTGCATCGTAATCTGACCACCGGAATTGCAGCGGTACATGCGTTTTTTTACCGCGAGCACGGCGGACGGAAGGCTTTTCCGTCCGCCATCGTAATGAGCCCCTATATTATCAAAAAACAAAAAATATAGGGGCCGATTACGATGGCGGGCGGACTGGAGTCCGCCCGCCATCGTAGCGGGGATTGGGACCGCCCGCCAGTCATGCTGCGGTTCCGCACTCCACATTAGGATGCGACCCCCACCATGGCGGTCGCATCCAGCACTTTAACTTTGCGGCGGGTGCTGCTGGCTGCAGCACCTGCCGCAATGCTAAATATGCATGTCCTGCATTTTATTGCACTACGTGGCAGGCACCACGCAGTGAAATGTAGGGGGGTACCCCCCCAGTGTACGAAACCAATCCCTGCCAGCCTTCCCATGGTGGTTCCACCGCAATGGAAAGGCTGGCTACAGCCAGCATTGTAATTTGGCGGACGGTGCCTGCTAGGCACCATCACCATTTTACCTATGCAGTCCGCTACGCCAGGCAATCGTAACGTAACGATTGCCTGTGGTGGATCCGTGGCGGGCAGTCTTTGCGCCCGCCACAGTCGCGGGCTGATTCCCCCTGCCATCCTGATTTGGCAGGGGAAAATCGTCGTCCGAAAGTGCTGGATAATAAAACCAAACAAAGGGGCCGATTACGATGGCGGTCGGTGGTAGTACTGCGGTGCCGGCGGTGCGGAAAAATGCCTTTTACCGCCCGCCAGCAGCGGTCCTCACGGCCGCCATATTATGAAGGGCAAATATGCCCCATTTCCCGACCTCCGCGGTGCAACGCCGACCGCCATGAAATTGCGCCCGCCACCACGCCGGTGGGAGCCAATGGAGACTCACCGCCGTGCGGAATGACGTCCCGTCCGCTCAACAAATTACGATGCGCCAAACAACCCGTCGAACCGCAGGGGAGAAACCGCCCTTCCAGACACGGCGGAAACTCGACAGCGGAGCGTGAAACGAGACTTCTGAGCCCTCCACCCGGAGCCGAACGCCATGGATCCAGCACTACACGTCCTCCCGGTGCTGTACGTGATACATCACCAGGCCAACATCGCCCGCCGCGGACGCCGCCGCAGGTACGTAAACAAAACACAATACAACACAAAACAGAACACAAATTCCACGGGCTGAAACAGGGCACCTGGCCACACCAGACACACTGGTGTGGACAGGAACACATCCATCAGTGTACCCACACATGTCTCAGCTGGCACCAATTCACACCCTACATCAAGCCCACCAAAAGTACCGCGAACATAATGTAATGTGTTGCTGACGACACCGCAGCGGTGAGCATGCGGGAAATCCATCGCACAAAGCAGAATGCATGTACAGCAACGGACAGGCCAGAAAGACCACAGGCCACCACCACCACCCACCACCCACAGCTCCGCCGCACACAGCAAGAAACATGCCAATCCCCCCTGTGCACCCCCATGTCCAACACCAAGCGAGCTAAATCCACACCCAGCAGCACACAACTAACACCTAGGGAGACAGACACAGCAGCATTTGGTGTAGATCAACACACAGCACAGAGGCACAGGCCCAGGGCAACACACACACACACCACAACACCACATACATGGCAAGAAAGCAGAATACAAGCACAAAATGAACATACACACAAGGAACATACAGACTACTGGACACACACCCTGCCAACTCACACAGACATACCCCACACCGACACACAGCCACATACACAGACTACATGCCACCAGCAATGGAGCACAACATAGAGGAAAGCAAAAATGATGTGCACACAAATGGGAGGGCAAGGAGACAACTAACAACCAGGTGAACAGACACATGCAGGACAAGGAACCCAGAACAACATCCACACCCCATCCAAGCACATGGCTGGCACAGTGAGTGAAGTCAAACAACAGTCACCTCAGTGCAACAACTCAGGGAGACAGCAAGGTAACCCATGTATAGGGACAGGGATGAAAGGAAGGACCTCAAGTCAAACAGTGAACAGCAAGTACACATGAGTATCACACAGGGCACATTGGCACACTCAATGACTGCCAAACACAAGTAGGAGTCCCCAAACATACCCCCTCATATCTGCAGCACACAATCCCAATGCCAGACACACAGAAGGGCCTACATAATGTCCAGACAAGACACAGACAAACAATCAAACCCCCTGGGGGCATCCACAAACATCACACACACACAGGGATTTCAGTACCAACGTCTGCACCAAAACAAAAATGGCAAACACAATTCAAAACAGAAACACATACAGAACCACAAAAATAACACACAGCACCTGTGCAGCCAAACTAGGGGAAGGCAATGGGAGCACACACACAACAGGAGTGCACCACCTCATCAGTCAGGAAAAATGCATGGGCTACATACCACAACACAGACAAGAAGTGCACCATCACAGAACAACACAGACACATCAAACACACAACAGATGCACAACACCACAAAACACATAGCAAACACAGCAGTACATCAGGGGATGTACACTAGGACAGCACAAGGCAACATACACCCACAGCACTGAATGCACAACAAGCAGTGTGTGCACACAAACACACAACAGTCCCACACAGCCATGAGTCACATGCCAGTAACACACACATCAACACACACGACAAAGCCACAACCAACACACCGTACAACCCTTGACCACCCAAATGCACACCATGTAAGTAACCGTTGTGACTAGGATGACTGCCCATCACAACATGACTACACATCTACACTGCTAGGCATACATGAAAGCAAGAACGCACATACATGTTGAGCCTGGTCAGCCTGCCTGCAATCCCGTGTATATGACCCCTCTATGTGTTTGCAGTGCCCACATACCAGGATGCAGTAACACATAGCCAACAGCAACAAGGAAGGAACATGAGTCTGGTATGTCACCGAAAACAACATCAATGAGCCCACAAGTATCCGAGTCATGAAGAACTGAAGTCCCCGTCACCCCTGTAAAATAAATCATAAGTCAAACAAGCCAGTGGCACAGTTGAAGTGGCACACAGAGCATGTGGCACAGTAAATGTGAGACATACAGGAAAAGCCTTATTCAGTAAGGACAATGACACAACTGACAACATGAGCAACTGTTTTTATTCACAAATAGCACTGATAGGAAACAATATCAGACAGGACCAAGGCACAAGATGCAGAGCCTGAACATGAGAAGCTGCACAGGCAGGGGGCAAACTGCAAGGCCAGTGGCCAGTCCAAGGTGCAGACAGAGACAATGAGAAGCTGCACAGGCAGGGGGCAAACTGCAAGGCCAGTGGCCAGTCCAAGGTGCAGACAGAGACAATGAGAAGCTGCACAGGCAGGGGGCAAACTGCAAGGCCAGTGGCCAGTCCAAGGTGCAGACAGAGACAATGAGAAGCTGCACAGGCAGGGGGCAAACTGCAAGGCCAGTGGCCAGTCCAAGGTGCAGACAGAGACAATGAGAAGCTGCACAGGCAGGGGGCAAACCTCAAGGCCAGTGGCCAGTCCAAGGTGCTGACAGAGTCAATGAGAAGCTGCACAGGCAGGGGGCAAACTGCAAGGCCAGTGGCCAGTCCAAGGTGCAGACAGAGACAATGAGAAGCTGCACAGGCAGGGGGAAAACTGCAAGGCCAGTGGCCAGTCCAAGGTGCAGACAGAGACAATGAGAAGCTGCACAGGCAGGGGGCAAACTGCAAGGCCAGTGGCCAGTCCAAGGTGCTGACAGAGTCAATGAGAAGCTGCACAGGCAGGGGGCAAACTGCAAGGCCAGTGGCCAGTCCAAGGTGCAGACAGAGACAATGAGAAGCTGCACAGGCAGGGGGAAAACTGCAAGGCCAGTGGCCAGTCCAAGGTGCTGACAGAGACAATGAGAAGCTGCACAGGCAGGGGGAAAACTGCAAGGCCAGTGGCCAGTCCAAGGTGCTGACAGAGACAATGAGAAGCTGCACAGGGAATGTGTGTCACCAAACTCCGCCATGGTCAGCAACACAGTCTGGTGTGACACGATGGGCAGCACAGGTACCGGTGTGGGAGAGACAGGTCTGTGACATTGATCAACATTCAGAGCTGGCTGTCAGTCTGACTGGGAGCTGACTGTGTGTCGGGCACAGTTGGACCACTTGACTGGGGAGTGAGACGCCCAGCTGAGGAAGAGCTATCAGTGGCCTTGGACGCTGGAGGGCTGCTTGGACCAGGTGGTGTAGTGGCACGTGGAGGTGGACTCAGGCCGACGTGGGACACAGTGTGGGAGGGAGACAGTGGAGGGGTGCCTTTCCACTTCTTGGGGATTCTAAATGGCTTGCCTGTCTTCGTATCAATGGGAAGTGGTGTGGACACAAACGGCACACTCAGCACCAAGGCTGCCGCAGGTGCACACGCTGGACCTCCCTTTGGGGATGTGCTGGATCCAGAAGGACGCTTAGCCTGGCATTGCCTCTGCCCCTCCATCCCCTCTTTACCCTGTGTGCCCCCTACAGTGCCCTCCTGTCCCTGCTTCACTGGACTTGGAATGGGAGTAGAGGTAGTTGGTGAAACAGCCTTGGATACCTTACTATGTGTAGCCTTGCCAGGCCCCACCTTCACAGTGGGCATGGAGAGTGTCTGCATGCCTTTGCGAGACGTTTTTGGGACCACAGAGTCTGTGGCCGGGGATTGCTCTGAGGCTTGTGACCCTGAGTACTTCCTCCTTGAATCATGTGCCTTTGCAACGCCTGACGGGCTCTTCCCTTTGCGCTCTGGGGTTGTTTTTCTCTTTGTAGGGGAAGGTGTCTGTGACCTTGACCGCTTGGGCTGCTGCTGCTGTGTGCTACGTGTGCAGTATCGTGAGGTTGAGGTGTGTGAAGCGTGGTCACCGTCGTCAGACGTCGCCACTGGCATGGGGGTGGACAAAGGGACTGGAATTGGACTACGAGATTGAGCCAGTTGAAGTGCAGCCGCCATTGTGGAGGACATTGTCTGGACAGTGCGGTGCAGCCCACCCACGTCTGAATGGATACCCTCCATGAAAGCTAACACCTGTGCCAATTTGCGGTCGTGGTCTGACAATGCATTGAGGAGCCCTGTCTGCCCCACACACAGCTGGCGCATAAGGTCCACACACTCTGCACTGATGGCAGCAGGGGGCACAGGGGCAGGGGCAGTGGTGCCTGGAATGAAGGACACCCTTCCCCTCTTTGTGGTGCGAACACGGGCAGCAACAGAGGAAGTGGCTGGGAGGGTGGGCACTGCACGCTGTGTGCTGGAAGATGTAGCAGACTCTCCGTTCCCTGTGTCCTCCAAGATGTCTGCACCACCGCCGTCATCAGATGATGTTGAACTTTGCGTCTCGGGCTGTGATTCCTCCAGCATACTCCTATCCCCCTCCGAGGCGCTGGTCACATCTGTGTCACTGGGATCCTGTGCAGCTGTTGTGCTTGTTTCACCACCACTGGTGTCCGTCCCCTGTCCCTCCGTGCCCACGGGAGATGCTGCATAACAGAGAGACATGTAGGGTCAGCAAAGTGACAGCAACAGGACAAACATATTCAAGCAAAGCAACACTGAGGATGACAAAGTCTACATGTTGCAGGCCACCCCGTGCAATCTCACCATGCAGACACACATCACTACCTCAAACAGTGCGTACAAACATCTAAACACGGCACAGCTGAGCCATGTGATGGGCAGACAGCACAACATCATGCATGTTGGGGCGTACAAACACTAACACCAATGGACCAGGCCTGCAGCACACCACCCACAATGCCATTGAAATTCCCCGGATTGGAAAAACATCAGTAAGTGCATGTATGTAATATCCGTGACTGCCACACCCAGCACAGGGGCCACTTACAACCCACTGCATCACAGTAACCACATCACGTACACCAGCGCAGGTACAGGCATGGTACACATGCAGCCACTCACAGACAAAATCAACCTTCACAGAATACTCACCCCTAGCTTGCTGTTGATGCTCCTTCAAACGTGTGTCCAGCTCAGGCTGTGTCACAGCCAAGATGCGGCACATCAGTGGTGTCAAGCTGCGTCGTGACAACCTGCCACTGCGAGGGAGTATCCCCAGTGTCATCTCGGCAACGTTCTTTGCCAGTCGTGATATGTCGTCCCACCTCTTCTGGCAGTGGGTGCGCCGGCGGTTCGACACTCCCAGAGCCCGCACCTTGCTTGCAATGGACCTCCACACGGCCTTACGCTGGTGTACCTTGAGCTGCAGGTGTGGGAGACAAGAGGGGGAAAACATCAGTGACACACTCTCATGGTAAAACCTCTCTCTGAACAGTGGCATGACACGGACTCATCTCCACACGGCAGATATGGGTCATTGATGTACACTCTTGCGAACCACACACCTATCACACTCTGTACAGTCAGTGATGTGTCCTTGTCACATTGGGCGTGGACAGTCCATGCCAGGTAGAATCACACAGAGATGGACAACGAGGACCCACACAAACAGTCACATGAACAATAACTGTCCAGAAACATGCATCACCAGATAGCTGTCACACCATATGGAGGTGTACACAACACATGTCCATCCACCCTTCATGTCCATGCATTGAATGTGTGGGTTGCATACACCCCCTTAACAACTAGGAAACAGCATGTCAGCCAGTGCATTACACAACCCCACACTGTCAGGCACATACACCATCTGATCGACTACATGTGTGCCCCCTTGCACTCACACCCCCACTGTTGGAGACTTACCACAACATTTGGGCCACCATATAGCCGTGGGTACTGTGTCAGCACCTCGTCCACCAGGACATCCAGCTCCTCGCTTGTAAATGGACTGGCACGGATCTTCTCCGTCCTAGCCATCACTGTGGACATGAGACGTCAGCGGCGGCAGTGGGCGGTGAGGGGTCCCAGGCAGCAGTCCCTGGAGGCAGCAGCAGGTGAGGGGTCCCAGGCAGCAGTCCCTGGAGGCAGTAGCAGGTGAGGGGTCTCAGGCAGCAGTCCCTGGAGGCAGCAGCAGGTGAGGGGTCTCAGGCAGCAGTCCCTGGAGGCAGCAGCAGGTGAGGGGTCTCAGGCAGCAGTCCCTGGAGGCAGCAGCAGGTGAGGGGTCTCAGGCAGCAGTCCCTGGAGGCAGCAGCAGGTGAGGGGTCTCAGGCAGCAGTCCCTGGAGGCAGCAGCAGGTGAGGGGTCCCAGGCAGCAGGCTCTGTGAGCAGTGGAAATGTGGTGCTCCCTTCCACACATATATAGGGCCCTGGACTCGTTTCAGTGGTCATAGTCTTCTGCCATTGGTGTTCCAGGTCAGCCTTCTTCAAAAGCATCCAATGACCGCCTCCGCGGGGCGGAGCACGCCTACCGCGATTTTTGAATCTGCATCATGCCACCGCGATAGCGGTCCCCATTGGCTGCAAGGGCATGGTTCATGGCGGTGACACACCGCGGGGTCCTGGCCGGCGCTACCGCGGTGGTGCATCTTACAAATGCATCCTATCTCCGCATCCGCTGGGGGCGGAGCACGCCTACCGCGATTTTTGAATCTGCATCATGCCACCGCGATAGCGGTCCCCATTGGCTGCAAGGGCATGGTTCATGGTGGTGACACACCGCGGGGTCCTGGCCGGCGCTACCGCGGTGGTGCATCTTACAAATGCATCCTATCTCCGCATCCGCTGGGGGCGGAGCACGCCTACCGCGATTTTTGAATCTGCATCATGCCACCGCGATAGCGGTCCCCATTGGCTGCAAGGGCATGGTTCATGGCGGTGACACACCGCGGGGTCCTGGCCGGCGCTACCGCGGTGGTGCATCTTACAAATGCATCCTATCTCCGCATCCGCTGGGGGCGGAGCACGCCTACCGCGATTTTTGAATCTGCATCATGCCACCGCGATAGCGGTCCCCATTGGCTGCAAGGGCATGGTTCATGGCGGTGACACACCGCGGGGTCCTGGCCGGCGCTACCGCTGTTTGATTGCCATAGGGTGACATGGGTGACCGGGATGTGGCTGGTGGAGCATGACAAACGCCATCTGCAGCTATGTGGAGGGCCATCACTAACACCAATGTGTCATGTGCAGCACATGACACACTTGCGTCAGTGGTGGGCATCGACACAGGTACAAATGGTGGTTGGCATGCTCCGCCACCCAATTCACGGACAGTATGTGCGTCCGCCATGGGGAATATGCAGCACCACATCGTACACTCTGTGCGTCATTGTGTTTATGGGGCACGTTTAAGGCACCTACGGACAGTTCTTGTTGTGTGTGGATCAATGGTCATTACTGTGCTACACACAGTGGATACGTACAGTGGCACATGGCACTGGATAACATTGATATGGTCTCCTGTCACAAATGTTAGCCACTGTGTAACATCTCACACCAAATGGAACACTGTACTCCATTATGTCGATCAATATTTACACACAATGTCGTATCTGCCACCCATGCTGACCACTATCTCACACCTGAGCCCATGTGTTACACTGAAAACCCAGATGAACTCATTCATTCAGCATGACTGTCATCACTGGAAACAGATGTCACCCTGTTGTGTTATTGCTAAGACCAATTACATGCCGCATGTTATGTCTTTGTACACACTGGCAACTCCTGCAGTGTATGTCCACATGTACAGGGGGGCTCGACCTGCTAAAGGATGACGAGTACTTCAGCACCACACCTGGCATCCGTTGCATTATTATTGTTTGTCACTTGGGTAGACGGCCAGAGCAGATGTCTTTGCTACATGTCTGCCACCTGTAACCACAGGGACCTATGTGGTAGTGTCAGGTCTGTGCTCATGTTGTTTGGACTGTTGTATGTGAATCAGTGACATGTACATTTCAACAATGGTGCTTAGCTACACTATGTTTTTGAGTGTTGTGCTGTGTTCCGGTGCTACTCACCTGCCACCAGTGCATGTCCATTGTTCACATCAGGAATGTTGCGTTGGCAGATGGACTGCATGCACGGTTGTGGATTGTGCTAACTGTATGGAATATAGTATGCGACATTTGTCCACAGGCTATGGGTGTCCAGTTTTGCCCGTGCAATGTGTGTGCACTGATTAGCGGGAATTGTCTGCAATGTTGGATGGTCAGCACAAGTGGCACACGTGTGCAGTGTGTTGCCACCAACACTAGTGTATGTGCATGCTATGGGGTGCTAGCCATCCTTGCTCACCATCTATTCCAGCACTGTGTGGGTGGATCACATCTGCTGGTGTATCATGATAGTGTGGGCACCCAAGACAGGTGAGATGTACCTTGACTGTTGTGCCTGTGACACTCATCCAACTCCGACATTTGGTCAATGTGAGGTACCAGTGTCCCACTACTCATGCACAGCCAGCATGTTTGTTAGATGTGTGATATTGATTGTATGCTGTGTTGGGCCTGACAGCCTGTGTGGAATGAGGGTCAGGATGCATGTCCCTTGGGACATGTGGTGTAAAATTACATCCACTGTTGTCAGGTGTCTGAGCCAGTTGTCCATATGTAATGCATACAGTCTGTTCATGCATAGACTTGTTGGCATACTGGCTTGGCATTGTCCATGTAGTGTTGTATGTATGTGTTGTGGCACTGTTGTGTCTTGAAACAGCTGGATGTGTATCACCATGGTATGTGTTGTGGTGCACATGTGTCCTTGGGCAGTCCCTCCTTGATGCTGCATGTAAATGTCCAAAATGGGGGAAGATTAAGGGTGCATACAGGCCCTGCTGATCACGTCCCTCATCTATTGTTAATGTGTGCCACATTGGCTATCTGTGTGCTTGTAGAGAGTATTGGGCAGTGGGGTAATGGTGGCCTGTTACAGTGGTACACATACTCTGCACAGGCGTGACATCATCTGTCACTGTCCGACTTTGTATTCAAGTCAGCAGCAGCTATGGCCTGTGTACTGATGACATTGGCACATGTATGGGTTTGTGATGTGAATGTCATTGAATTTGAGTGTGTTCGAAGTGGCACTGAGTACAAAGACAATCCCAATGATCTATCCACATTGTGTTGTTGATGTGTCCCCTGCAATTATTGGCCAAGGAGGTGTGGCAGGTACAGCATCAACGTGGAAGCCAGCATTGTCTCTGCTTCACACATGTCCTGTGTCATGTACACCCAAGGCTGAGTCCACCTCAGCTCGATATGTGACTCTTGGCATTCACATAGACAGTGTTCGTATTGTGTCTACTGACTGTGCACATCCATGACAGTTGTACAATTAATCTGTCTCATGTTGGGACAACACTGAATTGCACTGTGTGCTTTCAGGGATGACAGTCAATGTTAGCGCCGTGACAGGACAGACTTTATGAATTTGTGCACATCCTAATTTATGTTGCTATGACGTGTCCCCTTTCATCTCACCTAGGAGGCGACCTAATGTGTTTCGTACCTTCACCCTGCTGGCTAACATGGAGGATACCGACATCATAAGGCGATTCCGTCTGGATCGGACAAACCTCCTGGAACTTTGTGCACTATTGGAGCCACACCTGCTTCCACGCAGGACATACCCAACAGCACTCACGCCAACGGCAAAGGTGATGGCATTCCTACATTTCGTGGCTACGGGATCCTTCCAGCAAACTGTGGGCATTGCAGGGGGATGTCCCAACCAACATTCAGCATGGTGCTACGTGATGTCCTGTTGGCTATGATGCAACACAGGGACCAATTCATACATTTCCCCAGGCGGCATGAGTTGGCGGATGTGAAGGGCGAATTTTATGCACTTGGACACGTTCCTAATGTAGTTGGTGCAATAGATGGCACACATGTTTCCCTGATTCCACCCCAAGCACGGGAGCATATTTACCGAAATAGGAAACATTATCATTCCATCAATGTGCAGGTGGTGTGCCAGGCAGATATGGTCATCTCACACGTCTGTGCAAAGTTTCCAGGTTCAGCCCACGATTCACACATAATGCGCAACAGCATTTTACCACAGCTGATGGCCAATCTGGCGCCGGAGCGGGCATGGATTGTGGGTGAGTACAAAGGGTCGAGTCGTGTGCTGTTTGTGTGCCATGCTGTCCTCGGACACATGTCAGACACTCAATCTGTATGTGTCTTTCACACATAGGTGACTCTGCATATCCCAACGGACCTTGGTTGCTGAGTCCACTTCGCAATCCCAGGACACCAGCTGAAGTGCGCTACAACAATGCCCATGGGAGGACACGTCGGGTCATTGAGCGAACATTTGGACTCCTGAAATTGCGTTTTCGATGCCTCGACAAGACCGGAGGGGCTCTGCAGTACTCACCCGTCAAGGTGTGTCAGATAGTGGTAGCATGCTGCATGCTACACAACCTGGCCGTGCGGAAGGGGATCCCCTTAATCCAGGATGATGATGACCAGCCACAGCCCCCACCTGCAAACACCCAAACGTCAAGTGACGAGGATAGTGGAGAGGAGGAAGGTGTTGGACAGCGTCAGCAGCTCATCAACAACTACTTCACTTGATGGTCAGTGGCAATGTCAATACTGGCTGTTGTCTGATGATGTTGTGCTTGGTGAATATGTGTATGTGAGTTTTGTGACTACAGCATGTTGCTGAGTCAGTGCTGGCTGCAGGTGTGTATGGCAAGGGATCTTCTGACACAGCTACTTGATGTCTATGTTGGTACAGTTGCTCCTTGTGACATGTGCAGATTGTCGTACCTTGATGTGCTGTGTTGTGTGATGGTTGTTAGTCCACCACCTGAGTAGCAACTGATGTTCTGTTGTGTTTTCCTAGGTCCCTTCAGCCTCTACTTGCCTGCGGAGTATCCCTGCTCCTGTGACATTGTAATCATGGGTGTGAGTTAACATACTGTGATGAACATGGAACAGTGACAACTAAATTGGTGCGTTATTAGTGTTTATTTACAGTGGATACATGTGATGTAGATGTGGATATTGACAGATTTGTGAATGGTGAATAACAGATTTGTCAGTGATGGTAGATGAGACAATAGAGTATACACTAGATCAGTATGGCAACACAGTCCAACAGTCATTTGCCATTCCCATGCCATTGTGTGTGGGGACAGTCTGCAGGGTACACAGCAGGGTGAAGAGGGGTGCCATCATGGCTGGCTACTTGACTGGCTTTTGCCAGGTGCTTTGCCACGGGATGCTCCCAATGATTTTTTCGGGCGGCCCCTTGCTCTTTTGGCAGGGGGGACACAGGTGCATGGCCAGTGGTGTCTGATGAGTCCCCATGCTCGCTGGACGCAGGGGAGGGTGGGGGTCTGTCATCCTGCGGCACAACGGAGGGAGCTGTCGGTGTTGGCGGTGCCGCATGCCTGTCCCTGAGGACCTCCACTAGCTGGCCCAGGAGGTCCCTGATTTGGCCCATGCAGGCCACGAGTTGGCCCATGCGGTTGTCAATTGAGCGCAGCATCTGTTGTTGCTCACGGGCATCCTGCTGAGCCTGCCTCAACTGTCCCTGGGCGTGTTCATAGGCCCCCACAACTCTGTGAATGTGTGCCAGTGATTCTGTGGCAGGGTCTTCTTCCCTTTGGGTCAGCCTTGTCCTCACACCTGGCCTGCTGTCATGGCCCTGTTGCCTCCCTCCTGTGGGCACCGGCCTACTCTCCCGTGCCTCCGCAGTTGTTGTGATCTGGTTGGCCTGTGGAGCAGGGCGAGTGCTGCAGGCAGCAGTGGTAGTGGTAGTGGTGGTGGAGGTGGTGGTGGTGGCACAGGTCGTTGCAGCAGGGCTCTGCGTTGATGTTGTTGCTGAGGGTTGTGGGGCTGTGGGGTCCTGGGACACATTCCGCCCTGCCACACCAGATGGTCCGGGTTGGTCCTCCTCCTCCTCATTATCCAGGGAGTCTGCATCCGAGGGGAGATGTTCGGGAGCTGGTGACTGGCTGTGCTGGTTGAGGTTGTCGTCCTCTGCAGTCAGTTGTTGGTCACCTGTGGGACAGGAAGTAGATGGTAATTGCCTTACACACCTCAGGGTTGCTGTGTTTGATGTCTCTTATTTACATGTTATGCTACACACAGTTGCCTTTTTCACACATTGTATGTCTGCACAGTGATGTGCCTCATGCCATGAAGTGGAGTTACATTCATCATTTCACAATGGTGTGACCTGTGATTGGTTAGCATGCCACACGTCTAGTATTGGTGATTTCAATGTGAGGTTGTCATCTGACAACTGGCATGACTACAAGTTGATGTTCAGCATCTTTGCTGATCACTCTGCCTGGCAGACATTACCTGTGTGCATGGACTAGCCATTGTCATCACATGCATACCGTTGACATGTCCTGTGCTTGTATTTCTTTATACAGCAGACCATGCTAGTTTGGTTTTCCCATGGTCCTTCATGATCAGCACCCATGTACGCTACAGAGGGAAGTCTGGGTGATGCATGTCAGAGGCCCGTTTTCTTGGACATATTTGTTGAGAGTCACAGTTCTGTTTCTGTCACAGTTACGTACGCTGAGCTGTCTGCATCCTGTCAATGGCTGTGCTTTACTTTTCTATTTTTGGGTGAAGTAGAGCCTCATGTTGTCATGTCTCCCAATGCTTTTGTTGAGTGATGGTGGTGTGCATGCACTGTCTGATTACCTGTGCAGTGTCACTTTGGTTTTTACTTACAGACACATGCTTCTGGGTGGGGTGCCCCAACCTGCTGAGGGGTGGGAGAGGGGGCCTGTTGGGAGTTGTAGTGCTGCCTCCAGATACACATTCCCCAACCCTGTGAAGATGGCTACCTACCTGTTAGGTGGTGGGGGAGCTGTTCAATGGCTGACACATGCTTCTGGTGGGGTGCTCCATCCTGCTGAGGGGTGGGAGAGGGGGCCTGTTGGGAGTTGTAGTGCTGCCTCCAGATACACATTCCCCATCCCTGTGAAGATGGCTACCTACCTGTTAGGTGGTGGGGGAGCGTTCAATGGCTGACACATGCTTCTGGGTGGGGTGCTCCATCCTGCTGAGGGGTGGGGGAGGGGGCCTGTTGGGAGTTGTAGTGCTGCCTCCAGATACACATTCCCCATCCCTGTGAAGATGGCTACCTACCTGTTAGGTGGTGGGGGAGCGTTCAATGGCTGACACATGCTTCTGGGTGGGGTGCTCCATCCTGCTGAGGGGTGGGGGAGGGGGCCTGTTGGGAGTTGTAGTGCTGCCTCCAGATACACATTCCCCATCCCTGTGAAGATGGCTACCTACCTGTTAGGTGGTGGGGGAGCGTTCAATGGCTGACACATGCTTCTGGGTGGGGTGCTCCATCCTGCTGAGGGGTGTGAGAGGGGGGCCTGTTGGGAGTTGTAGTGCTGCCTCCAGATACACATTCCCCATCCCTGTGAAGATGGCTACCTACCTGTTAGGTGGTGGGGGAGCGTTCAATGGCTGACACATGCTTCTGGGTGGGGTGCTCCATCCTGCTGAGGGGTGGGGGAGGGGGCCTGTTGGGAGTTGTAGTGCTGCCTCCAGATACACATTCCCCAACCCTGTGAAGATGGCTACCTACCTGTTAGGTGGTGGGGGAGCGTTCAATGGCTGACACATGCTTCTGGTGGGGTGCTCCATCCTGCTGAGGGGTGGGAGAGGGGGGCCTGTTGGGAGTTGTAGTGCTGCCTCCAGATACACATTCCCCATCCCTGTGAAGATGGCTACCTACCTGTTAGGTGGTGGGGGAGCGTTCAATGGCTGACACATGCTTCTGGGTGGGGTGCTCCATCCTGCTGAGGGGTGGGAGAGGGGGGCCTGTTGGGAGTTGTAGTGCTGCCTCCAGATAAACATTCCCCAACCCTGTGAAGATGGCTACCTACCTGTTAGGTGGTGGGGGAGCGTTCAATGGCTGACACATGCTTCTGGGTGGGGTGCTCCATCCTGCTGAGGGGTGGGAGAGGGGGGCCTGTTGGGAGTTGTAGTGCTGCCTCCAGATACACATTCCCCAACCCTGTGAAGATGGCTACCTACCTGTTAGGTGGTGGGGGAGCGTTCAATGGCTGACACATGCTTCCGGGTGTGGTGCTCCATCCTGCTGAGGGGTGGGAGATGGGGGCCTGGTGTGTGTTGTAGTGCTTTTTGTCTGTACACATGCATCCCAGTTGGTTTTGTTTAGCTTTGTGCTTTTTCAGGTTGAGTGGTGCTTACATCTGTGTGACCTGTTTTGGGTATTGTGGGTCAGATGAATGTCCTTTGGCCTAGGGGTTGTAGGTTTGAATTTGTGCAAGACGGTACATGGCAATGTGATGTTATACATTGGTTTGTACTTACCAGCTTCCAGTCCCCCGCGGATTCCTTCAAGACTCTCTGGATGTAGGATTCCAAGGACCTTCTCCTCCCACGGACTGTATGGTTTGGGTGGGATGGGAGTGCCTCCACCAGTCCCGTCAGCCAGCTGACGGTTCTTGGCCCTCTTCCTCTTCACCACGGTCTTCAGGTCATGCCACCGCTTCTGTATTTCCTGCTTGTTGCGGGGGTGGTCCCTACTGCATTGACCTTATTGACTATCCTCACCCACATTTGGGTTCTTGTGGCTAATGGGGTGTGTTGGACCATGTTGCCATAGAGTTGTGGTTCAACTCTTATTATCTCATCTACCATGACTGCAAGCTCTGCATCAGTGAATTTTGGCATTTTGTGTGGTGCCATGGTGTGTGCTGTGCAGATGTTCTGTGGTGCAGTTGTGTGGGTGTTGTGGGTGTTGTGGGTGGTGTAGGTGGTGTTTGTGTTGTGGTGGTGCTGTGTGCAGGTTTGCCTCTCCTTTGTTCTCTGGGGTTGGGACCTTCAGTTGTGGAGTGTAGCAAAGGATTGTGGTCAGGGAGGGGCTGGTTTTATGCTCGGCTATGGGGGGTGTGGCAAGCTGGTATGTTGCTGTCAGGTGTGTTGTGTGTGTTGTCCTGTGATTGGTTATTTTGAATTTCTGGGGCTGTTGTCATTGGGCACTTTTGGTTTGTGTTGGGACAGGTCTACTTCAGTGTGTGCATTGTTTTGTTTTTTTCTTTTTTTTTCAACGTCCGCCATTTTTTTTGCGGTTCCTCCGCAGCGGTTCCTCGGCAGCGGTGGCTATGCTGCGGCCCTTCCGCCGCCTATCGGATTCGTCACTGTTCGCGCACGATGCGGTCGGATTCATAGGTGGGTACCATGGTGGTAGCGGGGATGTCATAATGTCACGGGTGGTTACTCCGTGTGCATGGCGGCGGTTCTTGGCTTTTCCGCTGAGTATCCGGCCGTTGCGGTCGGATTTTGAGCTGGTCCGGCGTGTGCGGGCGGTTTTTCGTTGTCTCCCGCCGCCGCGGACGGATTATTGTGGCGGTTCATCGTAATGTGTGCGGCGTTTTTCCCGGTGGCCATGCGGGCGGTTTTTGCCGCTACCATGGCGGTCGGTATGTTTTTCCGACCGCCATCGTAATCGACCCCAAAATTACTATTCCAACTCCAAAACCAACTAAATTAAGAGAAAGTGGTTGATAATAAACCCAAGAAATTACTATTCCAACTTCAAAACCAACTAAACTCAGGGAAAGTGCTGGATAATAAACCCCCAAAAATACTATCCCAACTCCAAAACCAACTAAACTCAGGGAAAATGCTGGATAATAAACCATAATAAATTATTATTCCAACTTCAAAACCAAATAAACTCAGGGAAAGTGCTGGATAATAAACACAAAAGAATTACTATTCCAACTTCAACTAAACTCAGGGAAAGTGCTGGATAATAAACCATAATAAATTACTATTCCAACTCAAAAAACAATTTAACTCAGGGAAAGTGCTGGATAATAAACCCCCCAAAAAATCCTATTCCTAACTCCAAATAAAAAAAAAAATACTACTTAATAAAAAAAATTCAAATATTGAAAAAGAAATAATAATTTTAAATAAATAAATAATAATAATTTTATAAAAATGTACATTTCTTTAACAAAATTAAAGATTTCACATTTTTTAAACAAATTGCCACAAAAAAATTAAAATAATAAAATGTAAAATAAAAAAGTATTAAAAATTATAATTAAAAAAATTATAAGTAGAAATTTGAGACACCCATTCTCACAAAAAATTCAAAATTATTAATATTAAATTCTAAATTACAAATAAATTTAAATATTTAAAAATTCAAAATTATCCAATTTTTTTAACTCTTTTTAAACTAAAAATAATTAGAAGAAAAAAAATATATTTTAAATTAAATTTTAAAATAAACTAATCAGTTTTTTTAATTATTTTTTAAATTAAGAAAAATATTTCTAAAATATTTTACACATTTTACCTCAAAATACTAGCACTTAAAAAATGCAATTTTGTTTTAAATTTACAAATTTCATTTGTTTTTTAAAAATGATTCATATATTTAAAAAAAAAATTAAATTTGTTTTATTTTTAACCAACATTCTTAAATTACTCCCCACCCTTATCCCCTATAAACCCAACATCCCGATCCTAAAATTTTATAAATATTTGAAAAGTATTAACATTTTACACAATTTTTTAAAATTACTCCCCACCCTTATCCCCTATAAACCCAACGTCCCGCTACTAAAAATTAATTAAAAAACAATAAAAACAAACATTTTAACATAAAAAAGAAATAAAAAAATATAAAGTAGCTAATACCAAATTAATTTAAAAAAAATAACAACATTAAACAAAAACAAAAAAATCGATATGATTTATAACTATATATTTGCCATCGATATTTACAAAATCAATATTTCTACATTACTCAAAAATTGATATTTTTAACAACGAAAAAACTTACCTCAATATTTTTCACCATCGATATTCTTGACTCGATATTCATGCAATTCGATATTTCGGCTTCGATATTCTGTCTCTGCACCGAAATATACTGGGTGCAAGTTTATTTTTTCTACAGCAAAAAAATAAGCATAAATACCAATAAAATGAGAAACAAATAAATAGGGATAAATAACGATGGAAAAAAACAAAAAAAAATACCATAAATCTGGAAGCCCAAACAATATACATCTACCTACTACATCTGCAACAGACACAGCAAACTAACGCTGAGCTCCGCAGAGTAGCATGTTAACGTCTGTGAAGTGCTTAAACCTCTCATCATCGGTGACAAGCACTAATACACACACACACACACACAATACAATCTATATCCTTCTGCTTGTAGCATTTCCTTGAATAAACACTTTCTAAGTCCTCTACAAAGTCCCTCCAACCACTAATTCCCAGTGATATAATCAGAGGCTTTAGGAGCACTGGTGATGCAACCAAACTAGTTCATAGTTAAAAAAAGGAAATTCTTTTGGTAAAACCACATCCTGATATGCCCACAAACACTCACAACAATAGTACATCCTTATACAGACAACCGCATGTATCCCTGAACCAGTGAGGAAACCACAAAGGTGTTCCAAAAGTCTCGACCACTGGCAATCACTTGGGCAGCAGTACATTCCATCACCTTTTATGGTTTAAATCTTTTATTGAGGTTTTGTCAACAAGCAACATGTCCGGCATCCCAAGATATCCAAAATAACAAGGGTGATGAAAGCCCTGAGTGGCTAGTATACAAAGGCAGAGGAGTCGGAGCAAACCAACAAAATACAAGGACATGAAAATGAAACTTATTCTAACCCTCCCCTTCCCTCATCCACCGGGGTAGTGAAAACTACGAAGGCTGTCAGGAGCACAGTATGTGGGTATGGGTATTATGTCGCTGACGGCTGCTGATCAGAGAGACGTAGGAGGCGCAAATACCTGGGGCAGATTAATTCTCGAAATTCTGAGGCGAGAAGAAACAGGAATGGTTGCCAGAGCTCTCCAAAAGCGGAGCCTTTCCCAGCTAGCGTGAGGGTCATCTTCTCCATCCCCAGGACATGCCACAGTCGTTGTAACCAACCCATAAATGGCGGGATCTGAGAGGTGCACCAATGGATCAGTATATTTTGAACCGCTGAGTCTAGAGCAATTGCAATTAAACGGCCTCTTCGGGATTTAAGAGGGTACGTCAAGGGATTCGGGAGACCTAATAAGATGTAAGCGGGAAACCTCGGTATTTGTGTGTCCAGGTGTTTGTCCACCTCATTGAGGACCTGAGTCCAGTATGGTTGTATGTGTTCACAATCCCAGAGGAGGTGCACCAGGGTGCCTAGGTTCCCGCAACCCCGCCAGCAGTCAGCGCTCTGTCTTGGGTCCACTAGATGGATGCGTGCAGGGGTATAATACCAATAAGTGGCTATTTTTGTCATCGTTTTGGTCAGTCCCGTGTGATAGGCTGAGTGGCGTGCCCTGTAATACACACCCTCCCATTCTTTGTGACTGAGTGACCTACCCAGGTCTCGCTCCCAACGTGCACGACTGGCGCTATGCATGAGTGTGTTCCTGGCCAATAGCATTTTGTACAAGTCGGAGATGAGTTTTTTATCCGATGTGCGTATGATAACCCTTTTTTCGTATGCGGAGAGGTGTCGGTGAGCATGTGGCCTTATTTGTGGGTGTAGTGCCCAGTGGCGAATCTGGAGATATCGTAGTCGTTTGGTTTCGGGGATCCCATAATCCGATTTGACCTGTGGGAACGGTATGATCCCGTCAACATCGAAGAGATGGCCCAGAGATCGGCATTCCATAGAGCGCCAGCGTACATAGGCTGCCTCGCCCATGCCCGGCTGAAAGTCGGGGTTATCGAATAGTGGGGTAAGCGGAGAGGGAAAGGTAGTCAATTTGTGTTTAATGTTAGTATGATCGCAGGCCTCCAAGGACACCCGAGTAATATGGGACGCATAGAGATTAGGCGGTCTGTGTGCTTTTCTAAGGAAGGGAACTTTCTGAAGGGACGTAGCGGCCACAGCACGATCTTGGAATAGCCAATGTTTCTCCGATTCCAGCTGATTCCATTCAACCAAATGCCGCATTTGTGTCGCTTGGAAATAGAGCTGGAGGTCGGGAACTCCAAGGCCGCCTTCCTCGGGCGGGAGGGCCGCTATGGCGTGCTTCATCCGGGGTTTGCGGCCGTGCCATATAAATTGCGCAAGCTTGGATTGGGTCTGTTGGATCCAACCAGGGGGAGGACGGATGGGCAGAGTCTGGAACAAATATAAAATCTGGGGTAATATAGTCATTTTGGTGGCTGCCACCCTGCCGAGCCAGGAAAGCGGGTAATGCTTCCATTGGCCCAGTTCTTTGCGAATTCGTGATCGCAGTTGAGCATAATTGATAGCGGCTATAGCCGAAATGTAGGGGGCCAACTGGATCCCTAAGTAGGGGACTGCGTCTACGGACCATTGGATAGGGTGTTGCTCCTGAAGACAAGCCCGAGTGGAAGGTGACAGGGAAAGGTCAAGCGCCAAAGACTTTTCCATATTAACTTTAAACCCTGAAGTTTGCGCAAAGCTTTCCAGTTCCAGGAAGCAGGCCCGCAGTGCAGGAACCGGGTTTGATAGTGAGATCAAGACGTCGTCCGCGTATAAGCTAATAGTGTGGACATCACTCCCGAATTTGATCACTGTTATTAGAGGGTTATGTTTGTTTTGGTGAGCCAGAGGCTCCATATTGAGCGCAAAGAGGAGGGGTGAAAGAGGACACCCCTGCCGAGTACCCCTACCTATAGGGAAGCGGGACGACGTGTGGCCGTTCATTCGGACAGTGGCTGTGGGGAATCGGTAACAGTTTAAGATGTATGTTCTAAGTTTTTCCCCCATCCCCACTCGCGTGAGCACCTGTTCCAAGTATGGCCAATGGACCCTATCGAAGGCCTTCTCAGCGTCAATGGTGAGCAGCATATACTCCCCCTGCGTCCAGGAGGCTTTCTCAATGAGATGGAGGGCCCGCTTGGTATTATCGCTCGTCTGGCGTTGAGAGATAAAACCTGCTTGATCCGGGTCTATCAGCTCCGGCATGTAGGGCGCTAGGCGAGCAGCTAAGATTCCGGTATATAATTTAATGTCAGTATTAAGGAGAGATATGGGACGATACGCTCCGCAGACAATCCTCTCTCGCACTGGTTTCGGGATAACCACAATGGATGCTGCGAGCATGTCTTCAGGGATCGTCCCTGGCTGGGCAAAGGAGTTGAAAAGACTGGTCAAGAGTGGAGCCACCAGTGTGCAAAATGTTTTATAAAAGGCAGCTGAGTAGCCGTTGGGCCCAGGGGATTTAGCTGGTTTGAGGCGCGAGATAGCTGCAACAACCTCTTCTATTCTCATTT
This sequence comes from Calotriton arnoldi, assembly GCA_963921515.1. Taxonomy (NCBI): domain Eukaryota; kingdom Metazoa; phylum Chordata; class Amphibia; order Caudata; family Salamandridae; genus Calotriton; species Calotriton arnoldi. The sequence goes on along the minus strand of CAWUFW010001214.1, from coordinate 271,126 downwards.
CTCTCTCTAAATGATCCGCTTGTGCTTTAGTTAGGGTGGGTAGAGCAGCCTCCTCAATGTAAGCAGCGCCAGAGGCGTTATCTAGCGGTAGGCCTGTATAGAGTTGGGCGTAAAAATCCCGGAAGGCTTCAGCGATCTCGGAATCCTCCGATACTCGCCTACCATCCCCCAACGAATTTCTTGAACCCTTTGTCTCTGCCTGGCCTCCCGAAGCTTATGGGCAAGGAGGCAGCTGGACCTATCCCCTCCAGTATAATAAGAGTGGCGTAAGCGAAGGGCCGCAAACTCAGCCCTGTCTTGATCTAGCGCAGCGAGTTGCTGTCGCATAGCCCGCAGTTGACGCCATACCCTGGGTGCCCCTGTCCTCTGATGCATCTGCTCCAGCTCCTTCGTCTTTTGAGTGAGATCATCCCTCTTACGTCTACGCTCCACGTTGTCTGCTGTAGAGATGGCCACAAATTCCCACCGTATGACCGCTTTAAGTGCTGCCCACTGTGTCGAGAGGGAAGTGTTGTGGTTAGCGTTATGTGAGAGGTGGTCCTCTGTGGAGCGCTGTATCTGCTCGACGACATCCGCGCGCTGTAGGAGAGTGTCGCGGAGGCGCCACTGATGAGTGGGGCGCTGCAGAGGAGGGAGTGTGAAGGTAGCGATTACTGGGGCATGGTCTGACAAGGAGGCAACCCCTATCTCAACGTCAGCAGCAAGCGCGTGTAAAGGTGATGAGCCTAGGAGGTAATCGAGCCTAGCATACGTTTTGTGCGCGCCTGAATAGAAGGAATACTCGTGGCTATGGGGATGGAAGCAGCGCCAGAGATCTTTTAGGCCTAAGTCCTGTAGTCGAGCTAGACCTGCCGCTGAGAGCGCGCCCGTCTGACCTGTGTGCTGGCATGATCTGTCCATGATGTTATCGAAGACCAGGTTCAGGTCACCCCCCAGCAGGATCCTGTGCTCAGCTGTCGCTGTAGCTTCGGTGAGCGCATCGTGCAGGAATTTCTCTTGTCCCTAGTTGGGGGCGTATACCGACCCAATAATGAATGTCAGGCCTCCCAGGATAAATTGATAAGTGAGGAGCCTCCCCTTAATTTCGGCCTCTTTCTGAAGGACTTTACCCTGAAACGTGCGGGACACCAGGATGGCCACGCCAGCCGATTTAGCGGGGCCGGATGAGAACATCTGGATCGGGAACATGTGGGACTTTCGACAAGAGATGCGTCTCCTGTAGGAGGCATATATCAGCTTTGGCATGTTCAAGATATGAAAGGACCGCTCTGCGTTTGACAGGATTATTAAGCCCTTGCACGTTCAAGGTGAGGATTTTAAGAGTGGTGGGGGGCATCTACATGGTTGTAGGCCGGAGAAAAGCGCTAGCAAGGGGCGGAGACCGCCTCTGAAGCCGTAGCGGTTGAGCATATATACCAGAGGGTAGACCCCAGCGGGCATCTAAGCGATTAACAGAAAAGGTGGACGAGGGACCCCAAAGCCAAAAAGAAATCACCCCAAACAGACAATCAAATACAAAACTACATGAGCAAAACAGAATCGAAAGGGATAGTCCGTCATCCCAGGATGACCAGGAATGAGTTAATGCGGGGTCCATGTTGTGGCCAAGTGTCAGAACTCCCGCCCCCGCCCGCCACCCACCTCAGAAGCAGTGAGAGAGAGCATGGTCATCAGACCCCCTCAAGTGACTTCAGGAGTGTTTCTTGCAAAAGCCTCTGGCATGGAGTCAAGGACCGCCTGTCGGCCTTTGGCGATCTCGGACTGGTCAGGCCGCTGGATTCATCGCCTGCGACCCTGCCGCCGCCAGCCTGATGGGGAATCTTCAGGACCGGAGGACGTGCTGCGGCGTTCGTCATCTCTGGGGGTATCGGGATTCACAGCAACCGGCAAGCTTCAGTAAGGGAGCGCAGCTGTAGCAGTTTGCCATTCTGTCTGAAGATGAGGCGAAATGGGTGGCCCCAAGAGTAGGAGACACCTAGCTGACGGAGATGCTCCGTGACAGGTCGGAACTGCCGTCTCCGTTGAAGGGTAAGGAGAGCCAGGTCCTGAAAAAGCACCGGGGACTGATCCTTGAACGAGATTGGGTGCATAGCTCTGGCCTTGTTAATGATCGCCTCCTTGGTCCTGAAGTCGTGCACGCAGACGAGGATGTCTGCAGGTGGAGCATTGCTCGCTCGCAGGGGACCAACTCTATGGGCGCGGTCTAATTTGATGTCAGCATCGGGTGAGTCACCGAGGATGTGATTGAAGAGCTCCTTGGAAAAGGTGAACAGGTCATCGGTATCTGCTATGACTTTCACTCCCCGGATGTGGATGTTGTGTCTACGGGAGCGGTTCTCTAAGTCCTCCAGGTGGATCTGCAAATCAAGGTGTTGGTCCTGAAGTCGTATCACCTCCTGCTGGAGAGTGGACAGTTCAGTGTCTCTAGCGTCCCCTCTATCCTCCAGGGCAGCAACCCTTTCCCCGATGCCATCCACGTCTCTGCGGATAGCCTTTATTTCGGAGGTAAGATCCTTCTTCACCGTCTGGAGTTCTTCCCGTAAGGTCAAGAAGAGAGACTCCAAGAACGCCCGTGTTATAGGCTCCTCGCTCGTGCTCCCGGTCTTTACAGGGGTTGGGTCCCCCAGGGCTGAGTGCGCCATTGTGGAAGTACACTGTTGGCGAGCGAAGATGTCTTTTAGCGTCTTATCTTTCTTCGCCCTCGTGGAGGACATAATCTTAGGCCTCGTCAAACCCCAAAGGTCCGTGAGGCGAGATGAGGAGGTGGTTCGGGTATAGCTTGCCCTTTAGGTGGTAAACGATGCGTGCGAACTCCAGGATCAAAGTTCAGGTAGTGAGGGGGTAGCGTCGCCGAGTTGGCTCAAGATCTATGGGCACTTGAGGAGTGGCCTCTGCCGTGGAGCACGTCAAAGTGCTGTGGTCGAGCCAGACCCCCAGCCACCGGTCAGCTGTCGCCAATGATGCGGTGCTTCAGCGTTGGAAAGCGTGAATGGACCCCCCACGGGTGAGGACGTGAAGCGGGGCACCTCGGGGTGCCGGGCTTAGTGGCAGGCTTGCGAGAGATGGAAGTGCAAAGTGTCCAGCCCGAGGCCCGGGATAGGCCACAATCGAGACACCCACACTTTAGAGGGCGGGAAATCCTAGGTGGGTAGAGAGCCACGTCGGGGTTGGCGTTGCTGTCCGAAGGAGGCGCGCTCTGGGGTTGATAGCGTGCGTGTCCCCCGTGCCGGGCCACCACACCTCCGGACCTGCTAAATTCAGAGACTGCCACGTGTTTCATGTAGGAGTCCGCCACTCGTCGATCGGGGCCTGTCTGGCTGCCACTTGCCCGTGTGACGGGCCCAGGTGCTGCTTCGAGTAGAGGGGAGGGCAAGCTGGGGCAGCAGCAGGCTCACAAACTGCACCCAGTCCTAGCCGGGCCGCTTCCGTGAGTCACCGCGACCCTCTCTCGGCGCCCGCCTCTAATGGCAGCCACGCTCGCCCTCACCCTGCTGCGTTGCCGGAGAAGTGGACGTCGTCCAGGTGGGCCGTGGGGCCTCGGAGGCTGGGCATGCGAGTCTGGCAGCGGGGGGGGTCCCAGATCCTGAGGGGGACCAAAGGTCTAGACCACGTGTTGCTTGGCTGCCCCACACCTGCCACGGGGGCCACGGCCCTGTTACGTTGTGTGGCACGACCTGCGGCTCTTGGTAGCTTGAGGGCCCGAGACTGAGAGGCCGCACTCCTCCAGACCGCTACGTTCCCCGGGGCCTCCGAATCCAGGGACCATCCCGCTACATGCCAGGAAATACCGATGGGGGGGGGGAAGTCCTCCGGTGCACCAAAAGGCTTGTTGCCACGCCGGTCCGGTAGTGCTGCGGCTGGATGGGCGTGAGCGCGAGGCAGGCCGCTACTTCAGCCCGAGGCCTTGCGCGGCCGCCGGGCATGCTGGGAGCTGGAGGCCGGAGATCGGGCGAGCCCTGCTGTAGAGAGCGCAACCACAGTACCCCGGTACTGTGGGATGGGGCGAGCTCTTCCGAAGCGGTGAGTGGTGGGGGCCGAGTTCTCTAGACGCGTGCCTCCGGGAAGCCGTTCGGCGGGTCCCCACTCCGCACGGCCCACCGCCTGGGCAAAGCGAGGTCTGCAGGCCCCGGCAGGGGAACAGCCACAATTCGGGACAGCGTCGCGGGCCTCCGACCCCCCTGTGTGTCGGTTCTGTGCCGCTTGTGTTCCGGAGAGCGGTGCTCTGCTCCGGCGATCCTTTGCTCGGGAAAAATCCCCAAGAAACACTTTTTAGGGCAGGCGACGGGCAGGAGCTCCGAGCCAACGCGTCCTACCGTGCCGCCATCTTGGCCACGCCCCCATTCCATCACCTTTTAAAAGAAAAACAGTGGCAGTACATAAAATGTGATTGACATGAAAGCCAATCAACAGTAAAAAAGCCCACTCTAAGTTTTGGGATTGTCTATGGTAGGTGTTGACAATAGGCAACTAGGTGAGACCTAAAATTAACTTTTTTTATATAGTATTTCATATAATGCTTCTGTGACTAGTCAGAGCAGAAAGTTACATATTTTAGCAGCAACACTACTATCAACCTGTCATTGAATGAGACATAGCAGGATTCGAACTGATGGCCTTAAGGCTACTGCACCCTTCATTAGCTAAAATGTGACTCACCGAACCAACATTCAGGCTTAAAAAATCGAAAACCCCATTGGTGCAGGGCTATTCATTTGCAGTATTGGTCACAAAGATGCAGAAAGCATTATTATTAATTTTTATTAGTCAATTAAAACCATAAACATAAGACAATACACAATACCGAACGATCAAAGGAAGACATACAAAAGCATCATAGGGCTACTTCAACCATAAAACCTCATGTTGAAGGGCCTTTACCTTTTCCTTCAGCCCTTCCTTTCAATTGTAATAAAAGTGCCCAATACAAAAAATAAAAAGTCTCGCAATGACTTAGTCAAGCCACAATAAATTTGTAGTACTACTAATTAACTTTCTCCTAAAACACCACTCTAGGTGTAAAAGTGCTTAAGTGCAAATTCAAGCAGCAGTAGTGGGTGCTACACTAAGTAGACAATGGTTTCAGTTAAATGTAGTACCCAAGTATGAGACTGTACTTTAATAAAAGCCAAAGTGCAAGACGAAAGTACCAAGTTAAGTAAAATTATTGCCTTAACAACGAGGTAGGGAGCAGCCACTATAGAGGACCCTAGCACCAACAATTTTATAGCGCTACAGTTTGTCGTTCTCATAAAAACACTACTATGTTCTTGCGTGCAAATTCAAACTGCAATAATAGATACTATATTAAGTGGTCAATGGTTTTCAGTCGAATATGGTACCTATATACAAACCTATGCTTCAAAACTGAACCAATATTCAAGACAAAGCTGCCTAGTTGAATAAATTACCTTAATATGACGGGATAGGGACTAAAGGGAACCCTAGCAGCCCGACTTTGCTTTTTACCCGCTCGTATACCTTTGCCTGAATAAAATACTTGAATTAGCACGGCCTAAGATCAGGTGCTGAGATCCTCTCTCCCCAAGATTGCTTATTACATTATATTAAGCAGTTACGAGATTTTTAAAAATAGCCAAAAACTGCACTAGTCTAATGTTCAACTTTGGGCCAGATTACGATTTCGCTAGGAAAGCCCTCCGTACGATTCTGATCCGGAGGGCTTTCCAAGCGAATCGCGCTGTGTGAGTCCGACAGAACGAGTATGATGTAGCCATATGCTGATGGATTCGGTTCGCTCGGACTCCCCTTGAACTCTATGGGAGCCCGTGTACCGACGCGTACACAGGCTACCCTAGCAAAAAAGGGTGGGTGGGGAAAAGCGTACACCCTGTGGCGGGCACCCCATGTTGCTCGCCACACTGTGCATGCATGGATCGGGGGAACCCATGGGCACCCCCCATGACCGATTCGAAGGGCTCCGGGTGAAGGGGGGCCTGCTACAGCCCTCCAAAGTCGGATTCCGACTGGCGATACAGCTGACCAAATCGTGAATCGTACTCATTCGGTCGGAATCCGGCTCCATTGTGCGGCACGATTCGTCTGCGAACGAGCCGGTCGGACAGGATTGGGTTCCGGAAACGATTTGGTTGACGCGGACGAGATCTTTCCATCGTACTTGGTAGTTCGGAGCGGGTGACAACTCGGTCAAGAACATAGGCACCGAATCGGATTCGCACGTTCCGGTACCCGTCAGGAGGCCTTCCTAACGAGATCATAATCTGGCCCTTTGTGTTGATCGGGTCCATTGACTCCACAAGTGCTGTCCTACAGGATCTGATTCCCCGGTCAAGAAATTCACGCCTTAGTAGACTTCTACGTTGGTCAATCAACATTGGGCAGATGCATATGATGTGGAGCAGAGTCTCTATTTCCTGATGGCACAAACAACAGGTCCTGGCTTTGGAAAAACCATCCATTCGCCATTTTGGGACAAGGTCTAACATGGGAATCTCTCCAAATCTGAGGTACAGAATTGACCGTTTAACCTTCTGATCGTAAGATGCTGCCAACAGCAGCGATTCTGTTTGAGATGAATAGGATTTCAACAATAGCCACCTATGACGACGTTTGGACTGATCAACTTATTTACTGCTTTCTTAAAAGTTTGACCGGTGATCTTTGAATTCCAAAGGTCTCCCAACTCCAATAACCTGATGCTGGTGCCAAGATGTTTTTTAGAGGAGCCGTTTCCCCTTTGTAGATTGATCTCGTACCAGACTAGATTTGCCAAGGTGTTATCGGCCTCTACACGCAATTTATGACAAAACTTTACAAATGCCGCTGGCCTGGCAAGTGGCTGTTATGTAAATAAATATTCTAACCGGAGTTGAACAGGCGAGGCCGACCTGGGTAGGCTAAAGCTTTGTTTATAAGCTCTAATTACCAGTTTATCAAGCAGAGGAGCCTCATCACCTAACATTATCTCCGATCCATATGCGAGGGTTGGCAGCAATTTGGCTTTCATAACTGCTCCCATAGATTTCAATTAATGGCCTTTTGTGGATCTTGCCAGTGTTGAAAATCCATAATTGATGGCTTGGGCTTTTGCCCGAATCACCTTCAGTTGCGAAGGTTCCATTTGAATCTATTTTGACCCCTAAATAAACATAGGTGGCAACTTCCTCAATTTTATTTCCATTAAGATGCCATTTTCGACTTTTGTTGGGGCCTCGATTACAGGCCATCACACTAGTTTTGTTTTAATTTACTTCTAGGCCATTCTTATCTGCATGAGAGCCAAGGGAATTGAGCAGCCTTTGAAGGCCTATTCGAGTATTGCTGAACAGTAGAAGATCATCGCATATAGAATGTGTGACATTGGTCGTCCTCCAGTGCTCGGGGCATGAGCTATCTGCCCATCCAATTCATCTGAAAGATCCGCCAGATACAAGTTAAAAAGAAGGGAGGAAAGCACGCAGCCCTGTTTTACGCCAGATGTTGTTTGCACTTTCCTTGATACGTGCATGCCATCACCAATTTTTATCTTGACCCATGTGCCCGAATAAACTAGCCTGATTGCGCGAAGGATGTTGGGAGGAATGGCCCATCGCTGAAGTTTGACCCATAACAGGTTCCGGGGCACACAGTCAAAAGCTGCCTTAAAATCTACAAAACACATGTAGAGTGGTGTCCCTGTAGCCTTTGCTCTATTTGTGATTATGCTCAGGTCCATGAGGTTGGTTAAAGTGCCTTGACCCCTTAAGAAACCTGTTTGATTTAAGGGGAGTATTCCATTTTCATAGGACCAGAATTCCAAGTCATGAAGTTGTAGCGTGGAGAACTATTTCAATTCCACGTCCATCAGAGCGATTAATCGGTAGTTACTAGGTGAACTTGCCTGACCCTTTTTAAAAATGGGTTGAAGTATTGAGCCCCTCCAACTGTCTGGGATAACATCATTTTCCAGGATGTAGTTGAACATTGACGCCAGGAAGCCAGCCCGGTGCGATATAAAGTGCTTAAACAGTGCCTGGGGAAGCCCATTTGGGCCAGGTGCACAGTCAGCCTGAGATTTTTTAATGATACTCTCGATCTCCGCCGATGTCATTTTCAACAAGGCAGCTTTATCTTTTTCGAGACTAGGAGGGCAAGTTGTAACCACTGAATCTTCCTTGAAATGTAATTTCAGGTATTGTACCCATTCCTTCTGGCTGATGTTCCCGTTATATGCCACTGCGGGGCCTTTCTCCCTCTTATTGATAATTTGCCAGAATCTTTTCGAATCATTTCTTTTGGTTGCATAGAGCAGCTGGGCCCATAATGTTTCTTGTTTAACTTGTTTATGCGCCCAGATCTCTTTTTTTAGGCGCCGTCTCTCGTTGCGTAAATTGTAGCAGAAGGTCAAAGTCTCCTTGGTTTTGACGTGATTGTCAGAAGAGTTTGCCTGCTTTCCTTCTTATTTTCCGAACATGGATGGGCATAGTTATCGTTTTACAGTAGGCAAGTCGAGATGCCTTGTTGTAACAGTTCTCTTTCTGGCTTTTGGTCATGTTATCGGAAAATGTTTCCCACACTGCGAGTGGATTTGGACCTGTTAGAGCTTGGTCCTGCAAGCTTGCGACTGCCTCCTCAGCTATGCGGTTAACAGAGCATGATGTCCATTTCAATCTCATGAGATTTTCTGTACAAGTCTCCCCCTGCAACATACGAACTGCCTCATGATTACCTATAGTTGTGGTCAAGGTGATAACCTGAGGATAATGGTCACTCTCAATATGATGAACTATGGTATTGTTTCAGGCCGTGTTGTATAAAGACATTGAGACTAGTGTGTAGTCTAGAATTGAGGCCACATTGCCCCTGACTCTTGTCCAGACAGGAGGAATATCCGCTGGTTTCCGACCATTCAGAGCCAGCAGGTCCATTAGCTCACAGGCTTTTGTAAATTCTTCTCCAGATGTATTCTTCTGGATTTTCAATGGCATTGCCTGCTCAGGGAGGAAACCCACTGCTTAAATGTGTTCCTCCGATGGCTGATGGAATAGATTGAGATTGAAGTCTCCTGTGACAAGTCAGTGCAACGAGTGATGGCTTTCTTTCAAACGGAGGAACTGGGCGGCCATTCTTCTACATGAAACAGCTCTTTTCTTTGGATTAATGTATATGTTTGTAAGAAGGACCAATTGATTATTTGCTTGACTTTCCATTTTCAGTACGAGCATATTTGGGTCATCCACATATACCTCTTCGATTTTACTTGCTAAATTATAGCTAATGTAGGTTGCCAGGCCGCCTTTTGCTCTTCCATAGGTGCCCCTTCTTTCTGCCGGTTTTGTGTATTCTTTGTATCCGATAAGGGGAATACTGGTTGTGCCCAAGTCTCTTGAAACATTAGGATGTCAAATGAGCCCAGAAATCCTGTAAACTCTGGATCCATGGCTTTTGTCTGTAGGCCACTAATGTTCCAAGAGCAGACAGAAAGGCCACCCTGGTCAGTTACTGGTGGCTTCTCCTCCACTCAATCCTGATTATTCCCAGTTCGGGACAGAGCTCTCGGAAGTCATCCCCAAGGGTCTTGATGTTCGTTATTCGTAACCAGTCTTCGGTGCAGGCCTGAGACAGCTTCTTTGGTTACTTTGACTACCACCTTTGTAAGATCCAAGTTGTTTTTATGCAGAACCAAAAGGGAGGGTCCACCACTTGCACCTCTTAATACTGACGAGTTGGTCGCTGATTGATCACCTAGTGTTGGCCCTGCTAGGAGCACATGAGGGTAACGATACCCCTGAAAGTTGATTACCTCAATATCCCAGGCTTTTAAGTGCTTTTTCTTTTCCATGATCTGGGCAAAAAGCACCAAGGAAAAAAAGTAACCAAGCTAGGATCTGTAAACTGCCGCCCTCTAGCCGGCATGAACTTGATTGATGATATGTCTTCAGACTTGACATGTTCCATGTCTGACAAGGCTTTGATCAATTTTAGGATGCTTGAACGATTTAAAATGTCTTTGGGACCTCTTGATTTAAATTCCGGGATCCATTGCAGCTTCTGACTGGTGCCGCTCTGACCACTGTGATGGTCGCTGACGCTACAATGATCTCCTGGCGCCATTATGTTAGAGTTGGTGGTTGCTTTATTTGATGCCAGCACTTGAGAGACCGGGAGGCTCTGATCATCTATAGGTTGCATTTGGGTTTCTTCCTCTCTAAGTGCTTTGACTTGCAGGTTCTCAGGCCTTGGTGTGAAGGTCTGTCTGGTAGTTTCTTGTGCACCAAATGTTCTCTCAATCGGGAGGCTATCTGACCCAGGAGGCGCACTGTATGTGGTAGGAGTTGCCTTCAATTTTACTGGGGATGTTGGTTTGTCATGTGCAATATGATGACTAAATGTTGAGGCCGTGCCATGAGGACTCGAATCCACTGGGACCTTCCCAGCACAGACAAAGTCCACCTGTTGGATTGTAGACGAGGGAAGAGTAATCTCTGTGTGTCCAGGATAAAGTTTGTTCCTTCCTTTTATTTCACGCTTCTTTTCCCTTTATTTAAGCATAGAGGCACAGGGTTTTTAGTCTTCAAACAGTCGCCATCAAGAGAGGCGTTTTGGGACCTATGTTGGATTTTTATATTTTGCTCCTACAATTTTCCGCTTTCTCAAGCTGCCGACGCTTTATTAGGGTCTCCTTGACCCTCAGGGGATACCATCCTTAATCTGTTTGGCTCTTCTCTTATATTAGACCCGGTAGGCCCCAACTGGGCTTCAGAACTTGGACTATTTTTAACTACACCCAGGATTTCTTCCATAATTATCGGAAGCTGCGCTAATTTGTCTATTTCCTCTTTGCAGGAACATATTTTATAATCATTAAGATGGTTTAGTTGGGCCCTTGTAATAAGAGCATTAGGTGTTTCCAGTTTATCATCAATTCCTGACCAAAGATTGCCATGGTGTTAAGCAAGTCCACCTGGATGACCATTTATTTGATTAGAGTGGTGAGTTAGGGCCAATACTGTTGCTTGCATTGAGTTCAGAATGGCAGACCACAACTTTGGGGCGGTATCACCAGGATCAATTGTCTGCGCCTTCATTACTAGCTCTTCATCCACAATAGCTTCCTGAGTGGCCGTAATAGGCGGGTCTAACAATCTGGGAACCACATCAGCATTTGATACAAATTCAGGAAATGCAAAAAGCTTGGGTGCACTTTCCTGTACCCATTCCCCGGATCTGCAGATATCATGCTGTCCAGCTCCATATCTCCAGGCTCATGACCAGATAACCAGTTATGTAATATTACATTTTGGTTAGTCGATAGATTGAGCGATGGAAGGGAACATGGGAAACTTTCCCGCTCCGGACTAAAACACTCCCTTTCCTTCCCCTTCTCTGGACAGGACTAATCATTCGTGATTGGTTGGAGAGTACCATTGTGTTTGCCCATCTGGCAAAAATAGTCTGTTATCTTGGATGATTTTGCACGACCCACCCGATCCACTGGCTCTCTGTCTTCTTTATTCTTATCTTTATTCTTATCTTTCACTGTGCGTTGAAGTGTCTCCACATTGCCGTCACAGGTGGGACTGGGTACCTCCTTTTGACTAAACACCAGCTCAAGATCTGGCTCCGAATCATCAGTGAGGCTATTTGATCTCAGGGGGATCTTAGGGGGGAGGGGGGACCTGTATCGGGACTACTTGCTTTCCTTTGTGGTCTCCGCTTTACAGTTGGGTCACCTGATGTAAGATCCTCTCCCGTTTCCGTTTCCCTTTGATGGGGGCTTGCGTCTTCCCCCGCATCCGTCCAGATCTCATACTTGTGGTCTTGTGCAAGGTGAATTTAAATGGAGTAAGGACCACCACCTTAATATAGCAACAGGCGAGGTGGCTGGTTTGGCTAATATGACTGTCGCAGCTAACAGGCTGATAAAAATCGAAGTGGCTGGTACAGAGGCTGGTATATTATCACAAGTTATCACAAAAGGCAGTAAGGAGAAGCAGTGGAGCTACGAGGAGCCTTTGGGAGCCATGACGAACTGTATAAAGCTATCCGAGCTATCCGAGCGGGAGCTCACCAGAACCCCTGCAAGCCGCACCCAGAACTAACTGGGCTGCCTCCGCAGGGACCTGGGCTAACACTCAGCGGCAGACCACTAAGGCCGCTGCGCTCGGAAGTGCCCAGGAGTCAGGAATGGAACACACAGGAGAGCCACAAAGGAAGCACTCCCGCTGCACTCCCACTTTTCTCTTCACTTCAATCACCCTTGGGCTCTGGGCTTGCTCCAAATTCGATAAATAAAAGGGGTGGGAGCACACTGCTTCACCTCCCAGCACAGTTCTCCCCTTTGCATTATGGTAAATGCAGTTCAAGGTACATGCTTACTTGAATATTTACTGGAGTATTCCACCAAAGTTGGTGCAGGTTAGTGCTGTAAATCTCTAGACACGTGTTTCTGGATATCATCCGTCATCAGTAGAGATAAAAACAAATTTAATCTGGGGTTGCTGAGCAGGCTGCCGCAATCCTTTCAGGTCTCAGTACCTCTCACAGGCGCACAGGTGCATCTCCACAAGCTCGTCAGCTCAATGGCTCAAGGGAGCCTTTTCAAACAGGAAGGGGTGGGAGCACACTGCTTCACCTCCCAGCACAGTTCGCCCCTTAGCATGATGGTAAATGCAGTTCATGGTAAATGCTTACTTGAATATTTACTGGAGTATTCCAACAAAGTTGGTGCAGGTTAGTGCTGTAAATCTCTAGACACGTATTTCTCGATATCATCCGTCATGACGTCATCAGTAGAGATAAAAACGAATTTCATCTGGGGTTGCTGAGCAGGCTGCCACAATCCTTTCAGGTCTCAGTACCTGGGCATTTACCATAATGATAAGGGGTGAACTGTACTGGGAGGTGAAGCGGTGTGCTCCCAACCCCCTTCATTTTGAAAAGACTCTCTTGAGTCATTGAGCTGACGAGCTTTTGGTGATGCACCTGTGCGCCAGTGAGAGGTACTGAGACCTGAGAGAATTGTGGCAGCCTTCACAGCATCCCCTGATTAAATTTGTTTTTATCTCTACTGATGACGGATGATATCCAGAAACATGTGTCTAGAGATTTACAGCACTAACCTGCACCAACTTTGGTGAAATACTCCAGCAAATATTCAAGTAAGCATTTACCATGAACTGCATTTACCATAACGCTAAGGGGTGAACTGTGCTGGGAGGTGAAACGGTGTGCTCCCAATCCCCTTCATTCCAAATTCGATGAATGGTAACAGGGCTCTCAGGCGGGATGTTTCCCCGCAGTGTCCTTGCCGTGCCCCTATCACCCCTCTCACTCCAGCTCCAATTCCGTGGTAATGGTGGCGGTGATGTTGCAAGTGAATGATGACAGTGGGGGGGGGGAGCAACGGGGTGAGAGGAGTCAGATATGGAACTCCTAGGGGGGCAGCAATCTGGCTTCCTCCCTTCCTCCAAGGACTGCCTGCAGCCCGATTCCCCTGAATCTGCACGTCTGAAGCTCTGCTGCCTTTCCTAGTGTGTAGTGGATGGGGCGGCCTCCCCTTTCTGCAGGCCAGCAACTAGACGGCTGGGGCTGGGCTGGGCTGGGCTGAGGCGGAGGCTGGGCTGGGCTGAAGCTGAAGTAGATGGATGCAGGAGTTGCCGCTCGCCTCAGCTGTGCTTTTACTATGTTGTCAGGCTTCTCCTGCTGGCTTTGTGTGGCGAGGTGGGTGATCCTAAACTCAACAATATGCACCGATTCGCAAGCCGCACCGACCTAATGTCGGCCCCCTCCGTGAAATCGGGCGAGAACTGCTAACCCTCCCCTTCTGCCTTCTTCCCCCAGCTCTTGGCGGAGGGCGGTAGCGGTAGTGACTGCAGCTGGCCTGTGCGCTTATGTACAAGGTCTGTTATGCTGCGTTTGATGCCCCGTTTAGTGCCGCGTTTAGGGCCGATGCCGATGTTGGTGCAGGTGTTGACGGCAGCGAGGTAAGGGTCGGCACTCGGCGTTCCCCTGCAGCTCGCTCCTCGCTTCTGCTTGCGACGATCCTCATTTCCGGCAACGCACCCAAAGAGGCAGTGAAAGGAAGAAACACGCACGCACGCACGCACACCTCAGAAAGCATTAGAAAAAGTAGTATGGCTATAAAAACCAATGTTGTAATATACTCCATTGCACTCTTCAAGAAGGCCCTCCAATAACGGTTGGTAGTAAAATCTCCAGACTGTAAATGTTGTGGATAAGAGCTAAAACCTTTAAAGAGGCCATCCACGAACGGTATGATGGGTTTTACGACCCAATATGACATCAAACAAACTGATATTCTGGCCCCCCCTTGACTTGGTGATTATTAATGAAATACCAAATAAGGAAAACATGTCTTTCTATTACTCGATTGCCCTTTAAGTTGAAGGTCAGAAGCACACAGGGGGGCGGAGGGGGGGTGCTAAAGCTGTACACATTGTAAGTGATTCATGGGTAAAATAAGTAGCACACATTTTTACAATCGTTTCACAATCTGCTGATTCTATTCCCCTTAAAACTAGTATTGAAAAAGACCATTTTCCCCATGTTTGCTCCACTGCAAAGTTTATAGAATGTGGCCCACGGGGCAGTGGAGTAGCACATCATTTTGGGGGCCCCTGTAGAATGTGATGGGGGCTCCGGAGATTCTTATATCCCTCTCCATAGACTTTATACTGAATGGGGGGCCCTGAAGTGTTTCCTCCCCCACACAGCAGGGGATGCAGGAGCCTGCATTACGCCCCATCAACTGAGACATTGCAGTTAAATAGCCCCATTGTTACGAATGTATTTTATCCTGCTCCGACTTTTAAGCAAACATCCTCTTGTAATGCAGGGGGCGGGACAAAATGCAAACACAATGTTAGAACCCAAACTACAGCTCCCATAAGTCGAAGTACTGTTGTCTAAAAACCAACAGCTGTTTGAGGGTGTTACAAAGAACATGGGGTCACTTGTCATCTATGACGAGATGTAACTTGTATCATTTAGTATCTCTGAACATGGGGAAACTGAAATTTGTAAAGAGTGAGAGGTATTTAATCAAATCCAACGAACATTTACAGGCCTTTGCAAACTTGTGAACGAACTTCAACATGGTTAAAGGGAGAAAGAGGGAGCGGTCAGGCCGAAAGGATGAAAGAGGGAATGAATCAATGAAAGAAGTGATGAAGGCAAATTAAAACAAACTTGTTCAAGATCGAGAGAGAAACAGCAGAAGAGAAGGGGGTATAAAAGGAAGATAGAATAGAGGGTAAGAAAAGGTAGGCGAGAAAGTAAACAAAAAATGGAGATGACCTACAGGAAAGAAGAGAAAAGAGGTGTACAGAATAGCGTAGGTAGCAGAGGTGAAGGAAGGCAATCTAAAGAGTGAGACTGAGAAAGGAGAGGTGACATGAGGTGAGATGAGCAATAAGGACTGGGGTATGTGAATGGTGACGAAAGAGAAAGGATTACAATGAGACGAGAGGTAAGACAAGTGAAGAGAGGATGAGTAGAGAAAGTTTGAGAGAGAAGTTAGGAAGGGAGAAGAGCACATGGAAATAATTGGGAGAAAGACTAGAGTTGGGGGAGGAGGAAATAGAAGGGGAAAGAAGGGCAGGAAAGTGTGAGGGTCGGTAATTAAAATGGCATCTGATTTCTTATCAGCTGTCCCAAATACGAAGAAAGAAAGGGGCGCCAGTACTCGGGATTCTCCAGAGAATCGGCAATTCTGTGCCCCGCTTCCCCCGCAGAATGTGACGATGGCCCCCCCGAGTCTCCCATATCTCACAGATCTACACTGCATTGGGCTGATAGAAGCCCCAAAAGGTTTGTGGGCCCCTTGAAGGGTTAGGACCTCCTTGCACCACAGATGCTGAAGGGAGGAGATGGACAAAAGTTGCCATTGATCGAGGAGGCAAGCAGTGAGAGACTGGGGCCGGTGGCATCTCATGCACGGGAGAGGGGAAGAGGAGAAGTACTCCGAAGAATGAAAAGGAGCCTTTGAAACACATCCTGCAGGCACTGGGAGCCCGCACACACAAGTAACATGAAGGGAGAGACACGCACCTTTACAACACAGGAGCGATGACGCATAAACTTCATGACTCAGCCTTTTTTAGGTCTCGCCTACGCAGCGCACATGCGCTGCATAGGAGGGCCTTTAGCCGTCGCTCTTCACTCTGCACTCGTGCTTGTGGCGGCATCCACCTTGCGGGAGCGAGCAGCGGCACGCCACGAGTGCAGTTCTTGAAAAGTGAAGACTGCTCTCCTAAGCGCGTGCGCTCCTCTCTCCTCACCCACACGTCCCGGCCACTCACTCGCTCCGCCCTCTCCATCTCCTTTTTTTGCTCGCGCTTCTCTCGCACTTCTTGTTTCAGCATGGTGCCCACTTTACGGCTGCCGCGCATCATGTTTTAGCCGTGCCCCTATCTTTTATCTACACGACGCGGTGCCGTTCCCCCCCACCTCCCGCTAAAGTGCAGGATCTGAATTGTACAAGCTGAGGGGCTCCGGTCTGTTCAGTCGAGCCTTACTAGAGGGCGCGGTCACAACGCTCTGCCTGCTGCTTACTGTGTGACACTTGGCTCACAGGCTGTGACTCTTGCATCCTCGGACAGGAAGTAATGACTCTCCTGAGCCGTGGTGCTTCGAGCAGACACCAGTCTGATCACTGCAGTACAACCTTACTAGAGGGGTGCGGGCACAGTGCTCTTCCTGCTGTTCACTCTGTGACCCAGATGAGCAGACACCAGTCTGGTCCCTTCAGTGAAGACTAGAGGGGTGCGGTCACAGTGCTCTGCCTGCTGTTCACTGTGTGACCCTGTGCTCACAGGCTGTGATTCTCGTAGCCCCTCAGACAGGACGTAATGACTCCCCTGAGCCGTGGGGCTGCCTCTGGTGAGCGGACACCAGTCCGAACCCTGCAGTACAGCTTTACTAGAGGAGTGCGGTGACAGACTGTGTGGACCTAGGTAATATTCAATAAGTGACACCCTTTTCGCTTATTTATTAATGTGATGGTTGTGCAATACCATCACATATTTATTGGATCAGCATTTCTCCGTGTTGCCCCCCACACAGAAAACGAGTTGCGTGTGTCCCATTCCCTCCCTACAGTGGGTGACTGAACGTGGTGTGTTCTGCACTGGGTAAACATTTTTTAGACTTCCTCTCTCCATTCACTGCCATTCTATCCACCTGTATCGCATTCCCTCTGTTCTTTGCCTGTTCGCACTCTGCCTGTCTACAAACCCCTCGCTAGCAGCGTGTGCCACTCTTTAACTTTAAGCCTGTCTCTCTTTGCTCTTGTATGACTACATGCCTTTTTAAACATCCTCCTCTCACTCTCTGTGCGCACTTCTCTCTGTCCCTATCTATCGCTTCTGTGCCTGACAGTGTTCACCCTCTGCCTCCCACGAGCATGCCCTTCCCTTTCTCTTCTCTGCTGGCTCACCCCCTCAGCCCTCACTCTGACTCCCATCCCCACACCCGCTTGAGGGCGTATCTTACACCTCTCCTCCTGGCCTTTCTGCGACTGTCATGACCCACCTCCCTGTCTGTTCCTCCCGCCCCTGCCTGCCATGCTTTCTCTCACTCTAGCTTTGCATGGCTCCCTCCCTGCCTGTGCCTCTTCCTTCATGCCTAGCGCCCAGTAAAGCACTTGAGAAAAAAAGTGTTATAGAGCAAAACAGAACGAATTCTACACCTTGTGTCTAACACATAAGAAAAGCCGCTTGCTGAGGTATTCATTCGGTGAATGGAAATATTTAACTTACAACTATTAACAAGCATTGGCATAGCCAATAGGTCTCGCCTTTCGGACCTTATAAGTGTTTACCCATGCAACAGTTGATGTTGTTGCACCAAGGATATTGTGCTGCATAACTAAATACTTATAAGGTCCCAAAGGCGAGACCTATTGGCTCTGCCAATGCTTGTTTATTTAAATCTTGGAGCTGTCTTTAAAACAACCAGCTCTGCGATCTCCTTTTTTTTTTTTCAGATTTGTATAGTGCGAACTCGACCCAAAGGTATTGGAGCGCTTTACATGAGCACCAGTTACGTTGCACAAGGACACATTCATGTTTTTGGTGGGCACGGGGAGATTTAGTGATTTGCCCAGAATCACAATGATGGAGCGCGATAGTGCTCTAAAATTGTAGGGGTGCATCATAATCATGGATAGTCCGCACCCGCATATATTTCTGTGTTGTATTAACATTTGGTCATTAGAAAATGTGTTGTAATAATAATGTGCAAGTGAATTGATAGAAATTGTTTTGTGCCATGCAAGAGAAACGAAATGGCATTTATGTTTGGAAGAGTAACCTTTAGTATATTGCAACTGCCTAATGAAAAGCCCCTGTGTAATGTAATGCATTTTGATTTAAACGTGCATCATGTTGGAGTCTGCCCGTGGAGATGACTAATTGTGCTTAACGTGTAACAATTGTAGATGCTTGCAAAGGAAAGCACTGTTAACTTGTGTGTATAATTTGATGTGTAAAGGCCTAAATGAAATGTTCACTTTTGTGTAATTGAAGGCCTATTCGTTGATTCTTATGTCGGCCGATTTGTGTGAGCCTGAAAATGTAATTTCCCTGGTAAGCTCTCGCATTTGGTGGTAGTCAGCGAATTTCATGTGCATGCAAGGTTGTTCTGTTCTCACGTTTCCGTTGCAGGTGGAAGAAGCTGCCTTTGTTAGTTAAAACTAACGCCTTTTGTTTTAGGAGTTAGGCATGGAGGAGAAGTGATACTTTGTAAACGGAATGTTGATAATTGGGAGCCGGTGTTCTTTCTCACTGAGGAGGCCTGGGAATCAAGGTCATCGAGCCGAACTTGGATGGAGTGAGGAAGACAGTGGAAATTTACCTATGAGAAGTGCCCAGTGAGATGAGGTGATCTGTGGGCGTGCTTTACATCTGTGCATTTTGTATTAGGGACAGGGTCCCGAGGGATGAGTCAGAAGAAGAGGGGAGTTAGGAGAAGGAATAAGGAGATCAATTGGGAAACAGGGGGCCTCTTAGAACGAGCTCTGTAGCTTTGGCTACTTGACCCATACAACGTGAGTGTACTTCTTAGGAAGTCTTCACGAGCTGACACCTTTAATTGATCTTGCCTGGGGAATGCTAAGTAGGGATGTCACTTTAGAGATAGAGTAAGGATAGTCTAATGCTTTTCACTTTTCAGCCGCAGATGAAGTTTGACTTACACGTTGGGGCCGTCCTTGCCTGTGTTCTGTTTTTGGTACTTTTCATTCTGTTCATGATCCATCGGATTAAGCTCACTCGTAGATATGGCTTTGAATTAGTTCCCATGTACTTTTACAACCTCGTCTTGAGGTGCTTGTACATTCAGTTGTTTCTGGCTTTGTAATAAACCCACTAAATTGGAATTCGGAGTCTGTAATCTTTTGAGTCATAATCATCGGAAATGTTGGATTGCCTCCAATGAGTTATTTCTCCCCTTTACACTTCTCAGCAGGTAACAAAAGATCCATTGACCTGGTTCCTAGTTAAATTCTGATTGCGGAACCCAGCCATATCAGTTGGTAGCGAGAGGACGGTTACCTCTGCAGTAAGGGGAGAAGCTAGGGAAAAGATAGTTATAAACCCCATAGAGCCCAAGAGATGGTTGTTCAGAGGATCGAGAGCGGAGGACGATGGTGCTTGGTGGAGACCGACGGAGAGTGACGGTGCGGCGGGAACAGCAGTTCGTGGTGGAGTGAGTATGAATAGATATGCATGTCTGTTAGATTGCGGTGATGATTTGATATTGTGTGATGTCTTGCGGAGTTGGGATGAAAGTCGAGTGATTGTGGTTTCGGACTGAACGCGCGCAGTCCATGTGATTTGTGTTGTTTGATGTCAGGCTCAAGAAGCAGCCTAAGATCCCGGGATAGGTAGACTGTGGTGTGGAAGACACCCAGAGTTGTAATTGTCTGACCATTGATTGTGGGAGTCATGAGACGTAATCGACAGACCCACTCGTGATAGGGAACGAGAGTGCGAGTGTTTGAGTGACAAATGCAGGTCGTGGGTTACGGTGTGTGGAAGACCGAGTGATTGGATCCTATCGATTAGTTATATGACTGTCCGGCTGCTCATGGGCAGATGGTCTAAGGCAGCTGTCCGGTCATTTCGCTGACAGACAGTTGCCAGATTGAGGTAGACAATTACTTGTGACTGTCCGGTCGTATGGTGGACAGACAGTCGGTTATGTGACTGTTTGGTCGTTTGGTGGACAAACAGTTACTTGATTCTATGAGTGAGGTGTGTGAGTGTGTTAGATATAGATTGTAAAGGAGGGGAACTGCTGAGTAAGGAGGAGGAGTGACGTCGAAGTGTGCCGCGCTGCGATAGGACGGTTGGTGTAAAGTCGCGCTGGTATTGGTTGATCACCATCAGGAAGTAGAACGAAAACATTTGGTGGGTAAAAGAGTTGATTTCATCATGAAATATTTTAAGGTATTGCGGGATCTTTGTAGGGGAGATAGAGGAGTGGTAACTCGAGTGGGGGAAGAAGCACCACCCGAGGATACCCCAGCCCATTACATGGCCACGAAGGTAGGGCTCCATACTATAATTTGTCTTCAAAATTGGCAAAAGATTACTGAAAAGGAGGGAGATTTGGCTTTCCCACGTTATGGTTCATTCAAATTTGATGTGCTGTACCAATTGAGAGCAGTGATGACTGCGTTGCGACCTCCACCCAGACCAACACAGTTCGAAGTGCTGGAAGCATGGATGAGAGCTTCGCATGCGAGAAAAAGAGATCGAAGTCAGGAAAGGGTGAAAAAGTCAATCAGGGCGTTTCAAGATGCACGATGGGACGCATTGGCGAAAAGATGGAGGGTAGACACCATCGAGGGAGATAGACTGTTTCCTTTATTAGTAAAGGTGGGAGATGCTCAGAAGAGGAGAGAAGAGGAAGATGATAGTGATACAGATGACAGTTTATTGGAGAGGTTACTAGCAGAGTATCCACCCCCATACAACCCAAGCTCAGAGGAGGGAAAGAGAGCACTTACAGAGGAAACTGGGAAGCCGCAGACAAACTCTAGTGTGAGAATAAGGGGAAGGATTTCAGCAGGAACAGAGGGAATAGGGACACAACCATCGAGGAGTACAGAAACAAGTGGAGTTAATATTGTCACGAGATTACCGGAAGCTCTTACAGTGCCGGTCACCATTGGTCCCATAGTGTCAGTGTACGATCCAGATCAGGTGGAAAACTGGAGCCTAATACGATCAGCAATAGGAGAAAGCACTGGTTCTGGAGGAAATGGTGCAGTGAGTGGAACAGGTCACCCTTCGAGGCCCATAGAATCGAGTACACCTTTGCCGGCCACTGCAGATTCTTCCAGAGGTCATGTGGAACCAAGAGCAGCAATATCAGGGTCTTTGGCCAATTCACGTTCCGATTTGAGGATGTGGGAACCTCCAGTGAGAGGTCCTAGTGGAAGGATGACGGGAGGAGACATTGCTCAGGGAGTTTCGGGGAGTCAATCTGTCTCACGGAACATAATGGAAGGGAATCAACGTGGAGATCAGAGTAGTGAGAGTGGAGAGTTGAGTAGTGCATCAAGTCGAGGAACGATTGAAGCTGCTATAAGGGCCAAAGTGCTGGACGTGATAAGGTTAAAGGCAGAAGTAGATGAGATAATCAGTGGAAGCTTGCCTTTAGAAAGGGTGGAACTTTATGAGCCAGATGAATTGCTGTTTGTGGCGAAGGATGTAACTCGTAAGGCAAGGAAAGCGCATGAGAAATTGACAGAATTGGCACAGAGGTATGATGTAGATTTGTCTAAAACGAAAATGTTACAGGGAAGCCACAGGTTAAATTACACTGATCAGGAACCGGAAGAGAAAAGGGTCATAGGTCTGAAAGCACATATTCGAGAATTGATTGTGGGGATACGTGCATGGAGCATGCTTGACAAATGGGAAGAAAGATGGTCCAAGAAGAAGAGCGTCAAGAAGGGTATAGGAGAAACACCGCCTCCAGGAGTGGGGACAGTAGGAGTAGAGGCTTACCCTTTGCGAAAAGTACTGAGTGGAGGGTGTGTGCATGTGCCTTGGAGTAGAGGTGATTTGGCGGCGTTTACCAATGATTTTCCTCGGCTGAGGGAAAAACCTGTTGAGTAGTACAAGCAAGTTGATCGATTTGTCAAAATTTCGAAGGCACTGTGGATTGATCTGAATACGTTGTTTGACATTGTAGTACCAAGTGATTTGTGGTCAGCATGTAAAATTGCTGTTGACTGGCCGTCTTCGGAACCAGAACGAGATTCTATTACGCATGGTCCTTCACTTGTGGTCATGGAAAAGTTCAAGAAGGTAATCACATGGTTGCAATCCAAAATTTCACCACAAGACATTGATTGGGTTAAGATAGACAGAACTGTTCAGGAGCCAAAGGAAACGGTACATGCCTATTACGTGAGGCTCTTGCAAGCCTTCAAGCAGTACAGCGGGTTAGATACTCTTGATCCAAAGGATATGGGACAGTTCGTCTCTAAATTTGTCTTAGGATTAAGACCAGAAGTTAGCTTCATGATCCAACAGTATCTGATCTGCTGGCAGAATAAATCCATGGATGAGATTCTACGGTATGCCAGATACTGTAGTGACGAAGTGGACTCAAAGCATAGGAAGCTCAAGGATAAGTTAATGCTGGTCCAAATGCAGAATGCGGACAAGGTAGATCCAAAAAAGTCAAGCGGAGGAACGTTAGGAAGAAGACAGGGAAACAATCAAGGAGGGACCCAGAATGCGTCGGGTCAGGGAAGGGGGGAACCCATTGTTCCTAAGACAGCGATGGATGCTGCCACGCTATAGAAAACTACTGCATGTCATTATTGTCACAAGATCGGGCATTGGAAGCGCGAGTGTAGATCGAATCCAGCTAATCAGGCTCAAGAGGAGGAAGTGGTGCAGGCACCTGAGGTCGTCAATACGGTGAGGGGGGGGCATTAAGTCAGCAGGTGCAAGTTCCCCAGCCGCCGAGAATTCCACAGGGAAATCGAACATACCAGCAGATGCCCTTTATTGAGACTTTCGATGAGTTCGAACCAGACCCGTTGCAATGACGGTGCCTGAGGGGGGAGGAAGGCTGAACTCTTGGAGCAGTCTTGGAGGTAGACCAGAGGGGACCGTATGTAGAGGCAGATGTTGACGGTTATCCCACCACCTTTTTGATGGATACTGGTGCTACCCGTTCTACTGTGAGATCTGCAGTAGTTCCCAACCTGCCCCTCTCGGGACAATCAATCCAAGTTGTAGGAGTGGCGAATAAGAAAATGACTAATCCATTGACTGAGGCAATACCTGTGAGAATAGGAAAATTTCACGACCGACACCAATTTGTGGTATGTGACTCAAGTCCAGTCTGTTTGTTGGGTCGTGATCTCTTGTGTAAATTGAACTGCACCATCTACTGTACACCCAAGGGAGTGGAATTGCAGACTAATGATAACGATGTGGCATTTAAATTGGCAAATCAGAATCTGTGCACAGAGATATTCCCTATGTTGACAGTTGAGGAACTCCCACTCAACCTGAGGGACTCTGTCTCTCTGGAAGTATGGGATTTCACAGGAGAAGAGATAGGATTGATCAAAGGGGTTGAGCCAGTTAAGATCCAAGTTAAAGCAAATGCTGAGTTCCCGAGAACACCCCAGTACAATTTGTCACCGGAAACGGTAGCAGGAATCAAGCCTGTGATTGAGTCTATGATCGAACAGGGAATCTTGAAGGAAATAATGGGAACTCTGTGTAACTCACCCATTATGGGACTGCAGAAACCAAGTGGGAAGTATAGAATCGTGCAGGACCTGCGAAAGGTCAACACGATTGTAGTTCCATGCTGTCCTGTGGTACCGAATCCATCAGTGATACTGTTCCAGATTCCATGTGAAGCCGAATGGTTCACTGTGATTGATTTATGTCAGGCATTCTTTTCGATACCGTTACATTAGGAGAGCCAATTTTTATTCGCTTTCCTTCTGGAAGATCGTGTGTCGTATCCCTCAAGGGTATACAGAGAGTCTGTCAATCTTTAACTAGCTTTTGAAAAAGAATCTTGAGAGTCTCGTACTGCCACAGAACTCAGTTCTCGTGCAGTATATTGATGACCTCTTGATTGCGTCTGAAACGGAGGATGCTTGCAGGATCGATACTGTTGCTTTACTGAATCATCTAGCAGAGAATGGACACAAGGTGTCCCCAAACAAGTTACAGTATTGTCTGACTGAGGTTCAGTATTTGGGTCATCGAATCGAGAAAGGCAAGAGAAAGGTGTCACCAGATCGGATTGAGGCGATCATGAATATGACTGTGCCTACCACTCAGAAGGAAGTCAGGATGTTTCTGGGGATGGTTGGGTACTGTCGCCAATGGATCCCCAACTTTTCCTTGAAGGCGAAGCCCTTGCAGAGGCTGACGCACAAGGATGTGAGCGATCCGGTACCATGGGATCATGACTGTCTGATTGCGTTCTTGGAGTTGAGAGAGGGCCTGTGTCGTGCTCCAGCTGTAGGGATGCCGGATTACAACAAATCCTTTTCATTGTTCTGCTATGAGCGAGAAGGTTGCACATTGTCAGTTCTTACTCAAAGTCATGGGGGTGTCCGTAGACCAGTTGCCTATTTCTCAGCTACTCTAGATCCAGTAGCTTCAGCGTTGCCCGGATGTCTCAAATCCGTTGCTGCAACCGGTGTCAGCATTGAGAGATGTGAGAGCATTGTTATGGGTCATCCACTTACAGTTTTTGTTCCACATTTGGTTGAGCTCCTGATGACGAGGACCAAGACACAGCACCTTACGAACAACAGACTCACACACTATCAGCAGGTTATACTTGCCTCGGAGAATGTGACTCTGAAAAGGTGTTCTGTGCTAAATCCTGCTACTTTGATGCCTTTGCCAAATGTTGATGATGGAGATTGTGAGGACCATGACTGTCTTGATGTGACTGAGCTTTGCACCAAACCGAGACCTGACATTGTTGATGAACCTCTGCCCGAGTCTGATGAAATATTTTTTGTAGATGGTTCATGCTTAAGGGACAATGTGGGTCATTTGAGAGCAGCCTTTGCTGTATGTACCATTTGTGGAGTTGTGGAAGCTGCTTGCTTACAGGGAGTATACTCCGCACAAGTAGCTGAAATCATTGCCATGACTCGTGCCTCCTTAGTTGCTGATCAAATCCGAATCACCATCTACACCGACAGCCAGTACGGGTTCGGTGTGGTTCATGACTTCGGACAGCTATGGTCACAGAGAGGATTTTTAACGTCATCAGGATCTCCTATCAGAAATGGGGAATATGTGAGACAACTGTTGGAAGCCTTGCAGTGACCACGAGAAATAGCTGTGGTAAAATGTGTAGCCCACGGGAGGGGGAATGATTTTGTGTCATTGGGAAATCAATATGCCGATGAAGTTGCACGTTTTTGCGCTGAACAAGGGTGCATTTTCACTGGAGATTATACTGGAGAGAGCCAAGAAAGAACCGAGCTCAGCATGATGTTAGCCATGGCAGACACCTGGGATGAGCTCAAGCGTCTGCAGGGAGAAGTTTCAGAACAGGAAGAGGCTGCTTGGATTAGAGCAGGATGTGAGAGAAGAGATGATGGCATTTGGGTTTCAAGTGATGGTCTAGCAGTGTTACCAGATGACAGATTCACGGAGCAATGCACATTGGAAGGGATGCTATGGTGCGAGTGTTCAGACAAACGTGGTACAATCCACGGTTCCGTGCGTTTGCTGAAGCAGTGTGTCATAGGTGTGTTACGTGTCAGCAAATGAATGCTGGAAAGAAAACTGTGGTTGCATTGAGTCACATTGGGAGGTCTGGAGGGCCTTTCAATAGAATCCAGCTCAATTTTACAGAGATGTCTAGGTGCAATGGCTTGAGGTACATTTTGGTTGTGGTGTGTGTTTTCTCACGGTGGGTGGAAGCGTATCCTACAAGGAGATGTGATAGCCTCACAGTAGCAAAATTGTTACTTAGGGAGTTGATACCACGGTTCGGTTTTCCAACTTCATTGGAGTCGGAAGGAAGAACACACTTCCACAGCGAAATTATGAAGTTACTTTGTGCTGCTTTACATGTTGATCAAAGACTGCATTGTAGCTACCGACCAGAGGCTTCTGGTATGGTGGAACAGATTAACGGGACTCTGAAAATGAGGATGGCAAAAGTGTGTTCGTCCACGTCTCTGAAATGGCCTGATGCATTGCCACTGTTGTTGAAGAGTGTTCGTAGTATCCCCGATAGGAGAACTGGCCTTTCACCACATGAGATCCTGATGGTGAGGGTGATGCAGTTACCAGCAGCGCCATCTACAGCCTTGATAAACATCACAGATGATTTGATCCTTGATTATTGCAAAGGACTGGCTGACGTGGTCCGTTCTGTGTCTCACCAGGTTGAAGCTGCAACTGCCCCGACCTCGAGGGACCTCTGCTACGACCTGTGCCCGGGTGATTGGGTGCTAGTCCGCAAGCACGTGAGGAAGAGTTGCCTTGATGCCCGTTGGAGGGGCCCTTACCAGGTGATTCTGGTGACGAATACAGCGGTGAAGTGCAGAGGCTTGCCGAACTAGATTCATGCCTCCCATACTCGTAGAGTTTCAGAACCCTTGGAAGAAACAGCTCCTCTCGTAGAAGAAAATCCAGCTGTGGCAGCAAGGCCACTCGAGAGGACAAGCCAAGCTGTGAGGGTAGCTGACGAAGCTGGTTGCCCACCAAAGCAAGCTGAGGGGGGTCACGCTACACAAGACCCAGGTATTGACTCTGAGGGAGAAGGTAACGTTGCGAATGGTATAGAGTCAGACTCAGCTGAAGGAACTGGTGCGCAAAGTTGTCGGAGGCAGAGGAGAAGAGCTGAACTTGCAGAAGAATCGTGGCCTGGGAGACAAAGGAGGCTGAATCTGAGACTAGCTCCTGAGAGAGACCTTGCTCCTGTGTCGGAGACATCTGAATCAGAACTGAGTGACGCAGAGCAAGATCGAGAAGGCCCAAGAAGGTCAAGGAGAGCAAGGGTGCCTTGCCAGAGATACGCCGCCCCGGAGTGGACTTATATGGCCACTGATGACAGGAGTGGTGGGGACCGAGAGACTGAGGTCTTCACAAGTGGTCAGCAGAACACCCGAGTTGAACATTTATGTGGGACTGATAGTTCCTGGATTGGAAATAGAAGGGGTGCTGACAATAATTGTTCCGAGGCCTCCGATATTGAGCAGAGTGCGAATTCTAATCCTTCAGGAACTGTCCTTTCCAACTTTTGGATATCAGCCACCAGCTCAGGAGATTGCAGCTGTTCGTCTTGAAATTTTGCAGCGTGTACTAATTGAAATTGGTTCTGAGCTTATAAGAGACTGTGATTGAACTGTGAACTGTAAATAAGTTTTTTAAGAAGATAACCTAGGTCCGAGTGGAAGAAGAATAAATTTAGGATTTTCTATAGCAGAAGAAAGACGGCTAAGGAAGTCTTTTGAACTGTGTAAATAAAACCAGAGCAACGAACTGTGAAAGAATTTCCAGCACTTCAATGAACTGTGTTTGAACTGTTTGAATAGCAATTTGAGGTGAAGAAAAGACACTTTTAGTGTATCCTCTTGCTGAACTAAACCGACAAGCTAAAGAAATAGGGGCATATGTATCAAAGGATACATTTGCGATTCTCAAATAGCGATTTTTAGAGAATCGCTATTTGAGAATCGCAAAATGCTATGTATGTAGGATTTGCAATAAATTTTGCGAATCCTACATATTCCTTAATTGCGAATCTCAAATTGCGATTCGCAATTAAGGAATACCTCCCCATTCATTCCTTTGGGCCTAGAGGCCCATAGGAATGAATGGGAAGACATTCTCAATTTGCGATTCCCAATTAGAGAATCGCAAATTGCAAATGCAATTTCAAGGGTGCCAGGGTGTCAAAAGGACACCCTGTTGCACCCCTGAAATGAGCATGGGTGCAGATGTGCGCACATACATGCCCTAAGGGCATGTATGTGAGTCACATGGCACTTTGAAAAATGTGCTTCTTACATTGCATTTAAGGAATCGCAATTTGCGATTCCTTAAATGCAATCGCAAAATAGGGAATCGCAAACTTTGCGATTCCTTAATTTGCGAGGGGTGTTTTGTGTCATACATTGGACACTGCAATTTTGCGATCGCAAACGCCGAAATTCTGCGAATTTCGGCGTTTGCGATCGCAAAATTGCCTTCATACATATGGCCCATAGTCTGGAAGTTCGAATTGTAGGTCTAAGTGTGTGATAGGTACACTCATAGTAGGGGTGATAGTTGTAATAGCAGTAGTTATTATTGTGTTTGTAAAAATTTCACATGATGCAGAAGTTGAGGGAGTGGGAGTACAAGGGACGTCCACACCTACTACTTCTAGCGCCAAAGAGGGTATCATAGGAGCTGAAAAGGCTATGCTAGACCAAACTAGTCGTATGTTGCATGTAGATTTGTCTAGAGGTGATTATACGCTTAATGCCTACGCGAAGCTGCTATATGACTATGTAAATACAATGGATGTGTGAGACTGTTATGTGTGTATGCAGTTGCCTGCGTCTGTAGAGGAAGGTATTCGTTATCATTATCTCCCTTTGACGTATGGTATTACATGTAGTTTATTGCTTAGTATGTTTTATGATAAAGGTCATTATGAATATTATTTTTCTAATTATGATGCAGTGCTTTCAGACGTTCCAGCTTATAAGCATTTGAACAAGTATGATTATTATAAGCAGTAAGCTAGAGTTGGGAAGTATTTCATACCTACTGTAACTTTAGATACAGCTTATGCGCATTGTCACAATCTAACATGCTCATTAACAGATGTAGAGAAGAAATTTATAGATCAAGTGGAAGCTAGATATAGACAATTAACAGTAAACCGTAACAATAGGGAAGGAAAAGTTGAGTGGACCAAGGAGGAGTTAGCACATAAAGCGAAAGGAACAGCAGTGGTCCAATAGCGTTGGATTTTGAGCAGAGAGGGAAATTGTGTGTGAGGCAAGTCCAGACCTATTATGACAAGGTCTTTGTGGGACAGAGTGTGTGTGATCATACTTTCACCATTGAGGCTACAGCGAAGAAGTTCTTGCAGGATGCGATACAAGTGGTCCCAAACGTGTATTTCGTGTGTGGGAAAAATGCCTATGTGCGACTGCCATTGAATTGGTATGGTACGTGCTATGTGGCAGTAGTGTTTCTGAAAATTTATCATGTGGAGGATTTAGGACATTTGGAAGGTGGATTACATCCTAGGGGGAAGCGAGGTGCAAGTGCAGGAGAGATTGTGGGAGATGTCTTTGGAGCACTGATACCAAGTTTGGGAGTGGTGTTGAACGATGTCAAGATTAGAAGGTTGTCAACTATAGTGGACAAGTTGTCAGCAAACACAGCTCAGTCGTTGTTGCTTTTGGATGGAGAGATGGTGTCGATAAGGGCTATGGTGATACCGAACCGTCTTGCTTTAGATGTTTTACTGGCAAAAGAGGGCGGAGTCTGTAAAATGCTGAAGGTTCAACAGTGCTGTACTTATATACCGGATAACAGCAAGGATCTGAAGAAGTATATAAGTAATATCACTGAGATCCACCATGAAGTGCATGACTTAGCCACAGAAGGAGTTTGGGACAAAGTGGGAAAAGGGTTTGGTAAGGTAGGAAGTTGGTTTGCGTCCCTTGGAAGGGGAATTCTTGGTTACATCTTGAAGCCTATCATCATAGTGGTGGTCTGTGTGATTATTTTGTTGGGATTGGTGAAGGCTTACAAGTGGCATAAAGCGGATCGAGTTAGGAGATCTCTTAGAGAGCAAGAGCAAAGGATGGAGAGACTGCAGGACAGTCATTATGAGAATATTAAAAGCGTAGAGAAGTTCCGACAGGGAAGAGTGACTACAAGTTCTGTTTAGGTCGGTTCTTTCTCCAGGGAGTGTGATTTGTTATGATGACACTTGTCATCAGAGGGGGGAGCTGATGGAGCGCGATAGTGCTCTAAAATTGTAGGGGTGCATCATAATCATGGATAGTCCGAACCCGCATATAGTCCTGTGTTGTATTAACATTTGGTCATTAGAAAATGTGTTGTAATAATAATGTGCAAGTGAATTGATAGAAATTGTTTTGTATCATGCAAGAGAAACGAAATGGCATTTATGTTTGGAAGGGTAACCTTTAGTATATTGAAATTGCCTAATGAAAAGCCCCTGTGTAATGTAATGCATTTTGATTTAAACGTGCATCACGTTGGAGTCTGCACGCGTTGATGACTAATTGTGCTTAACGTGTAACAATTGTAGATGCTTGCAAAGGAAAGCACCGTTAACTTGTGTGTATAATTTGATGTGTAAAGGCCTAAATGAAATGTTCACTTTTGCGTAATTGAAGGCCTATTCGTTTATTCTTATGTTGGCCGATTTGTGTAGGCCTGAAAATGTAATTTCCCTGGTAAGCTCTCGCATTTGGAGGTAGTCAGCGAATTTCATGTGCATGGAAGGTTGTTCTGTTCTCACGTTTCCGTTGCAGGTGGAAGAAGCTGCCTTTGTTAGTTAAAACTAATGCCTTTTGTTTTAGGAGTTAAGCATGGAGGAGAAGTGATACTTTGTAAACGGAATGTCGATAATTGGGAGCCGGTGTTCTTTCTCACTGAGGAGGCCTGTGAATCAAGGTCATTGAGCCGAACTTGGATGGAGTGAGGAAGACAGTGGAAATTTACCTATGAGAAGTGCCCAGTGAGATGAGGTGATCTGTGGGCGTGTTTTACATCTGTGCATTTTGTATTAGGGACAGGGTCCCGAGGGATGAGTCAGGAGAAGAAGGGAGTTAGGAAAAGGGATAAGGAGATCAATGGGGAAAGAGGGAGCCTCTTAGAACGAGCTCTGTAGCTTTGGCTACTTGACCCATACAACGTGAGTGTACTTCTTAGGAAGTCTTCACGAGCTGACACCTTTAATTGATCCTGCCTGGGGAATGCTAAGTAGGGATGTCACTTTAGAGATAGAGTAAGGATAGTCTAATGCTTTTCACTTTTCAGCCGCAGATGAAGTCTGACTTAGACGTTGGGGCCGTCCTTGCCTGTGTTCTGTTTTTGGGACTTTTCATTCTGTTCATGATCCATCGGATTAAGCTCACTCGTAGATATGGCTTTGTATTAGTTCCCATGTACTTTTACAACCTCGTCTTAAGGTGTTTGTACATTCAGTTGTTTCTGGCTTTGTAATAAACCCACTAAATTGGAATTTGGAGTCTGTAATCTTTTGAGTCATAATCATCGGAAATGTTGGATTGCCTCCAATGAGTTATTTCTCCCCTTTACACTTCTCAGCAGGTAACAAAAGATCCATTGACCTAGGGTTCCTAGTTAAATTCTGATTGCGGAACCCAGCCATATCAACAGGATGTGGACGCGACCCCGAGGCTCGAACCTTGGTTTCCAGCTCCAAAGTTGGCAATCTAGCCATCAGACCACATCCTCTCCTTCTGGCTAAAGAGGTAGGACTTTGAGCTGAACCACATTCTCAGCAGCTGAATGACCACAGCCAGGAAAGCCAGCACCAGCGCTGACTGCAGTGCCCAGGAGCTGAGCACAGCCATGCTGCAGCCAGAGAGGACAATGGGGATGCACTGCTCTACCTGCGGCGCGGGCTTCCTCTCTGCTCCTGGCGCAGACTGAAAGAGTGGCACAGAACAGGGGCGCCCTGCTTGACACTGGCAGCCTGTAGATGGGAGGAAGGTCTAGCATGAACAGGTTTCCAGTCACCTCCTCCCGCCTGTCGTGGAAGAGGGTCAAGACACTGTGGCTAAAGCAGGCACCATCTTGGAAGAGTGTAGATTCTTGTTAGTCTTCCTGAATGTGAGGATAAAAGCAATTATTTTCTCTCGCTTTCCCCCGTATTTGAGCGCTTTTGTGACATATAAATAAATAGTTACAAAATATGCAACACTATACAGAATCACAAAGAATGCAACCACCATGTCTAAATTGATGCTAATGTGGCCTCCTAAGCACAGACTCTCCCAAAATAAAAACGAGCCGTGCCGTGTAGAACAAAAGAAAGGCGCGACCGCCATGCTTAAAGATAAAGTGCGTGAAGTTACGCTGATGAACTGTTGGCAAAGTAAACAAGGTCGACATCCAAAAGTGAAAAAAGGCTAAACAAAGCCCAATCCCCTTTAAAAGGAAGCCCAGCACCAAACAAATATCTTTTCATAAGAAGCATAACTGACGGTTGACATCCATAATTGCAAAAAAATGGCTACAAAAAATACAAGCAATAGAGCAGGAGGCAGCACTATCACAACTGTGGCATTAGAAGGAGGTAGGAGGGAGGAATGCTATATTAAAATGTAAGCAGTTATGGCGCCGAAGCTGAACACAGGCAAACAGTAACAAAGCAGGAAACCTTTGAAAAAAATAGTCCTCCAAAGAACAGATAAAGAACCATAGCATAATGATACATTACTTCGTCCCTTCTCCGTGGGAGGAACGGAAGAGAAACAAGCATTGAAAATGCAATAGGTCTCGCCTTTGATTAAGTTAAAGCCATTTGCTTTGCTAATGGTATTGTATAGCAAAGCAAATGGCTTTAACTTAATGAAAGGCGAGACCTATTGCATTTTCAATGCTTGTTCTATTCGTGTAACTCTCCCATGTCCTCTCCCCCTACAATCCTTGCCAAACATCCCTTCTACCTGCACCTGCGACTATCCTTAGTGAGGGCCGAGCAGCCTTAATCTGCTCTGTAAAGCCTCGTCCACCCAGTATCACCCTTTGTCGTCCATCTGCTCTACGGAGCTAGTTGTTTCTTTACATCAGAGCTCTTGCCTCCTCCTACTCCACTTCTTTTAGTTGCACCCACCTTCTTATCCCCCGCTTGCGTGACTCCGCTTTGGGATCAAATGGATATCGTCCTTGTCTTTCATGCACCTGCCTAATGTTCCTCCTATCGTAGCTGTGCTGGCAGCTTTCTGCACCCTCCTCCTTGCCCTGACTCCTTCAGATGACGTGGGTCTGTGCTGTGCATGCCCACCTCTTCCAAATTTGGCAGCATTGAATTCTGCCTTCATCACTGGGGCACACAGCTCTGGTGTGTCAGCAGCGGTGTGTCAGCAGCGGTGTGTCAGCAGTGGTGTCAGCAGCAGCGGCGTGTCAGCAGCGATGTGTCAGCAGAGGTGTGTCAGCAGAGGTGTGTCAGCAGTGGTGTCTGCAGCGGCATGTCAGCAGTGGTGTGTCAGCAATGGTGTGTCAGCAGTGGTGTCAGCAGCAGCGTGTCAGCAGCGGCGTGTCAGCAGTGGCGTGTCAGCAGTGGCGTGTCAGCAGCGGCGTGTCAGCAGTGGTGAGTCAGCAGTGCTGTGTCAGCAGCGGCGTGTCAGCAGTGGTGTGTTAGCAGCGGCATATCAGCAGCAGCGTGACAGCAGCGGCATGTCAGCAGCTGCATGTCAGCAGCGGCATGTCAGCAGCGGCATGTCAGCGGCAACGTGTCAGAAGCGGTGTGTCAGCAGTGGTGTCAGCAGCGGCGTGTCAGCAGCGGCGTTTCAGCAGCGGCGTGTCAGCAGCGGCGTGTCAGCAGCGGTGTGTCAGCAGCTCTGTGTCAGCAGTGGTGTCTGCAGCGCCGTGTCAGCAGTGGTGTGTCAGCAGTCATGTCAGCAGCGGCATGTCAGAAGCGGCATGTCAGCAGCGGCATGTCAGCAGTGGTGTGTCAGCAGTGGCATGTCAGCAGTGGTGTGTCAGCAGTGGTGTGTCAGCAGCGGCGTGTCAGCAGTGGCGTGTCAGCAGTGGAGTGTCAGCAGCGGTGTGTCAGCAGCGGCATGTCAGCAGCGGCATGTCAGCAGCGGCATGTCAGCAGTGGTGTGTCAGCAGCGGCATGTCAGCAGTTGTGTGTCAGCAGTGGTGTGTCAGCAGCGGCGTGTCAGCAGCGGCATGTCAGCAGCGGCGTGTCAGCAGCGGCGTGTCAGCAGTGGTGTGTCAGCAACGGCGTGTCAGCAGTGGCATGTCAGCAGTGGTGTGTCAGCAGCGGCATGTCAGCAGCGGTGTGTCAGCAGCGGCGTGTCAGCAGCAACGTGTCAGCAGGGGTGTGTCAGCAGGGGTGTGTCAGCAGTGGTGTGTCAGCAGCGGCGTGTCAGCAGTGGCGTGTCAGCAGTGGCGTGTCAGCAGTGGCGTGTCAGCAGCGGCGTGTCAGCAGTGGTGAGTCAGCAGTGCTGTGTCAGCAGCGGTGTGTCAGCAGTGGTGTGTTAGCAGCGGCATATCAGCAGCAGCGTGACAGCAGCGGCATGTCAGCAGCTGCATGTCAGCAGCGGCATGTCAGCAGCGGCATGTCAGCAGCGACGTGTCAGAAGCGGTGTGTCAGCAGTGGTGTCAGCAGCGGCGTGTCAGCAGCGGCGTTTCAGCAGCGGCGTGTCAGCAGCGGCGTGTCAGCAGCGGTGTGTCAGCAGCTCTGTGTCAGCAGTGGTGTCTGCAGCGCCGTGTCAGCAGTGGTGTGTCAGCAGTCATGTCAGCAGCGGCATGTCAGAAGCGGCATGTCAGCAGTGGCGTGTTAGCAGCGGCGTGACAGCAGCGGCGTGTCAGCAGCGGCGTGTCAGCAGTGGTGTGTCAGCAGTGGAGTGTCAGCAGCGGTGTGTCAGCAGCGGCATGTCAGCAGCGGCATGTCAGCAGCGGCATGTCAGCAGTGGTGTGTCAGCAGCGGCATGTCAGCAGTGGTGTGTCAGCAGTGGTGTGTCAGCAGCGGCGTGTCAGCAGCGGCATGTCAGCAGCGGCGTGTCAGCAGCGGCGTGTCAGCAGCGGCGTGTCAGCAGTGGTGTGTCAGCAGCAGCGTGTCAGCAGTGGCATGTCAGCAGTGGTGTGTCAGCAGCGGCATGTCAGCAGCGGTGTGTCAGCAGCGGCATGTCAGCAGCGGTGTGTCAGCAGCGGCGTGTCAGCAGCAACGTGTCAGCAGGGGTGTGTCAGCAGGGGTGTGTCAGCAGTGGTGTGTCAGCAGTGGCGTGTCAGCAGTGGCGTGTCAGCAGTGGCGTGTTAGCAGTGGCATGTCAGCAGTGGTGTGTCAGCAGCGGCGTGTCAGCAGTGGTGTGTCACCAGCGGCGTGTCAGCAGCAGTGTTTCAGCAGCGGTGTGTCAGCAGCGGTGTGTCAGCAGCGGTGTCAGCAGCGGTGTGTCAGCAGCGGCGTGTCAGCAATGGCGTGTCAGCAGCGTGTCAGCAGTGGCGTGTCAGCAGTGGTGTGTCAGCAGTGGTGTGTCAGCAGCGGCATGTCACAGCAGTGGCGTGTCAGCAGTGGTGTGTCAGCAGCGGCATGTCAGCAGTGGTGTGTCAGCAGCGGCATGTCAGCAGCGGCGTGTCAGCAGCGGTGTGTCAGCAGCAGTGTGTCAGCAGCGGCGTGTCAGCAGTGGTGTGTCAGCAGTGGCGTGTCAGCAGTGGCGTGTCAGCAGTGGCGTGTCAGCAGTGTTGTGTCAGCAGTGGTGTGTCACCAGTGGCGTGTCACCAGCGGCATGTCAGCAGCGGTGTGTCAGCAGCAGTGTGTCAGCAGCGGTGTCAGCATCGGCGTGTCAGCAGCGGCATGTCAGCAGCGGTGTGTCAGCAGTGGTGTCTGCAGCGGCATGTCAGCAGTGGTGTCTGCAGCGGCGTGTCAGCAGTGGTATGTCAGCAGTGGTGTCAGCAGTGGCATGTCAGCAGCGGCGTGTCAGCAGCGGCGTGTCAGCAGCGGCGCGTCAGCAGCGGCATGTTAGCAGTGGTGTGTCAGCAGCGGCGTGTCAGCAGCGGCGTGTCAGCAGCGGTGTGTCAGCAATGGCGTGTCAGCAGCGGTGTCAGCAGCGGGGTGTCAGCAGTGGTGTCTGCAGCAGCGTGTCAGCAGTGGTGTGTCAGCAGTGGTGTCTGCAGCGGCGTGTCAGCAGCGGCATGTCAGTAGCGGCGTGTCAGCAGCGGTGTGTTAGCAGCGGCGTGTTAGCAGTGGCGTGTTAGCAGTGGCGTGTTAGCAGTGGCGTGTCAGCAGTGGCGCGTCAGCAGCGGCGTGTCAGCAGTGGTGTGTCACCAGCGGCGTGTCACCAGCGGCGTGTCAGCAGCGGCGTGTCAGCAGCGGCGTGTCAGCAGTGGTGGGTCAGCAGCGGCATGTCAGCAGTGGTGTGTCAGCAGCGGTGTGTCAGCAGCGATGTGTCAGCAGCGGCATGTCAGCAGTGGCGTGTCAGCAGCGGCGTGTCAGCAGCGGCGTGTCAGCAGCGGCATGTTAGCAGTGGTGTGTCAGCAGTGGCGTGTCAGCAGCTGCGTGTCAGCAGCGGCGTGTCAGTAGTGACATGTCAGCAGTGCTGTGTCAGCAGTGCTGTGTCAGCAGCGGCGTGTCAGCGGTGCTGTGTCAGCAGCGGCATGTCAGCAGTGCTGTGAAAGCAGTGCTGTGTCAGCAGTGCTGTGTCAGCAGCGGCGTGTCAGCAGCGGCATGTCAGCAGTGGTGTGTCAGCAGTGGTGTGTCAGCAGTGGGGTCAGCAGCGGCGTGTCAGCAGTGGTGTGTCAGAAGTGGGGTATCAGCAGTGGTGTGTCAGCAGCAGCATTTCAGCAGTGGCGTGTCAGCAGCGGCGTGTCAGCAGTGGTGTCTGCAGTGGTGTCTGCAGCAGCGTGTCAGCAGCGATGTGTCAGCAGCGGCGTGTCAGCAGGGGCGTGTCATCAGGGGCGTGTCAGCAGTGGCGTGTCAGCAGCGGCGTGTCAGCAGTGGTGTCAGCAGTGGTGTATGCAGCGGCATGTCAGCAGTGGTGTGTCAGCAGCGGCGTGTCAGCAGCGGCGTGTCAGCAGCAGCATGTCAGCAGCGGCGTGTCAGCAGTGGTGTCTGCAGCGGCATGTCAGCAGCGGCGTGTCAGCAGCGGCGTGTCAGCAGCGGTCTGTCAGCAGTGCTGTGTCAGCAGTGGCATGTCAGCAGCATGGTGTCAGCAGTGGTGTGTCAGCAGCGGCGTGTCAGCAGCGACGTGTCAGCAGCAGCGTGTCAGCAGCGGCGTGTCAGCAGCGGCGTGTCAGCAGTGGTGTCAGCAGTGGTGTCAGCAGTGGTGTCAGCAGTGGTGTCAGCAGCGGCGTGTCAGCAGTGGTGTGAGCAGTGGCGTGTCAGCAGTGGTGTGTCAGCAGCAGCATGTCAGCAGCAGCGTGTCAGCAGCGGCGTGTCAGCAGCAGCGTGTCAGCAGCGGCGTGTCAGCAGCGGCGTGTCAGCAGTGGTGTGTCAGCGGTGTGTCAGCAGCTGCGTGTCAGCAGCGATGTGTCAGCAGCGGTGTGTCAGCAGTGGGGCAATAACAATGTCAAAACAGAGACGGAAAGGACTGCCGTTCAAAAATGGGACTTTGATAAAGAAATTAAAGATTATTTTTACTAATCAACAAATGCAATTGTATGCTGGAGGAAGCACGAGACATTGCACATTTTGTTTTTACCACGCAGTCAGTTTTTATCTGGGGAAAACTCTTAAGCCATTTGTTATAGATGGAGCAACATTGTCTATTAAATCAACATAAGAGGATTTGTACAGTGCTCGTCCTGAACCTCCGTATTTGAAGGCACTTTCAAATATGGTAAAAGAAAAGAAAAAAGAAAGGGAACCTTGGTGCAAAATTGTTTGCCAAGGACCACACAATTCAGCCAAGCGGGATAACAGGAATAGATCCAGTTTTCTGGTTTTACGTTCACCCAATAGATGGGTAACTGTTTCGCTCTCTGAAAAGCTGACTCCTCACAAAGGCATTTCATAGAGAGGCCTAATACACCACGGGAAGGACTATGCGGTCACCCCTGACGGAATCCAGCAGGGAAGTCCTGGAGGGCTCTCCCTGCCGCCCCCGTGAATGGGCCAGGTGAAGTCGGGGATTGTGCGGGTCGCTCTTTTCGGCTCCTCTACGAGACTACAGAAATAGTAGCGCCCACTTTCCAAGCCCGAAATACCCTCTGCGCTTCCCTCGCGCACGACCCTCACCGACACAAACAAGAACATTAAAACTAATTGCATCAGCTCCAGGATTCCGCCCAGGAATAGCCCGCGCCCATGTCCCTATATCGGTCTTTCTTCTATGTTTTACAGAATCTATCAGGCATTCGCATCTGGCTCCCAGATATGCTGCGATCCGGCCACATGTTTTCCCACAACAAAAGGCTGGCTCTTAC
Source organism: Calotriton arnoldi (assembly GCA_963921515.1). Lineage (NCBI taxonomy): Eukaryota > Metazoa > Chordata > Amphibia > Caudata > Salamandridae > Calotriton > Calotriton arnoldi. The sequence goes on along the minus strand of CAWUFW010001214.1, from coordinate 233,018 downwards.
CTCAAACCGGAGCGGCGGCACAAGCCAGGCACAGCAGCAGACGGGCTCTCCTAGCAGTCAGCATGGTGAAGCTTGGCATCTCCAGCACACAAACCCGGACTTCTACGATCAGGCGCCTCGATCACAAGTTTAGTCGTAGACGCTTGCGGAACACCGAGCGCGCGCCACTGGAACAAAGCTATGCATACACAAGAACCCTGCAGCTCAGTTTCCGACCTGCCGCTGCCAGTCCCAACAAGCATCGATCTCTTATCTTTATGGGGCCATGTAACACATGGCCCCATAAAGATAAGAAAGTGCTTTGCGACAGCAGCAAAGCAGGCCACCGAGTCCGGCTCGGAGGCCAAAGGGCGTCCACCAAAAACCCTCATTTCCAATGGCAGGCCACCGTTTACCATAAACGGTGACGCCAGCCAATGGAAATAAGGGGCGGGGCTTAAAGCCCTCTTCTGAAAGTCCTTGTAAGCAATAAATCTCGCCGAGCGTGCTGCGCATGTGCGCAGCAACGCTAGGCGAGACCTAAAAAGGAGGGACAAAGAGGCAGGACTGACCACTAGCAAGCAAGAATTTTTAAAGGACGCTGAAATAGACAAATGAAAAGCAATGGTAAGTAATGGGCGGAGTTGAACTCCCCAAACCATATTCAACGGGTCTCTAACCGACAGCGCAGGCGCTCTCTAGGCTTGACCTAAAAAGGGTCCGAAAACAAGGACGGCTGAGCCTCAACACCACTAAGGCCACTACTGATTCCTTATTAGATCTGTATCTATCATCCCACCCCACACACTCTCTCCATTTCTAATACTCCTCATGTTGCCCCTCTGTCCTTCCATATCACCCAGTCTCCACTGTTCTCCTACCACAGCTAGCAAGATGGTTAATGGCTCTGAGTCCCGTTGCAATCCTAATCAGGGTGGAAGTAGGACTTTCCCCCTAAATCAGGATTCCGATTTGTGTGGAAAAACCGGTTCATTGAGTAATTCTGTCTATTTAGATTTTGACTTGGAAAACTCAGCGAAATGTGATCAGAGAAAACTTCTCAGAACAAGGCGAACCATGTGGAAATCAGTGCACAATTGACACTTTTTTCATATTATGCTTTATTCCACATGGAAAAGTTGAAGTAATATTGCATCTAGTAATTACCACCCATGGTAAAGGTAATATCAGATGCAGAAATATTGCAACAATACACTGGGGAACTCCTAATGATCACAAGTCAGATAATACTAGCTTCTCACATCGCTGATACCTGCAGGTCACAAAGGGGTCGATTCCGATTCGGGCCGGAAATCTCTCCGACCGAGCCGGACCCGGAGAGATTTCCGACCGAATCGGACCCGTGCAGTCCGACCGAACGAGTCCGATGCATTCGTATGCCACCGGACACGAGTCGGTCGGACTCCCATTGAACTCAATGGGAGCCGGTCGTACAACGCGTACGCGGGCTCCCATTGCCTCAATGGGTGCGAGGCGGACAAGGGCGCCCCCTACAGCGAGTACGCCGCGAGCGCTCGCAGCGTACACGCACAGGTAGGGGGACCCATGGGTCCCCCTGTGTGCGCCTCGCACGGGTACGCGTGACAGGGGGTCCGACACGGACCCCCAAAGTACGGCTCCGACAGCGAGTTCGAGTCGGACGGCGCGAGTCGGTCGGAGCGGTCGAGGTGCGCATCGTGACTTACCCGGCCGGAAAACGTCTCCATTGCGCGGTGCGAATCGGGTCCGAGCGAGTCGGTCGGAGCGGTACGATCCGGGTACGAAGTCGGTCGGAGCGGTCGGGACGCCCGGACGAAGTCGGTCGGCGAGTCGCATCGTACTCGCTCGGCCGGACCCGCGTACGGTTCGGTCGGGAAACAGGCTTTCGCATGGCTTTTTTCCCGACCGAATGGTATTGGGTGCGCCTCCGACCGAGATCGGAATCGGCCCCAAAGTCTCCAGTAGGGCCAACTGAGTTCCCATCCTTCCAAGGTCTGTAAAGTGAATGCGGTTAAATTACATAATAATTACACTTTTGATTTGTAGCAGTTAGAAAACTACAAAGAATAAAGCACTATATGAAAACCAAGGTATTAAATAAATACTCCCCTTCTCTCTCTCTAACAGCTTCGTATAATCAACTTTCCCTTGTGTTTTCTTGCCTTCTCCCACCTTTACACTGCTATACATGCCTGCAATTTGTTACTGCACCCGTGTTTCAACCCCCGATGCTAGGGCCTGTTCATGTTATGCTACTCCCCAAGAGGAGTGGGGCACTGCACCAGAAGAAAAACACACATACATAAATCCTGGCATAGTGGAAGTCAATGCCCTTGTGTGGATTTTCAGAACAAGGTTTGTGTGTCTTGTTAAATATAGCAGATTGCTGGTCCTTCAAACGAGGTACGACTGACCTGGGAATTAATCTATCTGCTATTAAAAGGCAGGGTTGGGGAAAGTGAATTTAAAAGACATCTGCCAGCAAGACCATTACTGTGGGAGATGGTGAAAAGATATCACTACATGCTGAAGGCTGACTAAAAAGATGTGATAATCGGCACAACTGTAGAACAGTAAATCATTGTGTAATTGAGACCAGGACAACTTCAGATTTATATGGTTTGGCACTTAAAAAACAGACATGGCACGAAACCTGTTGGTGCTACCTGCAGAGATCCAATCAACCAATGCAGTTCATAGTTTTTATCTCAGTAGGGCTGACTCATCTTATCATCCTTCTGAGGTTGATAAAGGAAATACCATTGTACTCAGCAATAATAACACCTATTATTTAAGTATCAGCGTTAGTTTGTATTGTTCTGTATGCAAATGACCAATATTGTTATTGTTACGTCTATGAAAGCAAATGTATCTACTTTGTAATGCTTGTTCAGTCATACTGTCCATGGGGATTAATAGCGACTAGCAATTACAAGACAGTTTTCATTTGAGGCTGGCAAGTGTGAATTTAAAAAAAACAGGTTATTAATTTACATGAAAGCATGATATATAATAGTGAGTGTTCATGAAAGACTCAATGTATGAAATGCCATCCTGACCTATTTTGAACATGACAGCTCTGTATACTGCCATGCTATGCTTGCATAGAAACCAAAGTGCATAGGGATACAAAGGACACCTTAAACCCTGAGCTAAAAACAATATTATTGTACATGTTTTTGTTCTTGAAGCTGTTTTTGCCACTCAGCTACAAGAAAGTGGCCTTTTATTCACCAGATACGGGCTGCACCTCTGCAGGATACCGAGGTCAGCCTTTGGTGTCAGCTCTATACTTTTTTTAGAGGGTCCATTTTTTTACAACCCTCACAACAAGCACTCAGGCCTAAATTAAGCTCGGGTGGAGTTGGTGGAGTGCCACTACGTGGAGTTCCACGGAGTTGGAAAAAACTCTGTGGAACTCCGCTCCGCTCCCCTCCACCCTCCCTAATTTAATTATTTTTAAAAAAGGCACTTACCTGCTGTGGCGTCTCAGGGCTGCCTCCTCCTCGCCGTGGTTTCTCTCTCCTCCTCGTCCTCACCGTCCTCATCCATGCAAACCCCTACGTTGTACGTCTTGCGCGTGCCACCCTGCAAATCTTCCACAGCACCAGCCGCTCCTGGCCACTACTCACCTTCTCCGACTATAGCTGTGAGAACATTGCAGCTCTCTGTTGCACACAACGGCATCTGCATTCCCTTTCTGTTGCATCCATGCTTGGCCTACTGCTCGACTTATTATGTAGCCAGATTGCTCCACCTTGGCGCTTCCACACTTGGGGGCCCATTAGGATGGCGGGCGGATCGCACCCGCCGGGCCGGCGGTCGCCACCGCCGGCCCGGCGGGGGCGATCTGCCCGCCATCCTGCCATGAATGACCCCCCGCCACATTAGGATGGCTGGGAGGTCCGCGGCGGACGGGAAGACCGTCCGCCGCATTTCCGCCGGTCGACTCGTCGACCGGGTGGAAAACTGCCAGGATATGGTGGCGTGTCTGCAAGACACCGCCATACACATTACGATGCCGGTGGAGTCTTGCCTTTCCATGGCGGGGTTGCCACCATGGAAAGGCATGCGGTTTCTGCTATTGGGGGCCCGTTGCGGGCCCCCAGAGTGTTGGGAGGGTGGGGGGTGCACATGGGGGGTACCTATGGTACCCCCCTACATTGGCATGGACAAGGTGGCAGGCACCGCGCGGTGCTTGTCACCTTGTGCATGCCAATGCACAATGTGCATCCACAGCATTGTGGCGGGCGGTGCTGTGAGCACCGCCCGCCACAATGTTGTGGATGGGGGATGCCACCGCCACGGTGGCGGTGGCATCCTAATGGCCACAGCGGGACCGCCGCACCTCTGGTGGACGGTCCCGCATGCCGTTACGGTGGCGGGCGGACTTTGTCCGCCCGCCATCGTAATTGGGCCCTTGATCTGGCTTGAGCTGCGCTGCTATGTAACTGGATGACTGATGCTGCAATTATCCAATTATAAAGCAACTGAGCTAGTGAGGAGTAAGCACAACCCAATCTGCTGGGAATACTTAGGCCTCTTTCTCTACGTATCTTTTTAAAGTTGCTGTTAGACCTAACTGCCTTTAGGGTGGTCTTCCCCCAAACTTTTTGCCCACTCACCTCTTGTGTACTGAAATTAGTTTTTGTTGGCTTTAGGACTCTGTGCACTTTACCACTGCTAACCAGTACTAAAGTGCTTGTGCTCACTTCTTAAAACATGGTAAAATTGGCCTACACCTGATTGGGCCATTTAATTTACTTATAAGTCCCTAGTAAAGTGGTATAACATGTATCTAAGGCCTGTATATTATATGCTACCAGTAGGCTTTCAGCACTTGTTGTGCCACCCGCTTAAGTAGCCTTTTAAAACATGTCTCAGGCCTGCCATAGCAGCATGTGTGCAGTTTTAAACTGCCAATTCTATCTGGTAAAACAATCTTTTTGTAAGGCCTAGAACTCTATTTGCAATATATATAAGTCACCCCTAACGTAGGCCCTGAATAGCCCATAAGGCAGGGAGCAGTGTTTTTAAAAAGTTGGACATGTACTTTTAAGTTTTACATGTCTTGGTAGTGGAAACCTTTCAAATTTGTTTTTCACTACTGGGATGCCTACCTCTCCCACAGGATAACATTGGGATACCTTATTACATTTAATATGTGTTTTGATTGGGAGCAAGTAGAAATGTCATGTTTACACTCAAAAGAATTGTAATTTAAACCCCTCTTTAATGGTAAAGTTGGATTTTAAGTTTCAATTCTGAAAATGCCACTTTTAGAAAGTCGGCATTTTCTTGTCCTAACCATTTGGTGCCAGCAGCCTGTGTCCTGGTTCACATAACTAAGTGCAGTTGGCAGCTGGCCTTTGTGTATTTCTCCCAAACAGTAAGACACAGGAGGACTACGTGTTGACAGGATGGGCCACCCTGCCAGGATGAGTGTTTTGGGCTTACATTTCCAAGGGCTGCATCCAGCACACTGACAAAGAAGTTGACACCAGCCTATTGCCACCCCGGGCCCCTTGGAGCCTGGGCAGAGGAGGGAAGGAAATTTCAGACCAGATGTGAAGGGAAATCTAGAACTTTGTCCCACTTCAAAGCTGGTGCCAGTTATAAATTGTGGACCCTCATTCCAACTCTTCAGTATGCTCCTTGGCTTGTGGAAATTACAAAAGAAGGACTGTCCTGCTGCCAGAAGACTGCGCTGCTGCTTGCGGCCTGCCCTGCTCTCTGAGAAGGAAGACTGAGCCTGCTCCCTTCTTCCCCGGCTAACCTGAGTGACTCGAAGGGTCAGTTGGCTGACCTCCTGTTTTGAACTACAGGGACACAACAAGGTCCAGAGATCTCCCTGCAATTGCCCAACTGATGTGCTGCAAGTGGACCTGCCTGGATCTGCAACTGTAACTGCCTGAGCCCTTCTGACCTCTGCTAGAGTGATTCCTTGATCCCCAAGAGATGCCTCCCTAGGTCGTGGACCCCTGGCTGGCATCAGAGTGCATGCCTCTGAAGAAAAGGGAGAAATCCTGAACTTTTGGGCTCTTCGTGATCTCGAATGGGCCTGTTTGTGCTGAGATCTTGCCGCCTGCGACAAACACTAATGCGAATCTCCGGTGAACCTGACTCTTCGTGCTACAGCACCCGCGAGTGACCGGCAACGCGAGATCTGCACTTTGCGCTACAGCGATGACAGCCTGTGGTGTCCTCCAATGCGAAGCTCTCACAACGACCATCCGCGATGCCAGACAGGATCTTGGAGCTACAACGATGACCATCCATGATGCCAGGTTTGCACTTCACACTATAGCGATGACCATCGGTGATGCTTTCCTCACGGCCTCTTCCACCGCGAACTGGACTCTTCGCGCCGAACTTGGAGAAGGTAAATTTTTCAGCAGGACTAACAGTGGCGACTGGCACGGATCAGGGGTGGGGGTGTGGACGGGGGCAGTAAAAAAATAAATAATTAAACTTGTCTCCTTGCCGCCGCGTCTCTTCTCATCATCCCTCCTCATCGTCACCAGAAGTTTATTATCGTTTTATTTGTATTTTCTTTACGCTTTCTGGAAGGGGGGGGGCGATGCTCCTACGTCATAGCGGAGGAGCGCTGCTGAGAACTAACCTGGTCCCTCTATCCAGCCCACGCTTCATCGTGGTTGGCCTGAACTTGTGACTTTTCCCCGGTCTAGCACGGTCAGTGACTGCAAGTGGTGCTATGGGGTTTAGGCACTATACTTACCTAAAACTCGGAAATTGCATATCTACGGTTCTACTAATTGGATTTTTGTCATTTTGGTATCAAATCATTTATTAAACTTTACTCTATTTTTCTAAACTTGTGTCGGATTTGTCCTATGTTGCATTTCCAGTTTATTACTGTTTGAGTGCTGCATAAATACTCAACACATTGCTTCTAAGTTAAACCTGACTGCTTTTGTGTCAAGATACCAGAGGGCTAAGCACAGGTTAATTTAGTAACATTTGTGGTTCATCCTGACAGGGACTGTGGTTGTTGCTTGAGAAGGGAATTGACCCCAGTGAACCAAAAAACAATTTCCTACAGCTGAGTTTTTTATTGCTATTTTAATTCTTTGTGGCTAGTCTGCTGGAGCTCTCGTGGCCCCTTTTACTTGTAAAATGAGAGAGACCCGCATACTGCGGGCTGTGGGGGCCTTCGTTGCCCCCCTGCATGACATGATGTTATGGACATCATTTAGGGGTCTATGTAAACCAATGGAGTATGCAGGGTGGTTAAGACGGGTAGGTAATCATTCAATGAGCATGCTGGGTGCCTTTTTTAGCTCGCAGCTAGCGTGGTCTCTGCCATAACCTCTGGGGTCAGTTGGTTACCACAATTGGGTTGTTTTTTAAATATTCCCTTGTATACTATATACATTGAGGGTTATCAATTGTTTTATGTGATTGGGTATCTTTGTTAATATCACACTCGCGCCTCCCAAATCACGAGTAGATTAGGTAATTGGTCCTGAAGAATTGCACTGATTGAAAGTGACAACCATTGGCAAGAAACATGTTGACCTGTGTTCACACTATTTGATGACTTGCATTGGATCATTATTTACACATTCAGCCACCCACTGCTTTTAATCATACCAAAAAGACACACTTATGAAATTTGTTAGGGTGCCTCTTAGCTATTTTTAATTCACATTACACCAAACAACACTCAGAGCACCTCCGTTCATACTTCACAACGGCGTCTTATCCTAAAAGACCACCAGCAAAGAGCACCCTCGAGGGGCCGGTTGGGCATTGCAGCATCTTCCCAACGAGGGGCTGCACGCTGATGAAGCATGACACCCACTTGGATGTGTGAGGGCTCTTGCTCCTAAGCAATCAGATCCCCCCAATCTGCTTTCTCAGTTCCCCGCCGACCTTAACTTTCTCCTTATCTTTCTTCTTTCCTTTGACGCTAAAGGAACTGAATACTCCATTGATTCACATAGATTTGAAGGGATCTTGTATGCTGGACCTAGAAGCGCTCCTAGTCCCTCCTGTATGCTTTGGCATCATTTAGGGGTTCCACAAAATTGTGAGAGATGCCCTTACAACCGAAGGGGACAGGGTCAGTTATAATCAAAAAACAAAAGAAAGTCCCCCTCGTGTCACTTAATTTATTCAATAGAATACATTCTTGCACTCTCGCACCCACATTGCATTCAATCCAATATCTACACACTGAACTTAATTATATGTAAAGATGTCTCATTTATTAAGGTAAAAAAATATATATGTACATAGTCTTAAAAATCACTGTGATGCTATATCAAAACAACACATACATCACTTTATAGTTGTCACAAATAGATATTCTTCAGATAGAAATCTAATATATATATCATCACATTTAAAAACATAATTCATACATTTCCATAGATGGTTTTACCATAGAGATACAGAAATATCACTTTAAGGATGTAAAATTACCAATGTAGTTTCACCATAAAAATACACAAAGATTTCACAATAAAAAACTCTAAAAGGCTAAAGTTTTCGATGCGGCGTTTCGGTGGATGAAACTTGATAGACACCACCTTCTTCAGGACTAATACTTTTTGACAACAGAAATCTCTCTGCACTCTGGTGTTCTATGACCACCTCCTGTTGTAGCCGTTATACAGGGAAGATCTTAGGGTGTATTGTATTCTTATATATGGATCCTTGTTACACCACTAACTAGACCTTCGTTTATTAATTTCCCTTGGCCTTCTCCATGGGGTTATTTTTAAAGAGATGAATCACTCTATACATAGCTCTTGTGCTTCTTATTGTGTGGAATCCCTGTTCAATCTACTTTGTTAGGGAAAGGCCGCTTCCACAATTACCCAATCATAAAGCAGTGCGGGTATACTCCATCTGCTTTTCCGGTCGGTCTGTTAAGGATATTCTTTGAGGTTCTCGAGGTTTACGGCACAGCGGTCAGGTTTTTTTTCTATTGTTTCATTTTTTTTTAAACAATTGGAAAAGAACCTCCTAGATCAAAATGGCAGTGCCAAGAAACCCGAAGCAAAATGGGGCTCTGATGAGCCCTGCTAACTTTCTGTTGCTACGCTGGAACTGGGAAATAGTGTTCTTTAGAATGTCCATGACACTTAAGAATGTTTTTCTTTAAAAAATAAAAAATAATTCTTTATTTATTCATTTATATAGCACGGGATGACCCACAGATGTCTTGGGGCTGATGTAAGTTAACTAGGCATTCCAATTCACCTACAGAAGATGCGCTCCCGTAGCATTAAGGCATCTGAACTTTGTAGTCCATTGAATTAGTGTGATTTTAAAGACTTACAAAATTTTAAGATATTGGGTTTGGAACGTAGCTCAGTAGGAAGTATGTTCCACATATGTGTTGTAATCACTGAAAAAGCACGTCCACCCGTTCTCGCCCTACAAAACAGGCACAACTACCAAATTGGCAGAGGCTGACTGTAGTAGTCTAGAAGATATGTGCTTTGTGAACATGGAAGAAATATAGTTGGCACAGTACTTTGGTTAGAAGGCCTTGTGGCACATGCAGAGGGCCTTGAACCAGCATCTCTTCTGTACAGGAAACCAATGAAGTTTTCTAGTATGTGTCGAAATGCTGTCATAGTTACCAAATATCAGTCTGTCGGCAGCGTTTTGGATTAACTACAGTCTATGTATCAAGTAGACTGGAAGGCTGACATACTGAAGTGCATGTGATGCAGACTTTAATGAATTAAAATGTTATCATGCTGGCAGCATAATAAACACCTTTATTTCAGAGCTCTTCTGGCACTTGTGTGTTGCAGTCCAAGGTCTCTCTCTTTTCTGATGTGATGCAGTGAGGCTCCCCTAACTGATTTCTTTCTCCAGAGTTCAGTGCCTTTTGCTAAATGTAAATGTTTCATTTCCTGTAGTTAATTAATCCTGGCTATCCAGGAGCAACAGTCTTTGTTTCCCTGTTCCCTATTGATGTCCATTACAAAAGTCAAGAAGTGTTGGAAAAGTCAATAGTCTTGAACTTAGCTGATGACCCTTTTTAGGTCGAGCCTCGAGTAGCGCGCAAGCGCTGCTCTGCGAGACTTTAAGTTAGGGCTTTTCAAAGCTGACCAGACGCTCGTGCGTCTTGGCCTTTTCCCTGCGGTTACGCGCGCGGCAGACATCTGTTTCCAATTATCGTGCCCAGACGCGGGCGCGATAATTGGAAACACATGCCGGCCGTGCGGGGAAAAGGCCATGACGCACGAGCGTCTGGTCAGCTTTCAAAAGCCCAGGCTGCCACGCTCGCTCGCCCCCGCTCCTCTCTTGTTTTTATCGTGTTCAACGCAATGATGGGCAAGTTTCCTCTTAGGATCCCCCGAGCAGTAGTGACTGAGAAGAAACTGCCCCGCGGAGACCATATCAGGCCCAAGTCCGACAATTGTCAATGCGGACTTCCTGCCCTCTGTAAATATTCCTTCGGGAATACTGCCAAACCAGTCCGATCAAGCAAGGCCTGTATATTTATTAAAACACCAGCCTACTTCCCGCAGTAAAAAGAATAGATTTATCAGCACATTTTGGCTGAAAACCTGTGGCAGGTGCCAAACCAAACTCGAAGAAACCCCCAGCCAGAGGATTGGCTTACAATCACTGATGCAGACGTTTCCGAATGGAAAACGACCTCTTTTGCAAATCTGATCCTAATTAAATATAGTATATTATTAGCTCGCAACATTTTCAGTTGGGATTGAGGCAGAAAACACCAGCAACACAAAATATACGATTACTTGCATGTTACGCCTTCTAACCGCTAGATGGTGCCAGAGCAATATTTTTATTTTTAAATCTGCGCGTTCATGTTAGGAAACACGAGAGCAGGTTTTCACTGCGTTTTATCAAGAGAAGCTGGTAAATGAAACAGTTAGTGGCACAACACGATGCGTCTTTAAAGATAAACCATATCATATCATTGTACAATGGGATTTTTGGCTGCGGTCGTTCTATAACAGCTCAACCGAAGTGAAAAAGTAGCCATACCAGTGCGATATGACGCCACACGGACATCTACGATTGCAATTTTTTATATTTTCCCTCTCCCCTCCTTACCACTGCCTCTTTTTTTCCTAATTCTTCTATCATCAACAGTCTCTTTTTCTTTCTCCTAGCCTCTAGACCCTCTCTTTTTCCCATTTCTGATTTTCTACCCTCTTTCTCCACCTTTCTCGACTGCTCCTTTTCTCTCCATTAACCATCTTTCATTCTTCCCTTCTCGTATCCTCCTACCCTCTCGCAATTTTACTGGTTACTCTTCCTTAAACTGCACAATCTTTCCCCATTTTCTTCTCTTCCTGTCCTCAGTTTTCTTCATCTCAAACTTCTTCTTTCTTGTCAATAGTGCCAGAGCTGCTGCTCTCTTCTGCTGCTTCTACGTTTCCTTCTTTTCTTTCCTCTTTCCGCCTCATGGCCTTCTCCTCCCAACCTATTTTCACTCCCCCTCTTCTACTTGAAGTTGATTGGTGTATAGACCCTTTGCCAGAGAAAGAGCTTTATGTATGCCTTTTAATGCATACTATCTTCATTGTAGGCCGAGAGGCTTTGGTTATAACACACATAAAGCGTTTTTTAGATTTTGCCTGGCACACTGCAGCCAACTGGCTTTAGGGCTGCCCTGCAGAGCACATTTCCATGGCTGAGCCAGACAGACGTCGATGGACAGAGGCGGGCATGGGGCACCCTACGGTAGTGCACTGAGCAGGGGTCCTGTGTTGCTGCCCACTGTGCACATGCATAGCTTGCGCAGGTCTTCTTCCCAGCTCCCCCTGCGACAGTTCTCCTGTCCAGCTTACCCGCAGTCCGCCCGCTACCCTCTGCTGCCTGTCTAATTGCTGCCCTCTGTTTGTGCCTCCTCTGCTCGTTTCTTGCTCCGTTTTGCCTTTTCTGGTCGTTTTTATGCCCTCTGTTTTGCCTGTTTCTGCTCGGTTCTCTGCTCTCCGTTTTGCCTTTTCTGCTCGTTTTGATGCCCTCTGGCACATAGAACCTAGCTACCCACAGCCAAGAGACTAACATTTACCTTTACATTCCACGTTGTTTTTTATGAATGCTTCTTACTTTTTTAGGTCTCACCTGAGCCAGCGCATGCGCTGCTCTGGCGAACATTTAGTGAGTGGGCTTTAAAAAGCCGACCACAGCTTTTTGTGTGGCCTAGAGCGTGCGGTTACGCGCACAGTTACGAGCAGAGGCGCCATCTGGCTTTCCTCTCTCGTCATGGGCACGCCCGCACGCACGCACCACTCGCGTGCTTGTTTTCTGATGTTTATTCTCTCTGGCTTTTCTATTGCTAGCATGTGCCTTCATATGTAGATATATTTATCCACATTGGTAGCAATACTTCTTTTCTTTGAAGAGACAGTCCTTTTCTTTTATCTGGCTTTTGTGTTCCCGTGATCGGAGTTTTCGAGATCTCAATCTGTTTCCTTGTTCTCTACACATTTTTCTCATTGCCTGCTCTTTTAGGCCGAATGCCCTTTCTCTTTTGCCTGCTCCTGTCCCCGGTGCTCACGTTGCCGGTGCTCCCGATCCCCACGCTCCTGCTCCCGGTGCAGTTCTCTCTCCCTGAGTTACTCCTTCCTTCCAGTGTCTGCTCCCGGTGGTGCGGCTCCGGTGCTCACGGGGACAGGGGGCATGTGCTACCCGGCCTCCTGTCTCTCCTCCCCGGCCTGTCTGAGCGCCTCTCACCGCCAGCAGCAGCACCGCCCTCCGCCTCCCTCCCCTCTCCCTCCTAATCTCCCAGTTACTTCCCTTAGCCTCGGCGCCCTCCTCTTCATTTTCGTTCTTCCTCCTGTCTGTTATCACCTCTCCCGTCTCACCTCACCTTTATCCCCGACATCTACAGTCTATTTTTTTCTGTCTCCCTTCAACGTCTGTCCGCAATTTTTCTGCCACTCTTTGTCTCTCCTCACTTTTGTCTCTCGTCACTCCCCGGATCCTTCATTGCACCCCTCGTCTATTCCCACTTATCCTCACCCCACGTGTCTCTTCTCAGGACACCTATATCCCCTCTCGCCTCCTGACTCTTTTCCTCCTTGTCTCCCAATTTTTCACGTTTCTCCGCCATTTATCTTCACCTTCCTCCTGTCTCTTTCCCTGTCCCTTTCACGCCTTCTGTCTCTTTTCAACCTTCATTTCTCTTTCACTCCTCCTGTCTCTCCTCACCCCTTCCTTCTCTTCCAACTCATGTCTCCCATCATCCCGTTTCCCGTCTCCCTGCACTTCTGTCTCGCATCACTCCTGCGACACGTATGCTTGTTTCCCCTCACTGTCCTGTCTCTGTTCAGTACTCCAGCCTCCCCACCACAGATGTTCATCTTTTTTTCTTTTTTTCACACCTTGTTCGCACATGTCTCTATTCTGTTCTGTTGCACAACAGAATCAAGGTGTGTTGACTGAAGCATTTCTACAGTCCTTCATGCAACCGTGGAGGAACTGACATAGTTTCTGAGTGTTGAGTAAGAGACTTCTCTGCTTCTTGCACTGAGGAAAACAAGAAGGTGATGGATGGAAGGCTTGGATTAATCTCAGCCACTGGTAATTACTCTCACATTGTTGCCCACCGTGACACCTCAGACAGGAACCAGCCATATGCAAATTCAGCCTTGGTCCTGCTCCAAAAGTAACTGTCCAGACTAAACTGCCCAGCCTGGTCCCCTCGGAATGAAAACACAAGCAGCCCCACAGCAGTTTTGGCCTCGTCGACGAGGTATAGCTTGAGTTCTGTGGCACAAGGTGCAAGGGACCCACATCTGGGCACACTGGACGCGCTTAGGGCACCACAATGAGGAAAACAAAAAAAATTATAGGGGAGGATGATTGAGTTAATCTCAACCAGTGCGAATTTCTCCAGGCTGCATTCCAGTCCATCTTTTTTTGTCCACCACAGATGGGCATCAGCCAGTGGCTGGGATTAATGTAAGCATTTCACTCGTGATCTTTTTGATTTCTTCACTGCAACGCCCTAAGTGTGACAGGAATATCTAGATGTGGCTCTAGGGCTAACTATGCCATAGAACTCAGGTTATGCATCACTGACGAGGCCTAAGTAGACCTTTGATGTTCAGTTGAGTGCTTCCTGAAGCCGTCCCCTCTCAACCCCCAGCCCTGCATTTGCCTTTGTGACCGTCTTTCTCATTCTATATTTTTCCCTTGTTTTAAAAAAGTGCCTAAGCGAATACTCTCATCTGCCAATTGAGAAAACATGTTCAGGGCATCTCTCAAGTTATTAGTGCAACATTTTATTAAAAAGGGGTAAGCATAGGGCTTTATAAATTTGCAATACTGGGAAGAAGGCACCTCCACCCCTGGGTTGTGGTAGGCTAAATAAAGTACCAGTAGATTTTGATAGTTTTAGCCTGCGGTGTGTCATTTGTAGGGCCCACGAATCAGTAGCAGCAAATGTTAGACCCAAATAAGAACAAGCATTGGCATAGCCAATAGGTCTCGCCTTTGGGAGCTATAAGTGTTTAGCCATGCAACAGTTGATGTTGTTGCACAAAGCATATTGTGCTGCATAACTAAATACTTATAAGGTCCCAAAAGCGAGACCTATTGGCTATGCCAATGCTTGTTGGCTTTGCCGTTGCTTGTGTTCTTTAGAAATTGTTATGTAAAGCATGATCACAAAAAACAATAAAAAATGGCTGCTTGTGTGTGCACACGTGCACAGACAGGTGGCCGTTTTCAAATGTTTTTTGTAATGAAGTTTTACAAAAAACTTTGAAGTGGCCACCTATTTGTGCATATATGTGTGTGCACGCACAGGCGGCCATTTTTTAAAAGCTTTTGGAATAACTTTTTGCAAGAATAATTTTTGAAGCTAGGAAGTGAATGACATTTAATAAAAGGCATTGCGCTGTGGAGAAAGAGATCATTCAGGGGGCCTTACTGCATTACAGACACCTGGTACCATGCAGCAGGACCTAGTAGCCCGCCCTTCTCCTGGAACGACATTGGGGTCCTCTGATGTCACTTCCTGTATTAACATTTTGGTCAAAGAGTGTGCGATGTCACTTCTGCTATCCCTGGCTTTTGGTGAATCGACGTTAATGTCTCTACTAAATATGAAAATGAAAAAAAGCACATGATTAGATACAGGTGCGGCCAGCACAGGTAAGAGTCGCGGGGTGGCGGGGCAGGGTGGGGGGAAGTCAACAGATGACGTGATAGGCAAAATTAAATTAAAAAATAAATAAAAGTACTTCCCTTGCGCTCGCCGCATTGCCGACTCGGCGATGCGGCGAGGTCAAGGTAAGTGGTTTTATTTATTTTTTTATTTAATTTTACCTATCCCATCGTCTGTCGAGTTCCCTCATACCCCGCCCTGCCCCCGCTCTGCCCCACCGCTCTTACCTGTGCCAGTCGCACCTGATTAGATATATATAAGATACGGTTAGGATAACATCAGTTGCACTTTTGGAGCAGACTATCTCCTAACAGTGGTTGCGTGAAGCCTTATTCAAGTTGCAACATAACACAAGTTTCTGCAAAATTCTCTCCTACAATATTCCACTTCACCGCACTCCAACATAACAGCAAGAATGCTTGGCTTGGAGGTTGAAAGACGCTGCACACATCTGACAAAGAGAATAGCTGCTGTCACATGCTACTTTCAGATATGTGTCAGTGGAACTGCATCAGACTTGCCCAGCAAACCAGAAGATTTTTCTGGCATGCACCTCAGTGGAAGAGCTGGCATCTCAGACGCCCTATGTATTCATCGCAGACACCCTATGTATTAATCGGAGACACCCTCTGTATTAGTATGTCAAAACATGACTCGCTCTGGTGAACATGATGGACGAGGCAGAGAGATTCACTATTGTTTCAAATCTGGAGCATTTCTGAGAAGATTAGGAGCAGCAGTTGAGATACTTGCGTAAAGTGCTTAATTTGTAAAAAAAAAACAAGTGCCAGGGTCTGGTCAGGAGGCCGTTGCAGCATGCACCACACATTGCCCCTGTCTGCGCTGCCAATGATATTAACAACACAACTACTATCACACTCTTACAAATGTGACAATTCGAACTATTCCAGGACCCAAAGCTATAAGAATGGCTTGGGTGGCAGGTAATAGTAATTTTTAATGTGTACTGTATTAATAATCAACTGTTGTGGTCATCTCAGACAGCGCCACCTTGTGGCACACTGCTATAGCGCCGGTGTTGACAATTAAGTGCCATTGCCGATCACCGGAAACCACCAGCTCAAATTAAACACTGACTGCGTCTGCTAACCAGCACTACTATAACACCCAAAACTTGCACTAAAACCTGAAGTCAGAGTGCCGAAAGAGTTTATATTTAGCTCAAATAGGACTTTGAGCCCTTTGCCTTCATTAATCCAGCCATGAAACAGTACAGTTTGTGTCCAAGTCATAGGGTGGGAAAATACATACTGCCTGGTCCTTCATCCCTAGACATTTTTTGCCTGGATGCATTTGAGGACCCTGTCTGAATGAGCAGGTGCTGGTTGATGAAATAAGATGTGAACTATAGCAAGATGGGGTATGAAAGTCAGTTGTATGACAGAGGCACGCATGGCTAAACGACGCATGCCTCTACCACGCAGCCCCAACAATGAATGCGTCTTTACAACACATTCCTTTACCACGCATGCCTCTACCACGCATGCTTTACTATGCAATTTCGTGGTAAAGGCATCACTGGTAAAGGGATGTGTGGTAAAGATCACACCCCAACCTCCCGCCCTGAGACTTAAAACTTCCCTACCCCCCTGCGCCCTAAACACTACCCCAACCCCCTTGAGCCCTAAATACTACCCTTACCCACCCCTGAGCCCTAAACACTACCCCAACCCCCTGATCCCTAAACACTACCCCCACCCTCTCAGCCCTAAACACTACCCCGACCCCCCCTGAGCCCTAAACACTACCCTGACCCACCCTGAGCCCTAAAAACGGCCTGACCCCCCTGAGTCCTAAAAACCACCCCAACCCTTAAAAACTACCCTCCCCCACACCCTCCAAAACCCCACCCCAGCCCCACTTACCTCACCGCGTCCTCTCCCGATCCTTCCTGTTCCTGGGCCTACCCATCCCAGCATCTAGACCGTGCACTGCCTTAACCACACATATGCGTGGTTGAGGCATGCGTGGTTGAGCTTGCGGGGAAACGGCATGCGTGGCTCTGCCCGCGTTGTAAAGGCCATTTCCCATGAAAGTCCCATGTTTGCTTTCAGGGTGTTGATCAGAGCTGGCTAGTTGACTATACTGAAGGCTGCAGAGAGGTCAAGCAGAGGTCGTTCCTGGCACTGAGGAGGTGTGCGTCCACCACTTGGAGGTGGCTGTGTCAGTGCTGCAGCGTGATATGAAGCCTTATTGATAGCCCTGTAGAACATTATTCTTGCTGAACTGCTCTTGCAGCTGGGTGGTGAGGTTGGCTGGAACCAGGGATAATTTCATTAGCATGGGAAGGAGCTGACCTGTCTGCAGGACATTTGGGAGATTCCCGTGGCCTAGTGAGGCATTGACAATGTGGAGAATCAATGAATCTCTAGCAAAATCTGTCTCTTCAATCAGATTGAACACCGATTGATTTGTAATAAACTGTTTTTGCCCAAAAATCGATTACCCGGCCAAAAATTAGCTATCTACATAGACCTCAACATAAAACAAATGAATTGCATTTCCACAGCCCGCATGCCTGCTACTAATTAAGCGGTGGGATCGGAGTTGGGGTGCCATTAATTGATATGCATGATCCACACCTCCTCCACCGCCAGTGGCCAGCCAAAAACCACGAATATTCGAACAAGGTGGCAGCGTAAAAACCCATGTTGTTAAGGCATGGACAAAGTGGGCAATTGCCCAGGGCTCCCACCTTCCAAGGGGCCCCCTGGAAAAATTAACTTTGGCCCATATCTGTTCTGTCTATCTTAACCTCTCTGTCTCCCTGTTTACCTACTTCAACCTCTGACTTAGTTTCTCTGCCCAGTATCATCTTCAGGATTTTTGGGGTCCCCAGCAAGACCTATTTCAATGTTTTTTTGTTACATTGTTAAAGTTTAATAGGTACTTTAGAATTGTTTAGCATCATGGGGACTTAAAGTTCAAAGATGTTCCGTACCGCGGCCCCCACAATAGGTCTTGCGCAGGGTGCCTCAAATCCGTAAGAAGATACTTCCATAAAGTGAGGTGAGGCTTTAAGGTGTCTCCTAGTGCTGTCACAAACAATACATAAAAGAATGGCTCTGGTGAATGCAAACATGTCTGGAGGAGTGCTTGCATCGTTCCTACATCTGTTGGGACTCAAAGTAACCATCCACCAAAACCTAAATACCGAATAAAACTGGAACTCAACAACATTAGGCGACCTTCTTCACCCATTTACGACAACCCCACTCCATTCTGAACACACTGGTAAATTACACCTTCTCAATATCATTAGATGCTGACTTATAGACACATTTAGCTGCACTCGGGAGCCTCTTCGTTCGTGACATGATAACCCTTCTGAGCCCTTGCCTTCAAAGTTTGTAAACTTCCCAAAACTTTGCCTGAAGGCAAAAAAGGCTTGCAAAAAATTATTGTGGGAGAATTCTCCACCTAAAGTGGACGTTTGCGGTGATTCCTCTCATCCAAAAATTGCTTTTGCACTTTTTTTATGTTTAAAAACGTTTGCAGCCATCGCAGAGGTTGTAATGTTTGAATTGTTTTATAAACTCACACTTCCTTAACAATCACCCAAACGTCAGCATCGTTGTCTTTGTAAGCCTTCCCCCTAAGGCTGAGACATCGACATTGCTAAAATACACTCTGTTACACTGATCACCACCACAGCTGCCCTACGTCCCAGGCTCACAACTGAAGACACGGCCATAAACATCACATAGCTAGACACTTTCTGAGTCAAGGACAGTCAGTGCTGCGTGAATAGAACAACAAGCATCTCTCAACTGTTTTGCTGACTTATCAGCCACCTGGGCTGTCAGGGCAAACAAGAACTTGGCCCTCAGATACCTTGTCTTCTGGATGTAGTCTGATGTTTCAAATCTGTCTCTGCAGTCAACAACAGTGTATCCGCACAAGCAGCGGCAGCACCTCCGTAATGGCGGAGGAACGTCGCCCCACTGCTCAAAGCCAGCAGTTAAAAAATGAAATGATAATAAAACAATTTTATCATTTTATTTTTTAAGTGACTGGCTGAGCCATGCATGCGTAGGGAAGGTCTTGGCCGGGCCATGGCAGGGAGGAGGAGTGGTGGGCACTGTAAGTGTGCATGTCGGTTTGGCCTGCCGTCTTATGACCGGCAAACCGACATGCGCACTTAGGTTTTTCCAACCCAGCTGTGTTCCACAGCCGGGTGAAGAAACGGCACAGACTCCCTGTGCCTGAGCGAGCGTCAAACCAGCCCGCTCAGGCCAATCCCGGAGCTGCTCTCATAGCATGAGAACAGCATCTGGATTGGATGGGGAGTCTGTGATGGTGTCCCAGGGACTGCCGGGAGCATCAGGAGAGCAAAGGAGCAGCGAGGCAAAAGGCGGCCGGCAGCATTAGGTAAGTCTTTTTTTATTTCTTAGTCATTCCCCTACCTCTGCTGCCCCCCACTCCCTCCCCTTACCCCCCCCACTGTATATTTGCAGTAGCCGTGACTGCGCACAAGTGTACAACCCACCCCCTCCTTGGCCTCTCCGGCCACTGCCACATAAATATCCACAGCCTTTCAGGTGAGAAAGAGAGCAACGCACTTGAGGTGAAAACCTTCCAACTATCAAAGCCAAATAAGGCACCCAATCAAGCACAACAAAACACAGCTACTTACATCTCACTTTCGAAAGTTCAAGAAATAGAAAGTGATATGGATTTATATCTAGCAAAGCCTACTTCACATAATGACCCCCACTAGTAACCTTATGCTTACATTGCTCCTCATTTCAGGAGTTTCTCTGGAGCACACCAGAGCCATCTGCTGTGGCCCACAAACACCACAAGTTGACAAATGCCAATAAAAGAACATGCCAGCATTGTCACCACAATAAGGCATCCCATCTCCACTGACCAACCCACGGTCTCCAAGCAGTCAAATCCCACACCACTCCCCAAAGGTGTTTGCATACCTTGCTATTCAAAGCAACTTCAGGCCTGGAGTCAACCCTTCAAGGATTACCAGATCCTGAGGAAAGGTAGTAGTCTGACAACTACAAAGGTTTGCGGAGGACCATTATGCCTGGAGTCCAGCAAACAAAACTAGCAACCAACGCAAATAAGGAAAAAACACATGCCAGCTCTCCATGTTGGAACTCATGCTCCTCCATGCAGAAGATTAAAATCATACCATGTCCATTCCCATTGACCTCTCCAGCATATTTGACTCCATCTTCAATAGCTGCTAAATTGTCTATGAATTTTTCAGGGGTTGGGCCCGGGAGATTAAGGACCATCTCCAAAAGGGTATATAAGCCCATTTACTAATCGGTACTGCATCAATACCAATTCCCACATACACAAACCTCCGTGTAGTGATCATGCTCATATAAGAATAATAGATCTCCTGCCGACCCATTGGATTGTATATTCAGAGTCCTCATGACATTAATGGTACGTTTTTATTTTCATTGGGATCACAATTGTTATTGTTCCACGGATGTTCTTTGACTCTAAAAAAGATCTTTCTATACTACAAAACAAATCACTGCAAAGTTCTGTTGAAATTCGATAGTTATGGTTAGCTGCGGTACTGGAAGCATAACTCACCCACTGTCAGACTTCAGTGTGAATAGCCACAATTTTGGAGTGATTTGTGAGGAAGTCAACACCCAACTCATCCTCTCCCTATCCAATGAACTCAACATCGACAAACACAACTTTCAAGACGGAATGGAAGCTGTCGCCAGATGGATGAAGAACAGCTGCCTTCAACTCAACATGGACAAAACCGAGGTTCTCAGCATGGACTCACACCCCGACGCCTGGAACGACACCTGGTGGCCCCCCGCCCTCGGAGACCCCCCCCCCACGGACCACGCACGCAACCTCGGAATCATCCTGGACTCCGAACTCAAAATGGACTGCCAGATCAACGCCATCACTTCCTCATGCTTCCACACCCTCCGCAAGACCTTCAAGTGGACCCCCCCAGAACACAGGAAAACTGTCACACACGCCCTCATTAGTAGCAGACTGGACTACGGCAACTCACTCTATGCCAGGATCAACAGAAACCTCACCCGCATACTCCAGAACATCCAGAACGCCGCCGCCAGACTAGTCCACAACCTACCACACCACAGCCACATCAGCCAACACCTACAGACCGTACACTGGCTCCCTGTCGAGAAGAGAATCACCTTCAAGCTTCCCACCCACGCACACAAGGCCCTCCACAACACCGGACCTGCCAACCTGAACCACCGCCTCGCATCCACGCTCCTCAGCGCTCTCTCCGCTCGACCCAGCTCTCCCTTGCAACGGATCCTCGGATCAAGAAAAGCAGAACAGGAGTGCGCTCTTTCGCCCTCCTCGCAGCCAGGGCATGGAACTCCCTACCTCTCCACCTCCGACAAACTGCATCGCTCCCTAAGTTCCTAAAGAACCTCAAGACCTGGCTCTTCGATGGAACTCAGTGAACCTCCAGGATCTGCGGACCCCCACCCTCCTTCCCTCAGCGCCTTCAGACCCGCTTCGGGTGAGTAGCTTGCGCTCTATAAACCCATTGATTGATTGATTGATTGAGGAGGTGGTGCTGTTAACTATAACTGACCAATTTCAGCATTTGCTAGACTTTATTACTAGTGTCTGTTAACATAAGTGCCAAATTTCATACAATTCCATGCATCAGAATAAGGGGGTGAAAAATGTGTTTCACATTTTTAGCTCACATGGAATTTTTGCTTGCGCTTAAAGCAAAAACTACTGAATGGATTTACGCCAAACCTGGCACGAAAGTAGAAGTTTACTTTGAAAGTGCACTTTTGTGGCTTTGGTGAAAAAATGTCCAAAAAGAATTTGAAAAAGGTGCTGCGATTCACTGATTCAATAATGCAGTCAACCACATTTGCATTTTTAGACAAATGTGATTTGCTAGTAAAAATCTTTATGGAATTTTTCTCACCAACTTAAATTTGTGGATGAGTTACAATTTACGACTTTAGCTGTGTGGAAAATAAATTTCCACAAGAAAGGGGACTATAACACATTTCTGACCACAAAGCAGTGGTAACGGGGACGCAGGGGTGGGGAAAAATTGAATAATACATCAGGAAAAAATATATAAATTTGCATGTGACTTCAACTCAAAAACGCCATTGAGATCTCAACAGCCATCTCTTGACGTAGTATATTTGTCTGCCATTTTATGAAAAAAGGATGAATCGTATACAATTTATGACTTTCATAAGGGGTTAAAAAAGACAGACTGGTTGATAAGCATAAAGATAAAGAGAGGCGAAAGGCGCCATTTTTTTAAATTCACCGATCCAAGAATGATTGATTTAAAAAAAAAAATGAAATACAAGTAGCACAAATGTGCTTTTAAGAAGGACAGGCCAGCAGTAATTTACTGCCTAGTTCTTCACAAAAAAAAAGAATAATAATATATATATTTTTTTAAAACTACCCATAAGGGCAGGAAGCAGCAACGGGGAGAAAGGAGAAAAGCAGTACTCCAGGGAGAAGCAAATGAGTGAGAAAGCAATTCGGAGGAATGCATAGGTGGGCAAGCGCAACATCCGGTGGTGGAGGGTGGAAGAGAGAGGGAGACAGCTAGAAAACACATGCACCAATTCGGAGTGCTTAACCAAAAAGAAAAATGTACTTCCCAAAATGTAACCCTTGGAAGGACACAAGTTAAAAGGCTACACTCCAGGGGAATGATAAACACAGATAAAGCCAATCAGTAGGTTTTTCACAAACAGACATCCTGTGCTGTCTGGTAGACTCGACCTAATGACGCCAAAGCTGTGTGCAAGAGTCAAATATGGTGGGCAGCACAAGTTATGGTGTGTGTTGTGTGATGCTAGTGAGAGATGTTGAGTAGATGCTAGGAAGTAGGAAGCACAGAATTATTGTCACTGACTGCCAGAGGACAATAAGAACCAGCCTTCATGAGGTAATCTACTGCTCCCTGTATATGCAATGGGGTCTCTGGCCATTGTCCGCAGAAACCATCAACGACCTGGTATGCTTCACATAGAGATATTACTAATTAGGAAAAAGCAGGCAAAACAGTGTATTGCTTCATGGTGTTTATTGGACCATAAGATCTCACAAAAAATAGGCTCCATTTCCTGCCACAGAATAATTCCCCGGAGGACATGCAACATGTGATCCACCAAACATCCCACGAAGCCTCCGGAACCCTGGTATTACATCGACTCTTCTATCTCCTTTACTTCGGAAGACACAACTTTACCGTCGACCACTTCCTCAATGATTGTTTTCACTTTTCTGGTCTTGGTGGGATCTAAAAAATAATAATCAATGAAGAGGCATTGAGACGTGTGTTACCAGTGACAATGAGTCCCACTTAACATGCATAAGACAGGGACTGTTTAATTTTAATAGCATCCATTGTGTACAATTGTCTCGCTTGCTCGATGTTATGGGTTGTGTTGCATTTTCTGCTGCAGGCATGCAACTGGGATTGCTCATGAGTCATGACCCTACAACACCCTTTAAAGCCTTAGATGGACTGAAGATCAGCTGGTATGCAATGCTGGTCAGAGAATATCAGAGTGGAAAAGAGAAGTGGGGTGGTCACTAGTTTGTCGCTTTACTGGAGAAGGGAGTAGACAGCAATTGGTGTAGCACTGACCCCAAGTGACCGGCTGGTGAATGGAATACCGAAAAGAACATGCTGTCTCTCTGTTTGGCACAGGGTGTCACAGCACTGCCTGTGCTTTACAGAGGGACAAAGATAGCCATTTTATGAGATAAAAATCCTTCGAGCATTACTTAAAGATATAGACATAATCCTGCCATATTTTCTCTTCATTTCTAGTAAAATAACTTTCAAAGAATAAAATTCCAATAAAAACACAGAAAAGCCTCCAAACAAATTCGGATAATAAAGTGACGGATGAGGTCAAGATTAGGACTAGGGAGCAGATTTAAATTCAAATTAAGTTTAGGTTCAAAGTTAAGGTTAGGGTCAATGTTACGGTTCGATATGCGTAAGGGTAACTGCATTGCTGAGGAACAGGGATGGAGTCCATTTACTGCCAGGGTATGGGTTAATGATAAATTTAGGATTATATTTGGTGTTTAAATGGCTTTCTACTTTGACCCCTCCGTATTTGAAGGAGAAAGTCTTACTTCATTCCAAGCCTAGAGCTTTCAGTCTATTCTAGGGGGAGATTCACTTCTATTGTCCTATTGCCTAGTTGACGTGGGTGGCGACGGCTTCTGCAGTTTTACAATCTAGCATTGGAATTCCATGTCCAGAAGTCTTTGGTTATCTCTATTCAAGGTTCATCTAACAAAGTAGCTGTCTTACTCGGGCTCTGAAGCTATAGATATGGGGCACAGAGCCTCTGTCGCCTCCTGGGGTTCTTACTTGGAAGTACACAACATAAATGTCACTATTCATTGATTCATAGGGTAAGGGAAAGGTAAGTGTCAAGATTATTATAAGGATGAGGGTATGGGTAGGGTCAGGCTAAGGAATGACCCTAACCTAACCCTATCCTAATTAAAATTGTAATGCTAATAAAAAATCATGGGTTAATTTAGTACTAGAGTTCAATGTATTTCTAAAATCCATTGTAGAAATATACTTGTGCCAGGTGATGTTTTATAATAAATAGGTTTTCACTCAAACATTTTCTACCAAACTGTATTCAGTGCCTCCATTTCAATGCAAGGTATTGCAAAAAGTGCTTCTTTCATCGAAAGTTTTTTCAGTGAAAAATTAAATGAAGTAGAATTTCTCTGAAATTCACTCAGATGAAATTTCATAGATTTGTCCCCGCTTATAGTTACGGTTACAAGTCAATGAGTAGTGCAATGAGTAAAAGCACAAACCTTGGTGCTGTCTTGTAATCTCACTAAAATATATTTGATGGAGGTGCATGCTACAAGTACCATATAATAACAAAATGACACCGAGCATTCTCCTTTTCTCACAGATAGCAGGTGCCTTGAAGTTAGGGAAATTTGCACCACTTTTTCTTTCTTTTTTTTGGATGTGCAGTTTTCTGTGAGCTACAACATCTCAGAAGTTTTTCCTCTATTTGGAGGAGGGGCATCCGCGGGCTTCACAGTCTCCTTAGGGTTTAACTTTCTAGCTTAACGTTTCACTAACGTCACAACCTGTTGATTATAATATAATTGTCGAGTTGTGAAGTCACATCTAGAAAAGAATTAACAAATTATAGCGGCCTTATGTTTTAATTGATATTCTAGCTAGCTTATGGCCTTATCTTTGTCCAACGTAATTCAATATCACCCGGTCCACATGTCCATACTATATTACGCATGCTGGTGCACGGGCAAGAGGACTGGAAGTACTTTCCACTGGACATAAACACATTACTTTTTACATTTATTACACTTGAAATTACTGTGTAATTTTATTACAATGCATATTAGTGCTTCAATAGAGATGACAGTGGTTTCGGGAAAGCTTGCCTAGTCCCTGACGGTGAATAGGGAATAGTACCTATACCACACACTTGTTATGCTCACTAACTTTTTGTGGTGCACCTGAAATTCGAATTGCTACTGACTTGCAAATGTTAAATAGTATTTGCCATTTTAGATGGCCAATTGGAATTCCTGTTCATCATTTTGGAGTGATAAATTGCAATTCTATTTAGCCACTGACTGTAGGGAAGTCAGTGAACAGTCACACTCCTGAAGGTAAAATGGAAGCCACTGACTGTAGGGTAGTCAGTGAACAGTCACACTCCTGAAGGTAAAATGGAAGCCACTGACTGTAGGGAAGTCAGTGAACAGTCACACTCCAGAAGGTAAAATGGAAGCCACTGACTGTAGGGTAGTCAGTGAACAGTCACACTCCTGAAGGTAAAATAGAAGCCACTGACTGTAGGGAAGTCAGTGGACAGTAACACTCCTGAAGGTAAAATGGAAGCCACTGACTGTAGGGAAGTCAGTGAACAGTCACACTCCTGAAGGTAAAATGGAAGCCCTGTTGGTCAACTGAGATCTTGCAATCCTGATTGCACAATTAGAACTTAGAATTTCCGTTGAATCTCAGGAGCCCTTGGCAGACTTATCAGAATCGAAAATCTTCAGATATCAAAAGGAGCAACTTTCTGAGTGATCAGAATTTCAAATTTAGAAATGGTTGGCAAGGACCCATTTGGACAGAAGTGCCATCAACTTACCTCTCTTGGTTTCCGATGGGGTAGGTGATGGCACTACTTCCACTTTTGTTGTCTTTTGTGTCTCATATCCGCTGCAAGGGAACACGTGCATTAATAATCAGGCCTTGCAAAATTTTGTACGACGTATTGGCAGCTAAGTTCTCGGTTTTCCATTCTTCATACACTTGTTCCTTGTCACCAAAATCATAGAGTTAGGGGGAATTATATCACTTGACCTTTAACTCCACCTAATTATATCACAGAGTGAGTCATTTAAACTTTGACTCTCGAAGCATCACAGGAAGTGACAGAAAGTAACAACACTAAGGGGTATATTTACAAGGGAAGTGGTGGAGCGTGGCATTAGCCTTCTTGGCTTAACGCAGCGCTCCGCCACTTTGGAAACGCAGGTCTACAATGTATTTACAACAATACGGTGCAGATCTGTGTTTTCCCCTGCACTGGCGCTAAATTTAGCTGCCTAGCGTCAATGCAGGCACCCTTGCACCGTAGTGCAAGGGTGCCTGCATTGTGGGAATAATTGTTATGTGCAGGAAGGTGTCCCTACCTGCACATAAACAATCTTAAATGGCGATTTGTAACTTCTATGTGTGCTGCTCTGTGCAGCACTCATAGAAGTTGCAACTCTTCATTTTTAAAATGATTGTTAATGTGCAGGAAGGGACACCTTCCTGCACATAACAATCCTTCCGGTGAATTGCTGTTTCGATGTGTGCATAACAATGCAACACACATAGAAACAGCAAAAACGAGGAGAAATAAAGCACTTCTTCTCGTTGCGTCATGTTAAGACCAGGCTTTTTTTGGTCTGCCCCATATTTACGCATCCCTTGGAACACCTACCGCAACACCCATTACCCCCCCCCCCTTTCACGCTAAATATAGCGTGAAAGGGGGCCTTATTCACAAGGCGACGTTAAGCTACATTAAGTGGCTTAACGCCGCCTCGTAAATAAGGCGAAGCCTGTATCGCCACCACAACATCAAAAAAAGTGACGATCCTGTGGTGATAGAGGCTTGTAAATATGCTCTTAAGTTTTTGTCCTAGGGGCAATTACAGGATTCTGATGAAAAACAAAAGTGGACAAATTGGTGCTTCGAAGTCTCACAGGGGTGCAAATACAAAAGGTGTACCAAGTAGAATCAGAGGGACTTGAGTTGTCATCACTACTGGTGGCCTTTGTTCTTAGTTACTGTGACACAGAGCGCCTGGCTGGTGGTTTACTGTTGCTGGTGGGAGTTGTGATTACATTCAGGACCACTAGAGACCCCATAATCAGGTTATTTTATGATTAAATAATTTCAGGGGGAAAAGTTGTTCTTAGAAGCCATAACTGGCACTACTGGATGCCAGGTTTGCAGAATATCCTTCTCAAACCAAATAACTGACTAACATATCCACCACTCAAATTACTTTCATATTTCACTATACTAATTCACCACTAATCCTTTATGGGTTCCGGAGTAGCGTACTACTCACCAAAAACACTTCAACTCCCCATCAGGGGTAGCAAGCACTATATAAATGCAAACCTTTTTTCCCACTTCTATCCCTCTGCTATCCTTCTCAATCCAAATAACTGACTAACATATCCATCACTCAAATTACTTTCATATTTCACTATACTAATTCACCACTAATCTGTTATGGGTTCCGGAGTAGAGTGCTACTTGCCAAAAAAGCGCTTCAACACTTCATCAGGGGTAGCAAGCGCTATATAAATGCAAACCTTTTTCCCTCTTCTATCCCTCCGCTATCCTTCTCAATACAAATAACTGACTAACATATCCACCACTCAAATTACTTTCATATTTCACTATACTAATTCACCACTAATCCATTATGGGTTCTGGAGTAGCGTGCTACTCTCCGAAAAAGCAATTTGGCGCCTCATCAGGGGTAGTAAGCGCTATATAAATGCAATTACAATACAATATCAAGGCTGAGACTCCTTGAACCCAGCTCATGCCATTTTCTTCCTACACCCTACACTTCACGTCCCTTTATTTTACTTATGGAGATTTATTTTCCATCCCTGCCCTTTACCTTAGTCACTGTTTTCCTATATGTCTCTTCCTCCGAATTTCTTCCTTTTCTCTCTTTTGCTCTAGATTGAAGTCTCTTGATGTCCATAAATTTGAGTTTCCATGACTACCACCTGCCAGCCCCTGCACAAATTAAGCACTGCCTTTAGTGATATCTATGGCTGCCTCTCGCCGGGAGTTAGGTGTGTGCAGGTGCGCAAAATTGTTGCTAATCGTAGCCCATGACATTTTTTTTAACTTTGCCAGCTTCGGGACCTTCACTGAGTTTTCGAACTTACAAAAAAAGGCAAGGAAAATGTCCTGAAAAACTCTTCTGAGATAGGATCTCCCGCAAAGGCTTTTTCTCCCAGAAGTTGACATTTTTCTTGCTGGTCAAGTTCAGAACTTGTCAGAGTTGTCAGTGCCACACAGCTCTGTAGTGCAGCACACCCTAACAGCAGCACCAACACACAAGACTGGAAAGGAAGCACACTTTCAAAGGACTCCACACCCATCCTGAAGTGTCTGCACACCCCACCATGTATGGAACAGGGCTAATGCCAAGCCATCAGCCTGGTCCTTACCTAAACTCTCCCTCCAGCAGGCGCCGGTAGGTCTCGATCTCCATCTCTAGCCGGGTCTTGATGTCCAGGAGCTGCTGGTACTCATAGCTCTGCCTCTCCATGTCCATGCGGAGCTGGGTTAACTGCTCTTCCATGCCGCTGATCTTCTGCTGCATGGCAAATAGTTGCTGGCAGTAGCGGCCTTCTGTCTCTGACAGGGTGTCTTCAAGGGACTTTTTCTGAGGGGAGAGAAGAGGAAAAAAGTTACATGGATGGATGGATATCGATAGATTTATGGATCAGTCAATAAAGGGATGGATGAATCGATAGATTGCTTTTATGGATCAATCAGTAAATAGATGTGTGAATGGATGGATTAATTGATTTGTGGATCAATCAACGGATGGGTGGATGGGTGGATGGATGGGTGGAAGGATGGGTGGATGGGTGGAGGGGTGGATGGATTGATTTTTGTTTCATTCGGTAAATGAATGTGAGCATGGATGGACTAATGAACGGATTGATTGATTTGCAGAGCAATCTATAAATGGATGATGGATGGATAGATCAATATATAGAGGGATGGATGCACGGTTGAATGCATGGGTGGATGCATGGATCGATACTTTGATAAAAGACTTCTCTTGAATAGCGCACATGGCATGTTGAATGACCTTTGGGCTACTTACCATGGCCAACTGGGCTTGGAGTTCTATCTCCAGGCTCTGGAGTGACCGTTTCAGGTCAGACATCTCACTGCGACTCGATGACACTTCACTCGCGTCCCGGACGATGACCTTCTGCAGCTCTGCAACCTGGACCAAGAGACAGTAAATCCATTCTGAAACACAGGTGTGAACAAATACAGCACTACTCCACTTGTGAATTGAATGATGAATCCAGATGTGACTGGATGAATCGATGGACACAAATTGTCCATTTTCAGTGGCCTCTGGGCTATTTAATCCTTGTTGGCATTGCTAGAGTTTGAGGCACTCCGATAGCGCAGTGGATTAATGTGACTGCGGCGTAAGCATGCAACCGGCTGGTTGCAGGTTTGAAACTTTGGAAGGTTAACTCAGCCATTTAACCTTCGGCAGAGGTTAAAAGGCGTGACATTGACAGCACCATGAAAACGTAGTACCAGATCAGAAAGTGTTATATATAAATGAAGTGAATTTTATTATCCCAAAGTGATCATGAGCTATAAGTGTAGTTTTTCAACCTCCCTCTGTTTCTCTCCAATGTAGCTACCTTTTGAAGAGCTCACATTTGTTGTGAGAATCAGTCTTATGGGGTTGCCAAGGCCCTATCCCTTCATCCAGTCACCTGCATTCAGGCAGCCATGGTCTCCTTGTTTCCACCAGCGGTAGGAAATGAACACCTAAGCCATCGTTGTCATCACATCCACATTCTTTAGCGTGGTACCATTGGAAAGGAAGGTAAATGTGTTTTGGGCACTTTTAGGAACGTTTTTGCAAATAATTATTTTTTCTAATAGCAGATAATTGTGTTATTCCCCTTTTCAATTTCTTCTCATTTATTTCTCTGAGGCATGTATGTGACGCTTGAAGACTTTCAATGTATTTCTTATCATTCTATAGTGCAATGTCTAGAAAAAATTACTACGGCATAATTGCGTTTAGAGGGTTTGAAAAGTTTACAAATTTCATAACTTGTAATTGTTGAAAAGCTTTGTAAACGTTACTAAGCTTTTCATAAAAGTGAAACATCTTGCAAAAAAAGTTATCAGATACAAATTTCTACCAAAAACGTTTAATGCAAACTTGGGTGGTGTCTGCTAATTGTTTTCTGCAAAGAACGATTTTTAGGTTTTTTCCGTTATTTATTTTAAACTATGCAGCTTTTGCGAAGCTTAAAAATTTTGAAGAAAAAAAAATCACAAAGTGTGGAGAGGAAAGGATTTGTGGCTACGCACACCCCATAATTTATATTTTGCGTTCGGCGGAAAATTTTCTTACAGAAATTTGGTTCAGCATCATTACTAGATTTTTTGGGGTAAAAACCCTATTGAAATTTTCCTCCATTTGATAGTAGCTTTAAAGCCTTTCCAGCATCACTGTTTGGTGTGTACTTGTTGAACCATGCGGTGGTGTGCATGGCCCTTTCTTACCTTCTTTCTGAACATGTCTTCTGCCTCCTGGCGGTTCTTCTCTGCCAACGACTCGTAGTCGGCCCGCATGCTGTTCAGGTTCTGCAGCAAGTCCAAGGATGGTGCAGCATCCATCTCGACGGACACATCACCTCTAGCACCATGGCCAGCGGTGTTCAACTCCTGATATGGGAAAGATTTTCAATAAAACTCTTTAGATCACTCTATAGTCTAACCCCACAACAATAATACATTCATAATGTTATGTATTATGCAAATATTCCTTTGCAAAGGTTGCAATTGAAAAACGACTAGGAGGAAGAAATCCTTTAAGAAATAGGCGATGCATCCCAACCTTAGGCAAGGCACGCTAGCCCCTGATCCTAAAAAGCGGATATCATTGGATGTACCTTGCCATGTACCGAATTTACCACTGAGGTTTTTCTTTTCAATTAGTAGATTTGTAGAGTAGGATACTATTTTAGAATTTCTGATATTTGGGGATTTTAAACATTTTCCTGTGTTACGCTTCAGTTATAACCTAGGCTCTCAAAAACCCTAAAAAATGGAGTGTTTTTTCGGCTCCCTTATTGACCTTATTCTCTCCTTTCTATTCATTCGACCAATTTTAATTCAGAAATTCAATGATTAAATATCAAAAGTAGAGTGCCTTTCATTCAAGCTGCTCACATTGTCTTCCATGAATTTGCCTCTATATTCACATTCCTTTTACATACACACTTTGCTTGCCCGGGCCAGGTTTTCTTGAATACTATAGGAAACACCAAGAAGTCACGTTTTTGCAGCAAGGTTTGACTTCCGCTCTGAGGTAGGTTGGAGGTACAGCTTGGCAGCATTTATTCATGTATTTGATGGTGAATTACCAAGGACTGCATGCTGCTGGTATAGTTAAGGGTGCTGTGGTTGACGAATGAAACCTTAAACAGCTATCTGATATCTATATCTACCAGCCCTTTGTGTGACTCGCTGACAGGCATCTTTAAAACTTGTATAGGTCCTGTGATTGGCCTGGTGAACTCTGTTGGGTCCATGCATCAATGTGTTTCAAAAACCTTTCATTGGCTCCGTCAACTCTAGTGGGCACCAATAAAAACATACATGGGGTTTTTGACGACTCTAGTTTTGAGCTTCAGGGCTTGTGAAGGGCTTTTCAAACTCTTGTTGCCAGGTACTTGAATCATCTACAATTTGTGAAATTGGCTCTGTAAACTTTATTGAATTGGTCTGTGTTTTATCTGCAAGGCCTGTCATTGGCTCAGCTAAGTCTGGTGGCTATTGGTTGTAGTATCATGGTTGGCTGAGCCAGTTCTGGTCGCCACTTGTGTAACCACATGTGCAGAGCTTCAGCTTGTCTCACTAATGTCTAGAGGCTACCAGCACGACCCACGTTGGTTTAATCAACTCTGGTAACCATGTGAGTAAATATGTATGCAGGGTCAGTGGTGCTCTAGGGCAACCATGAGCAATATTCTGGAGTGAGGCACACATGATGCGCCCAAGACACCTACCTAAAGCTTCCTTTTGGTGAGTGGAATACTGGGGAACTTTAGTTTAATGCAAATCATTTTTTTAAAAGCTCTTTACGAGGATCCACTTTAAATACTGTTCATGACAGGTAGTTTGCAACATCTGATCTTTGGTTTGCTCTACTAAATGATACAGCAGCCGGATTCCTCGAGAGAAGCCGGTGGAAAATCCGTCAACGGGACCAGGTGTACTCTACCTCCTGGTGGTTCTTCTTGAGGTAGGCCAGCTCCTCGGTCAGGCTCTCGATCTGCATCTCCAGTTCAGATCTGGCCATGGTCAGGTCATCCAGGACTCTGCGCAGCCCGTTGATATCAGCCTCCACGCTCTGGCGCATGGCCATCTCGTTTTCGTACCTTAAAAAATAAATAGCCATCATTATAACGCAAGTAATCATGTTACAGTAAAGAATGTTTTCTCATTTCTTCTTTCTCCTTCCTCCAAATCTATACCTTATTCCCTTCTTCCAATTTATTTATTTTGCTACCTTTCCATGTTTCTAGACTACGGTTAGCTATTATAATACCTTTATCTTTTCTTATAATATTTTCATTCTTTTGCTTTGGTTTCATTTTTTTTTCTTTCTTTCCTACACTCACTATATTTTCAGTTTTTCCTTGCTTTCCTTTATTTCCCTTGACATTTATTCCTTTTTTTGCTTTTCTCCTTATACGTCTTTGTTGCTCTTTCTCCTCCTCCGTCTTCTTTACTTCACCATCGATCCTATCCCTGTTTAATGTTTTCATCAATCTTCCTTTATTTGCATACTTGCCTCCTGTTGTTTTTCCTCTTTCCTATTATGCATGTTTTGCCCTTATCTAAAAGCAAATTCTGCCTTTCTGCAAATCCCTCTACATGGCTTCTGAAGAGGAAATGAGACGCAGCCTAGGAGTTCAGGCTGAAATGTTCCCAAGACCCATGTTGACTTGCATATAAATATAATTGGCCCCTTTCTGTAGTAGCACACTGAGAAACAAGCATTGGCAAAGCCAATAGGTATTGCCTTTGGGACCTACTGGCTTTGCCCATGCCTTTTGGCAATGTTCTAGAGCATTGGCAAAATGCTGTGCAGCATGTCCAAAAGAAAAAAACCCAAAAAAAGGCATGATGATGCAGCCATACCGTCCTCGTCAATTTGTATGTGCATGCATTTTTTATTCACTGCTCCAAGATCAAAGTCCATCATCTTGGGGCTGCACATAAACAAAATGTCTGCTACGTCATGAGGCATTTGCATCATTGTGCCTTTTGCATCGTAAAAAGCACTGGCAAAGTAAACAGGTCCCCCTTTGCAGCCTACAGGCAAGTGCTGCAGCCTTTGCCAATTTGTTTTTTGTTTTCTCAGGGACTGGGGAGCATTAAGTTAAGTTACTTGTTACTCACTTCATTTTGAAGTCATCAGCAGCCAGCCTGGCATTGTCAATCTGCAGAACGATCTTGGCGTTGCCCACAGTTGCAGCGAAAATCTGGAAAATAGGAGCAGAAATTGCTATGTGACTGTTGATCTTTCAATAAAGCGTTCATGCAAAAATTCACAAACTGGAACCTTTTGTTCTCCTACAACAGACTCTAGCTCTAGCTTTTCTTTTAGCGAGTATAGTTTGTTGACTAAAATTCAAATCATGCATGGGGGTGGCACTTTGTAATTTTCTATAGCATTTGTGTGACACTTCAATCCCCTCTATAGCACTTCAAAACCCTGAGCTGTACACCATAGGGTAGTGCTTGGTTTGAAGACTGTTGTATTTGCACTGAGATGCAACACTGTGGTGTTGTGCGTGAGTGACCTGAGTGGTGCTCTCATCCTGTCATGGGCCGATGTGGTGTGGATGTGGGGTTTTAGCATGTCCTGAGGGTGTGGAATGGGATTTGTTTAGAAGACTGGAGAACACGGGTCTGCGTGTGGCATTTGCTTGCATTGCTAGTGTACTCATTTTTTTTTAAAAACAGAATTTTATTAATTTTCTGAGAAAGAAAACAAAAAGCTTCAGAGGCAGCATACATTAATGATTCGGGGAGCAATATATTACAAGTGCTATTAGTGATATAGCTGCAGCCTCCCTTAGGGTGCCGCTCAACGACTCCCCTGGGTCCTCATGCCCCACTACTGAGTCCTCCCGCAGCCCCCGCTGTATGCAATTATACCATCCCTAGCAACCCCATGCATATTATCATTCGGAGTGCAGGGTCATCATAGGCATAAGGAAAAAACAAAAAGAATAAAGCACCCAGCCCCAACAACCCTCCCTCCCCAACTACCCCTCAAAGCCCCTTTGGCCCCCCCCCACCCCACCCACCCTCCCAAGCATGCCGTTAGCCACTAACTAAAAGGGTTCCAGGTATTCCCAGGTCTTCCCCATGGACCGCCCGGTACCCCATCACTCAAATCCGCATCCTTGATAGGGCAGAAACACTGGAGGCGATCCCCCGCAGACCCACCAGCGGCTGCAACATCCCTCCCTGTCAGTTAGAGCTCACAATATCAGGTGTCTGGAGCGCCCCCCGTCTCAGTCAACACACTCTCCTCCGCACCAGGCGGATGCTTAGTCAATTCCACAAGCGCCACCCATGCCCTGGCCAGCTCCATTGAGTTCTCGTTCCCCGTCCGTCTAGCCATGCCCATCCTGCAATTACCTTCACTCTCCGCCCACTTTACAAGCTCCCATCTCCACCGCTCAAGGGAAGGTCCCTGCCTCGTCTTCCACCGGCTAGTAAGCTCCCTTTTCGCGAGCACTAATCCCAGGTCAATGAACTTACTGGTGACCTTGGTTTTCGCAGTGTGGGGATATACATGTAGTAGACAAACCCCTGGCATCAGTGCCAGCTCTCTCTCCGTCACAGTTGCTAAGACAGCCATTGTTTCCCGCCAGTAGTCCTCCAACTGCGGGCAGCTCCAGAACATATGCAGGAACCCCGCCCCCACTAGAGCACAACGAGGGCAGGCAGACGACCCCCCAAAATAGTCGTTCAGTTTGTTTGGCGTTAAGTAAGCCCTATGCAAGACATAAAATTGAATGAGCTGGAAGCGCGCATTTCGGGAACTCCTCCATGGCCTCCCAACTACCGCCCCCATGCTCCGTCCGAGAAGGGCTCCCCCAGGTCCGTCTCCCACTAAGCCGCAGCGCCGTCAGGGGCTGACGCAGGTCCTGAGTAATCCGGCGATAAAGACAGGTCACCGCTTTAAAAGTACCCGCAGCCATCACCACGTATTGACACGCAAGGGACGTAGTCGGTTCCAACTGACCCCCCGCCAATGCTTCCTCACTGCCGCAGCCAGGGCCGCATGGAAAAGGAAATCCCCACGCGGGAGATCATGACGCTCCAGGAGGTCATTAAACGGTAAGAGGTTGCCCTCCTCGTATAGATCCCCCAAAGTGAGTATGCCCAGCTACGCCCAGGACTGCAGTTTGCTCCAGTCACCCCCATGAGGCAATACCTCACACATTGTCAGCGGGATTTCAGGCGCATACAGGGTCCTGACCCGTACCTTCCTGGCCATACGCATCCAGCACCGCTGCACCACGGCCAAGTCCGACGGCAGCGCCTCGCCTCCCGGGTGCACCCGCAGCAGAACACAGGACAGCAGGCGCCAGCTAGGATCCAATCCCCCCACCGCCTCCGGATGTCGAATGCGACCCGCCACCCACTGCGTAAACCATTGGAATTGCGCAGCGTGATAATAGCCCTCCAGATCTGGCAGCGCAAGGCCCCCCTCCACCCTGGACCGTTTCATAGTGAGCAGCGCGACTCTCCGTCTCCCTGTGCCCCACAGGAACCCCGTGATTAAAGAATTGAGCTGTGTAAAGAACCTAGTTGGTATCCAAACGGGGAGCGTCCCAAAATAATAAAGGAACCGTGGTAAGGTGACCATCTTCACCAAGGTGACCCTACCCGCGACAGAGAGCGGGATGGACCCCCAGAACTCAAAATTAGTTTTGGCACTATGCAACGCTTGCCCCACATTACCCTCCATCAGATCAGCACTGTCATGATAAATCCGGGTTCCCAGGTAGGAGAGGCAACAAGGTTCCCACGGTATCGCCCCCACAGTCTGCCTATCGCGCCCGCCTGCTTTGGTAGGAAACAAGCACGACTTGGCCCAATTCACACGAAGTCCCGACACTCTCCCCAAAGTCTCCAATAGCTGTTTCACCCCCTGAAGCGCATCCCGAAGGTCAGGTAGGAACATGAGCAAGTCGTCCGCATATAGCGCAATATGGTGCTCCTGTTCCGCCACCAGAAGCCCCGCATAATAACTGCCCGACCTGGCATGTGCAGCCATTGGTTCCATTGCCAGAGCAAACAACAACGGGGACAGCGGACACCCCTGCCTCGTGCCTCGGGCCACCTCACAGGCAGCAGAAATTAAGCCCCCCGTCCTGACCCTGGCGGTAGATTCACTGTACAGCAGCGCTGTCCATCGGACGAACCGCTCCCCGAGCCCAAACTCCCGCAGTGCACCAGTAAGATAGGGCCATTCGAGGCTATCAAAGGCCTTCTCCATATCGACCGCGAAAATGCAGGCCTCCTCCTTATCATACGTGTCAGCCCCCAGGATGCGCACAAGCCGACGAATATTCACGGCGGTGTTCCGGGTTGGAATAAAGCCCGCCTGATCTCCGTGCACAAGCGTCGTCATGTGGGGCATTAGCCTGCTTGCCAACACGCGACTCAATACCTTATAGTCCATATTGAGCATCGCGAGAGGCCTATACGAGGATCGGTCCCACGCAGGCCTGCCCGGTTTGAGAAGAGGAACTATGATGGCCTCACGGGTGGACACAGGGAGAACACCCTCATGATACGCTCTGTTATACAGCTCCACCAGGCAGGGCACCAGAGTGTCTGCGTAGGTCGCATAAAATTCCACCGGCAGCCCATCAGTTCCCGGGGTTTTGTTCCTGGCCATGTGCTTTATGGCGCTGCGTATTTCACCCGCCTCAATGTCCCTACCAAGAGCAATCGCCTCGTCAGAGCTAAGCTTAGGGAGAGCCGCATCCGACAGGAACCTCTCGTCACCAGGGAGGCCAGGGTCCAGCTTGGTGCGGTACAACTCGGAGTAGAATTGCAAAAATTGGTTGTTTATTCCTCTCTGAGTATAAACCACCTCACCCTCCTGCCCCCGCAGTTCCGTTATCGCTGTCCCTCTACGCGCCGGATTGGCTAACCAGGCCAGCATGGCACCAGATTTATCCCGCTCCGCGTGCATCTTGTCTGTGTACGCCTTAAAATCAAAGCAACGCAAGCGCTCGAGCTGAAGCCCGAACTCCTCCCTGGCTGCGAGCAGCGTATCATGTGTATCTGGGTGCTCTGGGCGCTCTCGCTCTGACACACGCAAGTGTTGCTCCGCAGCTGCCACATCTTGCAGCAGTACCTTGCGGACCCCCACCATCTCTCCTATACAGCACCCTCGGATCACCGCCTTAAAGGCGTCCCATTCCACAAGCAGAGTGGATGCCGTATTTGCATTGGTCCTAACGTAATCCTCAATGGCCGACCCTATAGTGTCCTTAAACACTGGGTCATCCAGTGTGTCTGGCCGCAGCCGCCATGTGGGAATGGCCGGGCGATCCCGTGACCAGTACAACTGCACCAGCAAGGGGTTATGGCCCGAGGACGTTCTGGCCAAATACTCGCCATGCATCATTCCCCCATGGACATCCGAAGAGCAAAGGACTGAGTCCAGGCGAACATGCAGATCATGTAATGAGGAGAAGTAAGAGTAATCCCTGTCAGTCGGGTGATGGGCCCTCCACGTGTCCGTTAACCCCCAACGCTGTTGCCAGATCCTTCGCGCCGCCGCCAGTCTGTGTACCGGAGCATCCACTAAGGGGGGATGTGACCGATCTAAATGGACATCAGTAATACAATTAAAGTCACCCCCAAGAGCACAGATCCCACCAGCAGAGGGGCCAATTTCGCTGAGAGGTGTGCAAAAAATGATACCTGGTCAGTGTTAGGTGCATAAATGCTCCCCAGCACTATGTCTCTACCATCTAAGCGCCCTGACACTACTACAAATCTGCCCTCAGGGTCCACCAGTTGGCCAGTACTTTGAAACGGGACTCCAGCCCTGACCCAGATCAGAGCACCTCGTGCGTAAGCCGAGTATGTCGTACAGAACACCTGCCCTCGCCACCTGCGCTGTAAAGCTAAACCCTCCTGCTTGGTCAAATGTGTCTCTTGCAACAACGCAATCTGTACCCCTCTCCTCCTTTTGCTGCTCCTGACAACATCGTGTCCTCCCTTATTTGATACTTGTTATGAATGCATCTCTCTATAACTATCCTCTCGTTCTCTTCCTGTGTTTTCTTTCTTGATCTTTTTCTGCTAGCGCCAAGATGCTCCTTGGAGTGAACGTAGCGCTTTATAAATAATCTCATTCATTCATTCATTCATTCTAAGATAGGCATGGACCTTATGGCGACGTGTCATATTATGCATCTCCCTAATGTTCCAGGACAAACAGCGGATACCTACGGCGGTTCCCATAAGGTGGCAGTTCGTAGTCCATTGTCCCTACCTCCTACAGCGGCATGCTTGGTCCCGAATTCTCCCTCCCCTCCCAATACCCCTCTAAACCCCCAACTCCCCTTCCCCAGGACAGGTTCCCTGAAACTAGTTCCCATCCAAACTAATACAACCGTTAACTGTGCACACAGCAACAGTGAGACGTGCGCCGATCCCTCAGGACCCAAAGCCCCGCCAGGTCCCCCCCGCACATCACCAATAGGGGGCCCCCGGTCAATAATAAACAATAGACATCGCCCCTCTCTCACCGCAGGCCCAAAAACACACAATAAGCAAACCCAAACCAGGTTAGTAGCTCAGTTCATGCAAGCAGCCGTCGTCCTCTCAGCCAAACAGGTCCGCCGTCTGCGGAGTGACCACAGGTAGTTCGATGTCAGAACTCGCTGTCGGACTACAGGAGACAGAAGTCTCGGAACCACCCAGGTGTCGGCCAGGAGTAGCAGCACTCGGGCTCACTTCACCCTGACTGATCACTGCAACCGCCTGTACCGCTCTGTCCCGTTCAAGGCGGAGAGTCGGCATCAAAGGTGGCCTCACCGGACTCGAGTGTGCAGGGGATCCACGCTCCACAGGGCTCGCAGCAGAGCTTCACCTGGATCGCGTCCGTGGTGTTTTAGCCAGTGCCAGGCCTCCTGCGGCGCAGTGAAAAAGTGTGTGCCAGTGGCGTCCACCACCCGCAGCCGGGCCGGGAAGAGCATGGCATATTGTAGACCAAGTTGGCGGAGTTTCCGTTTAAGCGCAATGAAGGAGGCGCGCTGTTTCTGAACCTCCCTAGTGAAATCCGGAAATATCATTACCCTGGAATTGTCAATCTGGAGCTGTTGCTTTTCTCTAGCACGCTGCAAGAGGTGATCCCTGTCCCGATAGTGCAGCAGTCTCACCACCAGCGGCCGCGGGGGAGCACCCGGTCTAGGAGGTCACGTTGGCACCCTATGGGCTCGCTCAAGAGCAAAGAATGGGGATAGCCCCTCCGGGGCCACTTCAGATCTGAGCCACTCCTCCAGAAATCGGACAGCGTCATCCCCTTCTGCCCGTTCCGGGACCCCCACCAAGCGGAGGTTATTCCTGCGGGATCGTCCCTCACTGTCCTCTGCCTGGAGTTCCAAGATCCGAACCTTGGCTTCCACCTGCGTCAAGGATCTCTGCAGGATTGAGACCGCGTCCGGCACTCCCTCCATTGTTTTCTCCGCCGCCTATACTCTGTCTTTCAGTTTCCTGTGGTCATCTTTTAGCAGGGAGAGATCCACACCAATGGCGTCGATTTTCGCCTCAAGGGTTTCCCTGGACGAGGTAATAGCCTGCAGGATATCGGTCAGCGTAGGTCCCCCCGGTGCGACAGCCCCCGAGCGCCCCGGCACCTCTTCCTCCTCTTCAGATTGTTTACTTGCCCCGTCTATCTGGAGGGCCGCAAATCCCTTCTTCCTGGACACCAGCCCCATCTCAGCAGGGCACTAGGGGCCACAGGGACCCTCAGCTGCCACAGGTTCCCACCAGCAGCCAAACCATCCACTCCCCGGATCAGCTCCGGCAGCGGCCAGATCTCCGTCCCAGCAGTGGGCAAGAGTGTCCAGCTGTGCTGCGGCACACCGCGAGGAATAGCCGTCCCTCGCCAAGATCCCACAGCTACCGCACCAGGGGGGAGAGTCCGGGGGCACCCCTCGTCACAGATGTCATCTCGTCCGGGCGCCACAGCCAGGGAAAGCCCCCCAGCA
The DNA here is from genome assembly GCA_963921515.1 of Calotriton arnoldi. Taxonomy (NCBI): domain Eukaryota; kingdom Metazoa; phylum Chordata; class Amphibia; order Caudata; family Salamandridae; genus Calotriton; species Calotriton arnoldi. Next base: position 192,228 of record CAWUFW010001214.1, on the reverse strand, counting down.
GCCCAGAGTGCAGATAGTGGAGTTCTCTGGGGCACCTCACCCCGGCCCTCCGGCACCCAAGGGATCGAGGAACTCGGGTGTCCGGTATCCCCCAGATAGCGCCCTCTCACAACCAGGCGCCCTCCTCAGTGGTCCCTCTCCCGAGGCCAAGTCCAGCCGGGGGCCGTCAGGCTCCGCGGCAGCACGCTTGGGCCAGGGGAAGCTCAGAGTTGCGGCCTCATGGGCCCAGTTGGCCTCGGATAGACAGCCCGGCCGGGCTCCAGCGTTCCACCGGCACTTTCCGTTCCCCACCGCCGGCCGCACACACTCGCACCTGGGCTCACCTCCACTCTCGGTCTGTCACCTGGCCGGGTCCTCCGATCAGTGCCCGCCGGTCACTCCCGCAGTCCGGGCCTCCCTCAGCGCCGCCATCTTGGGACCGCAAGTAGCTCCCCGCGTCATCGAGGTCTCGCCTCTGCAGGGCGCCTCCACTCCAGATCTGCCGCCGGGCTCCGCTGCAGGGAAAGCCAACAGCCACCCCTCAGCCGTCCATCACCCAGCGCAGGCCGCCCAGGCTCACGGCGATCCCCTCATCAGGTCGCGGCCGCCATCTTGAGAGATCACCGCCGGGAGCCGACCCGGCCAGCAAAACTGCTCCCCGCGTCGCGGCTCGGCCGCGCGGAGCGCCGCCAAGGCACCAAGAGGGGCAGCAAGGGTTCCGACACCCAACAGGTGCTCAGGGGCCCCCTCAGGTCGCCAGGATATATGGTAGCGGAGGGAGGCCACGGAGGAGCTCCGAGGTCCGCTACGTCCGCATCGGCGTCAAGCCACGCCCCCTCATCGCATTGCTAGTGTACTCATAGGCTCGTCTGAGGAATCACGCCTGTTGGGCCAGGTTAGAGTGCATTGAAGGCAGGGTCGCTTCAATGTATTTTGACACTCTCTGTAAAGTATTTTCTTATGTCTGTCTTTGTTGTGCAACCATGTTGTTGCACCACTATTCAATGGAATCATTGGTTACGCCCACCAGCATGGCAATCCATTATTGGCCTACTGCCTAGCTTCGCACCGAAATGGTCTTCCTTGGCTGAAAAGTTCCTAAGAGCCAGTGGATTGCCTCTTGATGAAATTTAAAGGTGTGGTGCTCATGTAAGTGCTGTAATGCCCTTGGGCCAAGTTTGCGTTATATAAAGCTGCACAAGAAGAGGCACAGGTTTTTGAAGCGTTACATGAAATTCTGCCCCACACATGAGAAGATATAAAAGTGTTTTGAAATGTTTTCTGTTTTACGACCACTTTGCGGAAAATAAGAATATCTGAGATTGTTGGGATTATCTTCCACAGTGCATGTTATTTATTGGTGTTTGCAAACTATTGTGGGCAAAACACCCCACCGTAAGAAAAACATATTGAAATATTTTCTATGAGGGCAAGTTTTTTACAGGTGGCAGAGTTTTTAAGATCATGAGATTGCAAAGTTTGATATATTGCAACACTTTGCGGTCACAGTGATAATTCTAGATACTCCTGGTAAAACTCTCTATGTTCACTATGAAGAAGACGATGAAAGAATGGGGTAGGTCCTGTCACTTGTCTTAGGGGCCACAATAGATCTTGTTGAAGAACTTTACACATACTACAGTAAAACAACTTTTCCCTTTTGGAAAATAACCAATGATAAGGTGCAGCCTCTGTGTAGTACATAAGTGTTTGATTCTGAAAACAGGAGACCCTAGTTCTTCTTTCAAATATGTCTATACATTTTATGAACTTAGGTAAGCCATTTTATCTCCTTCTATCCCACTTCCTTTAAATGTAACCATTTAGACAGCTTAAGTGCAAATATTTTGAGATCCAAGGGTAAATTATATTTTGCTGATTGGGTGTTCCCTTTCTCGTTCCTGGGGTTTTTATTTGGACACTATTTGTTCCAATCTGGCTCCCTCTTGTGGACCCTTCTGGTGGCACAGTAAGGCATGTGCACATAGTGACCATCCGCGGTCCATGCAGGTAACAGCGGTGGGGCCGGGTGGGGGGGATTCCGACAGACGATGACAAGGGAAAATGAATTATGTATTTAATTTTCCCTCTGCATCGTCCCTCCTGTTACCTGCATTGACCGCGGCTGGTAGTGACCTTGATGTTGCACTGCCCATGAATGTAGTAACAGAATAATTCCAGTAGCATCCACTGTATAAAAAGCGTAACAGTTACGTAATCCCTGACAATCTGATAGGTGATTTGCATCCAGCATCTCTCAAGCACCTAGCATCTTTGCTCTGTGAGCATACAATGACTATGTATAGGGCACCTTGGCCTATAGAGTTGCAGTATGCTTGCCACTTTCCTCCCTGTTAAAGACTTCCAAACATAGACGTTTCTAAATAAGATGTTTTTTGACTAGCACTCTTTCAAGCCCACTAAAAGATCAAAATAAAAATGAATAACAATCAAAGTGTTCAGTTACACTCAGTCCAAGCACACCCACACATAAGGAAAAGTCTGATCCTGCCTGATTTGAAATAATTATTTTGTGGCATCAACTGGTCCATGCGAGGCAACTGGTACTTGTGACTGCATCCTTCAATTTTCTGCATAAAAAGATCCTACTTTTCTACAAAGCCCAACCCCCCCCCCACCCATACTTCGGCCACAGGCAGATGACTATAATTGGCAGGTGGAAAGATGATTTGTCTTTGGTATGGAGCACCAAACCCCATATTTTTCGTAAATATTTAAAAATCCTCTGCTTTGTGAAATGTATCACATCAAGAGCACTTGGGGTGCACCAACATTGCACACTTTGGGGTCTTTGGTGACCCACGGGTCTCTTGTTCCCCTGACGTTTTTAAGTGGGTGAAGAGCCCAGGTTCCATTTGTGTGAGGCCTGTGTTGCAGATGGCCCTAAATGTATAGATCTTATGATGGGCTCGGGTTTTGAACTTGAATGATTTGACACTTGTTGCATTGACTATCCCCAGAAAGAAACACCTCTGCCTCAAACCCCCTATAACCCACCCCACAAGGAGCTTTATACTTTTAGTCCGAGTTGTGGGTGGAGGTCTGTGCCCCTTAATCCGATAAAATTGACGGAATAAAATTTCCAAGAGTTATGTATTGTAGTTCTCAATCGGCAAAGTTTGCCATTTTTTAATTGTTTCTTTTCAACATTGAAATCACACAAAAAAGACAAAAACTGCCGACACGTGTTTCACCCGATGGCCAGTTGGCCGAGGGCTTTTTCAAGGCGAAATTTCAGAAGTGTGATCCTACAGTTTTAATCCACTAGTCTGAGCGACGTAGTCTTTGCGGTCCCGGGTGTAGCCATTTGTGAGGCGCGTGCCATTCCTACACTGGGTCTCTACAACGGTAGCGTGAATCCTAGATTTAGCCACCCATCTTAGCATCCTCAACTTTATACTTTTAGGTCTACTGATGGGTGAGCAGTCCCAGAGGTAAATTTTCTGAATCCCTCAAAATCATTGCCAGGCCACACCCCTTTCACTCTAGCGAACATCTCACATTCACAGTTGGCGTGAATCAGCCACGCCTCTTCCACTCTGGTGCATATCTCTGATTTACAGTTGGGGTGAATCAGCCACGCCTCTTCCACTCTGGCGCACATCTCTGATTCACAAGTGCCATGAATCAGCCACACCTCTTCCACTCTGGCGCACATCTCAGATTCACAGTTGGTGTGAATTAGCCACACCTTTTCCACTATGAGGAACATCTCAGATACAAAGGTGGCATGAATCAGTCACACCTCTTCCACTCTAGCGAACATCTCACATTCACAGTTGGCGTGAATCAGCCACACCTCTTCCTCTCTGGCGCACATCTCTGATTCACAGTTGGCATGTTAGTGCCCTGCATTGTGCTCAGTGGCGCAAACTGAGTGAGAAAGAGATGGTTGAATGAGTGAGGGCACTCTAAGGAATCACATCTCTAAAAGGCAAAAGCTTAACAGAAGTCAGCAAAAATACTGAATGTGCAAATACAGAAAAAAGAACCAGAATAAAGAATTACCAAACTAGTGTACCACCAAAATAAAGACATTGGGGCATATTATCAAGGGCTTTATCGCCGCTTTAGCGGCACTTTTTGCCGCTAAAGCGGCGATATTTTTAACGCCCTATTAGCAAGCTGTCGCTAACAGGCGTTAGCGGCCGTGTTTTACATCGCCTTGCATGTCAGCGATAATTATCGCTAATGACATGCAAGGTAGGCGTTCCCCACTAAAAGCGACTGTAAACAGTCGCTAACACAAACTAACCCCTATTAACAAGGCAGGCGAAGCGATAAAATAAATCGCGCTAAAGCGCGTTTATCGCTAGATTTTAACACCTGCTACTGAGGATGACTTACCTGTTTAAAGTATAGGAGGTGGATTGTCAGGCTGAATCCATCCTTGCGTTAATGCGAGAATATCGCTGCTTTTCCAGCGATATTCTCACATTTTGCCGCTATCGCTGGAAATTTTATCGCTATGGAGATAAACCTTGTTAATAGGGTGTTATCTCAGCGATATTTTCCAGCGATAGGCGGCGTTAAAAATTTTCGCGCTACTCGCGGTTAGCGATAAATATCGCTATTCCTTGATAATATGCCCCGACATTATTTATATGTGCGATATTGTGGGCTGGGAGAGCTAATGGGAGCCCTGTCCCTTTTTCTTTGGAAGTTGTGCATTAAGGAATAGAAGATAACTGAATCAAAAACAGGCAAATGATGATGGTAGAAGAAACAAAAAGAAAACCATTGCAGGTGAAAAAGAAGTTCAATAAATGTTGAAGGAGAATGACACGGAGTCGATCGAAGTATTTCCTGCTATTATTGTTGCCGTTTGTTAAACATCTTAATGTGTACATAAACTACAAAACATGAATTAAATGGTGCTGAGTAGCACAGACACAACCCTCATGGAAATCTGCACACTACACAGCTCCCTAAGTAGAAAGAATGAATGACTATCTGTGGAGGCCATCACTCTTTTTACCCAGATACTAACTGTGTTATCCGATCTGATGCTCCAATTTTATCATACATATACTTTACACTTCTGTTGTTTAAAAAGAACATCAGAGGCATTGTGTTTATTTTTCCTTGATGTAATGAGTGTTCCAGGTTTATCTCATCTTCATTAATACATGTTTTGTCATTGAGTATAATGGCGAGACACATGTTTCGCTTGAGGCAAAGCAGTTGTTTTCTTTACTCAAACTGTAGAAGACATCTGACAAGATTGAATGACACTGTGAGGGCCTGGGTCATAAAAGTGATGAACAAAGGCTTGCATTGTATCTGCTCTACTGGGTCTAAACACAAAAAAAGTTCGACCTTCATAAGCAGGGCCGGACTGGGAACCGCCACCAGCCCTGGCAGGTTGCTGCTTGACCGGCCCTGGGAGCGGGGTGGGGGTGGGGGGGGGGGTTGCTAGCAAGAATCACCGCTCCCGCTTTTCTTACAGGGGGCTGATATTGCAGCACTGCTGCAAAACCGGCCCCAGTCACAAAAGGGGCCCCCACCAGCTCACCGGGGAAATGCCTGGTGCCCGCTACAGCCAGTCCGGCCCTGCTCACAATTCTCTTATCCGAGGCATGACCTAGTCATGACCCTCTAACATGGTTTATACTAGACAGTTGAAGCTCTTTTGTCCTGTGTGGGATAGGTCCGTCTTTTACACTAAACCTTGCTCAGTGTCACAAAGGACGTGGGTTTTGTGCAACAAAAAAAATACCCCCCCACCCTGAAACAAACTAACAACTTGTAAATGTGAGTGGATAACTGCTTTCTGGGTCTCCTAGACAACGCATGTGCTCTCTGTTCAAGACCTTTTTGTTTTCTATGAGTGTGCTTAAAGAACGCCCATTGCCTACCATTGGTTGGCTTCATTATCACTCATTTTCTTACTTCCTATTGGCCAGCTGCTGTAGGCTTCCTTCCTCTTTGGGATTTTCCCACTCCTATTGTCTTTCCACTGCTCATTTTTTCAGGTGCTACTTATTTCTTTTGATTTAGGCGCTCTACCAAAGTGTGTGTTTTTCCAGCCAACTCTCTTGCACTCCCTCCTCCATGTCCTTCCCCAGTCCATCTGCTTTCTCCCACCCTCCCACCAGCCATTGTCTGTGTTGCCTTGCCCTCACCCTCCCACCAGCCATTGTCTGTGTTGCCTTGCCCCGCCCTCCCACCAGCCATTGTCTGTGTTGCTTGCCACCGCCCTCCCACCAGCCATTCTCTGTGTTGCCTTGCCCCGCCCTCCCACCAGCCATTCTCTGTGTTGCCTTGCCCCCAACCTCCCACCAGCCATTCTCTGTGTTGCCTTGCCCCGCCCTCCCACCAGCCATTGTCTGTGTTGCCTTGCCCCGCCCTCCCACCAGCCATTGTCTGTGTTGCTTGCCCCGCCCTCCCACCAGCCATTGTCTGTGTTGCCTTGCCCCGCCCACCCACCAGCCATTGTCTGTGTTGCTTGCCCATGCCCTCCCACCAGCCATTGTCTGTGTTGCCTTGCCCCCACCCCGCCCTCCCACCAGCCATTGTCTGTGTTGCTTGCCCACGCACTCCCACCACCCATTGTCTGTGTTGCTTGCAACCGCCCTCCCACCAGCCATTGTCTGTGTTGCCTTGCCCCCACCCTCCCACCAGCCATTGTCTGTGTTGCCTTGCCCCCACCCTCCCACCAGCCATTGTCTGTGTTGCTTGCCACCGCCCTCCCACCAGCCATTGTCTGTGTTGCTTGCCCACGCACTCCCACCACCCATTGTCTGTGTTGCTTGCCCCCACCCTCCCACCACCCATTGTCTGTGTTGCTTGCCACCGCCCTCCCACCAGCCATTGTCTGTGTTGCTTGCCCATGCACTCCCACCACCCATTGTCTGTGTTGCTTGCCACCGCCCTCCCACCAGCCATTGTCTGTGTTGCCTTGCCCCCACCCTCCCACCAGCCATTGTCTGTATTGCCTTGCCCCCACCCTCCCACCAGCCATTGTCTGTGTTGCCTTACCCCCACCCTCCTCCCTTGCTCAGTTATTGCTATATCTGTTCACATTTTAGCAAACTAGGAATCTAAGACACAATGAGGTGAAGGGGTTTCCCAAAATTACACAATATGGTCAAATAAAAAGTGAGACTAACCAATTTTATCCGGCAACCCGCCTGCACTTTTAAGAGGGGAGCGAGATCTCCTTGCAGGCGGGTGTAGTGAGTGACTTTACTGCACCCGCCTGCAAGAGGATGTCTGGGGGGGGTCTCTCGCCTCCAGAGGCTGTATATAGGAGGCGCACTAAAAGTGTGGACTTTTTTGTGGTGCACTTTCAGCGCGCCTCCTAAAAGGCATGTTTGTCTCTGCGCCCACGTCGTTAATACGGCCCAGCCCCATGCAAATGAGGGAATGCAATTTAGTCATAGCACTGGCGCTGCATGTGTGCCAGCGCTATCAGTATTACAGAAGGGGACGCACAAGCTTTTGCAGGCCCTTCTATAATACCATAGTGCTCCGGGGGCACACAAAGTTTGAGCACACGCCATTGAGCCTTCGGTGCACTTTATGTAATACGGGCCCTGTGGCTGTATTACACAAAGTGCCCGGGGGCGCAACGGGCATTTATGCCCGCTTTGCTTACCCCTGAGGCAATTTGGTATTACAGAAGGTGCAGCACATGCTTGTATGCCCATTCCTGTAATATCGATAGCGCTGGTGCACATGATGTTCCCTCATTTGCCTGGGGGGCGTGGCCCCATGCAGATGAGGGCATGCCCTTGCCTCTGTGCCCGCGCTGTATTATAGACTTGGGCACAGAGGCAAAGAAGCTGCCAGGAGGCACACTGACAGTGCGCCACCTAAAAGGCAGTGCACTGTCAGTGTGCCCCCTAAAGGGTATCCTCTGGAGAGGGTAAAGGAGGTCCCATGGACCCCCCCACATCCCCTTGCAGGTGGGTGCAGTCACTCACTGCACCTGCCTACAAGGGGATCTCTAATCCCCTTTAAAAGTGCAGAATGGTGCCGCCTGCACAGTGAAACACGGAGCAGTTCCTTCAAAACCACTCCGCATTTAAAGTGCGCCCTATGTGTCATACGGCCCCTGGTATTTTCTTCTGACAGTGCAGTCAGAAGGGTCGAAAGCGGAGAAAGAGAAGCATTAGTCTGTCTTCTAACGACCCTAAGCATGTGAAGCGATTGAGTCAGACGCAGAAACATGATGTGTGAGGGTGGACACAGACTCCAGCTCCCCACAGACAGCAGTTCTAAGCATATGAAAAACCCCTCCCCCCTCAGGCTGCCTGTGTTCTGCAGATAAGGAGCCCCATGCCCACACAGACTGCCCCAGATGTCCTGCTCTTTACCCCAGGGACATGGACGGTCTCCGGCTTTATCCCTGCCTTGCCGTTGACTCACACATCGAAGGCTCAGCTTTGCACACATACATTACACTCACGGACAGTAAGGGTGTCCATAAGAAATCAAACAAACCTATACTTTGTATGTGTCTCTCGAGCATTGCTGGGAAAGGCTATCCTTCCAAAGGACAAATAGTAGCCAGACATCCCCAGAACCCTGAGATGACATTACTGGCCCAGACTATAGATTGACAATTATGTGTTTTTAAATGACATTTTAAATATTTTCCTAGTTTCTGGTCAGCAGCCAATATATAAACTAAGAATGATGGTGTGCCCTGATGCATTTCACGTTGTTTGGAAAAGCGCATGCCTCGCCTCATGGGGGTGCTGGCCCAGCCAGCCTTTGCATCTTTCCACCTGGTGTTTGTGTTGCTCACCTGAATGTACCCTGTTACCATCGAAAAGTCTAAAATCATTCAAGTCAGCATCTCTTGCTGAGAAGGATTGCCCCGGGGCAGCCATGACAGTCCAGGCACGCAGACGATTGCTCACTGATCCTTCACACTTACGGCCAGGCACACGTCGCGGCTTCCGCTTGTGAAAGCAGGTGCCACGTCTGGCTCATCTACCTGTCTTAGGGGAAGGGCCAGGGCTGCCTGCCTCCCTCAGTCAAACACCGACTGCAGTTCAGGTAAGACAGCTCAGTGGGTTAATGCAACTGCTTCAGAGATCTGTGTGTCAGGGGTAGGACTCGGCCCTTTAACCTTTCAAGCTCGATATAACGCACAGCGCTGAGGTGGGGAAAGCTTTCATCTTAAACTTACAGTTCTGCAAGAATCGAGTTGCAAGAGATGTAAAAACGAACCTACTGTTTTTCAGACATATAATTTATTGAAGACAACAGAATCAGAGGACGAGTATATCTTTTTAACATAAATACCGAATTTAGCCAAAAATCACAAATCTGAGAGGCCAGCTCACTGTGCCAGTTGTCACCCGTCCTGTTCTCGCCCTGGGACCCTGCTTTGCCCGACCTGTGGCCCCTGCTCCGGTTCAGGGCTTACCTTGGACTTGAGGTCGTCGATGGTGGCGTAGTACTTGCTGTAGTCGCGGCCGGAGCTGGCCTTGTTGTTGGCCTGCTGGAGGGCGTACCAGTCGCGGATCTTGATCTCCAGCTCGCTGTTGGCGGCCTCCAGGGCCCTCACCTTGTCCAGGTAGGTGGCCAGGCGGTCATTGAGGTTCTGCATCACCTGCTTGTCGTTGCCCGAGAGTAGGCCTCCATCGCCGAAGCCAGAGCTGCCCCCGCCGAAGCCAGAGCTGCCCCCGCCGAAGCTGAAGCCAGAGCTGCCCCCGCCGAAGCCAGAGCTGCCCCCGCCGAAGCCAGAACTGCCCCCGCCTAGGCCGGAGCTGCCCCCGCCGAAGCTGAGCCTGCCCCCGCCAGAGGCGACGCTCATGGCATTGGAGCTCCCGAAGCTCGAGTACAGAGACCGGCTGGAGGACATCTTGAGGGCCTGGGGATGCACAAACTTCAGCGGTGAGGGAGGCTGGAGGCTGTGCTGGTCCAGGCTGCCGCTCTGCCCCTTATATGCACGAGTGGAGCATCTGGGGTGGAGTCAGGTGGGGTGGGGTGCGTCAGAGGATGGGCTGTGTCTGGTGGGTGCAGTAGGTGTGGGTCGGTCACGCTTCGATGCCTCCTCTCACGGGGTGTGTCGGCCGTGTCTGCTGGCCTGCTGGTTCAGGGACTCACGCACGTGATTACCGGCAAGCATCGAGGCTTGTTTGTTAGGTGACAATGGCCGATGGGTGGGGTGGCCTTTCATTACATCGCTTTTCATCTTCGCAGGCTCCATCATTGCTCGCTGAGTGCTCCTTCAGTGAGTCTGTGCATGAGGGCTGGGCGAGGGTGGAGGAGTGCGCCGCTGATGAGCGGAAAGTGCATTGGGTTTGATGTGTGTGTGTGTGTGGGGGGAGGGAGGGGTTCGATTCACGCACCCTAAAGATGCTCTGCAGACTCGGCCACGCTGGACCACACAGCCCTTCGACGCTAATGTATCATAGTAGCATAGGCATTCAGTGATGGAGAGGAGGGTCTCCTGGCAGCGGTCAACGGTTTACTGGGGGATCCGGGGGCACTGGGACATCCTTCATGGGCTGCAGATCTATCTATCTTCTATCTATCTATCTATCTATCTATCTATCTATCTATCTATCTATCTACCTGCCTATCTGTCTATTTATCTGTCTGTCTACTTATCTATATGCTTATCTCTGTCTGTGTCTGTCTCTTTATTCGTGTATGTCTCAACATCTGTCTCTTTATCTGACTCTCCATCTGAATATCTAGCTGTATCTCTATTTATGTCTCTCCATCGGACTGTCTAGTTGTTTCTTTGTCTATATGTCTGTCTATCTATCGAGCTGTTTGCCTCACTATATGTTTGTCCGTCTCTCTACCAGTCTCTCTGGTTGTCTATCTGCTGGTCTCCCTGTCGCTCTGCCTATCTATCTGTCTCTCTGCCTGCTGCTTGCCTGGCAGCCTGCCTGCTTGGCTTGTCTGCATGCGCCTGTAATCCAGGGTTGCTCATTTCTGATTGCATACAGTAGGCGCGAGGCATTCTGTATCTTCGCTCTCTTAAGTGGCAGGTCTGTATTTAAGTCTTGCATGCGTGAAATCCTGATTTCACACTGCATGGGATCACGTTTCGAACCGTGCAAAGGGATTTCACAGAATAGCACAGCACGTCACAGGCCCGAGAGCCGCAGAGGCGGTCTCACAGGCCCGTTGTCACCCAGGACTCTCGTGTGTGGAGTTATTTACCAGCAGGGCCCGTGCACTCTGACCCGGAATGAGAAGTGGGGTGAGGGGAAGAAGTAAGGGAATGATGAACTGTCTTTGTTCCACTTGAACAGGAGCGGTGGGCTCTGTGGAATGCAGAACCACCTTGGGGCCCAAGCGCATTGAGGCCTCCCGGCCTTTGGTTTGATGGAGGGGGGACAAAGCAGGCCCGGTCCTACCCCCATTTAAGGCTCTGGTTCCTAAACCGATAATTTCACATTACAAGTTGAGGATTACTGCAGACCAGCATAGTTGTTTCAGGGATTGAGAGTCCTGACTGACGGGTGTGAGGTCAGAGTTGAAGCACACAAACAGCCTACATTTCAGAACTTTTGAAGTTATGGATTCCATTGTCTGCTTAATGAGAGTGTTGCATAAATGCTCTCACTCATTCACCCACCATTACCGATTCACTCCCTCACTTATCCATTCATTAAATCTCTCACTACCTACTCGCTCACTCACTCAGTCACTAGTTTACACACTCAGTCACTCTGACTATCAGAGGGCATTTTATAACCTTGAAAGGCAGCTGTCCACTGGAGAGTGAAGTCCTACACTACACTACACTCTTCCTTCCGAACTACCAATCTATCTGCTTAAACCCCACTTGTGAGGCAGAGTAGAAAAGGTGGGGCTTTGGAGGGGAGCAGAGGGGGGGGGGGCACAGGTGTGTAGTTCAGGTCACAAGATGTGTCCATGGCCACTCCACTAAGACCACCTGTGACAACACCACTATGGGGCGTGACTCCTGGCAAAGAGAACACCTGCAAACTGGGAGTTCGCCTTACACCACCAACAACCAGCACAGGTTCAAACTTCAGATATTCACTTGATTTACGGAGTCCTGACTCCTTACCCTGCCTGCATCACCCATACAGAGTCAAGTATCACATCAAAGAAAGTGACACCCTGGCCAGAGCAAGGCACGCATCTTCGATCATGTGGTGCAAGTATTCTTGTGTTTATGTGTGGTGTACCGCTCATGAACCTACGGCAGTTCTATGTCGTGAAAACAAGTCACTGCATTGATCTACCCCTACATCTGAGCCACTACATCCACCTATAACTACACCGAACAGGTAAGGATGTAATGTAATGAGCAACTACAGCAATATCTATACATATACATGGAACATCAACGCATATTAGCAAGCCCATTATCGCCGCTTTAGCGGCAGTTTCCTGCCGCTAAAACGGCGATAATTTTAACGTGGGTCTTGCTAATATGCCCCATCATTTTTAAATAAAATGTACACTAACACTCTACCTAAAACTCATATTCACCAATACAGCATGCACTCCTAAACTTAAACCTATCGCTTTAATCCTACACCTAACCTTAAAGCTAACCATTAACGTCATTGTAAATCTAAGAGCCTATCTCTGAACCTAACTGCAAGGCTTACCCTATTCTTTAGCCTTGCCCTAATCCGAAACATAACCCTTACCAAGCACTAAGGGGCATATTATCAAGAACGGCGTTAAAAATTATCGCCGGTTTAGCGGCAGAAAACTGCCGCTAAAGCGGCGATAATGGGCTTGATAATATGCCCTTGAGAATGCCAATAGAAGTCCATGTTCTGGTGTGAACATGGGCTTCTATTGGAATTCTCCAGGGCATATTATCAAGCCCATTATCGCCGCTTTAGCGGCAGTTTTCTGCCGCTAAACCGGCGATAATTTTAACGCCGTTCTTGATAATATGCCCCTTACTTTTATGCCTTAACCATAACCTAACCCTAAATGTATCCCTAAGCTTAAATCTAACCCTAAAGCTATTCTAACCCCGCTTATACTCATCATTGTACATACCCTATGTGAGGTAATAGTAGTCTTGGTCATTTTATACTTTATTGTAGCGCATTTCATGTAGTGTCACTGGCAAAGCTATACATAGTAAGCTGAGTGCACTACACACAATATATCCATTGGAAGCAGCATAAGGGCAGGTAAGCAGTTCTTAACCAAGATGGCCAAAGCTTCTAAACATAATGGGGCATATTATCAAGGGCTTTATCGCCGCTTTAGCGGCACTTTTTGCCGCTAAAGCGGCGATAATTTTATCGCCCTATTAGCAAGCTGTCGCTAACAGGCGTTAGCGATAGCTTTCAGGCGTTAGAGGCCGCGTTAACCATCGCCTTGCATGTCAGCGATAATTATCGCTAATGACATGCAAGGAAGGCGTTCCCTACTAAAAGCGACTGAAAACAGTCGCTAATCCCACTACCCCCTATTAGCAAGGCAGGCGAAGCGATATAATAATTCGCGCTAAGCGCGTTTATCAGCTATATTTTATCTCCTGCTAGTGAGGATGACTTACCTGTTTAAGGTATAGGAGGTGGATTCTAATGCTGAATCCACCTTAGCGATAATGCGAGAATATCGCTGCTTTTCCAGCGATATTCTCACATTTTACCGCTATCGCTGGAAATTTTATCGCTATGGAGATAAACCTTGTTAATAGGGTGTTATCTCAGCGATATTTTCCAGCGATAGGCGGCGTTAACCAAAGTCGCGCTAAGCGCGGTTAGCGATAAATATCGCTATTCCTTGCTAATATGCCCCAATATTTCATCATTTCAACACCTCTTTTATAGACTCACTTCCTATCAGTTGTGTGAATAGTTCCCTTTTTGGCACTTTAGACTTAGTTTGAAGACCTGACCTTTCATTGAATAGTTTTGACTCGAGATATCCTTTTTTACTTTTTTGTTTCTACTCAAGGCTTTACTGGTCAGAATAACCATGGTGCTGGTAGAGTAGATATTTGCATAATTTCTCTTGCTTTTAATTCAAATTCTATTTTTCTTCGACTGTGGCTTTATTCGTGTTTTTGACTCATTTGGGAGCACTATGGGTAGGGGTTGCCTTCTATCCAAATAATAGAAAGTAATAAAATAATAAAAATACTGAACCACAGTTCAAATGAACAGTTCAGCATTTTAGATACTCCACGTAAAAGCAATTTTGAGGCCCCTCCCTCCCCCGGATGATCTGAGTAATCCACAAGATTTATGCTGTTCGTCTGTAGTAATGGTTTTGAGAACGAAAATATTTTCCCAGCAACAGTACCTAAACCTGTTTTATGTAAATAAATGGTCTTTGGCTTTTATCACTGCAGAGATAACAGTGATTTTGAAACCTGCAATTCACAGTAATTAGGTTATTTCCCTCAATTATATTGAGTAAAGCTTAAAACATGTCTGAAACATATATAATACCTAGCGTGGAAAATGGCCTTTGGCCTTGTTATAACTATAGTTCACTTGAATCCTGTGCGTGCTATACAGAACCATGATACACAAATACTGATTACCCTCTGTGTAAATGTATGGATGGGGCCATACTGTGCTCTCATCTTATGCAGTGCATAATGCATAATAGAGAAGTTGCAAAGCCTTTACTTTTTTTAAACTGCACAAGCTTCTCGTACCGCAAAGCTGGCAAAGTTGATTTAAAAACAAAATTGTGGGCTGAAAAGGGGCCATGCAGTAATGTGTGAATTTTCCCACTGTCGCACAAGGCGGGGCTGTCGGTCACTCCCTGTCTTTTCCTGCGGCGCCACGCCCCCTCTCCTTTTCTTATGGCTGGAAGTCTCAGGGTAGGACTTCCGACAGGGGACAACGGAGGCAGAATGTGGCCACTCAGTTGCTATTGTGTATGCCCGCTGTCACTCACTTGACACAGGGAAAACACAATTCTTTACAGCCTGATTCTGATGTCTCATTCATGTCGAGTGGGACATCCGGCTGCATTAGGTGGGCAAAATAAAGCTACGATTGCCCTAGGCACGTTTGGGAAACTCTGGGGCATATTAGCAAGAACATCGTTAAAATTATCGCCGTTTTAGCGGCAGGAAACTGCCGCTAAAACGGCGATAATGGGCTTGCTAATATGCGTTATGGAATTCCAATAGAAGCCCAAGTTAGATGTCCTGCACATCTAACCTGGGCTTCTATTGGAATTCTATAACGCATATTAGCAAGCCCATTATCGCCGTTTTAGCGGCAGTTTCCTGCCGCTAAAACGGCGATAATTTAACGATGTTCTTGCTAATATGCCCCTCTGTTCCTCATTGCAAAGAGGGAAATTCTCTGAACGCACCCAAATAAATTAAATCTGTGTACACCTACTGTACACCACAAACTGAATTGACTCCTGAAACTTGTATAACAGATGATTTTATTATCCTACTCTTAGCCCTGAGGGATAATTGAAATAGCCACTGCTCAGCTCTGCCGTGTCCATTCCTTGCCCGCCAGAGGCCTTGCGCCCTAGGGCGGGACCTCAGGTGGGCTGGGAATCGACAGTGCATGGATGATGTGGAGGGCCTTCTGTCATTTGTGTGTCCTCAGCTTCCATTTATAATCTCTCTCAAACCTGCCACCCCTCATGCTGCCTACCACCCTCCTTTACTTTTTACTCATATTCCGGCTCTGACTCTTTTCACTGTCATCCCTTCATTTCTCTCCCACCCTTCCCCTGCTACTCTCAAGTTCTCTTCTTCCACCCTTCCTTACACAATGCTCTCCATGCCCCTTCTCCTACACTCCCTTGCAGTGCATTGAACCCCGCCACAGCCACCCATCTTGTGGCCTTGCATTTATCACCATTACCTGCACTGCCCTCTCCTTTCATTAGTCACCTTTTTACTTTCGACCTTTTAATCCACTCCCCTGCTTACTCCAGGCTTTAAATCACCCTGTTTACTTTCCCACCCTGTCTGCGCTTTGGCTGGGTTTAAACTGGAATGGAATGGGGAGCAAAAAAACGATGGATTTTGCCCAGATCTCTGTACTGGGGTGAAGGTATGACATTGTTCAACATTCTGTCCATCAATTGTTCTTTTTGCATTTGTCACCCCAAGTGGGACAGGTATGCCCAGAAGTGGGTCCCATGATCTCCATGCCACTGGCTGATGAGGGGTGATACCCCGAAACTGGTCCCAGGATTCTTGTCTCTGGTCCAGGGAGGACTTGGCCTGGCAGTTCGGGCTAGACTGTCCCCATGGGGAGCAGGGTCTAGACTGATTTGCATATGGCTGGATTTAAACTGGAATGGCATGGGGAGCAAAGAAAACGATGGATTTAGGCCCAGATCTCGGTACTGGGGTGAATGTTTGACATTGCTCAACATTCTGTCCATCAATTGTTCTTTTTGCATTTGCGCTTTGAAAGTGGCACCCTCCCTAGTGCCCCAACACACAGTGTCCCACATTTATTTCTGATAACTGAAGGAAGCGATCAAGTGCACACCTGTTTCTTCCAAATGTTTCACTGTAGAATTTTGTCCATAATATTAACTTTCGCGTGCAGCCTGGAAGCGTGATCTGCCCTGGTACCACGCACTTATGAACACAACAGAGCTGGAGCGAAGTAACACTCCATTGCCAGACGCACCACATTTATTTCTACCACTCTTTCTTATCAACTTTTGCGCTTTTGTGCTCTTCTTACTCCGTGCTCTGGTAGCGTTTTGAAGTTGTAGAAAGGTGACATAGTGGCGCTATATAAAAATAATCATAAAAAAAAATTGAACACATTTAACTTATTTATATTTCTGAATATAATTTTTAGATAGAGGCGTCTGTGTTTATGCAGAACCCTGAATAGGAAACGTAGCCGAGAAGATACACATTTTATTGCACCCCAGGCAGAACTGTTCCTGCAAAATATCAATTTCACATAGTCTAAGGTACAGCTGCCATGTCTCTGTTTATTCAACGTTTGTATTGCATTGTGAAGACGGATGTTAAATACACGTTTACAGAGACAGAGAACATTATTTACATACTAGAGGCGTTACTGACTGACAAAATTAGTTATATTTATAATGTGTAAGCGGTGAAGTGGAAATACAGTGTTGATTCTTACTGCTGGACTGCGAGCATTGTCAGCGGACAGGTGGAACAGACAATAACTCCTGCCATAAAATATCACTAGCCCAGAGGCCGACTACCTTACAGGAAAATTAGTCAATTTCGATAAAGGAGACCGCACAGTGAGCAATAGTTTTTATTCTTCCCACGGAATCTGGCAAAGCTCATCATTTCTGAATTTCACAGACTTATGAATTTATCAGCTTCTGGTCCAAACACACCTCTGTCAAAGCCTCTTTCCTATTCTTCTGTAAAAGTCAATTTGCAGGTTTTATTTTCTGCAAAATATGTAAAATATTACTTATTCAGCCAAAAAGAATCCTTCAAACTATAGATTGCTGTTGTTGTTGACTGTAAAGCCTATTTTACAGAATTTATTTTGCTGCACTTCATTTAAAAAGAATAATTAATATTTTTTAAAAATGTATCCTAGTTCTTTTGGATTTTCCAACAGGGGGTTTGCCTGTTAGCAATTTTTTTTTAATGCTTTATTTATCAACAAAATAATAGCATACAAAAGGTCCATTTGATTCTAGGTGGGTAGTACATTTTACATCATCATTTGTCCTGTTTCAATAATGATTACACAAAAACATTTGGAGTGCACACATAATACTCACTAATGCTAACAACTCTGCTCAGCTTCCTGAGGTGTACCCGCCTGAGAGGTTTACTCTGTCTGCGAGCCTACTGATGTTTGTGCTAGTAGGTATGAACGGAAAGGTTGCCATATATCAAGTGGCCTAGATGCCGGGGGTTGCAGCTGTGTGTAAAGCTCGCTATTGGTATTACAATAAGACATACTAAATATCCAGCCTTGTAGCATCAGCAGGCGTTTACTCCCCCAATTCAATGCAACTTCGCGTTTCGCCAGCAATAACGCCAACGCACTAAAGCGCAGGGAGTACTTAGGGATGTCTTGCACGTATCCTAGCAATGCACGTATCCTAGCTGTCATGCGAGATAGTTCGTGAAACACCCTTGTCCAAAATTGTGACACCCTGTTACATGTCCATGTCATGTGTGCAAAGTCTGCCATCGGGCTATTGCATCTTGGGCCAGTGTGCGGGCGTGCTGAGTCCATCCGGTGTACTTTAGCAGGGGTGAAGTAAGCCAGACGTAGGAACTTATAATGTAATATTTTATGTTTATGATTAAAGGAGACTTTACGCGTTTGTTCATAACAATATCGCCACTGGTTGTCTGTGAGGGGATGCCCCATATCTTGTTCCGAGGCCCGCCGTGTCCCTTCATCCTTAGTTGGGAGCATAGCGATAGCAGTTCTGTACAGTCTGGACATCAGGTGGTCCCCGCTACTATCTTTAATAAGCAGTGTCAATGGTGGGAAGTCTGGCGGTTCTAGTGGGTAGTTACTAATCAGTGATCTAAGCGCCCTCTGCAGCCTACACAATATAAATTGATCTATGAATGTGGCTTCACTAAACCTGTCCTCCTCTAACCGTGAAAATATATGACCTCCGGGAAACAGGTCTCCAAAAGTGTCCAGGCCAAACTTTGCCAAAGTGTGCTGTACTGTTTTCTTCTGCGTAATGGGGATCCAGAGATTACCAGCCAGCGGGAGCGCTGGAGAGTAAAGATATTGCACCCCGGTTGCCCGTACGAGCTGCCTCCAGGCCCAACTGGTTGTCGACACTGTTTGCAGATCTTGTGGGTCTCGGGCCATGCCTATCGGCAATAAAGCCGACAGGGGGGTTGGGTGAGAAAGGTCCGCCTCCGGCCTCAGATACGGTATCCTGGCATCAGAATGGAACCAGTGTCTTGAAAAGCTACACTTCGCCACCAAGTAATATATTAGGAAATTCGGGATCCCAAATTCATCCCACTCATATGGCAGTGTCAATGTGTCCCAACAGACCCTGGGTTGACCTCCCCCCATACCAGTCTTATAAGGTGAGAACGGAGCGTCGCAAAGAAACTCCTGTACAAGGGTATTGGTATATTCTGAAAAAGATAGAGAAACTGTGGGAGGACAACCATCTTTATCAGAGAGATTCTGCCTGCCATAGTAAGAGGCAGTTTCAACCATCGGTCCACTTTATCGCTCAGCTTCTCCATTGCTGGCCATAATTCAGTTGGAGAATTTGCGATGGGTCTTTGTGAATGTGTATACCTAGGTACTTAACGGAGTCTTCGCATCATTTTAACGGAAATTCCGTGCTACGCTCACAATGGGCCGGGGTCAGGGGGAAGACTTCCGATTTAGCCCAGTTAATGTGCAGGCCCGATAGGGCACTATACCGCGTGATCTCCCGAAGTATGGGCTCTAGGTTCTCGTCCGGCTGCCTCACATAGAGAATAATATCGTCGGCATAGAGTGTTATTAAAAGGGGGCCCGTTTTGAACTGTATGCCCCTATGGGAGTGATTATCTTGGAGATGGCGTACGAGTGGGTCCATTGCTATTACGAATAGCAATGGGGAGAGTGGGCAGCCCTGACGGGTCCCCCTTGATAGCGTGAAGGAGTTTGTTAAGGAGCCGTTCAGCCGCACTCGTGCAACCGGTCACGTATATAGAAGGGACACCACCGAAATGAACCCCGGCTGCATCCCCAGTCTGATCAACGTGGCGCGTAGGAATGGCCATTCCAGTGAATCTAAGGCCTTTTCGGCGTCCAATAGGACTGCCGCTGCTGGAAATGTAGGCGCGATTCTGTGGAAGGTAGCGAACAGTGTACGCAGATTCAATGTTGTTGATCTATGCGGGATGAACCCCGCTTGCGCTCGGGATATCATTTGATCGACTATCAGTGCAAGTCTGGTAGCTAACATTTTGGCCAGAATTTTATAATCAAAATTTAATGATGACAAGGGTCTGTATGAACCGCACTGTAACAGGTCCTTGCCTGCCTTTGGGAGAAGTGTGATAACTGCTTCCCGCAGTGTCGGCCGAAGTTCGCCATTCTCTATAGCTTCCTGGTAAACGTCGATTAAGTGTGTAGCTAGGGTTTTCTTAAATGCCTTGTAAAAGCTACCGGTGAAGCCATCATGTGTGCAAACGCGCCCCGTGGCGCGTTTTAAGTTGGGGGATTAAGTCCCCTTGAATCCTGAGGGTCCCTGGGGCCCAACTAGCCCACCAGGTACCTACAGTTAGCACCACAGAGCTGAGTTGCAGAAGGCGGGCCGAGGCCACGGACCTTTTTTCACCTCTCTGCAACGCAACACTGTTGTGCTTACTGAAGAGTACCTGGTGGGCTAGTGCCCCAGGGTCCCTCAGGATTCAAGGGAATTAATTCCCAATTTAAAATGCACCACAGGGCGTGTTTGCACACATGTCACCTGAGCCCCGCCCCTCCCTTCACCACTGTACAAACGCGCCCCGTGGCGCGTTTTAAGTTGGGGGATTAGGTCACTTTGAATCCTGAGTGTCCCTGGGGCCCAACTAGCCCACCAGGTACTTCCAGTAAGCGCCACAGGCCTGCGTTGCAGAGAGGTGTAAAAAGGGGCGTGGCCTGGACCACCTCTCTGCAACGCAGCCCTGTGGCGCTTACTGGAGGTACCTGGTGGACTAGTTGGCCCCCAGGGACCCCAGTATTGAAGGGGAATTCATTTCCCAACTTAAAACGCGCCACAGGGCACGTTTGCAGAGTGTTGCTGGGAGGGGGCGGGGCCTCCGGCACGATCGCGTGTTTCTTAAAATTTTATTTTTTGGAAGGTAGGCTGTGTGGCCGACCTTCTTTTTACTTTTTTTGGGCCCTGGGGACCCCATCCCCCAGGGCCTGACCCCTTTTTTAAATAAAATTAAAAAAAATGAACGGGAAGGGGGCCGCGTGGGCCCCCCTCCCGTGGCCAATTCCGGCCCCGGGGACCCCATCCCCCGGGGCATGGCCAGATTTTGTTTTTTTTTTTTATGGAGGGGGGCTGCGTGGCCCCCCTCCTGAGGCCTCTATTGGCCCCGGGGACCCCATCCCCCTGGGCCGGCCTTTATTTATTTATTATTTTTTTTGGGAAGGGGGGCCGCGTGGCCCTTCTCCCGGGCCACTTCTAGCCCCGGGGACCCCATCCCCCGGGGCCTGGCCTCTCGTTGGGGACCGTGGGGGTGTCCCCAATGCCCCCACGGTCCCGCCGGCTCCCTGCTTCCTGCGGGAGCCGGCATTGCTTTTCCACATGGGGAGCTGCTAACATGCAGCTCCCCATGTGGAAAAGCAATCTGCTTTGCTCCATTGAAGCGAGAGCAGGTTTCCCTGCTCTCGCTTCAATGAAGCAAAGCAGTTTGCAATGACAGGGCGGGAGCCGCGAGGCTCCCGCCCTGTCATTGCAAACAGCAGTGTCCCGGGGTGGGCACCCTGGGACACTGCAGGAGCCGGCCCTGGGGGTGGCGGTCCCCAGGGCCATCACTGGCTCCAGGAGGGGGGCCGTGCGGCCCCCCTCCCTTCAATTGCACAGTCCCGGGGAGGTGGTGGTCCCCGGGGCTCGGGGGTCCGTTACGGACCCCCAAATTTACATATTTTTTGCCCCGGGGAGTTGGTGGTCCCCGGGGCATGTGGGGGGGCTCGAGCCCCCCCACAGGTTTATTTTTTTTTAAAAAAGAAGCCTCGGGGTGTGGTGGTCCCCGGGGCTGCGGGGGGGCCGTGTGCCCCCCACAAATAATTAATGAAAGCCCCGGGGGGTGGCGGTCCCTGGGGCTTGGGGGGGCCTTGGAGGTCCCCCCCACACATTTAAAAATTAGCCCCGGGGGGTGGCGGTCCCCGGGGCTGCGGGGGGGCTGCGTGCCCCCCGCAGCTCATAAATCAAGCCCCAGGGAGGTGGCGGTCCCCGGGGCAGTGTGGGGGGGATTGTCCCCCCACACATTTTTTCAGTGCCCCCGGGACTTGGCCCACCTGGGGGCTTTTTGAATACGAAGTGCGGGAGCCCGCTCTTCGTTTTTTAAAATTTTTGGCCAAAATTCGCGCTGGGTGCGCGAATCTCGCCAATTTAAAAAAAGAAAAAATGCTTTTTTTGGCCCTGGGGGTCCTTGTGGGACGCCCTGAGCAGGCCTAGGGGGTCAGGGTGTTTCTACCCTGCCCCCTTTTCTTGTTTTTCGCGATTGTTTTTCTGTTTTCTTGTGCCTCGGTTCTACCAAGGCACAAGATGGCTGCCAACACTTCCTGGTTTGGAGTGTTGACAGCCAATTAGCATACAGCCCATGATCGGGAGGGTGCGCGGATCCTCCGCGGCCATAGATATATATGTGTTTTTACTTTTGATTTTCTCAGCAACTACTGAACGGATTTACACCATTTAACAAAAAGGGTTCTTTCTGAACCAAGAACTATCTCTTTGCCAAATTTGGTGTAATTCCGTTCAGCAGTTCGGGCTGTAGCCGTGTCTAAAGTTTCCTATGGAAAATTGCATGGGGAAAACACGTTTTGGGACCCCCATTTTTTTTCGGCCCCCACTTGCCGAATCACCCCGAAACTTTCAAGATAGGAGCGGACCGGAGCGGCCCACGAGTTTTGAAAATTTCGCGAAGATTCATCAACCGGCGCTAAAGTTATTGGAACTAGAATGTTGTGAATTTCCTATGGAAAATAGGTCCTAACTATAACTATCTACTGGCGACCGCCAGTAGATAATATATATATATATATATATATATATATATATATATATATATATATATATATATATACATATATATATACATACATATATGCAAAAAAGAAGAAGAGAACTCTGGGCAGTTCTCAAGTTTAGGTGGAAGGCAGCTTCTGTATAGAGCACCCTCAACACCAGCGACACTCTAGATTTGCTCAACCTCAAATGTCTGCTGTAATGACAGCGAAAGACTTGTCAGGGGTTGCTTTTATTCATTTCAGGTTGGCTTGGATGGTATTTTACCGGTCCAAAGCTGTAATACTGTGCCTGGAGTGGTAAATGTCTTTTGTCATTTAACAGCTTGGCATGGATAGCACTGTGCTATTCCTATGCTTAAAGACTTTGCTATACAAATGGCTTTGTCCCTTTCTATCTCGGTGTGGATAGCACTGTGCTAATCCCATGCCTAAAAACCTTGATTGAAAAGCAGACATTTGAGGTTGAGCAAATCTAGAGTGTCGCTGGTGTTGAGGGTGCTCTATACAGAAGCTGCCTTCCACCTAAACTTGAGAACTGCCCAGAGTTCTCTTCTTCTTTTTTGCATAATTAATGCGTCACTCTATGCCCGCAAGGGTATTCTTTTGATTTATACTGGGTGCTCCTTTGTGTCTGGACAAAGCTAAACCTCTCTGAAGAGCTGTAATGACAGCGAAACACTTGTCAGGGGTTGCTTTTATTCATTTCAGATTGGCTTGGATGGTATTTTACAAATCCAAAGCTGTAATACTGTGCCTGGAGTGGTAAATGGCTTTTGTCATTGTACAGCTCGGCATGGATAGCACTGTGCTAATCCTATGCTTAAAGACTTTGCTGTAGAAATGGCAAAAGACTTTGGGGCATATTAGCAAGACCCACGTTAAAATTAACGCTGTTTTAGCGGCAGGAAACTGCCGCTAAAGCGGCGATAATGGGCTTGCTAATATGCGTTATGGAATTCCAATAGAAGCCCAGGTTAGATGTCCTGCTCATCTAACCTGGGCTTCTATTGGAATTCCATAGCGCATATTAGCAAGCCCATTATCGCCGTTTTAGCGGCAGTTTCCTGCAGCTAAACAGCGATAGTTATAACGTGGTCTGCTAATATGCCCTTTGTCCCTTTCTATCTCGGCATGGATAGCACTGAGCTAATACTATGCTTAAAAACTTTGATAGAAAAGCAGACATTTGAGGTGAGCAAATTTAGAGTGTCTCTGGTTTTGAGGGTGCTCTATACAGGAGCTGCCTTCCACCTAAACTTGGGAACTACCCAGAGTTCTCTGCTTCTTTTTTGCATATATATATAAATATAAAAATGTATATATATTCACTGAAAAAAAGCAAAAGTTACAGGGATGTATTACATCACTCATGACATGGTCAGTGACATCACTGATGACATCAGTGTCAATGTCATCAGTGATGTTATCAGTGATATCATCAGTGATGTCACTGACCATGTCATGACTGATGTAATATGTGAGGTCGTAAGCAGTGCATTACGGGTGGGGCGAGTTATAGTTAGCTCAGCTAACTATAACTGCTGAATTTCACTGGTTTTGAACGAGTGAAATCTGACCCTAACTATAACGTCCCTGTAACCTTTGGTTTTTTCACAGAATTTCTAATGGTTTTTAAATGCTAATTCCTAACTATAACATCCCTGTAACCTTTGTTTTTTCCAGTGAATTTCTAAGGGTTTTTAACTAGTAGTCGCGTTTGCAGAGTGGTGGAGAAAGGGGAGCTGGGCCTCAGACCAGCTCTCAGAAATCCTGCTGTGTAAGACATTACAGGAGGTCTCTCAGCAGTAAAGTGGATGTCATGCCCCAATCAGTAGTGCACCATGAGCCGCGTTTGCAGAGTGGTGGAGAAATGGGGCGTGGCCTCCAAAGACCTCTGAGCAATCCCGCTGGGTGGGACTTATTGGAGATAACAGGAAGGGTAGTTGGCCCCCAAGGATGTCCTTGGGGGCCAACTACCCCTCCTGTTACCTCCAGTAAGTCCCACATAGCAGGATTGCTAAGACCTGGTAGGAAGCCGCACCCCCTTTCTCTACCACTCTGCAAACGCACCTCCTGGCACACTACTAGTTGGGGGATGAAGTCCCCTTGGCTCTTGAGGGTCCTTGGGGGCCAACTAGCCCTCCTGTTACCTCCAGTAAGACCCACACAGCTGGATTGCTGAGAGGTGGTCAGAGGCCACACGCTTTTCCCCCACCACTCTGCAAACGCACCTGCTGGTGCACTGCTGCTTGGGGGAAGAAGTCCACTTTAGTCCTGAGGCCCTCAGGAGGCCAGGGGACCTCATCCCCTCAGCAGCAGTGCATCTGGAGACGTGTTTGCAGAGTGGTGGAGAAAGGGGGCGGGGCCTCTGGAATTTTTTTTTCTACATTTGAGGAAGGGGGGCCACGTGGCCCCCCTTCCCTGGACCAATTTGGACTCTGGGTACCCGTCCCCCAGGGCCTGACCCTTTTAAAAAAAAGAAAAAAAAAGGACAGTGGGTCGAGCAGCCCCCCTCCCGGGCCAATTCACCCCGGGGACCCCATCCCCCAGGGCATGACCCTTTTATTATTTTTATTTTTTTTTAAAAAGGGAGGGCGGCCCCTCTCCCAGGCCATTTCCAGCCCGAGCACCCCATCCCCGGGACACGACTTTTTTATTTTCATTTATTTTTTATTAAAAAGGAAGGGTGGCCATGCGGCCCCCTCTGGGGCCATTTTTGGCCCCGGGGTCCCCATCCTCCAGGGCCTACCCATGTAAAGTGGGTGCCTCTAGGGCACCCACTCTTCAATGGGACCCTGGGCCCATTAGGAATATATTTTTTGAAAAGGCTGGGCCTCGGGGGATGGGGTTCCCGGGGCTGAAATCGGCCCGGGAAGGGGGGGGCCACCTGGCTCTCCCCCCCTAATACAATAAAAAATTTTTTTTAAAAGACCGTCCTGGGGGATGACGCTGGTGGCCCGCCCCCTATCTCAACCACTCTGCAAAGGGGCCTCCTGCTGCACAACTTGTTGGGGGATGAAGTCCCCTTGGATGGTGAGAGTCCTTGGGGGCTAACAACCCCTTCTGTTACCTCCACTATGTCCCACACAGCGGGATTGCTGAGAGGCAGTTTGAGGCCCGCTCCCATTCTCCACCACTCTGCAAACACACCTCCTGGTGCACTACTTGTTGAGGAGGGAGTCCCTTTGCATGCTGAGGGTCCTTGGGGGTCAAGAAGCCCTCCTATTACCAGCAGTAAGTCCCACCCAGCGGGATTGCTGAGAGCTGGTCGGAGGCCCGTCCCCTTTCTCCACCACTTTGCAAACGCATCTGTTAGTTAAACAACCATAAAAATTCACTGAAAAAAAACAAAGGTTATAAGGACGTTATAGTTAGGAAATAGTAAAAAAAAAAAAAACATAGAAATTCACTGACAAAATCAAAGGTTACAGGGACGTTATAGTTAGGCTCACATTTCAATCGTATAAAACCATAGAAATTCAGCAGTTATAGTTCCGTGAGCTAACTATAACTTTAGCCCCCGCAATGCACTGCTTATGACCTCACATATTACATCACTCATGACATGGTAAGTGACATCACTGATGAAATCTCAAATGACATCCCTGATGATATCACTGATAATATCATCCATAGGACCACTTACACACCCACTCACACCCCATACAACCTCTTGTACGCCCATTCCCACTCCCACCCACCCAACCACTCACATACCCATTCACAGACCCATACAAGTACTCACACAACCACCCACTCCTCATTAGAGCCACTCACACACCCACTCACTCATACAGCCACTCACACAACCATTCAATCACCCCTATAGCCACTCATACAACCACTCACCCACACAGCCACTCACACAGCCATATACTCACCCATACAGCTACTCACACACAGACGTATTTACCTATAAAGCCATTCAGACACCCACTCACACACCCATACAGCCTCTCAACACATCCACTCACTATCCCATACAAGCACTCACACTCTCACTCACACACCCATACAACCACTTACATACCCATTCACTCATCATACAAGCACTCCCATATCTGCTCACTCACCCATACAGTCGTTCACACAGACACTCACTCTCCAATACAACCACTCAAACACCAACTCACTAAACCAAACAATCACTCAAACAGTCACTCACCTATACAGCCACCTACACACCCAGTCACTCACTCATAGTCACTCACAGAGCCATTCACTCACCCATATAGCCACTGACACACTTACTCACTCACCAAAATAATCACTCACACACCTACTTACTCACCCACACAGCTACTCACATACCTACTTATACACCCATACCGCCACTCACATACCCACTCACACACCCATTCAGCCACTCACACACCCACAAAACCATTCACACACTCATTCACACAACCACTCAGATGCCCATTCACACACCCATACAACCACTGACACAACCTCTCACACACCTACAGACCTAGTCATAAATCCACTCATTCACCCATACAGCCACTCATGCATGCACTTACACACCCATACAGCCACTCAAACATCAAGATCACTACTGACGCAGTCACACACCCACTCAGATCACACATGTTAGAGATAGTATCACTCATTAGTAGTCAAACTTAGTTTACTAATCTAACTTTTGTTGTAGGTTACTACATATGTTTAATACCCATAAAAACTTAAAACCACTTACACTCACTTGATGATGTCATCAGTGATGCCATTTGAGATGTTATCAGTGCTGTGATCAGTGATGTCACTGACCATGTTATGAGTGATGTAATATGTGAGGTCATATGCAGTGCATTGTGGGGGCGTAAGTTATAGTTAGATCAGTTAACTATAACTGCTGAATTGCTCTGGTTTTGTACGAGTGAAATGTGAGCCTAACTATAACGTCCCTGTAACCTTTGGTTTTTAGAGTTGATTTCTATGATTTTTTTATATATATATATATATTATTATCCAATGTGCCCGAAGCATTGAGAGAGCACTCCCAGCACTCCCCTTAAGGTATTTCGATGCAGCTCGCCTCTTTATTCCTCTATTTTGCATGCAATGCCGACGCGTTTCAGGGCTTCAAGCCCCTTCTTCTTGGGCTGCTTAAAAATGACGCATACAAAGCTCACCTGTGTTTTCAACATGCTCTTTATTCATTTCCAGCCCTCAGTGGGCGTTACTATGTATTGTCCATTGTAGATGCATGATGGGACATGTGGTTCCTTTTAAGGTGAGTAAAACATTTATTTTTCTTTTGTAAGTTAGATGCGCAAATCATAATTCAAGCTTTTATTTCATATCCTTTGTAGGATTGGAGGTCTAATGACGGGCTCAATAAGCATCCGGAGCGCTGCGCTGTTATGGTGTGAAAAGTTCAACTCCACAAACACGGTTGGAAAGTTCCATTCCGCAGCCTCTTTCAATATCGATGGTGCTCTTCTCCACGGCTGGGCTGCCGTGTTAAATGTTATTATCCAATGTGCCCGAAGCATTGAGAGAGCACTCCCAGCACTCCCCCCTAAGGTATTTCGATGCAGCTCGCCTCTTTATTCCTGTATTTTGCATGCTATGCCGACACGTTTCAGGGCTTCAAGCCCCTTCTTCTTGATCACTGGCTTACTACGGATAACAGTAGGCTTGATTAAAGCACATAATTTATTCAATTTGGCAGGTCCCGCCCCCGTGGGCGTAGGCAATTGAGCATGATGGTAGTTGCAGTTCAAATGCCAAAACCTCAAGTGCATTGAACAAATTGAATAAGTTATGTGCTTTAATCAAGCCTACTGTTATCTGTAGTAAGCCAGTGATCAAGGGCAGGAAGCTGCCCGAAACGCGTTTGGCATTGCAGGGGAAGCTGTGTGGAAAGCCTGGATTGCTGCTGCCGGTGGCGCCTGTGTGTCTAAACCCCCCCGAGTGTGGCATCTCCAACAGGGCAACCTTTTGTTTGATGGAATATGCGGCTGGTCCAGTCGCGGAGATGCCCCGCCGCTGGTGAGGCGGATTCACGCTGTTTGGAATTACGAGCGGTGCTGGAACGGGGGGGCCTTGGCTGCCGGTAAATATTGGCAGCAATACGGCGGTTTCCATATTTCTTTCTGCCCACTGGGGCGAAACGTTGTGATACGGATTTTCAGAGGAACCCACTGGGGTAAAATGCACTTGAGGTTTTGGCATTTGAACTGCAACTACCATCATGCTCCATTGCCTACGCCCACAGGGGCGGGACCTGCCAAATTGAATAAATGATGTGCTTTAATCAAGCCTACTGTTATCCATAGGAAGCCAGTGATCAAGGGCAGGAAGGTGCCCGAAACGCGTTTGGCATTGTAGGGAAAGCTGTGTGGAAAGCCTGGATAGCTGCTGCCGGTGGCGCCTGTGTGTCTAAACCCCCCCGAGTGTGGCATCTCCAACAGGGCAACCTTTTGTTTGATGGAATATGCGGCTGGTCCAGTCGCGGAGATGCCCCACCGCTGGTGAGGCGGATTCACGCTGCTTGGAATTACGAGCGGTGTTGGAATGGGGGGGGGCCTTGGCTGCTGGTAAATATTGGCATCAATACGGCGGTTTCCATATTTCTTTCCGTCCACTGGGGCGCAACATTGTGATACGGATTTTCAGAGGAACCCACTGGGGTAAAACGCACTCAAGGTTTTGGCATTTGAACTGCAACTACCATCATGCTCCATTGCCTACACCCACAGGGGCGGGACCTGCCAAATTGAATAAATGATGTGCTTTAATCAAGCCTACTGTTATCCATAGTAAGCCAGTGATCAAGGGCAGGAAGCTGCCCTAATTGCGTTTGGAATTGCAGGGGAAGCTGTGTGGAAAGCCTGGATTGCTGCTGCCGGTGGCGCCTGTGTGTCTAAACCCCCCCGAGTGTGGCATCTCCAACAGGGCAACCTTTTGTTTGATGGAATATGCGGCTGGTCCAGTCGCGGAGATGCCCCGCCGCTGGTGAGGCGGATTCACGCTGCTTGGAATTACGAGCGGTGTTGGAACGGGGGGGCCTTGGCTGCCGGTAAATATTGGCAGCAATACGGCGGTTTCCATATTTCTTTCCGCCCACTGGGGCGAAACATTGTGATACGGATTTTCAGAGGAACCCACTGGGTTAAAACGCACATGAGGTTTTGGCATTTGAACTGCAACTACCATCATGCTCCATTGCCTTTGCCCACGGGGGCGGGACCTGCCAAATTGAATAAATTATGTGCTTTAATCAAGCTTACTGTTATCGGTAGTAAGCCAGTGATCAAGGGCAGGAAGCTGCCCGGAACGCTTTTGGCATTGCAGGGGAAGCTGTGTGGAAAGCCTGGATTGCTGCTGCCGGTGGCGCCTGTGTGTCTAAACCCCCCCCGAGTGTGGCATCTCCAACAGGGCAACCTTTTGTTTGATGGAATATGCGGCTGGTCCAGTCGCGGAGATGCCCCGCCGCTGGTCAGGCGGATTCACGCTGCTTGGAATTACGAGCGATGTTGGAACGGGGGGGCCTTGGCTGCCGGTAAATATTGGCAGCAATACAGCGGTTCCATATTTCTTTCCGCCCACTGGGGCGAAACATTGTGATACGGATTTTCAGAGGAACCCACTGGGGTAAAACGCACTCGAGGTTTTGGCATTTGAACTGCAACTACCATCATACTCCATTGCCTAAGCCCACTGGGCGGGACCTGCCAAATTGAATAAATTATGTGCTTTAATCAAGCCTACTGTTATCCATAGTAAGCCAGTGATCAAGGGCAGGAAGCTGCCCGAAACGCGTTTGGCATTGCAGGGGAAGCTGTGTGGAAAGCCTGGATTGCTGCTGCCGGTGGCGCCTGTGTGTCTAAACCCCCCCGAGTGTGGCATCTCCAACAGGGCAACCTTTTGTTTGAGATATATATATATATATATATATATATATATATTTTCTCGCTCCGTTTGCACCAATGGCCGCGGATCACTACAAGGGCGGGTGCCGATTGCTAGTGGTGCCCCAGCTTTATATTATGCTCCAAACTCTCCTCCAAACTCCCAACATAGAGTAACAGCACTCGCGGGGCGGTTTCCCCAAGTTTATTCAACAGCGTAACAGACGCGTTTCAGAAGAGTCCTTCTTCAGTGTTTACACATCACACTGGAAGGCGCCACTTTTAAATCATCAAGAGCATTGCTATAGAAAACGGGCTATAATTTCCATGACGATTATCGGCGCCATCTTAAAGTCATGCATTTTTTCGGAAGATCATACTCATTAAAGACAGACTCACAATACAATATTGGCGCCATCTTAGAATTGTATTTCTCGGTCTTCCTACTACTTTATGCCATATATCGGCATTCGGCTTGATTTACATTGCAAAGATGACTGCACCAGTATGCCTTTTATAAAATGCCATTTTGAGGTAATTTTTTTGAATGAATAGCAATTTTAAATTTGCCTTAATGATCATTGGCAATGTTATATAACATCGCCGAATGACGATATATGGCATAAAGTAGTAGGAAGACCGAGAAATACAATTCTAAGATGGCGCCGATATTGTATTGTGAGTCTGTCTTTAATGAGTATGATCTTCCGAAAAAATGCATGACTTTAAGATGGCGCCGATAATCGGCATGGAAATTATAGCCCGTTTTCTATAGCAATGCTCTTGATGATTTAAAAGTGGCGCCTTCCAGTGTGATGTGTAAACACTGAAGAAGGACTCTTCCGAAACGCGTCTGTTACGCTGTTGAATAAACTTGGTGAAACCGCCCCCGCGAGTGCTGTTACTCTCTGTTGGGAGTTTGGAGGAGAGTTTGGAGCATAATCTATCTATCTATCTATCTATCTATCTATCTATCTATCTATATATCTATATATATATATATATATATATATATATATATATATATATATATATATATATATATATATACACACACTCACACACACATAGTGCCACAGTGCCAAAGGCAGTTTCAGGTTCCTTCACGGGGCCTGTCTCCATTCTCCATTATACATCAGTAGTCCAGCCAGCTGAGCTATCCTTTTGGCATTCTGGGGTCGGAGAAGAATGACCTTTGTGCTTATGACAGATGTTTTTGGGCTTGTTTTACGTGCACTTGATGGTGTTATGTGAGCAGCTCCCAGGTAGCATCTGTTTGTAAGCCAGCAAGGCGTGGACCCTCCCTTGAACATTCTTGCTGTACAGGATGTAGAGTTAGTCACAGGATGACAGGAATGAACAATGCCCATAAATTTTCTGGAAGCAAATCATTGGCCTCAATGCCTCAGGGTGCAGTTACAAACCAGAAGATCTACCCTGAATGGGGCCCATATTCTACACCACCCACTGAACGAGGAAGTGGAAGTGGAAGTGGAAGTGGAAGTTCCTTTGCGGTGCTCTGGCAAGTCACAGTCTTTGTTTAATTATAGCCTTTGATTGCTTCAATTAAACTAATATAATTAACACACCCGAAAAAATGATTTGCCACTGAAAATTCTCAACACTGGAGGCAAAGTTGGCAGCTGACATGGAGTGATCTGGCAAGCCCTATCCATGACATAGGTCCCTGGTTCATGTGATCATGGTTTTTAGTGGAGAAGCAGCGGCACTCTAAGAGATTGACTGAGAAATGGCCAATGAGCGGTCTCATCCTAGCTTTCAAAGAAATAGATTTCAGATGACTTTAACTTTTTTTTAATGACTGCTTAACTGGTTCAGATTCCAAACGGTGATCTGTGACTTGCCACATTTCGTTACTTCATTATATGTAATCTTACAGCTTGTGAGCCTTCACTTTCAGTGGTGGACATTTTTGCTGTACAGGTTGCCATGGATACCCTATATTGACTATAAGAAGCCTCTAAAGGGCTTCTAAAATAGCTATATGCCTCCTGTGCATGCCTGTACATTACTCTTCTTAGATCAAGAGGCAACTCTTTAGATCACTTACAATGATGGTCTGTATCCAGAACATACCCCGGGCCACTCCTTTCCAGCTCCTGGATGGACCCTGCAGGGAATTTACAAACTGGTTTATTAGGTCACTTGGCCAATGCATGCCATGCACTACCAGTCTCCCACTCCTGGGTTGAACCTATAAGGTTTTAAGCTGAAAGCCTGTAATCAGAGCAAGACATGGGTTTTTGCTCCTGAAGGGCTGCTTTTGGATACTTCCATGACTGTCTGTATTCAATCTATGCTCATGGCCTGGTTTCTCATGCTCCCGGTGGGCACTATATGGCTTTATTCTAGATGCGTACACTGAATCACTTCTGTGTCACCTCCTTGGCATTTCCTAAATGCCATTTACTTGGCTAAGCCTCTCTTGTGCCTGGGAACGCAGACACAGGAATGACTTGGGGGGAGGCGGAAATGCTAGATGCCTTTGTGTCTGAGTTAGGGCTGTATGCTAACTGGAATAAAACATGGGTATTTACCATACGTGACTCTTTGAGGATGGCTCCACAGATGATAACTCATTAAGGTATTAAGTGGGAGCCGACAATGTGTAAATTTCCAGGCATCAATATTTAACATGAGGACAAGTACACAAGGGACAGTAACCTGGGGAATGCGTTGCAATCATTGAGGGCCAGAGTGCCAATCTAGCGTAGCCTGTGCATCCCCCTTATGGTTAGGGTAGCCCGACTAAAATGGTGATGTTCCCTCTGGTCTTATATTTCTTCGCAAATCTGACGATCTGGGTTCCCCATTCCTGATTCAGGAATATGAATACACTCCTGAAGAAACTGATCTGCGATGGAGGAAGACAGGGGATCTCACTATGCCTTCTCCAGAGACCTGAGGAAGGAGGGCTGGCCACACCGGACTTTGAACTCAACTACACTGAGGCTCCATTACAGTGGAAGGCCCAGTGTTTCGATGGTGGGAGGCAGGAGAAGCCAACCTCTCTTGGGAAGGCTCCAAACGAGGGGCCCTTGTTGCCCTCATGCTAGGTGAGAAGACAGATGCAGCAGGCCACACTAAGATGCTAGCCATTGCGCTACGGACCAGGAAGAAGTTGAATAAGAAAACTGGAGAACGGTCACTATATGCCCCCGCTCTATCACTAGTGGGGCTCCTAACAGCCGGCGGTGAGGGGGCGGGATATTTCACCACTCGGAGCATGGAACAACAAATGGAGGCAGGGCGGATTTCCATAGGGGATTGTTACACTAATTGGGAATTACAGTGTTTCATATCCATGAAAGAGGAGGGAGGATGACTTTCTAGGGTCCCAGTTCTTGACTTACGGTGCACTCTCTAGCGCAATATGTGGCAGCTGGGGGAGGCCTGTTGGAACCCCCATCACATGATGCATTGCAGATTTTCCTCACATTTGGAATCGAGCGAAAGCTTATCTCCTGGTTAAATAAAACCATGTTCTTGATGACTATGGAGCCCGTAGTTAGAGTTAAAGCAACCCGTGAAGAGGCACTGAGTAGAAAGCTGACAGTGAATGGACCACCATCCTAAAGTACACACACCAGGCATCCAGAAACACTGGATTCAAATATACCTAGCTCAGCTACCTCCACAATATCTACTTGAGGCTGACACCTCATAGACTGACGTAATAGTGAAAACTGCTGAAAAGGCTCGCTGGTCAGCACACTTTATGCATATGGTCTGCAAATGTCCCACAATTGCCATCTTTAGGTGATGGGTGTCACAGGACCTAGAACGAACAACTAACCATACACATCTCGGGGAGATAGAAGCATGTATGCTGGACCTGTATCCCAGGTGACCAGCTTACAAGGTAGGTTCTAGATTCATGAACCTGGGATTATTCATCGCCAAAAGAGTGGTTGTGATGCACTGAAGGTTGGTGGAAAACCCCTGCATAGCAAGTGAAAGAATTAGAGAAATGGGCTGTGGTAAATGCTTTATGTATTACTGTTTAACATTGGTCTGTTTCTATGTAGAATACTCTTCCACTATGGCTCTAGAACAGAGGTCTTCAAACTTTAGGATGCCGAGACCCCCCTGTCAACATTTTCAGGTGTAAGGACCCCCTCCTGACAAAAATTTGTAAACCTGTTGGCAGGGCTACTGGAATTATGAGGCAGGTGAGGACCAAATTACGCGACAGGATTGACCAAATTGTGTGGGAAGAAAATGTAAATAATGTTATGTGATGCCGCGTATTTTGGGATAGCATTGCTTCATTATTTTGACATTTTTTACACACAGTAACACGGAGGAAAGATTTCACCCCATCAGTGCCAGTTTATAACCAAAATACAGCAATTAACATCAGAAAGATGTCTAGTCAACCTTTGTGATGGGCCTTCCACTCCGCAGGAATACGTGCTGCCACATTAGAAGCTCACCTGGCCCTGGCCTGCAGCAGCAGGGGTCCCTTAAAACTCTGGCGGTCTTGCGCAGAGTTAAGCAGTTTACCCATGCCGCTTTTCTCTCAACCCCTCCCTTCCATCCCTCTCTCCTCTACCAATCCCGGATCCCTCTCTCACTTTGCAGGCCATTTTCTTTCACCCCTTTTTACAATTTCTGAACTCTCCCCATTCAACCTCTCACTTCACCTTTAATCACCTCTTGCCATTCTGTCTTTTCACTGCCCTCATCTCTAACAGTCTCTCGCATTTATCTCATGGCCTCTCTGGCCCGTCACCTCAGCACTTCTCATTCACCTCAAGTCTCTCCATTCAAATTTTTGTCTATTTGTATCTTACACCTCTCCAGTCCCCCATTCATCTTTCACATCTCTCCTTTGTCCTTCCACACCTTCTTGAACCAAGGTCCCTCTCCCCTGTTACCTCAGCACCAGTGCTTAATTTGAGCAGGTGGTTTCCGGTGCTCCACACTGGCACCTAATTGTGCACACTGGCACTATGACAGTCTGTCACATGGTGGCTCTGTCTGTGTAATTTAGAGATTAGCAGAACAGCTGTTTATTAATTCAATATACATTAAAAACGATAATCTCCTGACACCCATGCCATTCGTATAGCTTTGGGTGCTTGAAATAGTCTGAATAGTCACACTTGCACAAGTGTTATGGTTGGTAGTTGCATAGGTATTGTCATTGGTCGCGCAGGCAAGGCAATGGGTGGGTGGTTAAAGTTGCAGTGGCCTACTGGTGAGGGCCCTGGCACATGTTTTATTACAAATTAATCACTGCTCAGCACCCACCCCGGTACTCCCTCTCTTCCCCCATCGCTGCTGTCCCTCACCCATGTCGCATCAAATTATCTTTTTAGGTCACAGATCATCTCTCAGCTATCTTCTCTCACAGTTTAACAGTAGCCCTCCTCTGTGCCCTCACCTTTCACTCAAACTCACTTCTTGCGTGTCCGCACTTCTCTTCGGCACTTCACATTTCTCCTCATCCCTGACTTCTTCAATTGAATTCTCTCACTCCCTTGCTGTCCTCTCTCATCCTCTCATCTCTCATCTCTCCTCACCGAGTACACGGGTTGGACCCGTATGCTCCTCTCGGCCTGTGCCACTCTGCTTGTTGTTCCCTAATTCAGGAAGGCACAAATTGTCTGTCTTGCTGTTTTGGTGCAGGCCGCACAGTTATGGAACATGCACCCTCCTTTGCTTTGCTCCACCAAGAATCTATTATCCTCCAGGAAGATATAAAAACCTGGCTCTATGCTCTGTAGGTTACCCCATTTGGCTGGTTCTCCTTCCCCTTCTGTGTGTTTCTCATTTGCCTTCAGGCAGCAGATGGCTATTAGCCCCAGGGCACCTTTTGGTAACAGTAGCGCACTACAAATGTAAATAATAATAATAATAATAATAGGCAGAAACAGGGGAGCCACCTAGACCCAAACTTCGGAGGGGGAGGCTAACACTCCCAGCCAGGGTCAGCCCTAGCACAGGTCGCACACGGTGCAACAGTCTTTTTTGGTGCCCCCTCCCCCGTTTCCTCCTTCTCCATGAATTCCTCACTACCACTCACCAACAATGCACCTCATCTCTCTATAGCACCTTTCTGACAAACATTTCATTTTTTTATAGCGCTACTCATAGTTTACTCACACTCAGTTCTGTGATCTGCATGGTACATGTTCTTTGTAGCAGGCACATTAACTCTCTGCACTGTGGGGGTGACAAGAGTGCCCATGTGAGTGCATGGTGAGCGATGCAACAGTGTGAGAGTAGGGTAAGAAGAGTGACTGCAGGGTGAGTGAGGTGACCATATGAATTTGGGTGCGGATGTAAGTACAGAGTGGGACGAATGAATGTATGATTAGTGATGGGCTTGTTTGAGTGAGTTGCAGATTGAGCAGTGAGTGGGACAGGTGAGTGAAGTGTCACATGAGTGCAGGGAGAATAGTGTGCTCATGTGACTGCAGGGTGAGGTACAGGGTGAACAGCACAAGTGCATTGTGAGTGCAGAGTGATCACTGTGAGTGCAGGGTGAGCGGGTGAATGGTGTGAGTGCATGGTGATCAGTGTGAGTGCATTGTGATCGCTGTGAGTGCAGGGTGAGCGTGAAAGTGAAGGGCAAGAATGAGGAGTGAGTTGTCTGAATGCAGGGTGCATTCCCAGACACTTGAAGTAACTCAGCATGTTATTGACGGCAGCGCAGGGTTTCAGATATAAGGTAAACTATTCCTATTATGACATTAATCAGGGATCGAAGGGGGAGGAAATAAATAATGTGCTGATCCTGCAACAAACTTCCAGTCCTATGATTAGGGTTGCCAGCTCATTATTTTGATGTCCCAGACGGTACAACCTAAAGCCGTATTTTCAGCACCTATCTATGCATACTTTGAACAGCAAATATAAATAGAAAGCACTTTTAATGGTGTTCTAGGGCTGCCTCAATGATCCATGACTGATAATTAAAGGGAAGAAAGAAAAGTCACATAACAAATGAATAATCTTTTTTTATTTATAACTCTATTTAGTGTCAAGACGAGGTCTTTGCAGGCTCTTTAAACAATACAGGGCAGGCATTTATCTTTTGGCAACCCTACTTTATATTTTCTTTTCGTGAAATGCATTCTCACACTACCCCAGTAACTGTAAAATACAAACGTAAGGAATAGGCAGAGTGGGGGCCCAGGGGGTACTGGAACTAGTAAAAAAAATAAGCCTCTGTAACCAGTTTACAAAAGGTATGTAAATATGCAAATGGTCTTTAAAGACCTGTGAAAAACTCGGGCGTGCCGGAGATAAGACTCCAGACACTGCCCAGCGGAGCCCCCAGCAGCTCCAGCTGCACTGCAGCAGCCCGGGCTGAGACACACGACGGGGGAGGTGGGGGGCTGAAGCCCTTGTAGTCCTATGGGCCTGGGCAGAAGTGTGACCGGGAATGCACGACCCCCTGTCTATCACTCCACGGCCCCCCTGGGGGTCGCGCCCCACAGTTTGAATACCCCTGCTCTAGAATGTAGAGAGCTTGGTCCCTGTTGCCTAGTGCTTGTGGTCAGTTGCTGTTGGGAGCCCTGTGGATAGGACGTTAATTTATGAGAAGCTTAAATAAACAAGTTCATCTCTACACCTCCCTGCCTGATGTACTTCATTACACTGGCGACGAGCGAAGAAGATGCAACCCACGCAAGACCAATCTTAAAGAAGTCAAGAAGAAGTTCTGGTTACGTGACTATCTACTTGGTCCTAAACGTCCTAACACAGCTAAGTTTCCCTTGAAACTTTAAGGTACGGTACTTGCTGTTTAATTACTTAACAGCTTTCTACGCTTTGCCCCTCAGCCCCTCTCTAGCGCAGCATGGATTCCCTGGTGACACCCGGCCAGCGCGACTCATTTACTTCTTAGCACGCTTTTCATTTACTGCGGGACTGGAGGAAGGGAGAACCCTTGGGATCGTGCTTTGTTTGTTTTAACTGTACTGGCTTTGCCGACAACCCCTGCTCGTCTTACTTCTAGACTCGTGAATTGGTGAGACTCTTCTCTCTGTATTTGCCGTTGAGGCAAGATCGGCATTTTCAAACGCGCTTTGCTCTTCTCACGCGCGTAACGTTCTCCTGGCCTCCATTTCTCCGCACTCAGGGCCAACGTCACATCCTGACGCTTGACGTCCAGCACGCCTCAACGTAACTTTGTTGCCTCGCAACCCGGCATACTTTTACACCAAGCAGACCTGACTTAATCTATTCCGCGCTAATACGCACTGCGAGTCAATTCTTTTAACTTCGCTGATACGCACAACTTTCATATTTACTTTTGCGTGTCAAGTCTACGAAGTTCGGATCTATTCCACTTCCTGCACGTCAACTTTGCGCTGATACGCACAGCAAGTCAATTTCTTTTAACTTCGCTGATACGCACAGCTCATCTATTTATTTTGCGTGTCAAGTTTTCAAGGCATCCACGTTCTAGTATTACATTGCTACTCACTCGCATTTATATCCACAGCGAGTCAACTTCTTTTAACCACGCTGACACGCACAGTTTAATCAATTAACCTTTTATGTTAAGTCTACAGGTTATTTTTTTTTTATGTCGCTGTAACTCACCAAACATTTTATCATTCAACAACGCTGACACGCACAGCTTTATTGCTTGTCATTACGTGTCATCTTCATTTGGTGATTCTCACAGCACGTCAAAGCACACGTCCTGGCTGTCATCTCTCAACCTGCGCTGATACACACAGCTTGGTCTACATTACGCAGTCAAGCATAAACATAACTGTTACGTGCCAGTTTTACATTTGTGGCTTATTTTACTGTGATTTCTGTATTTGTTCTCCGATTACAAAATGCAAAATGTCACTCCTCCACCATTTTTCCTCTCTAACCCTGGTGAACCAGCACTACGTTGGTCAAAATGAAAAAGTTTTTCTAAATTATGCAAGAGTTTGTGGGGTATCTCTAAGCGCAGAGAGAAAATCTGCATTATTATTACACTGCCTTGGTTCTGAAGGACAGGAGGTGTTTGAACACCTTCCTGATTTGACAGATAACGAATCTGATAGTCTCAATGAATTCGAAATATGTCTTAAAAAACTCGACAAACACTACCTTCCAAAAATCAGTACAATTTTAGAGCGGTACCATTTTGGGAAGCGAGTGCAAAAATCTGAAGAATCTGTTGAGGCTTATATTACTGCCCTTCGTAAGTTGGGTGCTACATGTACATTTGATGGGTCTCTCGAAGAACGCATTCGCGACCAATTTATGCTAGGATGCAATATAGAGAAAATCAAAGATGAACTTTGGCAGAAAGATGACCCAAAGCTTGATGAGGTTGTTGCTATATCCAAGAGGATAGAGCACTCCCTTGCTTGCGTTGAAGTCATCAAAAAAGAAAATGGTGTCCTGGAGGAGAAGGTTCACTCTGTTACGAAGAACCCTGTTAAGTCTTCTTGGAAACAACGTGAACCTTTGCATTCTTCTTCTTCTTCTTCTAAATCCAAGGGAAATTTCAAAATGAAGTGTTTCCGATGTGACTCGATCGAACATCTTGCCAACGGCAAGGCGTGTCCCGCCCTTTCCTCTAAGTGTCTCAATTGTGGGAAAATTGGTCACTTAGCCAAAGCTTGTAGAGCTCAAAAGAACAAAAAGGGCAAACGAGTCAAAGAGGATTTTCTTGAGTATGTAAGTGATTCCGACTATGACGAACTACACTGTGGGGAAGTCTTATTACAAGCGGGATTGAACAAGTGTAAAGGACCTGTAGATGAAGTACAAGTGAATGATTGCAACATTAAAATGCTTTTTGACTCAGTAGCAAAAATCTCCCTTATCCCTAAAGAATTCTTTGACATGAAACTATGTGGGAAGGTGAGAGTATACAAGCCTGATATCAAGCCATTGGCCTATGGTGGTCAACCCATAAAATTGTTTGGCTATGTCTTAGGTAATATTGAATACAAAGGGAGAATAACTACTGGAAAAATGTATATCTCGTGTAGAGGCGACAGCATAATTAGCTGGTTTCACCAGGCTGATCTAGGTGTGTCATTGGTTCCTGGTCGTGATCCATGCATTGTCCTTAGAGACATCACTCCTCATCCGGTTCCTTTGAATGTTGTTTCGAGTGGGATTGCTTCAAAAGTTGTTTCAAGTGAACTTGATTCAAACTGTACTTTACGTACTGAGTTTAAAGGAGTCTTCAATGAGAAGTTGGGTTGTCTCTCAGGGGCATTAGCTGAAGAATCCGGATTGAGAGCAGAAGAACAAAGGGGTATGCGTAGAAAGCCAATGGCTGATGACTGGGCTACGGTAATTGGCAC
Source organism: Calotriton arnoldi (assembly GCA_963921515.1). NCBI lineage: Eukaryota > Metazoa > Chordata > Amphibia > Caudata > Salamandridae > Calotriton > Calotriton arnoldi. The sequence continues at coordinate 151,458 of CAWUFW010001214.1, read as the reverse complement.
TTTTGCATAGTGGTAGGAAGAGGCACCTGGGTCTCTCTCACCTGCGTAACTGATATTTCCCTGATGAAAAGGGTGATGAGTCATTTGATAATTTTTGTTGGCACAGCACTGGATATTCATCTTGGAGTTGAGGGATTGACAGATGGTTTAATCAAAGCTCCTAGATATCGGCTGGGTGTGGGTGTTTGTGGTTACAGTTTGAATTATATGTTTGCTGGATTTTCTGACCCTGTACTGAGACCATGCTACAAATGAACACAGGAACTTTACACTACTTTATAACAATGCTACATTTGCTCCGCATATTATTAGTACTCTATGTGGTTCTGCTTTATAGTGGCCATTTTAGGCCTCTATGTATTGCACTGGTTTGTATACAGGGACCGGAGAAGTTAAAATTCAATAAAAATACTTAAATAAAAACCTCTCTCGCGCATGCTTACGGAGACCCTGGATTTCTCCTGTAAAATGACAAATACAGTAACTCTAGGAGGATGAATTTAAACTCTTTGGTCAACAATAATACACAAATTATTATTGGACAACATCATCATTTGTACAAAGCATGAATTAAATGTAATTTTTTATCCAGACACCTCTTTCAGTGTTGCTATATATCAATGATTTATTTGTGAATTCTTATTTTGAATGAAATTACTAAGGGCCTGATTACGATGACGGCAGGATGGGGACTGCCATTGCTTTTTGCCTTTTCCTCCCTCCCGCTTCCTTGGTGGTCCAACCGCCCAATCAGGAATTGAGCGGGAACACTATCTCAGGACCGCCACCACCGCCGACATTCCTAGTACCACGGCAGCCCATGAAGGCGGTTTCGTGCAGCTCAATGCCAGCCCAATCACGACCTGCCTTTCCGCAGACCTGTTCCTGGCGGGGACACCACCATGCGAGTGTAACGAGCAGAAGTAATGGCTCGAGGGCGCATTCACCCATGTGTAATGTAGCTGGTGCTCATGTAGGGCCTTCCAATGCCTTCAGATTGGGTGCTCAACAGAATGCAAGAAAACAGTGAGCCTGACTGGCTGGAGGCACCGCAGTATGGCTGGCATTGGCTTCAGGCTCATTTCCAGAGCCGAAGCGTGCTCCTGACACGACTCAGTCGTCCACACACCGCCAGTTCCGCTTGGTGGGGGTTCCTGGACCACCGCCGCAGCGGGCTGGCAGTAGGACCGCCTAAGTTGTAATCTGGCCCAGAGTCCTTAAAACCACAGTTACACTGTCCTTGTATATTTATAAATAGACGGCCCAATGCGTATTTTCAAGCCGGGCCCCTCAAGAAGTAGCCCACTTTCAATTTATTACAGCCATTGTCTAGTAGTCACATACTGAACATCCAATGTTATTAGGCTGACCGCCCATACATTATTCGTCCTTTTCAATTATCAATGTGGACTCCTCTCAGCATATACCTGATGCATTTCGGCCAGTCAGTTTCTGGTCTCTCCAGGATTTCACAAGGGAGTGTGAAATCACTGGAGTAGCCCCCGGCTATTATTAACCTTCTCTCTTATGTGTGGGCATTCTCATTCTTTATCTTACGCCCTTCAGACCATAGCACAAATTCATAAAGTATTTTTCTTATACCTCAAATGTGTTGTATGAGAGAGTAGCATGATATCCAGGTCCAAGTGTGGCCAGTCTCATTGGCTAAGAATCTCACTGAGCATGGATTGCTCCTGGCCACTTGTGGAACAGCTCTAGCAATCATTGTCCACTGCTGCTGAATTCCATACAGGGTCAGACTGGCCTATAGGGTAATCAAGCAGTGCCCGATGGTCTGGGGTCACAGGTCAAAGTGTCGAACCATGTTTTGGCTGTTTGTGGGTCTGCTTTTCTTCTGCTAGGCAGGACTTTACTGTTAATTTCCCTGATATTGAAACAAACATTGCCTGCAACAAGCTCAAATACATGCAGTCGCCAATACCCTGCAAAACATTATACAGCATGTTATTACAAGTTAATAATAGGAGTTATAAAAATACTCAATGAGATTACACGAAATTCCGCAAACGGGTGGAAATAGGCATGTTGCGCTGCTTGTTCTGTGATTTAGTGTGAAAAATCAGCGTGAACAGCACTACGCAGAGCAGCAGAAGGCGCAGCTTCTTGAGTTGATTTTGCTGCCGCTCGTGTAGATATTCTACTCGAGAGACAGCTTTCTGACCGTGAATGGTCACGACCGACCGCATTGCAGAAATCTTGCTGGGTGCCCTCCTATTGATCAAAAATCATGCTACGGGATGCCAAATCTTTCTCGTGCTTGCCAACTTACTGTTTTGGAGAAAAAACTATGCCAATCAGCAGGTGGTGGAATTTCGCAGGAACTCAGAACGCAGAGCAGAATATATCGCCCACCCCTAGTTAAAAACGGCCCCAAACTGGGGCATGGCTTGGGACCCCAAGATGGATGACGCAGCTTATTGAGGGTCTGGCTGTGATGGAAAGGATCTTCAGAATAAAGTAACATTAGGATGATTTTGGACTGAACAAAATAGAGTGAGAAAATAACATAACTTGTGGCAGCAGTTTCCTTGAAGAACATCATTCTTTTCCAGCCTGTTAACACACATTGCTCCAGCCAGCTTTTCAAGACCTGCTGAGGAGATGTATGGCTTAACAATTAAAAGGAACATGTGGTGGAAGATTTATTGAAGGAGGAGCAAGTTTATCAATTCTCCAGAAATGTGAAATACTTTTGTTGAGAAGCAATGTGTTTCTTTTTATGATTGCCTGATGCTTGTCCTGTTTTGGAAGAAGTGCTGAGGTGATTTGCGAGCTTTCAACTCTCTCACTTTATCTCTATTGCTGTGAAAGGGCCCTTTAACACAGATTTAATTTTGCTGTATATCAAGACAGAGATAATAATGACTTAAAATAATACTGCTCTGCCTTTCAAGTCAATGCATCTGTTAAGTAAGAAAAGCATTCAAAAGCTGTCGGGAATGAATGTAAAGCTCTTTTTTTTGATACTGGACGAAGTTTTTATTAACAGGGAAACACTGAAACAATTCTGAAAGGTACACGAACATTTATGTATGCAGCATATTTTGGAAAAGGCCATTTGATGTACGGGGACAAATTATTGCAGCTTGTTTATTTTTCTCCTCAGGATTCTTTATACAGCTAAGGGACCAACACATTTTTTGTTGCTTATTTATATTTGAAAAAATTCTGCTCTGCCTATTTTCAATGAGCTCTTGTAATGGTATGAGTTTACCTCAGAGCATGATTTGACAGGGACTCTGTTTAACACTCAATTTTAATTGTTTTCCTAAGGTGTGGAGTTATTGGTTCCTTCACCTATCTGGCAACAGTGTGAGGAATATTTATGCCTACCTTGCTGCAGTTTTATTTCTGGATTGTGAAATCATTAATGGTCCTATATGTTGCTGGATACCACTGCTTCATAACATTGATCCTGTCTCTACGATTGGAATTGGTTATCACGTCCAGGCTGAGAGCCCTTAACTTGAACCTTTTCGGCATCGCTATTAACCTATTATTACTTGAAGGGTTTGGTATATGCTCTTCTTTCTTGTGATTGTATGGGGAGATCATGAAGGTAGAGGGCTGGTACTAAGCCTACTTATTTTTCCATCCCTTATCAAGATCTTGATAACATATCTCTTGGGGCCAGCATGGAAGTTAGAGGTGAATTTTCCCCTAGGTGCTCTGCTTCTCCTAGAGTTTCAGGGGCAGCTTAAAAAAAGCCTTACGTCGCTACCTCTGTTAAAAGACCCAGAAAGGATGTGGGTTCGCCCTCCAAATCACCTTCCCCCTTGACCTTGGAGGATCTCATGGAAGAGGTTGGAGCTCTGAAATCTTTTGTTGTTGAAACCAATGCAGCTCTTCAAAGAATTGAGGAAAAATTGTATTTTCACAATAAGAGAAAGAGCTGCTATTGAGAGTGAGTGATGTTGAAGATTTCATACCAGATGTTTCCCATATGGTCAAAAAATTGAACAATTTGAAAAAACATCAGAGGACTTGGAAAACAGAAATGGGAGAAATAATCTTCGCCTGCATGGTATACTAGAGGGATATGAAGGTTCCAACATGATCTCATTCTTACAAAAGGTTATTCCCTCACTTGTTTACCTGGGAGATTGTGGTCTACTCAGTATCTCTTCTCCATCTAGCACAAGGCCTAGGGAAATCATCATTCTCTTCCTGCAGTTCACTAGACTGATGGATTTTCTTTCAGCAGCTAAAAAAATCAGAAAATTGTACTGGTCAGGGAACAAAGTCTTCTTTTCTCAAGATGTTTCTAATGCTACAGTACTTAGAAGGTAAGAACTTCTTACATATGGCCCACAACTCAATCTATGAATGCTACAGATGGTTTAGTGCAGACCCACTTTTTCAAGGTCACGTACAAAGAAAAGACTTTTACGTATGTTGACCCTGGCAACCTCAGAGTTTTTATCAGACAGCACAGATCTGAAAATATGGAACTGAGTTCTTCAGCTAATTCATGATTTTGTTGTTCTTTTATCTGCTTAAGGAATGTCTAATTGCATCTAACATGTTCCTTCTTTCCTGGCTTTTTGGTGATCACACGGCTATTCATAATCCGTGTCTCATAATTCTTTTTAGTTTTTTTTACATTTCAGGATGGATTTTTGACTAGTTCCTTGTTCGCTTTCCACCTCCTTTTGTTTGTCTCTCGGCTTGTTTTTGACCTATCTTTATGTCATTATTGGTAACTTCGGAGACTGTCGTAAAATTGTAATAATGTTGTTTTTCTATGTTTCTACTGTTCAATATTGAGCTGGGTGTTACCCATTTTACTGGCACTTCCTCTGTTTTTATTCTTTTCAATTTGTCACTCTAGTATATATAAATATACCTGTGAGACAGAATTCGTAATTTGGACACTTAGATGTAATTGTTATAAAAACTATGTGGGGAGTAGTGTCAACAAACTCAAACTACGAATATTACAGAGCATATTTGGGCCATCAAAAATGGAGATATGTATTATCCGATGGCAAATCACTTTGAAAAGGTGCACAACTGCTCCCTTAAAGGTTTCATTTATTATGGAATCAAACATATACCGAAAAACAGCAGAGGAGGGAACAGGGAGCAAGAATTAAGGAGATCAGAATCAAAATTAATAATCATGATGGGTACAGAAACTCCTACAGGACATAACAGGACATAACACAGATGTGGAGTTATATCTACACCTGTAAGCATTGAAGACAGCCCACTTTTCATGAATCAGCTCAACGACTCACAGTAACAAACAGGAAGAAGAGTAAAATGAAGAACAGAGAAAAAGTACTCTCTCCCCCATGTCAAGTGACTGAACCCAGAGACAATTTTAACAATTTTTCAGATAAAAACTTGAAAAATTGAGAAAACCTTTCAATGGTGGTAAACAATGACACCTTATATAAAAATGAAATATCTTTTATAGAGTTCGGTGGGTTACAGGATAGAGGAAAATAAGACATTGTTGTACAAGTTGGGATAGGGACTATGATTAAAAGAATGAACAAAAGAAAAAAGAAAAAGAGAAGAGGTCAAGTAAAGAGAGCATGAGTCACTTCAATAACAAGATATTGCACTAGCACTAAACACTTGTGGGCATGGTGCAATAAGGGCAAGTCACTTTATAACTACAAACTCAATTGCACAAGACACTTTACAAGGGATGTGCAATAAGGTTATTTGTTATTTGTTCATATGATGCAATAGCACATGTCACTTTAGTTTCTTAGAAAATATAACAGCATGGGACACCATATAAAGTACATGTAAGAGGGGTGGACGTTAAATAAAGGATGACAGCAGCCATTTCACTAATACATATGTAATAGTAGAACGTCTTAAAAGGTGTTTTGTCGTGTAGTTCCTATATATCCTATACAGGATCTGCGCGTTTGGATAACATAAACTGTGGGTTTGGTGGCAGACTGATTCTGTGCACCCCCACCGGATACGTTAGCCTGTCTGTATCAGCTAGCTCACAGTGCCACTAGAGTCTCCTCTTATCGGGGAGAGAATAGTTCTTGGCAACCTCAGAACATGACAACCCTGATCCCCCAGGATCGTGGAAACAATATACTACTTTTCGCTCAGTCACTCGTGCTCACTTAGTTTGTCTCAGAGATACACAGAATAAACATACTGGGCGTTTGTCAATAAGGATTTATTGAACAGTTGTTATTCTAGTGTAGAATATATGAGCTGCAACAACCATTAGACAGTAGCAGAGATATATGATTAGCAATACTACAAAAGTAAAGGGATGGTATAGTTCTACCATCTTGCAGACATCATGAATATATACATGTACATAAAACACATGATAAAAAGGGCAACCTAAAAGTGCGTACTCCTACGATGTTTCCCTAACTAGATGTACCTAAATGTACCTAGCATCTGTGTAGGTGTTATGCCAAGAATCCCTCTAGGATCTAGTCAACCCCCATTACCTGAGAGTTAGAGAATGTGGGACCCCGTCCTGGTCTCCAGTTGGACACCCCGCGAGGGATGTTAGACCACTGCTAGCTGGAGCGTCTGCATGCAGGAACCTCAGCGTCTCTGATCAGTGTGTCAGCCGGGAAGTCACAGTCTCCTCTGTCTTTCTAAGCAAGACATGATGTATATATACCCATTAGTCTCCCAGGGGTCCTACCTTGCTGTGTTACTGTGTCGGCCTAAAGTATGACGTCGGGCCTGAACTTTATACAGAGATATTATACAGGAGATGATAATCCTACTGTTAGTCCTGCTGTGCTTCCAAGAAGCCTCATGCATAATGTATGAGAATCGAACCAGGGAAAAACCCGCGTTCTGAATGCAGTGTCATATCTAGGTAAAAGGTCAGTGCCTAAGAACCGTTATGTATGTAATGTAGGGAAGAATATAGGTGAAAGGTTGCAATGTTACCTGCGCCTATATAGGGTACCTATATGGAATATAACAGTTTGCAATATAGGCATATGAAGAAGAGGTATTAGTTAGCCACAGGTCACTTTAATGAATTGAATTGCCCAGAAATAGGCCAGTAGACACCTCATTCGAAGAAACACCCCATTAGAGTACACAGGTCACTTAAAAAATTTTAAGTACTCCATATGAGGGTGATCGTTCTTTGGAAATATAAAATGTAATTGTATATTTAATAAAATCATGCACTAGTCACTTTCAGCAATCGAATGGCAATTGCAGAAGGATGTGGAATAATGCAGTTAAATGAGTCAGAAACCATAAAAAAATGGCAGTGAGAATAAACCAGCCGGAAAGAGTAATCCATGCTCTAGTAACCAACTGGGCATGAAAAGAGTGGAAGGACAAAATAAATAGGAGGGAGGACACCCAGGGAGGTGCAAATGGAGGCCCAGTAGAAGGCGTAAGCCGAGACGCGTTGGCCTGAGAGGAGGACAGCGTTATATTGACTCTTGGAATTATATATATATATGTGCACAATTACGACCACCAGAAGGCCGTGCGATGGAGGCCACGCCCACTGGGGCGGTGTTCAGTTGTTAATGACTGTGTGCAATGCCATTTGAAAAAACTGCCAATGATTAAGGGTATCACACCCGAAACGCGTCTGGCGACTTAAGTATTGATGGCTGTTCCTGCTGAACCGACTTGCTGCCTGCTTGAATAAAGAAGTGAATATCACCTACCTGTGTTGGCTCTCCCATTGTGGCAAAAAACTTTGATGGGATGTTAGCGGTTAGCCAAACCGCGGGAGAGCCCCGCCGCATGTGTGCGGACCCAGGAGATGCCATCGGGTTTTTCCAAGGTATGGGAGGTAGTCCGTCATGCAGGAGGAAGTAAGCAGTCTGTTCTTGTGCAGATTCAAGTATCACCCCACTGTGGTTTTAATTTGTTATTATGTTTGGAATGCAAGACGGACTCACTTGAGTTTGATATTGTGCACAACTACGACCACCAGAAGGCCGTGCGATGGAGGCCACGCCCACTGGGGCGGTGTTCAGTTGTTAATGACTGTGTGCAATGCTGCCTTGCTTTGCCATTTTTAAAAAACTGCCAATGATTATGGGTATCACACCCGAAATGCGTCTGGCGACTTAAGTATTGATGGCTGTTCCTGCTGAATCGACTTGCTGCCTGCTTGAATAAAGAAGTGAATATCACCTACCTGTGTTGGCTCTCCCATTGTGGCAAAAAACTTAGATGGGATATATATATATGTATGTATGTATGTATGTATATATATATCAAAATCCTTCCCGATGTATGGAGAGTGAAGAATCATGGCTCGGGCACAGACACCAGGGTGAGTGAAAAAAGTTGATTTATTCAAAAGACATGGTCCACATATGATGCGTTTCAGCCGCCGACCTGCGGCCTTGTTCACATATATATATGTGGTATTCCAAGAGTCTGCCTGTAACTCCGTACGCCTGCCCTTCATTGTCGGTGCCAGCAGTGGCGGCAGGAGCCAAACAGTTCCAAGCAATCCTAATTCAAACGAAAAGGAAGCGGCACATCGATTCTATCCAAGAGTGATTTATTGCGCAAAACAACGCGTTTTGGCCAGACGGCCTTTGTCAAGTTTACAGACTACTGCCAGCAGTGCCATTAAATACATGCAACGTCATCATGGAAATAGAAAACATCCTAAAGTGTGTATTACGATCGTTCCAATACTGCAACTCGGTATACCTCAATTTACGTTTTTATCGTTAATGTGCTCCTTATGATTTGTAAACAGAATTACTCTTCAGGCCAATAATACAATCAAAGAATACAAATGTAACACATTGAGCACAGGACTATACGGCAGCGTTCCTCATGTTAGAATGACCTCTCATCTACCAATAGACATAGTAGAGAGATTCGAGTAGTCCTTGTTGTAAGCGCACCTCTGCGATAAAAATTAACAATTCAAGAATTATCAACATTCATAATGGACGATTCCATTGCGCATATCAAATAGGACCATAGCTGTCAGCCCGGCCGTTCCATGCAAACGTCTTGTATAATGGTGACCACAATAATATGCAATTATAATGCTTATAATATAACAATCAATTTTTTAATTAAACATATAACATATGAGAAACCCACATAATTTCATTTGGGGAATCGGAATCACCATATAGATTCATATCATACACTTTAAGGAGAATCATATGCACATATCATGATAACAATATTCGAGGAACAATCAGAATGAGGTCCCCTACAGACTTTAGGTAATGATCAAAAAATAGAAAATCATGGCATGAAATAGGCATGGTGCGGGCACATAAAAAATTGTATTCAATAGACAAAATGAATACATAAGTGACAAAGTGAAAGAATATATGACTCATCTCCACTATGTGGAAAGATCACCAGGGCACATAATAGTAGACCAACCGGTGTCCCCATTCGGGAAAAACCCAAAAATTGATGGGAAATATAGGGCAAGTGCCCCCTTACCTTGCAATAATAGATATAATCCAGATAGGATGCAGCCTCAAATAGATAAATGCTCAGTGCACCCTTAATAAAATAATAATAGAAATATCCACCAGCAAAGGGTTACATAAAAAGATAATGTTAAAAACCTAATAATGAGCACATGTGAAACGTTGGGTAATTACACCCTTATATGTGTTGCCAACTCCTCCTCTTTCTTTAAGCCAAAAGGCATTCTGGTATTTAGGTCAATGATGTACCGGGACTCAAGGATCCCCCAATTGTTTTTCCCGGCCCCCACCTCTGATATGTTTTAATACCCTGTCAAGACCCACGCACTTGAGTAGTTTGTTGTTGCTGTCATGGACATTATAAAAATATCTGGCTACCGGATAGTTGAAATCCAGGTTTACTATTGCCCTTTGGTGTTCCAATATCCGTTTTTTTACCGGCAGTTTGGTACTGCCTATATAACGGAGACCACATGAGCACTCTAAGGCATAAATGACAAATTCGGTGGTGCAAGTGATAAATTTAGAGATGATTTTCTCTTTGCCATTAAGGGCCAGATGTAGGTGGCTAAATACCGGTCGGTAACGCCGAAATTCAGAGAATTTCAGCGTTACCGACCGGTATTCGGCTGAGTGCAATGTAGGTGAGTTCATACCTACATGCAAAATAAGGAATCGCAAAATAGCGATTCCTTATTTTGCTCTTGCATTTAAGGAATCGGAAATACTGATTCCTTAAATGCAATGTACGTAGCACTAAAAATAGTGCACTTGAGCGTTAAGGAATCGCTAATTACCACCAACTTCAAGTTGGTGGTAAGTAGCGATTTCCTTTAAAAAAGCACTTTTTTCCTTTTTTAAATGTGCCATGTGGCACACATCCATGCCCTTAGGGCATGTATGTGCGCCACATGTGCACACATGCACATTTCAGGGGTGCAACAGGGTGTCCTTTGGACACCCTGGCACCCTTGAAATACCTCCCGTTATTAGCGATTCGGTAATACCGAATCGCTAATAGTGAATATCTTCCCATTCATTCCTATGGGCCTCCTAGCCCATAGGAATGAATGGCTAGGTATTCCTTAATAACGAATCTCAATTACCGATTCGTTATTAAGGAATGTTAAGGAATCGCTAATATTTTAGCGATTCCTACCTACATTCCATTTAGCGAGTCCTTAATAGCGATTCGGTAAAAATCGCTATTAAGGACTCGCTAAATTGAAGTTACCTACATCTGGCCCTAAATGTTTTAAATGTTTTGCAGCTCTGGCTGTTTTTGCATGCCTTGCAGGCATTACATTTATGGAAACCTTTATTCGTTTGTAACCACGTGGTGTGGGTTCAATCTGGTGATAACTCTTGACCAATTTGTCCCTAAGGGAACTTGGTCTCTTATAGGTTATTGTAGGAGAGTTGCCTACACTTTTTCCAATAATGGGATCTGCCTGAATGAGGCCCCAATGTTTTCTCATGATTGATTTGAGTCTATTGGATCTGGCATTATATGTGGTAATCATTCTAGGAACATTGGTCAATAGACTCTTACGGGATGTGTTGTCATTTTTAAATAGGACATCTGTCTGTTTGACATCTTTCAGCTTAGTGGTTGCTTGCGACAGAATTCTATCTGAGTAACCTCTTGCTTTGAACCTTTGTAGCATAGTGTCATGCTCTTTCTTATAGCTACTATTGGTGCTGCAATTCCTGCGAGTCCGCAATAGTTCGCCATAAGGGATGCTGTTCAAAAGAGACGTAGGGTGATGGCTATGTGCGGGTAGGGTACTGTTACCCGCCGTTTCCTTTCTAAACAGGTTGGTTACCAGATTGTTACCCTGCACCGTGACATGTATGTCTAGAAAGTCACATTGTGTTTCACTGATTTTATGTGTGTAACTCAGGTTCAAATAGTTACGTGAAAGGGACTCGATGAATCTCAGGGCTAACTCCTTATCCCCGTCCCAGATAATAAAAAGGTAATCGATATACCTTAGCCATAGTGGCACATGATTAGTGAAGTTCTCTTTGTGAGAAAACTCAAACTGATGAAATTACACCAAATGCCAAAATATCAGGAACAGCGAAATCGTACTATTATCTGACAGCAAGCCACAAGCTTATCGATGACTTTCACGTTAGATGATATAAATTCTATCCTGGATATTCACAAATTGGACAGTAACCGCGAAGTTACAAATAGTATCGATGTGGGGGATACTTTGAATAGTCTAGGCTTCTCAGTTGACTCGTCCTGTAGAAGTGGTCTGAAGATCAAGTCAAGATTCACTCCAAATGTCCCATATGATAATATTGAGGCTTTCCACTCAGTTATGACTCAGGAATTGGTACGTTTGAGAACTAATCAAAATCATCGAATTGAAGACAATCTAACTAAGAGTCAAAGAAATGCCTTAAACAACTTATTACAGGATTCTACAATAGTAATAAAACCCTCAGACAAGGGGGGGAATGTCGATTTAATGGACACAATTAAATACAAAGCAGAGGCAATGAGACAGCTAAGCGACTCAAGTTGCTATGAAAAGATTACTTAGGAAACCTATGAAAATACTGTCACCAAATATCATGAGATGCTGTATAATTGGTGGAATGCTGGTCTGAATGACGACGATGAACTCAAATTCCTAAGGAATGATAATTCACTGGTTCCATGTATGTATCTCTTGCCCAAGGTGAACAAGCATGCCACTAAACCGCCAGGGAGGCCGATCGTTTCCTCCAATGGAGGACTCCTCGAGAACACTTCTATTTTCTTGGATCATTTTCTGGCACCTTTTGTCAAGGATTTAAGATCGTATTGCCAAGATAGCACCGACTTCTTGAAGAGAATCCATGACATCAAATGGGATTAGGGTTTTCTGCTTATCTCTTTGGACCTTTGTTCACTCTACACCTGCATTAATCAGGAGAAAGGGGTTGAAGCTTATTTATATTATCTACAACGAAGGACAATTGATTTGTATGAACATACGGTAATGTTGAAATCAATGATGCTGTATTGTTTACAGGAAAATATTTTTCTGTTTGCCAAAATGTTATATCGCCAAAAATCTGGCACTGCCATGGGCACCTGCTTCGCCCCCAGCCTGACGAACTTATTCCTGGGCTGGTGGAGGAGCAGGTGGTATGGACTGAAGCCAATGAGAACTTTACTAATCATGTGCCACTATGGCTAAGGTATATCGATGACCTTTTTATTATCTGGCACGGGGATAAGGAGTTAGCCCTGAGATTCATTGAGTCCCTTTCACATAACTATTTGAACCTGAGTTTCACACATAAAATCAGTGAAACACAATGTGACTTTCTAGACATACATGGCACGGTGCAGGGTAACAAACTGGTAACCAACCTGTTTAGAAAGGAAATAGCGGGTAACAGTACCCTACACGCACATAGCCATCACCCTACGTCTCTTTTGAACAGCATCCCTTATGGCGAACTATTACGGGCTTGCAGGAATTGCAGCACCGATAGTGGCTATAAGAAAGAGCATGACACTATGCTACAAAGGTTTAAAGCAAGAGGTTACTCAGATAGAATTCTGTCGCAAGCAACCACTAAGCTGAAAGATGTCAAACAGACAGATGTCCTATTTAAAAATGACAACACACCCCGTAAGAGTCTATTGACCAATGTCCCTAGAATGATTACCACATATAATGCCAGATCCAATAGACTCAAATCAATCATGAGAAAACATTGGGGCCACATTCAGGCAGATCCCATTATTGGGAAAAGTGTAGGCAACTCTCCTACAATAACCTATAAGAGACCAAGTTCCCTTGGGGACAAATTGGCCAAGAGTTATCACCAGATTGAACCCACCACCACGTGGTTACAAACGAATAAAGGTTTCCATAAATGTAATGCCTGCAAGGCATGTAAGAACAGCCAGAGCTGCAAAACTTTTAAAACATTTAATGGCAAAGAGAAAATCATCTCTAAATTTATCACTTGCACCACCGAATTTCTCATTTATCCCTTAGAGTGCCCATGTGGTCTCCGTTATATAGGCAGTACCAAACTGCTGGTACAAAACGGATATTGGAACACCAAAGGGCAATAGTAAACCTGGATTTCAACTATCCGGTAGCCAGACATTTTTATAATGTCCATGACAGCAACAACAAACTACTCAAGTATGTGGGTCTTGACAGGGTATCAAAACACATCAGAGGTGGGGACCGGGAAAAACAATTGCGGATCCTTGAGTCCCGGTACACCATTGACCTAAATACCAGAATGCCTTTTGGCTTAAAGAAAGAGGAGGAGTTGGCAACACATATAGGGGTGTAATTACCCAACGTTTCACATGTGCTCATTATTAGCTTTTTAAAATTTTCTTTTTATGTAACCCTTTGCTGGTGGATATTTCTATTATTATTTTATTAAGGGTGCACTGAGCATTTATCTCTTTGAGGCTGGATCCTATCCGGATTATATCTATTATTGCAAGGTAAAGGGGCACTTGCCCTATATTTCCTGTCAATTTCTGTGTTTTTGCCGAATGGGGTCACCGGTTGGGCTACTATTATGTGCCCTGGTGATCTTTCCTCATAGTGGAGATGAGTTATATATTCTTTCACTTTGTCACTTATGTATTCATTTTTGTCTATTGAATACAATTTTTTATGTGCCCGCGCCATGCCTATTTCATGTCATGATGTTCTAATTTTTGATCATTACCTAAAGTCTGTAGGGGACCTCATTCTGATTGTTCCTCGAATATTGTTATCATGATATGTGAATATGATTCTCCTTAAAGTGTATGATATGAATCTATATGGTGATTCCGATTTCCCAAATGAAATTATGTGGGTTTCTCATATGTTATATGTTTAATAAAAAAATAGATTGTTCTATTATAAGCATTATAATTGCATATTATTGTGGTCACCATTATAACAAGACGTTTGCATGGAACGGCCGGGCTGACAGCTATGGTCCTATTTGATATGCGCAATGGAATCGTCCATTATGAATGTTGATAATTCTTGAATTGTTCATTTTTATCACAGAAGTGCGCTTACAACAAGGACTACTCGAATCTCTCTACTATGTCTATTGGTAGGTGAGAGGTCATTCTAAAGTGAGGAACGCTGCCGTATAGTCCCGTGCTCAATGTGTTACATTTTTATTCTTTGATTGTATTATTGGCCTGGAGAGTAATTCTGTTTACAAATCATAAGGAGCACATTTACGATAAAAACGTAAATTGAGGTATACCGAGTTGCAGTATTGGAACGATCGTAATACACACTTTAGGATGTTATATATTTCCATGATGGCGTTGCATGTATTTAATGGCACTGCTGGCAGTAGTCTGTAAACTTGACAAAGGCCGTCTGGCCGAAACGCGTTGTTTTGCACAATAAATCACTCTTGGATAGAATCGGTGTGCCGCCTCCTTTTCGTGTGAATTAGGATTGCTTGGATATATATATATATATATACACACATATGTATTTGGTTTTTTTCCTTACTTTTCCGTCCTCGACGTCATGATCTGTACATCTTCATTTTGGTGTTCCACCACTCTCACATTCTTTGGGGTGTTTCAATTCATATCCGTATTAATTCAACTGCGACTAGGGATTTTTCTTTTCTTCTTTGTAGTCATTCATGTCTTTAGTAGTCTGTTGGGGATTGTTCCCCACTTCTTGTTTTCTTTCTTTCCTATTACTCCTTCCTATTTTTCTTTCTTTTTCCTTTTTTTTGTCTAGGAGCGTTACATAATGTGCGTTTATTAGTAACAGGTTTTTCAATTACATTATTGGTAATGAATCTTAGAATTGTTACGTGGAATGTAAAGGGTTTAAGAAACCCTGTGAGAGGCAAAGTGTCTTGTCACATTTGCTTAGGCATAAGGTTCAGCTAGTTGTATTTCAAGAAACACATCTTTCTGATATTGAGGTTCTTAAACTTAAAAAGCAATGGGTCAGTGTAATATTTTTCTCTTCCTCTGTCTCTAATAAGAATGGTGTTGCTATACTTTGTCTCAAGAATATGCCTATTTCTTTTATTTCACAGGAAATGATTCTGAGGGACAGTGGATTTTGGTTAAACTAAGCATAGAGGATAATATGCTTTCAATAATTAATGTATATGGCCCTACTCATCCGGAATCATTTTAAAAAAAAATCTAATTTCACCGAAAATACTTGAACATTCTGGTGATAATTTCCTACTAGGTGGGAACTGTAATTTTGATAGGCATTCCTCAGCTAGATTTGTTCCTAACAGTGCTCATGAGGCATTTAAAAATACAATTTAGCAGATTTCCCTATCAACTCCTGGAGATTGTTTAACCCAGATCTTCAAGAGTTCTCTTTTTATTCAGCCACGTATAATTCTCAAACTAGAATTGATTATTTATTTTTAAATAAAGTCATGGTTTAACATTTGGTTAATTTGGAAATTGGCTCAATTCTGATTTCTCACCATGCCCTGGTTTGGACAGACGTATATATTCTGCAGATTAATAATAAAAAATCTTAATGGCGATTTAATCATTCCCTGCTTTTAGATAAGACTTTCATTACCACCTACGAAAACTGTGTCAAAGAATATTTTGATAATAATTATATAGGGCACACTCCTTTCCACTTTATCTGGGATGCATTTAACACAGCCTTCAGAGGTTTTATAATTAGTTATGTTTCCTTCAAAAGAAAAATACCATAAAACAATCTGCATCTCTTCTTGACAAAATTAAGAGTTAAAGCATAAATACCATATTTCAAAACATAATAAAGCTGATCTGGATGCGGTGATGGAAGCTTAAATAAAGTTTAACAAATACACTGATGGAAAAGCTTGTGGGGTTCTTCTTAAAATTAATGCTGGGTATTATGGTGGAGGGGGATAGAGCTGGTGCTTTATAAGCTAATTATCTGAAATGCAAAAGGGAGAAATCAGCAGTGAAACCTATTGCAAATGACTTGGGTGAAAAAATGCTCAGATATTCTGATATTGCTGCTTGATCTGCGAACTACTACCAAAATTTATGCTTTCCTGAGACTAGTACTTCTGAGATGCACATTAATTCTTACTTCTGTAGGTTTAAGTAAAGAAATACAGATAATATAGATTTGTTTTCTCTAGAAAACCTGTTATAAATTGAAGAGTTATATTCTGCTGTTAAAGTTCTCCCAACAGGAAAGCACCGGGTTCAGATAGATTTACAGTAGGCCTGGGCGGTGAACTCTGCTCTATTCACGGAGTTTGCAGAGTTTTCCGCACTCAGCTGAGCACACGGAGTTCTGAAAAATAATTTTTTCCTTGCTCGCTCGCTTGGCAAGCGAGAACAATCCACCTCCCGGTGAGATTTCTCAATGCGGGTGGGCAGATTTCTCAATGTAGGCGGTTGCGGATAGTCGCAACCGCTCGCGTTGAGAAACCTTCCGTTCGGGTTGAGAAAGTTGCAGCTCGGGTAGAAAATCTACTCGAGCGTCAAGAAAAGAAGCAGCGCCCTCTTGTGCTGTGCATGGTGCCGTTCCTGTTGATTTTACAGCGCGGGACTAACACCCGGCACTGAAAATCAACATTAACGGAATGATCAAATGCACTCTGTTGCCTGCGGAACTCCGCGTAGCGCGGCAGAGTTTTTGGTCCCTCGAACTTCGCACAGCCTAATTTACAGTAGAAATCTATTTGCAATTTTAAAAAAAAAATCCTTTGCTATTTAAGCTGATTGATCACTTCTTTGAAGGGTTCTATGGCTGCTTTTATTGAGGTTATTATTTGTATTATACCTAAAAAGATCGAGATCTTTCTTTGTGCAAGATCTACAGACCTATTTCTCTCATTAATACTGATTGTAAAATATTCCCAAAGTGCTGGCCCTTAGACTAGTTAACTTCATACGAGACTTATCTGGCCTGGAACAGTCTGGTTTTGTTAAAAATAGAAACATAATTCTCGTACTTTTTCAAATATTACTAGCAAAGCTTCTAAAATGGCCATCCTTATTGCTGCACTTACTCTTGATGCAGAGAAAGCTTTTGACAGAGTTAACTGGCAGTTTCTTATGGAAGCATTAAAGTGTCATGGTCCCAAATGTTTAGAGCTTATTGAACTACTGTATTCTTCTCCCAAGTCATAAGTAATAGTAAATCGCTTCCAATCTCCTTATTTTCCCCTTAACAGGGATACTAGGCATGGATGTCCTCTGTCTCCTTTACTCTTTATTCTGGCATTAGAACCATTTCTCTTTCAAATAAAATAGCTTGAGAGTTTTTCTGGCGCTATCTGTTGTAGCGGGTTTATGCTGGAATGCAACTAAGATCAAATGCTTGGGGATCTGGTATTGTAATTCAATTAGGGATACTCTTAAAATCAATACAGATGAAATAGTTAGTAAAGTCTGTCACCTTACACAAAAATGCTCTCCTTTTTTTATCTTGATGGGGTCACATTGACACAATCAAGATGATGGTTCTCCCAATTGTAAACTTCTTTCTTATGATGATGCTGGTTCAAATGTTTTAAAGTTTTTTTGCTACCTTAGATAGCATATTACCTCAGTTCCTCTGGACTAGGAAGAAATCTAGAATTTCCCTAGATAGATTGAAAAATCCAAAATTGTTTGAAGGTGTTAATTTTCCAGATTTCTCTACTTATCACAGGACATTTGGAATTAAACAAATTCAGGTTCATTTATTAGATCCTGTCTGCAACATTGGCCATTTATGATTCTATCTAGAGCGGGCTTTGACTTTCCCTTTTCCTCACAAAACGAATCTTTTTATGTCTAATCCACCTAAGGTTTGGGTGCCATCTACTGTATCACACACTTGTTCCTTATTTAAACCATTTATGGTTCATATTTATCAATTTTTGATCAGTTTGTTAGCAGTCGCACCTGGTACAATAAATAAATTAAGAAGAATGGTAAAACCATATTGCGGAAAAACTGGACAGATAGGGGTATTTTCACCATTTCACAATTATTGAAGGATAACTCTATTGTTCCTTTTTCAGAACTATCCAACACATAATAATCTTTCAAATAATTTGTTTACACAATATAATGAGCTTAAAGGTCACCTCCACATTGCACTTGGGTCACTCGCCTCTTCTAGCCTTGCAGCTCCTCATGTGCAGACTAGTCCTATTTCTAGGAATTTGCTCTCAAAAGTTGCTGTCATATACAAATTGCTTCGACTACTTAATATCAACAGACCTAAGTTTCCTAATGAAGCTTTGCTGCAATTGGAGTTGCATCGTACTTGGCCGGTTTCTACCTGAGTTCAAATCTGGACCAAAGTGCATTCTAGAGCTCGCTCCATTACTTTAACAAAAATTCATTTTTTTCCATTATCGATTACTTTACACTACAGTTTTTGTTTTTAAAACTAACTCATTTAACACAATACTTGTTGGCATTTTGAGATGCACATGCTGGTTCATACTTGCATATGTTTTTTTTATGCCCTGTTGTTTCTGAATTTTGGACTCATGTTTGGCAAAAGGTTGAAGTTATTACCAATGTTTCCTCGCCTTTTTCTTTAGATAAAATGTTTTTGGGAGGGGTACACTCAGTTTGGTCTCGCAGCATATTGCCAGGAAAACATTTAGAACTCTTAATAGCAATTGCATATATAGCAAAAAGGGTGCTACTTCTAACTGGAAATCCAAAGAAAATATTTCTATTAACTGTTGGTGGAATTTAGTATGTCACATCCAGAGATTGGACAGACTTATCTCATAGTGCTATTGTTAATGCTACTATGTCTTCACAAGACTAACCAGATTATTTGTTGAATTAGATCTATAGTATGAGTTATTATTCATGTTATATTTCACTCAGATTTTAATAGGATATTTTGTTATCATCTCTTACTATATTAAAAAAAATGTACGCATGTACTTGATATCCTTCCTACCTTCTTCTTTTCACTCTCTTCTTTTTACTTCCATTTTTCTCCTGCTAACCTTCTTTCTTCTTTTCTATTACAATATCACTTCATGTATTGCCTTTTTGGTGATTTATTCATTTTGACTTACTTATTTAATTTTTTTGGTATATTTTTGCATTCTGCTTTATTGACTATGTAACATACTGACTTTTGTAAAGATTTGTTGTTTTGATTCCTCATTAAAAAAAAAAAAAACCTGCCCCAATTTGCAAAAAGTGGCTAATTTATTAGCTTTCTAATTCACTAATGGGGGTGATTTTTACTTTGGTGCCTATTCTGACTCAGTCTGACCCAGATTCCATAAATGCCCGAAGGTCACTCTCATGCTGGTCCAGGGATTATTTAGAGCTTCCCATGACTGGCCTGTATCCAGTGCTTGACGTGTGGTGCTCCACTGTCAGTCCAGAATGGATTCTATACAGACTCACTCATTCATTTATAGCAATCAAATTACTGTGAAAGGCCTGTTTTCTATCTCTCACTCCTTTTCCCACCCTTACACATATAGGCACTGCAACATAAGACAAGATAAGAGCACCAGTCTGCTCTCTAACTCACTCTCGCAAAATACTTCCAACACCCTTCACGGATCATTTATCACTCTTTCATCCAACCACTCCATAAATGGTACTGGCTGCTACCCATCCGCTAATGTGCTTTAACACTTCATCAGACCCATGGACGTGCAGTTGCAACACAATCTAATTGAGTGAACTTGTGTAGAACAGAATCTCAAATTATGCACTATAGCACTAATGCGTTAAATAAGATATATTCCTGGTAAACTGCAAGTGTTTTGCGACCGCAATTGCGGTCGTAAAACATTCATACATTGTTTTTGGAGTCGCTATTTGGAAGGGACGCCCTTGGAACGCATCTTCCTAATAGCGAGTCGTTAAACCTATTTTGCGAGTCGCAAATTGTTTATGACTTGCAAAATAGGGTTTGTAGATGGCCCACACGTTTTTTGTGGTCGCAAACAGGCCTAAAACCCCTTTGTGACTGCAAAAAACGGTCGTACATCTGGCCCATAATGTTTTAGATTTGCAAAAACATCAGGGAGAGCAGGCAGTGGTGCCGTCAGCCACTGTGCACTCCCCCCGAGGTTGTCAACATAATTCCCAAAGGAAAAAGAGTCAAGAGCGGACCCCTTCCCGAATCAATTACTACCTCCTTTGAGGTGTCGGAAACTGTTCAGTGGTTTGAGACCAGAAATGTATTTGCAGTCCATTAGTACATTGCATACCAAATTGCATTTTGCAAGGATCATTCCTTATACACCACCCATACAAATTGCAATTTGGTATGGGTCGCAAAACCCATTTTACAAGTTGGAAAACTTTTCAGACTCATAAAAAGGCATTTTGTGACCGCAAATCCAGTGAGTTTGCGACTCGCAGAGTTTGTGATCAGAAAATTCTTTGTTACATCTAACCCTCTATTCAGTGGATGGAGCGCTGAAGGTTATGAAAAAGGCAGTTTCAGAACACATTTTGAGTCAGCTGAAAACTGTTCCCGCTGCCACAAGGGACCAACGGTGGCAATGAGTGGAGGGCTAACACGCAGCAGCTCTTCTCCACACCCCACCCACAGCACATCCCATTCAATTAACCGAAGCAATGCCTCCTACTACTTCAATGTCCCCTTAGACCCTCATTTTACTCCTAGTGTGCAGGTCTCAGGCAGATGAAACATGGCCTCTGTGAATACAGGTAATGGCAAAAAACTTTACTCAACTTCGCCCAGCATAACAGCAAAACAGAAAACTGTGCTTCATTGCTTTCAAGCTAGATGCACATTAACCAACTAACATAGACACATAAATACTTCTATAGATGAACCACATTAATTTCAGAGGCTGTGTAGTTATTCACCAAGTGATAATGGATTGAGACTTTGGGGGAGGTCCAGAAATTCTATATGAACGTTCTTCTAAAAATCATGCCTATGGTCTTTAATTTGAAGTCAGGAACAAAATCAATGGCTGAAATGCGATAAAGCCTTTGAGCATACAGAAGATGTTTTTCGTTGTAGGGGAGAAACTGCAAAGCTGGAGCCTTTGTGACTATAAAGTGGAAAATTAGAAGACTATAAAAGATTTACTCTCGTGGAGTTAATTGGCTGAAAATCTGCCTTTCAACAAATTGAGAAAACACCTCCAATTCGCCCAAAAATAGTCTGAGAAAAATAGCACAAAATAAAAAATCTGTGAAAAAAATGAATCAATTCCTGAAAAACACATCAACTCAATAAAAACTATTGATTAAATAGATGGATAGCTTCTAAAATTGATTTATTTGTGGAAAAATATACTTTGTTACTAAAATGAATCAGTTCACCCAAACAAAAAGATTCAAACGGTAAATCAAAATCTATGGATATATACCACCAATTTAAAGAGAGCCAGTGTCTCAGTGGACCTGAGACAGCACCCACACTGTTTGCTTGTCTGACATTTTGTTAGCTTAAGGTGGGCTTAGAGCCCAACCATTGCTTATCATTGATTGGCTTCATTGTCACTCTCATTTGCTTGCTTCTCATTCATTATAGCATGTTGGCTTCACTTCCTCTTCTTCTGTTTGGCTGTAGTACTTCTGTCTTTCCATTGCGCACATTTTGGGAGCTACTTTTTAAGTCTCGACTAAGACAGTGCATGAGCTGTCGCTTATGAAATCTATTGTTATTGAACAAAAAACATAAAAAGGTCTTAGAGCCCACCCGTTACTTTCCATTGGTTGGCTTCAATGTCACTCACATTTATTTGCTTCTCACTAGTCAAAAGAAGCTAGTTTCATTTTGTCGGTCACCCTACAGACAGCTTTTGGAGGATTTTGGTTTCATCCTCTTTAGATTCGACACACACACACATCAAAGCTCTGTAGAGAATCAGCTGTGTGTGCTTTACAACTCCCTTCCTATTGTTCACTACAGTTCATTACACAGATAAGCAGATCTGCCACAACTTTCCTTTCTGCATGTATGCTTGTCAGCCTGTGTGGACCATTGCATTACCTCCTCATTTTCTTCCTTGTCCCAATTTTTACAAACATGAGGTTTACCTCAGTGCACTTAAAATCGTTACAACCTACCAAGCTTTTTTCCCTTTCTATTAAAGTAATTTAAGCATCTCCTCAAATACCCTCCTCCACAGGAGTAATTCCAGTTTTTTTTCTTTGTGTAAGGTGTTTTTACAATCTCGCCAGTGTTAAGAGTTGCATTGCCACTTCAAACATATCTCTTTTATCTTTTCTTTAATAGAATCTTAGGATCCGTCTCTTTGAAATATCTTTCTCTTTTCGGGAGTTTTCCTGGTTATACGCATTGCTAGGAGCATGCACCTTCAGCTACTTCCGGGTTCCTTCTGTCAGGCCACATCTTTCTCTTCTAGCGGGAGAGAAGCAGAACCTCTGTGGGGGTTTTGGGGCCCACAAGGACTGACACCAGTTATTTTATGGTACTCATGTTTCTTACACAGGAGTTTGGAATGCATTCAATACTGTTCTCTGTTACGCTCATGGAACCTGTGCCCTTCTCGCTGGGAGAGTGATCGGTGCAATTTGCAGTACCTTTCACACAGGGCTTTAAGTGGGCCGGGTCTCACCGGTGCTGAGCACCAGCAGTTTTTTAAAGGGGGCCTCGAAACGGGTCTCTATCGGGCTCTGTTTCGTGCCCTGGCTCATGCGGTCTGTTTTTTTCCAGACTGCAGTGACAGCAGGCACATGATGTGCGCTGCTCACACTGCTCACTTCTCACTAGTGGAGAAGTTACGGCATGACGTCAGAGCGTTGTAGGGGAAGGGAAATCGTTTAAAGAGAGTCATTTTCTCTCTGGGTTTCCCTTCCCTTTTTGAAACTCAGGAGCAGCAACATCGTCGTGGTGTCACCAGGGCTTTAAGTCGAAGCTGCTTTTTCAATATTATATACAAGTCATAGTTGCTGCTTATTTATCTTATGCAACTAACAACAATTGACAAAGCCAATAGTCGTGACTTGTTGTATGTATGATGTTACTTGTTGTATCATATATCTGGATGCAATGACAGAAACAGCAAAATATAAGTCTGGCGGCACACTATGCTAAGCACAGATTTCTAGCTTAAGTATTTTTAAGCCACGCCCTTAATTACATTGGCCACGCCCCTTTGAGAGACCCCCCAGTTTTTTCATCCCATTTAAAGCCCTGCTTTCACATATTTTTTTATTTTCCTTTGTCTTTTACCTTGGTTATGTGCTTGGGCCAAAATGCCTTGGGCTCTGTTCTGTGGAAAAAAAGCGGAACAGAAAGGGGAGAAGAAAAAGTAGGAATCCGCCCGTCCGCGACCCGACCGCGGCCAGCGCCAGGAACCCTGGACCTCCCACTACCCATTGCTATGACACCACCACCCTCCTCGCACTCAACCCTGGAAGACTTAGAGAATGCCAACAGGCCTCGCCGAACACGACCCACAGCCAGTTCTCCTGCCTCCACTGCCGCCAGACCCTCACCGCCACCCCGGCCTCCAACACCGCCAATGCCAGCACGGGCGACACCCTAAAATGCATCCTCCTCAATGTACGCTCCATACACAAACACGCCATGGAAATCTGGAACCTACTCGACTCTCTCTCGCCCAACATCGCCTTCTTCACAGAGACCTGGACCAACGCATCCTCCGCCCCCGACATCAGCACCGCCATCCCAGACGGATACAAGTTCCAGAGGAAAGACCGCCCCAACCACCCAGGAGGGGGCCTTGCCATCGCCCACAAGAGCACCCTCCACCTCACCACCTCCAGCGAAACCTTCCCCTCCGCAGAACACCTGCCCTTCCAGATCCAGACCACCCCCAAAGCCACACTCCGAGGAACCCTCATCTACAGACCCCCCGGCCCCCGAACACCCTTTGCCACCACCATCACCGACTTCATCGCACCCCACGCCATTGCCTCAACAAACTACATACTCATTGGAGACCTGAACTTCCACCTCGACAACCCCAGCGACCCCAACTCCACTACCCTTCTTGACAACCTCGCCAGTATCGGACTTAAACAAGTCATCAACACACCGACCCACAGAGCAGGACACACCCTCGAACCCATCTTCGCGGCAGGAAACAGCGTCCAATTCAGCTACACAACGCAGCTGCCATGGATCGACCACTACTGCGTACACTTCGCCATCAAAACCCAAGGCACCCAAACCAGCCCCACGCCCACCTCGAAGGAACTGGAGCAAGGTTACCGACGAGCAACTTAACTCCACCCTCACCCGAGACAACCACACCTGGGCACCCGACGCAAACGACGCAGCCAGAGAACTCCACACCTGGATCTCCAACTGCGCAGACGAGCTCGCCCCGCTACGCAACCCCGACAGACAACGCCCCAGGAAAGCCGCCTGGTTCACCACCGCTCTCCAAGAAGCCAGACACACCTGCAGACGCCTGGAGAAGAACTGGAGAAACACCAAGACAACCGAAAACCACACCACCTACAAGGACGCCATGATGGACTACCACAACCAGATCAGAGCCACCAAGAGGAACTTCATCCACAACAAAATCCTGGCCAATTCCAACAACTCCAAGGAACTTTTCAGTGTCATTCAAGAATTCACCAACCCACGCAGCGAAGCCACAGACATCACCCCATCCCAAGACCTCTGCGACAAGCTTGGAACCTATTTCCACCTCAAGATCAAAAACCTCTACGACAACTTCATCGACCATCCACCAGGCGCCACAGACGGCCCCCGCCCCCAGAAACACCAGCCAGCCCACCATCTCCAACTGGACACCGATCACGGCCGAAGACACCGCCTCAACCATGAAAAGCATCCACTCGGCGGCCCCCACTGACCCCTGCCCCCCTCACATCTACCACAGAGCCGCGGCCGCCATCGCACCCGAACTACAATGCACCATCAACACCACTTTCAAAACAGGCACCTTCCCAGACGACTGGAAGCGCGCAGAAGTCAGACCCCTGCTCAATAAGCCCACAGCTGACCCCGCCGACCTCAAGAACTATCGGCCCATCTCGCTCCTCCCCTTCGCAGCCAAAGTTGCAGAGAAAACAGTCAACAGGAAACTGACACGATTCATTGAAGAGAACGCCGTCCTCGACCCGTCCCAATCCAGATTCCGAAGCAACCACAGCACAGAGACCGCCCTACTCGCCGCCACAGATGACTTCCGCACCCTCCTGGACCATGGCCACTCCGCAGCCCTCATCCTACTCAACCTACCAGCGGCCTTCGACACCGTCTCCCACCGCACACTAGTCGCCAGACTACACGACGCAGGCATACAAGGAACAGCCCTGGACTGGATCCGATCATTCCTCACCGGAAGAAGCCAAAGGATCAGACTCCCACCCTTCCTCTCCGACCCCACGAAAATCACCTGCGGAGTCCCACAGGGTTCATCACTGAGCCCCACCCTCTTCAACATCTACATGGCCCCCCTCGCAGCCATCGTCCGACAACACGGCCTCAACATCGTATCCTACGCCGACGATACCCAGCTCATCCTCTCCCTCACCAAAGACCCCACCACTGCCAAACTCAACTTCCAGAAAGGAATGCAAGACGTCGCAGTCTGGATGACCAACAGCTGCCTGAAGCTCAACGCCGAGAAGACAGAAGTCCTCGTCCTCGGTACCACCCCTTCTGCATGGGACAGCACCTGGTGGCCGACCGCCCTCGGAAGTCCACCTACCCCCTCAGACCACGCCAAGAACCTCGGCATCGTACTCGACTCATCACTCACCATGAACCGACAGGTCAACGCCGTCACCTCCAGCTGCTTCAACACCCTCCGCATCCTCCGCAAGACCTTTAAGTGGATCCCTCCTGAGTCAAGGAAGACAGTCACCCATGCACTCATCACCAGCAGACTGGACTATGGAAACGGACTCTACGCCGGCATCAACAAGTCCCTACTCCGCAAACTCCAGACAATACAGAACACCGCCGCCAGACTCGTCCTCGGCATCCCCCGACACAAACACATCAGCCAACACCTACGAAGTCTCCACTGGCTCCCAGTGGAGAAAAGAGTCACTTTCAAAATCCTCACTGACGCCTACAAATGCCCACACAACAACGGACCCAATACCTCAACAACAGAATCAACTTCCACGTACCCAAAAGAAACCTCCGATTTTCCAACCTCGCACTGGCCGAAACCCCGCGCATCCACAGAGCCAGAGCAGGCGGAAGATCCTTCTCTCACATTGCAGCCAGGACATGGAACGAGCTACCGGCAGACATCAGACGCGCCCCCTCCCTGAACACCTTCAGGAAGACCCTCAAGACCTGGCTCTTCGGCTAAACAGATCTGCGGACCCTCCTCCCCCTCAGCGCCTTGAGACCCTCATGGGTGAGTAGCGCGCTTACAATTCCCTGATTGATTGATTGAATCCTTAATATCTGCTACACTGGTGCTTTTTTTTCGGCCTGACTATAATTTTCACAATTTTCCACTTTTTTTTAGAGGAATTAAGTGGCGGCATTTTTAAGTAATATATATCCGCCTTCCTGAGTGTGTCGGTTTAATGGATGTTTACCTTTAGTGTCTTTTTGACACTTTGTCTAAGGACCCTTTCTCACTATTTAAGGTACTTTGGGCTTTCAGTCTCTTTTTTTGTTTCGGTGGTGGAACAATGGGGAAGCATTCTCAGAAGAGACTCCATTTTGTCCCCTAGGGGCTATCCTCTATTTTGGGTGTAACGCCGTTCTCAGGCTGGATCTCACTCTTTCCTGGCGGCTGACAGGAAATCTCCTCTATAGTACATGGTTTGTTCACTCTCTGAAGCTGATGACTGTTATAGAGACACTGACCCTCATCTCTCTTCTGCTTCCACACGAGTTTCTGTTTCATCTCCTTCTTCCATATCTTCTTGGGGCTCTCCTGATTATTATGAGGAGGATACTTTGTCTTCCTCCAGAGGGAAATAAATTCAAAAGAAGAAATAAAACCTATTATTTTCTATCTTTCTATAAACCTGCAACTGTCAATGGATTTGGAGCAGCCTTTCTCAAGCAATGATTAGTTCCGTCAATTTCGTAGACCATCTACCCCTAAACTACCTCTTAATCCAGCCATTCAAGGATTGCTTCGGAAGGAATTAAAAGACCCAGATAGACTGACTGTGCCGAGATTTATGGGCAGAATTTATCGGTTGGTATAGGGGAGACCTTAAGTTACTGCATTCTCTGTCTATCAGCCCTTTTTTTACCTAATTTGGGTGGGCAAACTTCCCTGTTGAATGAGGATGTTGTTGTTGCTGATTCTGTGGACAAGAAGGCTGATGGGGCTATGAACAGAGCATATGATGTGTTAAGTTGTTTTATGAGAGCCGAGATCTATTCATTTTATATCTCACAATCACTGGTTAAGGATTTTCAAGCTTTCTCTACAGCGATTCCAAAGGGGCAAGATTTTTCCCAGCTTTTGGCTGGAATGGAGTTGCAGGCCAAATTTCTATCACATTTCTATTCATAGTCTTAGGTCTTCAGCTATGGCATCGGCCAGAGTTGTGGCAGCCAGGTATCATCTGCATTTGAGGGGATGGAACGTTGATTCTTCGCAAAAGACCTGTCTTCTTCGTATGCCCTTTGCAGGATCCAAGTTGTTTCGGGAAGAATTGGAGGTAGTTTTACGCAAGTCCTTCAAAAATCAAAAGCATACCCAGCCGTTTAATTTCAGAAACAAGGATTTTTTGCAAGGAATGGAAGGTTTTTGAGAAGAACAAACCAAAAGATCTGGTTTTCCTTCAATAGGTTTAGATTTCAGCCTAGATCTCAGGGGAGTGAGTCCTCGCATCAAACCTCTGGGGACAAAGGCAACCCAAATCAGTGATCCTGACTATGTCGAGGAAGTGATCCCAGTTGGGGTCATCTTCTTTTTTTTCAGGATCAATTGGTTTCCAGCATCTCGAACACATGGGTCCTGTGGATTGTGTCTGTGGGTTACCCAATACTGTTTGCTCCTGTATCGCCAACAGACAAATTCTTCCCTACTCCTGGGCCAGTGAGTCCATCAAAGAAACAGTCAATAATGGACACCATTGTTTCTTTGATTCAGAAGAAAGCAATAGTTCTGGTTCCAATGCATCAAAGGAAATGTGGATGGTCCTTAAGAATATTTCTCGTCCAGAAGTCATCTGGGGTGTACCGAATGATTGTAAATTTGAAGTAACTGAACAATTATATTCCGCAGTTCAAGATGAGTACCCTGCAGCAGGTGATTCCTTTGGTGAGACTGGGAGATTTCTATAAAAAGATCGATTTACAGGATGCTTATCTATAAATACCAATTGCCCTGTCATGCCAACAACATCTCTGGTTCTGTGTTGGGGATGATCATTGGCAATTCCAAGTTCTTTCTTGTGGGTTGACTACTGCTCTGAGATTGTTCACAAAAGTTCTGGCCACAGTAATTTCCTAACTTTTCAACAAGGGTATTCAGATCTATCCTTAGCTGGATGACCTCCTTATCCTTTCAAGCCTCTTCTCGCTCTGTCTGTGGTTCATACATTGAAGGTCTGCCAGGAAATGGACAAATTTGGATTCCTTATAAACTTGAGGAAGTCGATTCTGGTTCCATCTCAGGACCTGGATTACAATGATGCCAGCTTCTTGATGGTTATTGGGAAAGTGTTATTTCCTCCTCAGAGATTAATGAAATGATGCTTCCATCTGAAGCAGATTCTATAGAACCAGTAGGCTCTAGTACAGGAGTGGCTACGCATCAAAGGGGATATGGTAACTATTTTTCATTCTTGTTGTTACTAGCCTTGGTTTTTGCATAAGTTGCTGGAAGGGAGTGAGCTTTGTGCTTTCTTCTCTTCTTTTCTTTTTTTTCACAAGCAGCAGTGGTGTTCATTATACCTTGGGCTCAGTTTCACCAGGGTCAGGTGGGTCTGCACATAATGCAGCTCCGAGGATTACAACACCAGCATTCCAGTGACTCCTTACATTCGAACACAGATGGCATGGTGGCTGGAGACTAGAGCTGTTTTTCAAGGGTCTCCTTTCTGTCTTCCAGACCCTCTAATCCTGATAACGCATGTCAGCAGTAGGGGTTGGGGAGCAGTTCTTGGGGATCTCTCGGCTCATGGTCCTTGACTTCCTCAAGAGTAAAGAAGGTCTTCAAACTGGAGGGAGTTAATTATGGTTCAGAAAGCCCTGCATGTTTTTTTTCTCCTCATTTCAAGGGCTCAACGCTAGTCATCAGGACGGACAACTAAGTGACCAAAGCATATCTCAACCGCCAGTTTGGGACCAGATGCCACAGTCTCATTCAAATTATATCAGACATAATGAGTTGGGCAGAAAATAATGTTTTGTACTTAAAAGCAGTGCACAATCAGGGTTGCCTGAACATTCTGGCAGATACTCTACTTGGTTTTTCGGGAGCTTTGTCTCAGATGGGGGACTCCAGTGATAGGCCTCTTTGCAGAATTGGCAAATGCTCAGATCCCAAGGTTATTCTCAAGGTCACACAGCAATCAGTTGCTGGGATTGGATTTCTTTCTGCACCAGTGCACCAATACTAACAGGAGAAATGAAATGAAATGAAATGAAATGTGGCATTAATAAAGCGCAAACTGTCACTCCCAAAGGAGCCTCCTGGCGCTATAAGATAACGAACTTCGGCAGTGAAGAGTTAAGATCTAGATGAGGGTTGTAAGTACTGGGACGAGGTAAGATAGAATTGAAGTAATGAAGGTTTCCATTAAATGATCAGAGAATTGCCTCCTCGTGTTCTTCTTAGTCCCATTCCTTACAAACATGAGGACATGTCAAAGCTCAGGCCACCTTATCATATCCTGGGAGAGAAAAAAAAATGCACACTACTGTATTAACCCCATTTTAATTGAAATGCACACCCTAGTGTTGAACAGGGAAAAGCAATGGCAGAAAGCACAAACTATTGATTCCACAAAAGATTACCCTTAATTACAGAGAAACCTGGGAGACAGCTTTAGAAAGAACTCCCGAGCCAAAATCCAACTCATGCCCCTTCGCCAAGTTGAACCTATATTGGGAAATGAGTGTGGACGGAGAGGCCCACATTGCAGCAGCACATATGTCAACTATGGAGACACCCCTCCCCCTCAGTCCAAAAGGTAGCCATGCCTCTAGGGGAGTGAACTAATATTCTATCTGGAAAATCCTTGCCCACATTGTTGTAAGCCAAGGAAATCACTGATTTGATCCATTGAGCCAAGGTTGACTTAAAGGACTTACAACTTTTGATAGCATTGCCAAAATTGACAAATAAGGAATCAAGGGCCACATGCATCAAACTTAGGAATTGCGATTCCTAAATTGCGATTTGTAAGAAATCGCAAATTAGGAATCGCAACTCCTTATGCCTGTAGGAATCGCAAAAAAATGTGCGATTCCTACACATTCCTTATTTGCGACTCGCAAATTGCGAATCGCAAATAAGGAATGGCTGCCCATTCATTCCTTTGGGCCTAGAGGCCCATAGGAATGAATGGGAATGGCATGCACAATTTGCGAGTACCAAATAGGTACTCGCAAATTGCGCATGCAATTTCAAGGGTGCATGGGTGCCAAAAGGACACCCTGATGCACCCCTGAAAGTGCAATTAAAAAACATGTTGCACACACACATGCCCCAAGGGCAAGTTTGTGTGCAACATAGAACTTTGAAAAATGCACTTTTGTGCATTTTTCAAAGTTTTCGCAAATTACCATCAACTTTAAGTTAATGGTAATTTAGGTTTCTTAAAAGCGAAATCGCTATTTTTTTTTTGTTGCATTGCATTTAGGAAATCGCAATTTGCGATTCCCTAAATGCAATCGCAATTTAAGTAATTGTAGCTTTTGCGATTACTTAAATAGCGATTTTTGCATTTGGGATGAGCATCCCAAATGCAAAAATTGCGGTCGCAAAGAGGCAGATTCTGCGAGTCTGCCCCTTTGCAACCGCAAAAAACAATGATGCATGTGCCCCTAAACTTCCTAAATGGTCCTCCTGAGATGCATAGTAAGAGCCCTTACTACATCCAAAGAGGATCCAGAGGAGAAAGGAAAGGAGGAATCTGAAAAGGAAGGGAGAAAAATGCCTTGCGTCCTGTGAATGAGTCCTGTAAAATGAAGAATGTACCTTAAGAAGGAAATTGGGGCCTAGGGACAAGACCACTCTATCTCAAACACGTTCAAATAGGGATATTGGCATTGAAGGGAGCCCAATTCCCCCAGATGCCTAGCAGAAGTTATAGCAGTTAAGAAAAAAACCTTAAAAGTTCTACATTTGTTAGAAGAGTCCAAAGGCTCAAAGGGAGAAACCTGCAGCAAGGACAACACCAAAGGAGGAAAAAAAAGCTGGGGTTTAGTTCTTAATAAACGAAACCCCTTAAAAAGTTGAAAAACTAAATTCTCTACCCTGGCAAGACTACCCCACGGAGCCCTAAAAGCTCTGATGGCAGACCATGGGAGTTTTAAGGTAGAAATAGACACATTTTTATCTAACCCTTCTTGAAGAAATTCCAGAATTTGTTCAGGGCTACATTCCACAGAAGATAACAGCTTCACAGTACACCATTTATGAAAAGAAGCCCAATGGGGATTATAAGACGTCTTAGTGGAGTCTCTCCTGGAGGCTTGGATAGAGAGAAAGACTGGCAAAGAAAGAAGCCCTCTATTTAAGAGACCTTCCCACTCTTTCTCCATTGCCAAAGAAGACGCGAGAACCATGGGTTAGACGTACAAACGTTTTGTGACTCACAAATTGGTCGCAAATAGGTTAGCGGCAGAATAGGTGTTGTTTTGTTATGTTCGAACACCATTCACTAATTAAAATTTGCAACGCGACCGATTGCAACTCAGAATTTTTTTGTGACCTATATTTGTGAGTCTCCAATACCGATTCAGTATTTGCGACTCGCAAACCTTATTCACGAGGCTGTTGCAATTAGCGACTATTCGCAAAAAACCCTTTTACACATGCAATTTAGTACAAAATTGTTTCAGGTAGTAACTGTGTGCAAACTATGAAAGGGGGCCCAAAATGCATCAGAGGTTTCCACAATGGCTGCTCTCAATGAGACTGCGAGGAGGATGCAACTACTGGCTGTTTAGCAGAGGAGGAGGAGGAGGAGGAGGAGAAAGGAGAGGATATTTAGAACCAGGCTTACCATTTTCCAACAGGCAAAGGAGTAAATCTTTGAGAAATACAGGATAAGTAGTGCAGTGATATTAGATTTATTTGAAATGCTTAAACCGCATCTTGAAAGCTTTACTATGCGCAGTAGTTCAATCCCCACTCATATACATGGTTGCTGTGCTCATTGCACCTTTCGGCTTCTGGCAGCTACCAGAGCCGGACTGCTGTTGCTGGTGGGGTGACACAAAGTGCATTTCTGCATTTTATTTAGGAAGTTTCTAGATGCCAAGCTCCTAAACATCAACAGGTGCATATACCTACCCAGGAATGCTAATGAAATTGTGTAGATGGAACAAATGTTTCTATTTGTTTTTCAGCCCATACAGAATACCTATTTCGGAATAGGAAAATTACGCATTCCCTCAATATACAAGTTGTCTGTGATGCACATAATATAATTACACACATAGGGGCCGATTCCGATTCGGGCCGGAATTCTCTCCGACCGAGCCGGACCCGGAGAGAATTCCGACCGAATCGGACCCTAGCAGTCCGACCGAATGAGTACGATGCGTTCGCATGCTATCGGACTCGATTCGGTCGGACTCCCATTGAAGTCAATGGGAGCCTGTCGTCACGACGCGTACGCGGGCTCCCATTGACTCAATGGGTGCGAGGCGGTCAAGGGCGCCCCTATAGCGTGTACGCGTCCATGCGCATCGCGGCGTACATGCACAGGTAGGGGGACCCATGGGTCCCCCTGTGTGCGACTTGCACGCCTACGCGTACAGGGGGGTCCGACGCGGACCCCCAAAGTCTGGCTCCGACAGCTTTTTCGAGCCGGACGGCGCGAGTTGGTCGGAGTGGTCGCGGCGCGCATCGTACTTACCCGGCCGGGAAACGTCTCCATAGCGCGGTGCGAGTCGTGTCCATGCGAGTCGGTCGGAGCGTGTTGAAGCCGCGTTCGAGTCGGTCGGAGATTTCGCGGGTGCCTGCATCGTACTCGCTCGGCCGGACCCGCGTACGATTCGGTCGGGAAACAGGGCTCCGAATCGGATCCGGTAAATCCGAATCCGATTCGGAGAACTACCGGCCGAGATCGGAATCGGCCCCATAGTGTCAAAATATCCAGGGAGCACCCATAACTCAAACATCTTCAGGAAAGAGGGGAGCTTGATCATGGCTATTCATTAGGTAATGTGATGCTGCACAATGACACATATGAATGTGTTCATCAAATCCAAAGTCTTGGCATGCTCACAATTATGTTTTTTTGTTCCAGGTGACTGTGCATATGTGTTAAGGCGTTGAATATTGACACCATACTTAGCCCCAGCAAACCAAAATGAAAGGGGTAACAACATTGCTCATCGAAGCACCAGGGTGTTGATCGAACAAACATTTGGTATGCTGAAATCAAGATTTCGGTGCCTTCACAAGAGTTAAGGTGCACAACAGTATGCTCCTGCCACAGCCTGAAAAAGATTGGCAACATATGCCATGTTGCACAACATAGCTACCAGGAGCGGACTACCCATCACTTTGGAGGACACTGATTCCGAAGGTGAGGATCCTGAACCACCTCTTAAGCAGCCACAAGACCAGATGACAGCAGTGGAGGGAATGCATCGATGGGACCACACTGCAACAAATAATTTTTCAAGGTAAGTACTATGTGACAGTACACTCACTGAGTCGATGCAGCACACTAAAGCAGCTTTTAATGTCAGGCTACTATATCAATTGTTCATATTTTGAACTGTATGACATTCAAGTGGTTAGTAAAGTACAAGCAAATGTTGGTTACATCATCAAAATAACAATGGCAAAATGACTACACAAAATGCAGTGTCCTTCACTGCCTTCTGCGGCTACGTACCACATGGCTTTCCCCTACTTGTTCTCCAGCAGGTGTATGGCTGCTGGTGTATCGCAGGGCCCATGCATCATTGGCAGAGATGCTGCTAACACTTGAGATGTTCTCACTATCTTGAGGTGCGTATCCAACACCATCTGCTATTTGTGCATTTTGTAGCACTTCTGCTGCAGAGGTGATCTGCCCTAAGCTCCTTGTAACGTCCCCACTAAAGTGCCCTATTTCCACCTGCAGGGTTACTGTTCTCCTGGATAGGGTGGATGTGGCATTGGCCAATTGACCAATGGAATGGGTTAACCCATCCATTCTAGTAGCAGCGCTCCTGTTTCAACACCTTTGATGGGCATGACCATCCGCCATATGCTGGCATACTTTCTCTATAGCAGTGGTGAGCCTGTCCATTTTCGTGTTGATGGTTGCCAATTGTGTGCCAATGTTGTTGAATCCAAATGACATGCATTGCTGCATGGTCTGCATTGTTTGTTCATGAGTTTCATCTGCTTGTGTTGCAGATGCTGAATTTGCATCATGGACTCCTCAAGACCTCCAAACAACTGTGCAGTGGCTTCAGGATCTACAACATGATGTGCCTCATGGCAATGACTGCGTACACCCCCTGGAACACGCTGATGTCGATGCCTCACACCTGGGTGCTGGATGGGACTGTTATGCAGTGTGACATCCTCCATTACCTATACCTGTGGTGACAATGAGACAGTGCTACATTTGGCTGAGTGTGTGCTTGGGTGACTGGAAATGGGAATGGATTTTGTGAGGTTCCAGGTGCTGAGGTGTCAATGTTCCCAGTTTCCATAACAGCCTCAAGCACCAGGGTGGTCTCAACCATGGTCTCCAGTGCAGTGGGTGGGAATACAGTTGGGGGGCCACCATCTGTGTGCCCGGGATTCCGATAGTAGCGTTGCCACCTTTGTTCACGGCCTGAGGTCACACCACCTCTTACGGATCTCATCGATGGAGCAGTGGCTGACTCCTAGGGCGTGAATTTTTTGCTGCATATCCTGCCAGGTTTTTTTCTTTTGGGAGTCTGGGACTGTCATGGATGCCCTTCCAAACAGTACCTCATGGTTATCACAGCACTCTTCGGTCAAGAACTCTAACTCATTCTCAGAAAACTACATTTGACTTTTTCTGCCTTCTGCATCCTTTTCTGCACTTTTGCTGACGATTGATGCTGATGATGCTTCTTTAGATGTTCGGATATTTGTGTTGTAAATGGAAGCTGCTGATATATGTGAGAGTGGAGCCGTAAGAAAAGAGACATGAATAGTCATGGGGATACAAAAAATGAGGGCAATTGCTCACAAACCACCATACAGTAGAGAAAATAACATAAGGATGTGGACAAACAAGTGGTAGTAAGAGGATATCATCCGTGAGCCAGGACCAGAAATAAAAGGGTGCACAGCAGATCAGGCACGGTGTTTAGGTGAGGAAGTGCCAGGCAGGGCATCCTACTCCATATGACATTCAGATAGATTGTCCAGGAACGTTGCCAGGTCTGATGGCTCTACAAAGATTTTTGCTTGACCTCTGAAGATTATCCAAAATATAAGCAGACATCCCACTATTTACCCTACTCACCCTTCCCCTTCTTTACCTTCCCCCTATTCCTTTTGTTTTGGTAACTTTTGTTATACTGGCAACACAAGGCTACTATTTTCTCCTTGGATATTATTTCTACCTGGCAAAATCAGTTTATCTAGGCTATAACTCCTCCCTGTATTGTTTGATTGTATACCTTATTAGCTTTAATACAGACATGACCATACTGTTGTCTTTTTATGCCTGTATTGTTCTTGTTATTCACTGTGTATCAACTGATATATGAAATGCATTACTATGTAATTGTATCCCATATTTATTGATGTTATTTGTATTGCTCTATCAGCTGAGTGTATACCTCCTTCTCTCAAACTAATAAAATACTTTGAACATGAAATGGAAGCTAGTCTCCACGTCCAGTCCTCATCCACTTAGGGTAGTCTCCAGGCATGTACTGTGAGGTACTTCCTGGTTCAGAGGTCATTACTCATGACCTGGAAGTGTTTTTCCTCTATCTGCATCCTCAGTCACAATTTTGGAAATTGCTAATAGCGATTTCCAAAATTGCGATGTGACTGAGTAGTGACTCCCCCCACGGGGAGGGGGTGTCGCGCGGGGAGGGGGGTTCATTTAATAAATTTAAAAAAAAGAATCAAACTTACCTTTTTGCCGGCCGGGTCCCCAGTCTTCTCGGCTCCTGCTTTTGCTCTCCTGCCTCCGGCAGGAACAGGAAGCAGGCAGCCAGGCTCCCTCCCCATAGCCAATCACAATGCTGCAATTGCAGCGCTGTGATTGGTGGGGACACCGCCCAGCCAGGGGTTTACAGGGAGGCCATGTTCTACATGCAGGCTGCATTGCAGCCTAAATGGAGAAAGGGCAGAGTGCGCATGATTGGTTTGGGCGACCCCAGAGGGCCAACCAAACAGTCATTGCACCCTCAGGAGTAGGCACACAACTCCTTCCCTGGCTGCTCGCAGAGCAGCCCCGCCACCCAACCAAACATAAAATGGTAATAACGGAAAGTTATTACCATTTTATGTTTCTGCTTCTCACACTGGAGAAAGCAGTGGGGTGACGCTCCTCCGCCCTAGTGGAGGAGCCGCCACTGGGTATTTGAGGAGGTGCTTCAATTCTTTTAATAGAAAGAGAAAAAAGCTTGGTAGGTTGTGACAATTTTGAGTGCACTGAGGTAAAGCTCATGTTTATAAGTATTCTATTCTACTCTGGAGTTCTTATATAGCACATGGGTACCCGAAGGCCTCCCAACGTTTAGCAGACATCGAATGTTGGCGGCAATAGGGGGTTAATCACTGAACAGCCAGGTGTCAAGGCTTTGTGGAAAGAAAGTTCAGTAGGCGCAGTTCCAGAGGAAGGGAATTCCAGAGCTCATGTGTCAAAAACTGGAACACCCACTCCATCATGACCTACGAATCTTCAGAACCTTCAATAAATGGGCTGAGGGAGATAGGATCGGAGTAATGAAGATTACTGATATGTAATTTGATCACTAGCATTTGTGGCTCCCTCGGTGGGACACGTTAGGAAGGCCCGTAATCTCCGGCGATATTCACACAGTAAATGCAGTGTCATATCTTAAAATTCTTGTCTGGCAACAAAAAATAATCTGGGACTTCAAAATTATGAATGTACAAAAAAGTAGACAAGGCTTCAGATTTGTTGAAATGCATGAAGGATAGAGGTGGCTCGAAACATCTGGAAGGAGTAAATCAGACGCAGGGTAAACACTTCACTCTGAACACATGACAGGCACACCGGGCTGAGCTCCCTGTATTTCTCGGCTGGTATAGTAGAAATCTGCAGGAAACCAGAATCCATAAATCAGAAGTTGATCCCACACCTATATACATACCTTTGTTTAACACAAATGTGAGAGAGTTTACTGCAGGTCTCCGCCCAGTACAGGGAGAGAACAGAGGTGGCTTGAATTGGGCCCCTCGGGCATGTAACCATCCAAAATGGGTCATCCACACAACAAAATGAACCTCACAGCTAAATAATATGCCCTTAAATCTGATACTTTCATCCGTTTCAGCAAAGTTGCGGCCACTTTAGCCACAGCGAACCAAACAGAATTTTGAGCAAAATTATATTTTCAATTGCCACCATTTACAAAATATCATTGAAATGCTTCGTGAAGAAAGGCAGTTCCCATTGAAGCACACAGTGCTACTTACCCACCATTGGTTTCCTCTGATATAATTGACAACACTTGCAAGTTGATTCAATATGTGAGGTGACAAGTCGAGTCCCTTCTCGCCAGTGGCGGCTAGTGACATTTAAATGTAGTGAGGCGTACGGGCAGACAGCAAACAATTTTGACTGATTGAGATTGCCTATGAGATTTCCAGCAATAGCCAGACTGCCAATGTGTACAATAGCCAAGATTTCTACTGTGTTTGCATGTAAGTGAACCCATACCAGGGGCAGTTTGTTTTTGTGGGCGGAAGAGCGTCGCCCCACTTGCTGCATGCGCAGCGGTAAACACATAATAATAATATGGTCATTACTATTATTATTCTGTGTACCGCCGGCCGTAACGAGTGGATGGTGGGGGTGGGGTAGATTCCTGCAGGTTACAGGATGACATTGTAGGTGCTCAGTATGCATGTCAAATTGGCTGGCTGCCTACAGCCGGCCAATCTGACATGCGCACTTCTAAGCCAGCAATCCCAGCACTGTAAAACAGCAGAGGGATTGCAGACAAAGACCCCAGCCTCAAAATGAGCGCTGGATCAGCCTGCTCCAACTAATCCTGGACCTCCAGGATTGGTTAGCTTCGCGTTGCACAAGGAGGGAAGTCCTTCCCTTTCCTTCCTGCTGATCGTCAGCCCCACAATTCGCACGGGGAGAGGAGCATTGGTTTGGAGTGGCTGGCAGCATTTATGATAAGTGCCCTACCATTAATTAATGTTGCCAGCAGCCGCCACTGTTTGAAAATTTAACAATAAAAATTTAGAGTTGTCAACTCTAGATTTTTATTGTGATTTTTCTGTGTATAATTATGGTGAAATTATGTAGTTAATAGTACATGTTGAATGTGATATTTTTGTGAAATTATCTATGCAAATGTATGAATTGTGTTTTTATTGCTGATGGTGCATAGATCAGATCTCTACCTGAAAAAAATTCTAATTGTGACAAATATAAAGCAATATATGTGCTGTTTTTATTTTTTTTAACTACAATAAATAAAACATTTTTACATATAATAAAGTTCAATGTGTGAATATTGGAGGTATAGTAGTGTGGGTATGAGAGTGTTGAATATATCATTAGAATATTTATTACGAGTGGGACTTTCTTTTGTTTTGACAGTGTGGCTATAACCATTCATAAAGCCTAAAGGTCTCAAAGGTGAGACTTATTGACTTTACCAATGCTTGTTTCTTTTTGTTGAATCACTCCATGAGAGTGCATGTGTTTTCGAGCTGCCTCCCTCACGCGCTTCTCCCCCCGCTCTGCGTTGTCTCTCATCTGTGTGCTTCCGGCCCCCACCCGCGCTCATGTTGCCTTCTCTCGCCTGTGTGTGTCTGTCCCACCCCATTGTCGCCCACTTTCGTCCATTTGATTCTCTGCCGCATGGCTCTCTTCCATGTCGCTCTCCTTCATTTGCGTGCTTCACTATCCTCTCCTCATTGCTGACCCTTCCCTCCCTGACCCGCAACTCAGATCCCATTAAACATTTAAAGAAAAAAAAAAAAGCACCTTTACGTGGCCACTGTACTGCATCATTTTGTAGGCTCATTTATGTGTATTTAACACATGCACTTGCCTAAAACATAATACACCCCAACGTCCACATCATACTTTTAAAAATGTTTAATTTTTACTTTCCTTCATTGTGTACCTTATCTGTTTTGATGCTGTAGAGCATGAAGAGAAGACACTGGAAGAGCAATAGGTCTCTATGGTGAGACCTATTGGCTTTGCCAATGCCTGTTTTGTTTTGCAACTCTATTCGGAATTGGCTAAACAATTACAAAACTAAATTACTCAGTCGTAGTCCTATCTCATGATTTATGCTCTTGGTATGGCAGTGGCTAATATGCACAGCTGCAGTAGCACTTGTATCCCTAGAGGTCTCAAGTATTGGACATTTATTTTAAGTCTGTGTCCCAACAGATGAGCTTGTGTGGGCATCTTCCCACACTCTGTGGTGTGAAAACCTTCTCTTTAAATTATTCATCAGCATAAAAAGGCAAAGTCTTCAGCAGTCTGCTCATTTGCCTAAATAAGTGTAACATTGCGCACCTTCTGTGGATCTAGGCTATTCAAATATACATTTCCTCCTGTTGCCTGGAGACAGAGTACAAAAGGAAGAGGGTTAGACGTCTATATACATTGTCACTCTACACCACTAAATGCCCAGGGTGATCTTTCCATAGTGGCACAGAGCCAGAGTCACTGCTGACTGCTTTGTGTGAATAAAAATCAGACTACTTGATGGATAACCCTATTGAAGTCTTTTCCATTTTTCTCGCAACGCAAGAGGGTTGAAAAGTGTTTAAAAAGTGTGGGAAATATCTGAAAAAACATATTTTTAGCAAACTTGTTGTTCTTGCATCTTTTGGCATGTTTCCCCTGTGTTTTTGCTTTCTGACCCCCTGGTTTTGATGGTGTGCTGGACTTTGTTTTTGCTGGTTTAGTGTCTCTGTGCACTTTCTCACTGCTGTTCAGTGTTAAAGTGCAAGTGTCCCTACTGTAAATTGTGTTATGATTGGTTTTCCAAAATTGGGATATTTGATTTACTAGTAAGCCCCTCGTAGAGTGCACTGTGTGTGTCCAGTGCCTGTAAATCAAATGCGACTAGTGGCCTTGCAGCACTGGTTGTGCCACTCACACAAGAAGCCTTTCAAAGGTGCCTCAGACCTGCCACTGTAGCGTCTGTGCGCAGTTTTTACTGCCATGTCGGCCTGGCAAGTGCCCTCACTTGACAGGCCCAAACTTTTCCTTTTCCTACATGTAAGACACCCTTCAGGTAGGCCCAAGGTACCCCCATGGGCAGGGTGCAGGGTATGTGAAAGGAAGGGCATGTACTGGTGTGTTTTGCATGTCCTGATAGTGAAAGACTATGGGGCCGATTCCGATTCTGGCCGGAAAACATACCGACCGACTCGGTACGGGAATGCAGTCCGACCGACACGTACCGGCGCCGCCCGATCCACGTAGTACGATGCAATGCATGTGTATTACGACCGACTCGTACGGAACACAAGCCGAACAACCGAACAGCACGGAAACCAGCTATCCGGCCGGAAAACTACGCGAATCGAACCGACCGACACGCACCAGGAATGAACCCGACAGAAACGTACCCGCGAACTCCGACCCGCGCAGTACGATGCAATGCGTGTAAAACCAGACCGAGTCGCACGGAGCTCAAGCCGTACGACCGACACGCATAGAAAACAAGGAGCCGAAGCAACCCAATACTACTCGACCGACGCGTACGCCGCACATGAAACCCAGCAGAAACACAGCTTGAAAGACTCGGAGAAGCTCGCACGAGCCAACTGCAGCATCCTACTCGGTCAGAAGAACGTCTCCTACATGCCTAAAAACTACAAAGGAAAAAATTCAAAAAATGGGCCAAACAAGCAATGACAAAGTCAATAAATACAG
Source organism: Calotriton arnoldi (assembly GCA_963921515.1). Taxonomy (NCBI): domain Eukaryota; kingdom Metazoa; phylum Chordata; class Amphibia; order Caudata; family Salamandridae; genus Calotriton; species Calotriton arnoldi. The sequence continues at coordinate 109,878 of CAWUFW010001214.1, read as the reverse complement.
GGGGAAAAAAACATGGAACAAAGACACACCCACAACTCCACCCATATAAAGGCCACAAATCCCTACCATGATCCTTTGCAAATTCAACTGACCTGCCAGCACAGAACACCATCAGACAGCAACCACAGACACACTCACAACTCACACAAGCCACACACCATTAGCACCTCCCAAATAGCACCCTCACATACACCCAGCAAAACCTACACTCACCCACCCTCACTTGCACACTCACACACACATCACTCCCCACCACCACCCATCACCATGCCCCCAAAGAAGAATCCAAAGTTCCTAGACAGTGAATTGGAAGTCCTGGTAGATGAAATCCTCAGGGTAGAGCCACAGTTGTTTGGTACATTGGTCCAACAGACCCCATGTTGCAGAAAACCAAGATGTGGAAGAGGATCGTCGACAGGGTGAACGCACAATCACCATGTTTGCGCACAAAGGAAGACATCCAGAACAGGTGGTATGATGTGCGCAGGAGGGTCAAGGACCTACTCAAGAAGGATTACGCCTTGAGTCATCGCACCGGCAGTGGCCCTCCTGCCAAACCAGTATACCTCAGGCCCTGGGAGGAGAAGGTGCGGGCCATCCTACCACCAGAGAGCGTACATGGACTATCAAACATCCCAGAGCCTGGTGAGTACACAACCAATATACCCAATATTGTGTGACAATACACACACATCACTGTCAAGGGGATAGTGAAACCATGCACCGTTAGCAAAGCCACAGTAACCAAAAGATAATCATACCAAGATGTGTATGTTAGTTAGACAAACACAATACCTGCCATCTCATAGTGATATGTAACTGTGTCATGACATGTACAAACCTAACAACAAATAGAGCAAGGCAGTGGCACAAATCTAACCAACAAACACTGTCAGACATTTTGCCACCACTAGAACACCACCTCACAGGGAAGCTCACTGAAAGGAAGGAATTGTGTGTATGCTGGTGAAGTGAGTGTAGCCAATAGCATGATGGGAGTTGTAGTCACAGATATTGGTCACCCTCACAATTGGCCCATCAACACCACTCTGAACCATGCTCACATCACAGGGAGTGGAAAAGAACTGACAAGATGGCTGACACTGGGTACTGCTGTGGGGAGAACAAGCCCCTGCTGGGAACTGTGCACCAACCAGCAGCAGGACACCACTGCCTGACATCCTGAAAGCCAACTTGCACTCCCTGCAATGGAAGCACGTTCCATGGTGGGATATCTGGCTGGGTGGGAAGGAGGACTGGTGTGGTGCAGCGGCCAGGGCAGCTGACTTCGGAGCACAGGGTTCACGGTTCGATCCCTGGCTCCGGCGGCAGCTCAGCTCAGCACCATGTGACTCTGGGCAATAGCTCACTTAATTTCCACGACGGCCTCCAGCGCCTTGAGACCCGTAAGGGTGAGTAGTTCGCGCTTTACAAATACGGATTTACAAATACGGATTTAGGACTGACAGCTCTGACCATAGTTACCAGCAGTTTTTCTCACACACCTCCTTAACACAAACTCCACACAACTCACCTGGGAGAATGCATTGCCTCACACTCTAATTAAATATCCCACAAAGAACCACCACACTGGGTTATGCTGTGTGAAGCACAGGGACACTTTTGTGACTTGTAGCCAAACAAACGCCAGGACAACACTGTCAGCCATCCTGTCAGCACAGGCACACTACCCCACAGGGAAGCAGAGTCAAAAGGAAGGAAGTATGGGCATGCCGGGAAGGGGGTGTAGGCAATAGCATGATGGGAGTGGTAGTCACAGCTCAACATCCCCCACCCACATGGCCCAGCAAGCTCACACTGAAGCATGCACACCTCACAGGGAGTGAAAAGCCACATCAAAGATGTCTGACAATGGTGCTCTGTTGTGGGGAGCACAAGGCCCTGCTGGGAACTGTGCACCAACCAACAGCAGGACACCACTGACTGACATCCTGACAACCAACTTGCACTCCCTGCAATGGAAGCACGTTTCATGGTGGGATGTCTGGCCTGGGGGGAGGCAGAGTGCCAGCTCCGACTACAGCTACCAGCAGGCCCTTACACACACACCACTTCCACTAACTCCAAACAACACACCTGGGACCGTGCTCCACAAGAGAGTGAGTGAAAAGCCACTTCCAAGATGTCTGACACTGGCCTCAGCTGTGGGGAGCACAAGGCCCTGCTGTGAACTGTGCACCAACAAACAACAGGACCACACTGTCAGCCATCTTGCCATTGCTGTCACACTCACACACAGTGAAGTCGACTCAAAAGGAAGGAAGTATGGGCATGCTGGGAAGGGGGTTGTAGGCAATAGCATGATGGGAGTGGTAGTCACAGCTCAACATCCCCCACCCACATGGCCCAGCAAGCTCACACTGAAGCATGCACACCTCACAGGGAGTGAAAAGCCACATCAAAGATGTCTGACAATGGTGCTCTGTTGTGGGGAGCACAAGGCCCTGCTGGGAACTGTGCACCAACCAACAGCAGGACACCATTGACTGACATCCTGACAACCAACTTGCACTCCCTGCAATGGAAGCACGTTTCATGGTGGGATGTCTGGCCTGGGGGGAGGAGGAGTGCCAGCTCCGACTACAGCTACCAGCAGGCCCTTACACACACACCACTTCCACTAACTCCAAACAACACAACTGGGACCGTGCTCTACAAGAGAGTAAGTGAAAAGCCACTTCCAAGATGTCTGACACTGGCCTCAGCTGTGGGGAGCACAAGGCCCTGCTGGGAACTGTGCACCAACAAACAACAGGACCACACTGTCAGCCATCTTGCCATTGCTGTCACACTCACACACAGTGAAGTCGACTCAAAAGGAAGGAAGTATGGGCATGCTGGGAAGGGGGGTGTAGGCAATAGCATGATGGGAGGTGTAGTCACAGCTCAACATCCCCCACCCACATGGCCCGGCAAGCTCACACTGAAGCATGCACACCTCACAGGGAGTGAAAAGCCACTTCAAAGATGTCTGACAATGGTGCTCTGTTGTGGGGAGCACAAGGCCCTGCTGGGAACTGGGCACCAACCAACAGCAGGACACCACTGACTGACATCCTGAGAGTTAACCTGCACCCACTGCAAGGGTGGCATGCTTCATGGTGGGATAACTGGGCTGGAGGGAGAAGGAGGTCCGGATGTCAACCAAATACCACCAATGCTGGCCATACACACACCTACTCTGCAAAAACACATTGCACACGTGGGACCAGTCACTCCCAAAGTAAAAGCCCTGGCAAGATGGCTGACACATGGGCATGAGAAATGATGTGCCTGCAATTCACACCCATGCACTGGCCAACCCAAACATGTACACACTCACAGCCATTGCAACTCTATGTTAACACACACTGTCAGGGGATGCAGTGTCCATGGGTGCCCCCTGGCCTGGCTGTGAAGGTGTGTCTTGCAGATGACAACTGTGGAGAATCAGACATACTACATAGCACAAAACACACAGGAAGTCACAGAGACATCATTGACAGGGGACACCTGACAGTGAATGCAATGGACACACCAATATACCGGACACTGTACCATGGTGTCAGTCACACAAGTTGCGGTTGTGAGCTGCATTCCACTCCCACATCGTTCGGCAACATATGCATCCTTCACACAACACACCACTCACTGTCATAGACACTGTAGACACAAGCACCAACCTGGACTGCATTTGAGGAGACATGCTACTCACAGCAGCAGAACTGCAACACACACCACTGGCCATCACTGTCATGACAATGGAAAAGCCAGAGAGCTGCCGTGCCCAATCCTCATCACCATGGAGGACATTGACAAGATTAATCACGTTTGCACGTACAAAACTCAGCAACAACATCATTAGCTACGTTAACAACATCACTTGTATGAAATGAGACGTGAACTAGTAACCCAGACAACAACACAGATACTCCCAAGAGATCCCAGGCATACCGGACTGTGACCATGTTGTCCAGACACACCAATGTGACGCACAAAGACTGGCAAAAAAGGCAACCACACATGTCCCAATCTTGAAAGATATCCTAAGTGGAATTGCACGTATGTCCCTGTTAAAGGACAAATGTGGACAAGGATGACACACCTGTGTCAGGCACGTGATGGCCCTTGAGTAGCAATGGCCATGTACAGCCAATCAATACATGAGCTGGTCATGCACACACCTCAACATTCACATTGAAATGCTTCAGGTTGGCAGGACAATGTGCTACACCAATATCAACCTCTGACTGTGACAACTTAGGACAATGCAATGTACAGGCCCGCATCCAGAGGTACAGTCACAACTGTCAGGTGTTTGAACCATTGATGCCTGTAGAAACATAACATACATTGTGTGTCTCTTCCAAAAACAGGTGATGATGGGGACACAGCAGCAGATGATGAGGAGTCCCTGTCCCAGGCTCCGGTGGCCCCTGAGCTCTCTGGTGTGGAACAGCCTCTGCCCTCCTCGGATGGCGAAGACCTACCTGGCACATCCGGTGTGAGTCATCATGCAGCACCAGCAGGACCACCATCTGCACCCCCTGCACCCACTCCTCCAACATCTGCCAACACACAGACCACCCCCGCTGACACGGACAGACCAAGGACACTGAATGACAACAGCACAGGGACCCCGGCCCACCGTGAAGCAACGGACAACAACCCCAGTACCAACCCCCAAGGGGGCCTAGGCTCACCTGTGCGTGCCACCGCAGGTCCCGCACGTGTGGCCAGGGGTGGTGGGAGGGGTGGCAGGCAGAGGTCGCTGTTTGCAGAGGGGTCTGGACTGCATGATGACCCACAACTGGTACGCATTGCTGATGCGTACCAGAATAGCACCGGAGAGGTCAGCCAGGTAGTGGGGATCCTCAAGGACATTCAACATCATGCCCGCTTGGACTCCCACATGTCCCGTGTGGAGACACACATGTCTGGCATGGAGTCCAAGTGGGACACATTGGAAGAACTGACAGCGGTGCAGAGAGACATATTGACATGCCTCCGCCAGATTAGCACCAACATGTCCACACCTCCCTGTGTGCCCACAACATCTGGTGCCGCAACAACTGCAACTGCCACAGGGAGGGAGGATGACTCTGGTGGAGAGTCCTCTGCACCGCAGCGGCCTGCACGTGAGGGTCCCCCCAGAAAGAAGAGGGGTCGTCCGAGGAAGGAAAACTGAGAGGCCGATGGCCATGTACATCCCCCAGGAACCCAACACCTGTTCTGGAAATTCTCCTTTGTGTGCAAACTGTTCATTCTGTCGAATGCAACCCAACTCTCCACATGACATGGGGAGTTTAAGTTGGACTAATGTATCAGATGACTGTGGACTTAACTCAGGACATTTCTGCTACCAACACTTCCAACTCATCTGTGAACTTTGGATTCCAATCCCAATGTACAGCACCCACCATCCTGTGCACTATCCTCACACATGTATGTAAATAAACTCACTAATACACCATACTTGCCTCTGTTGTGATTACAACGTTGTTTTTGTCATGGAGATGATGATCTGCTAAATGACACTGTGCATGCTAACTGCTACAGCAAGTTCAACACCGTCATGTGAATCATGGCGACGTGACACATATGAGGGAGACACACCACTAGGGCTACACAACACATACACACCAGGGCCATCTGACTCATCGCCTACACTGATGTTGCCAGGAAATACAGTGGAATGCACAGACACCACACCTATTCAGAGTATGTGTTAACTAGCCCACAGGTGCAGTAAGCAAATGTCAGTCAGATGTGTGACCACAGACAACGCACATCCCAAAGTGAAGCACAGGTTTATTACACATTTGCAACATGTTGTTTCCACTACAGATGCAAGGTAATCCCACGTGGCAGTGGCCACACAGTCACAAAGTGTAGAAGAAATAAAGTCCAGGGGTGTGTGGCACATCACCTGTAGGGAAACAACTGCTTCCACCCTGGAAGTTGAATCATGGTGTCGGGGGATCCGAGTTGACCAAACAACTCTGAAAGTACCCTGTGAAGGACAGACATGACACACAGTCAAAAGCACTGAAGAACAGGACAGAACTGCAATACTCATGCCCAATAGATGTCACAAGATACCTACACAAAACCAAGTTAGCATGTCAACACTGTTGGGGAGTACAGACTACCTGTAAGGACACATCGCTGCATGCATCCAGTCAAGTAGCACATGGCCACACTCAAACAGCAACAGAGCACCACCAACACATATCATGCAAACTCAAATCATTGACATACCAACTCTGTATACTCACATTCAGCTGAAGAAGTTGGTGATGAGCTATGTGCGGACATCACCCTCATCATCATCATCATCACTGGCATCGTGGCCCAGGCCAGGATCCTCCACAGGTGGCGGATGTTGGTCATCGTCATCCAGGATGAGAGGCAACTCCTTCCGCACTGCCAGGTTGTGTAGCATGCAGCAGACGATGACCATCTTGCACACCTTTGCAGGGGCATATGGGAGGGCCCCTCCTGTCTTGTCCAGGCAGCGAAAGCGGCTCTTCAGGAGACCAAATGTCCGCTCGATCACTCTCCTGGTCCGACCATGTGCCTCATTGTAGAGCGTCTGAGCTGGTGTCACAGGGTTCCTGAGGGGTGTCAGCAACCACGGCATGTTGGGGTATCCGGAGTCACCTACATACAGACAATTGCACATTAGCTGAGTTGGAAAAGAGGGTGGAATACAACATTGTAGAACACACACAATGGTACAAAGTCAGTACACACCGACAAGCCAGGCACGCTGGCTCAGCATCTGTGACATCATCCTCGGGATGCGACTACTCCTCATTACGTAGGCATCGTGTGCAGAACCGGGGAAACGTGCACCCACATGTGAGATGCTCATATCTGCAAGACATACCACCAGGGCATTGATAGAATGGTAATGTTTCCTGTTCCTGTATGCCTGCTCATGTGCCTGTGGTGGTACCAAAGCCACATGTGTCCCATCAATGGAGCAGATGACATGTGGCATCCTCCCCAGGGCATAGAAGTCATACTTGACGTCAGTGAGTTGTTGACGTTTAGGGAAATAGATGTACTGGTTCAAGTATCTCAACATCGCCTCCAAAACATCGCGTAGCACACGGCTGAACATGGTCTGTGACATCCCACCAGCAGACGCCACAGTGTGTTGAAAGGTACCGGTGGCAAAGAAGTGTAGGGCTGCCATCACCTTGGGGGTCAGCGCTGCAGGGTATGGCCGGCCAGGTTGCAAATGTGGGGCCAACCGCACCGCCAATTCCTCAATCAGCGGCCTGTTGAAGCGGTACCGTCGGATGCAGTCACGTTCAACCATGGTTGCAAGGTCAGGGAATGGTCTATGGACAGCTGGTGCCCTGCAGTGCATAGGTGAACAAAGAAAGATTGTCAGTCACCCCACATATGTGGCATTGACCATACTCAATATCACATGATACATCATTACGAGACACAAGTACTTGATGTGTGTGCCGTTCTGTATGGACATATATGGCACCTACATGGCCAACATCTAACATCTCAGTTCAACATGTGTTGACAACAAGTTCCAGGTTGTGCTATGGGAAATCATTAGGCTGTGTCACAGTACCCATGTACTGCTGTCACGTTCCAAACACACACCACAGTGACAAGTGAGGACAGATGTGCCCCAGGCATCACACTCTTTGACAGGTAGATTCCCAGGGACCCTGTATTGCCACATGGACACTGGCATGACATGGCGTATCATGTACACGTCAGCAAAACTACCATGACGCCCACAGGTAGTGGCCCCTGTTGCATCTGCAGGACAGACATGGACGTCTGTGACACACACACGCACAACATCAAAGTCGATGCACAAACAACGTGGATGCGGAGGCTGTCTCTCATTGTGCACATGGAATCAGAGACATCTGATACACAACATGCACACAGACTGTGGAGGGCCATCACAATTGTGGCAATGGGTCACCCTGTGACGTACATACCATCCCACATGGGACTCAGGGTGTATGTGACATAACATACACATACACAACCTGGAAATGTGACCATGCCACATGCTCTGAACTGAACAGTTGCACATCACAGTGGTCATGTGCACAACACACAAATGATTCTGTCCCCATGAACACGTGCACAGCCTGGGAGTGGCTGCCCCCAAGTGCCACCCAACAAACCACATGTTGACCCCCATACACACACAGGTAATGCAGCCTTACATGCCTTAGGATACAGTGTGGACAGGCTGTGGTGTTGTAGGTGTGCCCCTGAGTCCCTGGCAAGTAATTGTGGCTTTTTTTTTAGAAAAGGAGGGACAGGGAGCGGAGTAAGGAGGTCCTGCACACAGGCTCCCGGGTATAGCTAAGTATCAAAAAGGGGGTGTGCAGTTCCTATCTGGACGGATGGGAAAGACGGTCTTTCTTCGTGCTGCCCTCACACACCCCGGAAGGTGTCATGCTTCATCATCGGGCGTTTGCCCCTCGTCAGGCCGGCGCTGCAATGCCTGACGGGCTCCCGAAACTGGGGCTCTTTGCCGGGGATCTTTTAAAGAAGAAGCCGTAGGGTGCGTGCGGGTATGAGGGATAGGTAGTGCACAAGGTGATAAAATAATTAAAATAGGTGTGGAGCAGTCCTATTGAATCAAATTTTAATAAACTAGGTAGCTCTAGCCTAATTAAAAACTGAGGGGCAGATTTACAAGCCCCCTGCGCCACCAGTACGTCACTTTTTGTGACGTACTGGTGGTGCAGGGGGCTGCTCCATATTTACAAGGAGAGGAAAAGCCACCCTGCGTGACTTTTCCTCTCCTTGTAAATACGGCCCCTTCACACGCAGCACTTTGCGGTGAAGGGGCGTTCCATGGGTGTTGCTGTGGGTGTTCCCACGCAACACCCATGGAACAAGATACATCTCCAGAATTACGAGAAATCGTAACTCTGGAGATGCGTTTGAAAGCTACGCCACCCTAGAGGTGGCGTAGCGGAAGCACCGAGGAGAAATGTTTTCATTTCTCCTCGTTTTCCTCTTTCAATGCGTGCTGCATTCTGCAGCACGCATTGAAAGAGGAAAATGGTTGTAGCGATTGTTTTTGTGCAGGAAGGTTCCCCTTCCTGCACAAAAACAATCTCCCACGACGCAGGCATCCTTGCACCATGGTGCAAGGGTGCCTGCGCCGGCGCATGGCTGCAGTTTGTACGCCAGCGCAGGGGAAGCACAAGGATGCGACATATTCTTGTAAATATGTCGCATCCCTGTGCTTTCAAACTAACGCAGAATGGCGCAGCAAACTGACTTGCTGCGCCGTGCTGCGTTAGTTAATTGTAAATCTGCCCCTATGTGTGTACCCAAGTGGAAATAGTGTTCCTCAAGGGCAAACTAAATGCGAGTGGTCAACATGTTTCGTGCCCGATTCGCCCCTAATGGGTCAATTGGCACTTCGTCAGGACCGATAAACAAAAGAAAGGTGATAAAGTGCACTACCGTCTGGTATTCGGTATATTAACATAAATTACCAAGACCGGTAGAAATGCCCTTATAGACGTGTACTAAGGAGTACTGTAGACCTGTGAGAGAGGGGGACAAAAAAGGGGGGTAGGAACAACCAAGAAATATGTGAGATATGGAGAACGTAAAGACATTAGTCTAGGGAAAAGGCATGTTAAGCCCATGTTACCAACACAATTTAATATCACAGCTTTTCACAAAGACATTTAGTAAATCATTTTGTAGACATAGCCAGTGCATCATTGGGAGTCCTTGAACTTCTGGCATTCAGTTCCGTTTCCTTAACTTCCAACTTTTCTATGCCACCTATCCGCCATAGGTTGTCTTCGGACGAAATAGCCTCGTCCCAAGCGATACTTTTCACATTGTCAATGACTTTTACATCTGAAGGCTACTAATTGATTCCATGTTGTTAGGCACATCAATGTTCACAGTACTGTAGCGGTATAGTCCTAACACGCACGTTCGGTAACTTTTGCTATCGGGACCTTTATGTCACGCAATACGATATGCTCACAAGTACGAATGACCCCGCTGACAACATGATATGCTCACAAGTATGAATGCCCCCGCTCACATGCGATTGGTTGTTACTTGCCAGCTATACCAATGGTTATACTGGCGATGTTTGTACACAATTCAACCACCATGTGACTTAGATTGTTTTTTACCGTTTTTAACCATTTTCACTGACCTGCCGTACCCAATGATGCACTGGCTATGTCTACAAAATGATTTACTAAATGTCTTTGTGAAAAGCTGTGATATTAAATTGTGTTGGTAACATGGGCTTAACATGCCTTTTCCCTAGACTAATGTCTTTACGTTCTCCATATCTCACATATTTCTTGGTTGTTCCTACCCCCCTTTTTTGTCCCCCTCTCTCACAGGTCTACAGTACTCCTTAGTACACGTCTATAAGGGCATTTCTACCGGTCTTGGTAATTTATGTTAATATACCGAATACCAGACGGTAGTGCACTTTATCACCTTTCTTTTGTTTATCGGTCCTGACGAAGTGCCAATTGACCCGTTAGGGGCGAATCGAGCACGAAACATGTTGACCACTCGCATTTAGTTTGCCCTTGAGGAACACTATTTCCACTTGGGTACACACATAGTTTTTAATTAGGCTAGAGCTACCTAGTTTATTAAAATTTGATTCAATAGGACTGCTCCACACCTATTTTAATTATTTTATCACCTTGTGCACTACCTATCCTCATACCCGCACGCACCTCTACGGCTTCTTCTTTAAAAGATCCCCGGCAAAGAGCCCCGGTTTCAGGAGCCCGTCAGGCATTGCAGCGCCGGCCTGACGAGGGGCAAACGCCCGATGATGAAGCATGACACCTTCCGGGGTGTGTGAGGGCAGCACGAAGAAAGACCTGTCTTTCCCATCCGTCCAGATAGGAACTGCACACCCCCTTTTTGATACTTAAGTAATTGTGGCTGGCATACGTTCACCAGTGACAACCATGGTGACATATGCGAGTGACTTGTACAGGGACGCGTCGTACAGCAATGGACCGATCCGTGTGCACGCATTGGCCATTGCATATGATGTGGACGGATGCGTGTTGTGCTCCAAATACGCGTTGTACAGCAATGGACCGATCGGTGCGCACGCATTGGCCATTGCATATGATGTGGACGGATGCGTGTTGTGTTTCGAAATGCGTTGTACAGCAATGGACCGATCGGTGCGCACGTATGGGCCATTGCATATGATGTTGACGGATGCGTGTTGTGTGACGTAATACGCGTCATACAGCAATGGTCCGATCGGTGCGCACGCATTGGCTATGGACTGACATGGTAACGGACGCGTTTTCGAAGCTTTTGCGAGTCGGATGCAGTGAATTCAGTTGGCCACCCACAACAATGTTGCAAATTCATGGGTGTCATGAAGTTGAACTTTTGAAGGATGCTGTGGGCGTGTTTAAGTGGTGCAATTCCATGGATTGGCCAGATTCAGAAGATGCAAACGACTTGGACCTATCACTTTGGACACATGGGACAGTATCTGCCTCTGCAGCACACATATAATGCTGACTGTTCCCCTGAGAGCTCACTTGCCTGCACTACATGCTCCAGGACGACATCTGCCACCACCACTGCTGCTGTCTCTGCATCCTCTGGCTACTGCAATGGCACGTACTGTGGAGAGAGCCCCAGCCTTCAGCACTGAGGAGAACCAGGCCCTGCTGGACAGCCTCCTTCCACAGTACAGCAAGCTGTATGGGAAACCAGGGGAGCAGGTGAGTGTGCTGTCCACTGCCTTACTAATTGTGCATGTTGTCTGACTAGCAAGACTTACAGTGTGTACACCAGTGGCTAGCATGCTCACTGAGTAGTTGTCAGCACCCAAAGTGTGTAGTTACATGCACTGAACAGGTATAGTGCAGTAACAGTGCATTCCAACAAGGTTTTACTTCCCAGGCAATGATACCATTTAGTAACTGCTGGACAACTGTTCATAACCATAGTTGCACTACCTGTGTACATCATATGCCCCTGTGATTGAGACATGTATATCCAACTGTGTGATGCATGGATATGTTGCATGTGTAGTAATGGCCTTTTCATTTTGTCATCCTCACAGGTTGATGCCCACCAGAAGCAGGAGATCTGGCTGACCATCGCCCTGGCAGTACAATCTGTGGGGGTCTACAGGCGCAGGATCCGCAACTGCCAGAAGAGGTGGCAGGACCTTCGTGGCTGGACCCGGAGGATCGCAAGGGTCCAGCTGAAGCTGTCGCCTCCTCGCAGGAGGGGCGGACACCGGACCCTGACACCCCACATACTCCGGATTCTGGCGGTGGTCTTCCCTGACCTGGATGGGCAGCTGAAGGCCAGACAGCAGCAAGGAGGGGGTAAGTGCTAGCCTTTTCTGGATACTATGACTAACATGCTCTATGCACTCCTTTAGCCTGGTTCCACTTCCACAGGACAACTGTCTTGTCGTCCTGGACTCATGTCCCTCACTTGTGTCATGCCCCCTCCTCATCTGATACACAGGTGTGGCCCTTACAGTCTGTGACTTAGGTCACTTGGGTACTGTGTACTTGCAGTTACCTGTGGTTCAAGTTGGGGACAGCATCAGTTACAGGAACTTTGTTGTGGGCTGCATGGGTGGTACAATTGCTCACACAATGCCTGTGATCTGACATGTACTCTGGGTATGGCTTTAATATGTGTTCCAATTGCTGCTCTGACTCACCACATGTCTGGGGTATGTGCCACACACCCATGCTGCAGCAGAGACCAAGGTAGGAGCCTCAGAAGTATGTACATCATGTGTGTGACACATGCATAGCCACCTGCCTAGTGTTCAGGGTAATACCATGTTGCACATGGACCAGGACTGTAATGCCTACTCCGTACATCGAAGGCACTCTGTTCTCCCACTCCCGTGTGTCAGCATACATATTGGGCATTGTGAAGAGTGCACTCTGGAATGTATGACGATACAACGCATGCATTCACATCGCATGCCATTAGATCGCGTTTTTTACAATGCAAGTCGTTACAACAACTTGCGTTGGAGGGCGCTAGACTTAGGAGTAGCTTAATTTACTATTCCAACTCCAGCCTAGGGAAGGTGTTGGATAGTAAATTAAACTATTCCTTGTCCTATAGCGCCCTCCAGCGCAAGTCGTTGTAATGACTTGCGTTGTAAAAACCGCGATCTAATGGCATGCGATGTAATACATGCGTTGTAAAGGTTGTTTCCCGCACTCAGGTGTCTGCCTCTGTGTCACCGTGGTGTGGCCTTGCTTTTTGGACTCCTGGAGTGTTTAACAATTTGGGGTGGCCAGCCATCTGAGTTGTGACTATAGGATCTGCACATTGGTTAATGCATAGGTCTCTAATCCCTTGACTGTGCACAATGGTGTATGAAACATTGAGGTGCAGGCAGCTTTGGTTCATTCTCATCAGACGGTGAAGTGCTCATGTGTATGGATTTGTGTTTGCAGTCACTCAAATGTCTCATTTGATTGACGTGGGATCATCTTAGTCCTCATGATGTGGGTGGCCAGGGGTGCACATGTGCACCTGTCAGCTACAGGGCTTGCATTCCCAAAACTTACATGATTGTGACACAGTGTAGACTGGTGTTGTGTGTATGCACTGCCCCTGTGACAGGAGACAGTTATGACTGACTTGCCAGACAGGCCTGTGCCATGACATTCAACTCGCAAAGGGTGATCCAGCAGTAGTGTGATATGTCCTGCATGCACACCATTGTCGCATTGTCTATCAGGACATGAGGACATCATTGTGTCTGGTGATGGAAGCAAAACCCGCATATCGACAGAGACTCTGCCCATCACTTTTCCTGACATGTACTGAGTCAGTGGCAGGAGATGGCATGTGTTTGGAGTGACACATTTCCATATGTTCTCTTGGATGTCCAACAACTGTGTATGTGGTGCATGTGTGCACATATGATTAGTCGCATACAACAGGCACCAGACAGATGGGTGCATGGACACGTAGGATATGTGTGGCATGAATGACTGTCAGGCAGACAATGGGCTTCTTCAAATCAGTGTCAGCACTTATTGCAATGTCTAGCAAATGATGGCAGGGCTTGCTCTGTGATGTGCTGTACTTACTGTGGTGTGTGTGGTCAGTACAGGTGACTAATGTTGCTCTGTTTATCCTGATTGTTTGCAGATACATCCACGGCCACAGGAGGAGACAGCTCCATGGACCAAGAGGAGCGGCAGAGCCAGACTGGGTCCACTGCAGGGGAGACCGAGGGACCCAGTGGCACGGAGGGTGAGGGGAGCCACACTGAGGAGACCTCAGCTACGACCACCTCGGCTGAGGAACACAGCACTTCCAGTGAGGACTCCCTTGTGGAGGCGGGTGTCAGCAGACCACAGACAAAATCAAGCAAGTCTGTCCCCGCCACCACCACCATCTCCACCCTCCCATCTGCTCCCATCCCACATGTCCGTGGAGGCTCCCGTGTAGGGGAGCGTGTCTCCTTCATGCCAGGCACCGCACCCCCTGCCTCTGTCTCCCCTGCTGCCCTGAGTGTGGAGTCTGTGGACTTGCTGAAACAGATCCATGTAGGGCAGACATCAGTGCTGAGTGTCCTCCATGCACACATGGGTCTGTTGACATGTCTGCCCTACATCAGACCAATCAGTCCATGGCCTCCTCACTGACGGCAGCGGTGTCCCTCCTGCAACAGTCCCTCACCCCTCCTACCTCTGCCCCATCCACAATCCCCAGCACCCTACCTGTCCCAAGCACACACACACCGGCACACGCACCCACCAGCACAGACACAAGCAGCACACAGACACACATGCCAAAATCCAGATGCACACGCACGCACAGTCAGGGGACTGATACCTCACTCACAGGGGATGGGGCCCAGGCACACACACATGCATCCACGAGCACTCCGCAGTCCTCAGATACCTCTCCCTCCAAAACCCCTTCCCTTGCCTCACCTGCAACCCCCCCCTCCCAGAAGCTCTTCCTCTGAGAGCTTGGCCTCTTCCCCACAGATCCATCTGACCCAACGCACAGGCGGAAGAGGCGACCACCACACACAGAGGGGAGTGCCCCTCACACCCAGACACCATCCCCCAGGCACAGGCAGACTGAGGACCCCATTAGGAAGTCCCCCCAGACCAGGAAGGGTAAGACCCCACCACCACCACCACGCAGCTCCACCACACAGTCTCTCTCCTCCATCCCCCAGGCCACCACTCCACCGGTTCCCCCGCCACACCCTGCCCCAGGTTCCCCCACACACCCATACCGCATCCCCAAACTGCTTAGGCCCGCCCCCTACCACTTGCTCTTCCACCCCCAACCCAGACGCTCGGCCTGTTTGTGCCACTGGTGTGGAGACCGGGTCCCCCCTCTGTCCTGCCCACTTCATCTGCCCCCCCTTCCACTCCCTTGGAGTTATGCACTGCAGTGGAGTCCACAACCACCCCGTCTGACTTGGGCACTGCAGTGGGGACCCAGTCCACTCCATCTGACCAGCCCACTGCAGTGGTGCCAGCACCCACACCATCTGACTTGTGCCCTACAGTGGTGCCGGCCCCCACTGAGTCAGACACCTCCACTGCAGTTGCCGGTGACACTCCTGCACCCACCACCCCTTCACTGCCTCCTTCTGGAATCCCCTGATCCTGTCCCTGTGGTGCCTGGCCTGCCCCTTGTATGCCCCTCCGAGGGGGATGTCCCCTGTCCGTACCAGTGCAGGCAAGCAATGGGTGACAAGTTGTCACATATCACCCTGTTCGGACTGTGTATGTGGACTGGCCATTGGCCTTAGTTTCTTTTGGACTTCAAATTTTTCTTTCACATTTGCTGAATAAAGCCTCTTTTTGTTTACTAGTGGTTTTTCTTTTGATGTACATGATGTAGATGAGTATCATCATGCATTTGCTGTAGTAATAGTGTTCAGATCAGGAAAATGAGGTGTTGCTGTGATGGACTCCATGTGGTCCATGGGATATGTGTCCTAATCTAGTCTGGATCCATAGCATCCTTTGCTGCAGTCTGAGGGTGTAATGTTCAGCGTTTGACACAGGGGATGTACGTTTTGCATTTGTAAATTAACATCTGTGGCTTACACTGATGCACATCTGGTGGGCTTATCACTGTTCAATGTTTCTATTTCCCTGACTGTGTGCCAATCTCCACTGGACATGCAGTTTAGCACATCAATGTTGAAGGACTCATCTGTGTATACAGTGCAACTTGCTTGACACGTGTTTTGGGTATATGCAGATGACTGAAGTGACACTCCCGTACCCAGGCTGATGTGAGCAGAGCCTTCAGTGTGTTGTAATTGTTGACTCACTGACCGAGTGTTCTGCTGACATGTTTGAGTCGTGCACAGACAAGGCTTGGCACAGCGGACCTTACACAGGAGTGGAGTGCCCTCATGGCAGTGTGTAATCCCGTGACATTGCCTGGGCCCGTGTTGTGTGTTGTGTAAGCATGTCTGTGTGTGTTCCCTTCCCTTTTCCTACACCGGCTGTGTCCCTACAGATGTTCCTGTTTGTGATGCTTGCTGAGTTGTCCTGTGTTCATCCAGCATCTTGTACCTGGTTTCTCCGTGATGTGGGTGCATGGCAAACTAATGTTCATCAGGTTGTCATCCCTAGTTGTCTTTGTTGTCAGGGCTGGGGATGTGGGCAGACGCAGATGAGACACAGTCAGGATTCCCCTTGGCACTTGTTGGTTACACGAGTCATGTAATTTACAGTTTGTGGTAGCTTAAATAAATAAAATAAAAAATCTCTCTGGTGTAGAATCGAAAATAGTGATTGTGACACGTTGTGTGTGTGACTGCTGCCACTCCTCAGGGTCAGAGCTGCAATGTTGGAAGTTGTCTACGTGTGTTCTTTGTGGGTGACCTTGGCTTCTTCATTGGTCTGTGACTGTGGCCGGGATCCCATTGATTGGGGTGGATTTCACGTCATGCCAATGTACGGCGTACTGTGCAGTGTGTCAGACATTCACGAGTCTTGTTGACTGGCCAGGTGTGATGGGTTTCTGCACCTTAGTTCCCACAACCACCCCTGGGATTGTCATGGGTGCATGTGCAATGTCACCTGTCCATGTGAGCTTCACTGCTGCACATTGGTGGAGATCAAGGTGTCTGGTGTTGAGTTTGTGCAAATTTGAGTTGTTGCACGGCTAGACCCCTACCTCCATATTGGCCTTGGCTGACAGGCCGTGCTGATGGATTTGTGCTTGTGTAGGTGTGATGGTAGTTTGTTGCTCAGGACACATGGCTGTGGTTCACAGTGTGAACAACATCTAGCTTTGTCATCACAGTGGGATTATCATGCAGGCTAGTGTCAGCACAATGTGGGGTCCCTGGGGGTAGTGCTGTGGTGGGTCTGTCTCTTGCTGTGTTAGTTGCTGTTCCTACAAGCTTGTGTGACATGTGTAATTTGGGCTCCCTCTCATCTAACAATGCCTGATTGCCCACATAGGGGAATCCGATCCATGAGTTACTTTTGTATGGCACTGTATACACATCTGTGTAATTGGAATTCAGGCCTCCTCATGTGTTGTGTGGTTGCCTGGGGACACTGGCACACCCCCATCACCTGTTGTGTTTGATATGCAGTGTGAGGCTGCCTGTTTGTGTTTGTGCATCTGCACCACTGCATTGGCATATCTTTGGTGTGCCATTGCCTGTATGTTGTTTGGAGGATTTCCCATGCTGTCCCTGGGACTCCTAGGTCATCAGTCAGCACAATAATCATGGTTTGTATGTCCCATTGCTGCCATGGTATGGTATTTGTTCACCTCACATCTACAGTCTCCACAGGATATCTACATTTGTGTGTCCATTAGTGCAGATATGTGGGTCTGCATTATGATGGTCACTTCTGGCATTGTGTAATTGATAAATGGAGACGATGTCAGTCCCCATGGGTGATGTTTGTCTGCACATGGCCAAAGGTATGTTTTATTTGCACTGCACTGTTTGCCTCACCCAATCTATGTTGCTATGGGACACAACCACTACTTTGCCACTGATGTGTTTGTTGTTCTGTGACCAGGAATCATCCATGCTGTTTGGCAGTTGCAGCTTTTTCCATGACAACACTTACCTTTTGGTCACTGTGATGATGGGGGTTTGGACCCCATTGCCACAATGTTCAAAATGTGCTTCAGCTATGGACCCCACACTTACCTTTTGGTCACTGTGATGATGGGGGTTTAGACCCCATTCCCACAGTGGTCATGGTCTGCTTGCATTATGAAGGCCACACACATTTTTGTGTGACACATGTGATAGGGGGTCACATTGTATGTTCAATGTCATGTTCAGTGTTGTAGGCATTTGACACAGACTACACACTCTTGTCATGATGTTGGGGGGATGTATTTTGCTGACATTCCTTATGTTGGAGTATGCTGGTTGTGTCATGCATTACCCGTCCTATGAGTGGGGATGGTAGTAGTGACAGGCATCCAGCCCCGCATGAGTAGGGGTGGTGGTTGTGGTAGGCATCCAGGCCCCCCTGAGTAGGGGTGGTGGTAGTGGTAGGCATCCAGGCCCCCATGAGTAGGGGTGGTGGTAGTGGTAGGAATCAATTCCCCTATGAGTGGGGATGGTGGTAGTGACAGGCATCCAGCCCCCCCTGAGTAGGGGTGGTGGTAGTGGTAGGCATCCAGGCCCCCATGAGTAGGGGTGGTGGTAGTGGTAGGCATCCAGTCCCCCATGAGTGGGGATGGTGGTAGTGACAGGCATCCAGCCCCCATGAGTAGGGGTGGTGGTAGTGGTAGGCATCCAGGCCCCCATGAGTAGGGGTGGTGGTAGTGGTAGGCATCAATTCCCCTATGAGTGGGGATGGTGGTAGTGACAGGCATTCAGCCCCCCCTGAGTAGGGGTGGTGGTAGTGGTAGGCATCCAGGCCCCCATGAGTAGGGGTGGTGGTAGTGGTAGGCATCAATTCCCCTATGAGTGGGGATGGTGGTAGTGACAGGCATCCAGCCCCCCCTGAGTAGGGGTGGTGGTAGTGGTAGGCATCCAGGCCCCCATGAGTAGGGGTGGTGGTAGTGGTAGGCATCAATTCCCCTATGAGTGGGGATGGTGGTAGTGACAGGCATCCAGCCCCCCCTGAGTAGGGGTGGTGGTAGTGGTAGGCATTCAGGCCCCCATGAGTAGGGGTGGTGGTAGTGGTAGGCATCCAGGCCCCCGTGAGTAGGGGTGGTGGTAGTGACAGGCATCCAGGCCCCCATGAGTAGGGGTGGTGGTAGTGACAGGCATCCAGGCCCCCATGAGTAGGGGTGGTGGTAGTGGTAGGCATCCAGGCCCCCCTGAGTAGGGGTGGTGGTAGTGACAGGCATCCAGGCCCCCATGAGTAGGGGTGGTGGTAGTGGTAGGCATCCAGGCCCCCATGAGTAGGGGTGGTGGTAGTGGTAGGCATCCATCCCCCTATGAGTGGGGATGGTAGTAGTGACAGGCATCCAGCCCCCAATGAGTAGGGGTGGTGGTTGTGGTAGGCATCCAGGCCCCCATGAGTAGGGGTGGTGATAGTGACAGGCATCCAGGCTCCCATGAGTAGGGGTGGTGGTAGTGACAGGCATCCAGGCCCCCATGAGTAGGGGTGGTGGTAGTGGTAGGCATCCAGGCCCCCATGAGAAGGGGTGGTGGTGGTAGTGACAGGCATCCTGGCCCCCATGAGTAGGGGTGGTGGTAGTGGTAGGCATCCAGGCCCCCATGAGTAGGGGTGGTGGTAGTGGTAGGCATCCAGCCCCCCATGAGTAGGGGTGGTGGTTGTGGTAGGCATCCAGGCCCCCATGAGTAGGGGTGGTGGTAGTTGTAGGCATCCAGGCCCCCATGAGTAGGGGTGGTGGTAGTGGTAGGCATCCATTCCCCTATGAGTGGGGATGGTAGTAGTGACAGGCATCCAGCCCCCCATGAGTAGGGGTGGTGGTAGTGACAGGCATCCAGCCCCCATGAGTAGGGGTGGTGGTAGTGACAGGCATCCATCCCCCTATGAGTGGGGATGGTAGTAGTGACAGGCATCCAGGCCCCCATGAGTAGGGGTGGTGGTAGTGACAGGCATCCAGCCCCCCCTGAGTAGGGGTGGTGGTAGTGGAAGGCATCCAGCCCCCCATGAGTAGGGGTGGTGGTAGTGACAGGCATCCAGCCCCCCCTGAGTAGGGGTGGTGGTAGTGGTAGGCATCCAGCCCCCCATGAGTAGGGTTGGTGGTAGTGACAGGCATCCAGCCCCCCATGAGTAGGGGTGGTGGTAGTGGTAGGCATCCATCCCCCTATGAGTGGGGATGGTAGTAGTGACAGGCATCCAGCTCCCCATGAGTAGGGGTGGTGGTAGTGACAGGCATCCAGCCCCCCATGAGTAGGGGTGGTGGTTGTGGTAGGCATCCAGGCCCCCATGAGTAGGGGTGGTGGTAGTGGTATGCATCAATTCCCCTATGAGTGGGGATGGTGGTAGTGACAGGCATCCAGCCCCCCCTGAGTAGGGGTGGTGGTAGTGGTAGGCATCCAGCCCCCCATGAGTAGGGGTGGTGGTAGTGACAGGCATCCAGGCCCCCATGAGTAGGGGTGGTGGTAGTGACAGGCATCCAGGCCCCATGAGTAGGGGTGGTGGTAGTGGTAGGCATCCAGGCCGCCATGAGTAGGGGTGGTGGTAGTGACAGGCATCCAGGCCCCCATGAGTAGGGGTGGTGGTAGTGGTAGGCATCCAGGCCCCCATGAGTAGGGGTGGTGGTAGTGGTAGGCATCCAGGCCCCCATGAGTAGGGGTGGTGGTAGTGGTAGGCATCCATCCCCCTATGAGTGGGGATGGTAGTAGTGCTAGGCATCCATCCCCCCATGAGTAGGGGTGGTGGTAGTGGTAGCCATCAGGCCCCTATGGGTGTGTATGGCATTGGTGATAGCCATCCCGCCGCTATGGTTCTGCTGTTGCTAGTGTGCGTCATTTCTGCATCCCTATGTGTGTGTGACATATGTCGGGTACGTGTCATTTGTTTGTGTAGTGGGTGTTTGACTTACCGTCTGCGCCGTACGCGTCCGTACCGGTTCCGGTAATAGATGTACAGTATTGGTAGGACCTGCGCGATGGGATTCATGGTTGGTTCGCCTCTGCTCGGGTTTCTCGTGGCTTCGACTCGTACTCGTAGCTCGCTTGTTCGCTCTCGTAGCCGTGGATCGTCTTGTGGCGCGAATCGGAGCTTATGTGCAGCTCTCCCGGATGCTCTGATGTGCCGGACGTAGCGACCAGTTCGGCGCGTACGGAGTGCGCATCGTACTTGTCCGGCCGGAAGGTGCTGTGTATTTACTTCTGTGCGACTCGATTCGGCGTTTCCGGATCCAGCTCGGTCGGGGAACTGGAGCTGGAATGGGTACGTACGGCTCGTTCGGAATTTTATCAGTAATGCGCATCGTACTTGCTCGCTCGGACGACTGTTCGAATCGTTCGGGAAAAACGCGTTCGGCTCGTATTTTTTCCGGACGAATCGTATTCGGTGCGCTTCCGGCCGAGATCGGAATTGACCCCTATGTATTTTGTTATTCACTATTGCAAGGCTATCTGCCCCATAGGCTAACATGGATGTTGCTTTGTAACATCTTACAAGCATAACTTTCCATTGAGATCAGATAGAGAAATGGAGTTTAGGCTTTCTGAACATAAAGATACATCTTTTAGTAAAGATGGTTTTTATATTGTGTGTTTGAAAATGCCACTTTTTGAAAGTGGGCCTTTTCTTGCTTAACCATCCTGTGTGCTTCTGCCATTTGTGTATTCTCCATCTGGGTTCAGAGTGACAGGCGAAGGGGATGTGCATTCACACTAGACAGATGCGTGGGACGGTGGCGAGGGCGAGGTCGGCGGAGTGAAGCTGGCGGTTCGGGGTGCAGAAGGTGAGACGCTTGTTGAGGTATGCTGGTCCGGCGTTGTGTAGTGCTTTGTGGGCGTGGGTGAGGAGCTTGAAGGTGATCCTCTTCTTGACTGGGAGCCAGTGCAGGTCTTTCAGGTGGGCAGTGATGTGGGTGTGGCGAGGAATGTCGAGGGTGAGGCGTGCGGAGGCGTTTTGTATGCTTTGGAGCCTCTTCTGGAGTTTGATCGTGGTCCCAGCATAGAGGGCGTTGCCGTAGTCCAGTCTGCTGCTGACGAGGGCCTGTGTGACCGTCTTTCTGGTTCCGGTGGGGATCCATCTGTAGATCTTGCGGAGCATGCGGAGGGTGTTGAAGCAGGAGGAGGAGACAGCGTTGACTTGCTGGGTCATTGAGAGCGATGAATCCAGGATGAACCCCAGGTTGCATGCGTGGTTGGTGGGTGTGGGAGCGGCTCCCAGAGCAGCCGGCCACCAAGAGTCGTCCCAGGCGGAGGGCGCAGATCCAAGGATGAGGACCTCTGTCTTGTCTGAGTTAAGTTTCAGGCAGCTGGTCTGCATCCAGCTGGCGACGGCCTTCATTCCTTCGTGGAGGTTGGTTTTGGCGGTGGTGGGGTTATTGGTGAGTGAGAGGATCAGTTGAGTGTCGTCAGCGTAGGAGACGATGTTGAGGTTGTGCGAGCGGACGATGTTGGCGAGCGGTGCCATGTAGACGTTGAAAAGGGTAGGGCTGAGGGATGATCCTTGGGGCACGCCGCAGATGATCTTGGTGGCTTCGGAACGGAAAGGGGGGAGGCGGACCCTCTGGGTTCTGTCGGTGAGGAAGGAGGTGATCCAGTCCAGGGCTTTGTCGCGTATTCCTGCGTCGTGTAGGCGTGTGCGCAGGGTGTGGTGGCAGACAGTGTCGAAGGCGGCCGAGATGTCCAGGAGGATGAGGGCCGCGGTTTCGACGTTGTGCAGTAGGGCCCTGATGTCGTCTGTGGTAACGATGAGGGCGGTTTCGGTGCTGTGATTGCTGCGGAATCCGGATTGGGACGGGTCCAGGATGTTGTTCTCCTCGAGGAAGTGGGTCAGTTGCCTGTTGACGATCTTTTCGATGACTTTTGCTGGGAATGGAAGAAAGGAGATGGGCCGGAAGTTCTTGAGGTCCTTTGGGTCCGCTGTGGGTTTCTTGAGTAGGGCGTTGATCTCGGCGTGCTTCCAGCTTTCCGGGAAGGTGGCGGTCTCGAAGGAGCTGTTAATGATCTTCTGAAGTTGGGGTGCGATGATGCGGTTTGCTTTGTGTGTGGTTCTTCTCGACACCTGTAGCTGGCTCGCGACGCCGCGGTCAGCCAGAACTGGTGGGAGTTGTTTGTTCACGATGCTGTGACAGCCCCGGATGGAGCTATCGACTTCAAGGAACTGTGTTTAGAGTCTATTTGTGCTTTATTAGTATTTTGAATAACTGTATGTTGGATTTTTATCGTTGGTCTTGTTTTCCACAGATAATATTGGCTATTTTTCTAAAACTGGTGTGGTGTCCTTTTGTAGTGTTATCACGGTATTACAGCTGGTTATGTGCAAATGCTTTGACCATTGCCTCTCAGGTAAGCCTGACTGCTCATGCCAAGCTACTGAGGGGGTGAGCAGCAGTTATTTTAGAAGTGTAACTCCCTTATCCTGACTAGGAAGAAGGGTCCCTACTTGGACAGGGTAACAACCTGCCAACTAGACACCCCCATTTCTAACAGTCTGTGAAAAAAATCTGTTATGTGCAGATCTTCACCTGTAAGTGAAGTTGTGCGAAGTTCACAAACAGGTTATACCCTCTGCACCTCTCATTCTGGGGAATTTTAGTTCGATGCTCCCCTACCTTAATAGAGCAGCCATTGGAATGGCCCAACTATATTATTCTAATTTTATACTGTGTTTGTGTTAAGTACGTGTTTCTCCTTCAGGATGATGTCTTATGCTGTGTTACTGGGCGGTAGAGAGACTGGTGTAGAAGAAGTAAAGCAACAACAAAGACTTCATCATAGTTACGTATGGTTATTGTAAGAAACTGGGTTACTGGTTGAGGAGGGAGGAACCTTACTCAAGCAGAAACCACAATCCATGTCATGGTGAAGTCACAAATAAACCCCAAATTAACATGTGCCCAACCCTCTGGTAGCTTGGCATCGGGCAGTCAGGCTTAACTTAGAGGCAATGTATAAAATATTTATGCAGCACTCCAAACAGTAATAAAGTGGAAATACAACAGAAGAAAAATCCCACACCAATTAGAAAAATACAGTAATTTTTTATAAATAAATCAAAATCAAAGCAACAAAAATGCAACCAGCAGAACCAAATATATGTATCACTAAAGATGTAAGTGAAAATAGTGCCAAAAAGCAAAAGCGCCAACTGTGGATATCTGGTCGCACTAGACCGGGACAGAGTCACAAGTTCAGGCCGACTGCAATAGAGCGCAGGTCGGCTACAGGGACCAGTTACAACAGTTGAAATAGAGTACCTTAAATCTTGAGTGTTGTGGAGTCCTGGTCAAAGATGAGTCACACAGCAGCAGTTCCTTGTAGCTGGAAAGCTGCGATGCGAGGTCCTGGGTCGAGGATGCGTTGCTCACTGGCTGGTTCCAAGCAAGCTGCGGGGCTGACGATGCAGAGTCCTGCATTGCAGTTGAGGATGATAATAATAATACAAACACTTGTAAAGCGCGACAGCTACCTCAAACAGAGGTGTCCCGGCGCTAAGCGGAAAATAGTACAGCACTGGACCGCTCAAGGGCCAAGTCATAGTCCCTCAGTCTTCCTTAAAAAGCCAAGTTTTCACCATTTTCCTAAAAAGGGGCTCCGAATCAATAGTGCGGAGATTGCTCGGCAGAGAGTTCCACAGTTTAGCAGCCCCGAGCGTAAAGGATCTACCACCCATACGTGCCTTTTAAAACGAGGAATACATAGTAGATTTTGGGAATTGGATCTCAAGGTTCTGGATTGTTGGTAACCACGCAATCTGTGTTTCAAGTAGATAGGGCAGTTACCATGCATAGCACGGAACGCCAAAGTCAAAGCCTTGAATTTGACTCTTTTCCTCACTGGGAGCCAGTGTAATGCTTTTAAATGCGGAGAGACATGCTGCGAAACGGCACTCGCCTAATTAGTCTCGCAGCCGCATTTTGCACTACCTGCAGGCGTTTGATCAGATACTCTGGCTGACCCAGATAGAGGCCATTAGCATAGTCTAGCCTGGAGGTTACCACAGCATGTACTATGTTTTTCCGACACTCCTCTGGAAGCAGATACAAAAATTTCTTCAGATTCCTCAGTTGGCAAAAACAGGTGGCCGTCACCTGACGAATCTGAGCCGAGAAGGAGAGGTCAGACTCCCACTTAACACCTAGATTTTTTATACAATCTGCCGGTGAGGGAGGTGGACCCATTTCGGTAGGCCACCAGAGCTCCGAAGCTGGGGGTGGCTCTTTCCCGAAAAACAACACCTCAGTCTTTCCCGCATTCAGCCTGAGTTTGTTGTTATTCATCCACCACGCTATGTCTCTCAGGCAGCTCCTTGAAACTCTCAAAGGCAGCCACGGTCTGCTCTTTGAAGGAGAAAACCAATTGTGTATCGTCTGCGTAGGAGATCGCTCTTATCCCCCAATTGGCTATCAGGGTAAACAGAGGAGCCAGGTACACATTGAACAAAAGAGGGCTGAGTGCTGACCCCTGAGGGACTCCACACCAGAGCTGTTTTGGCTTGGATAAAAAGGTTGAAGCGCAACCCTCTGAGTGCGATTCTCCAAATAGGATTTCAACCGGGCCAGGGCCGAACCTCCAATACCACTATCCAACAGTCTCTCTAATAGCAAGGTATGGTCAACGGTAGTCGAAAGCGGCCGACAGATCCAGGAGCACCAGCATCGCAGAGGCCCCTGAATCTGCAGCCTGTCTAACTAGTTCCGCCACCTCCAGGAGGGCCGCCTCAGTGCTAAATCCCGACCTGAAGCCAGATTGGGTATCGTGTAGAATGCCCTCCTTTCGATAAAACTAGACAATTGCCTCTGCACCAGTTTTTCCAACATCTTAGCCGGAGCTGGTAGCAAAGAGATGGGTCTATAATTGGTCAGATCCCCAGGGTCCCCATTCGGTTTTTTTCTTAACGGTAGGAGAGTAGCGTGTTTCCAGACATCTGGAAAGATACCGTTGACAGGGAGGCGTTCCAAATATGCAACAGAGTGTGTGACACGGAGTGGGCCATCACTTTCCATAGTGTTGGGGGGCAAGGGTCATCAGGTGCCCCCGACTTACACAAGAGGCTTACGATGAGAAGGCCTGCATCAAGAATGCATCGCACAGCGACAATTTCTGCGAAGTCCTTGTATGGGGGAAATCCACGCAGGAGTGGCGATGCGTCAGTTCTGCTCAGGGTTGCGCTGTGCAGCAGAGGGGATGTGTCTGTTCTGCTGAAACCACAGAGGCCAGCCAACTAGCCCTTGGAGTCACTCTGGGGTCCTGACTTCAACAGATGCAGGTGTAGTCGTTCTCACACAGGCAAGAGGGCAAAAGGTCAGCAGTCCTTCAGAGCAACATCCCAGCAGAGTGGCAGTCCTTTCTGCTGCACAGCTGTCCTTTTTCCTGGTAAAGTCCACAGACCCAGAAGTGTACTGAAGAGTTGGGGTCCGAGGTCCAACATTTATACCTGGTGCCCACTTTGAAGAGAAGGAAGCCTCTAAAGGTTTCCACCTCCCCGCCCCCTTTCTACCTGTCCTGCCCCCAGCTTGTCTGGGTCACAATAAACTAGTGACAAATTCTTTGTGAGAGTGCTCAGGCAGAGCCTTTGTGATGTTCAAGTGTGGTAGGTGACAGCTTCTTCCCCTCAGTAACTCAGAGTGACCCATCCTGCCAATACTTATCTTTCCATT
The DNA here is from genome assembly GCA_963921515.1 of Calotriton arnoldi. Classification (NCBI taxonomy): domain Eukaryota; kingdom Metazoa; phylum Chordata; class Amphibia; order Caudata; family Salamandridae; genus Calotriton; species Calotriton arnoldi. Next base: position 83,103 of record CAWUFW010001214.1, on the reverse strand, counting down.
GTCTCCTTGTCTGGCAGCAATATACAAAGACCAGCTTCCAGGGATAGCTAGTCATGCGACCCAGGGACAGGCTGCAGGCATCAAATGGTTAGGACAAGAAAATGCCAAGTTTCTGAAAGTAGCAGTTTCAGAATAGTGATTAAAAATCTGACTTTACTATTAAAGTGGGCTTTTTCATTACAATTCCAAAAAGACCAAGCTTGACTTGTGGATCTGCTCCCAATTGGAAGTTACAGCGTATTAAATGTAATTAGGTAACTCCTATTCTATTAGAGAGGTAGGAATGCAGTAGTGAAAAACGGCTTTAGGAGTTTTTCACTCACAGGGCATTTTACTTTTTTAATACACTGCACCCTAGCCCTTTGGGCTGTTCAGGGCACACCCTAGGAGTGACCTATATGTATTAAAAAGGAAGGTTTAGGCCCAGAAAAAAGTTTATTTTGCTAGGTCGAAGATGTCAGTTTAAAACTGCACAAACAGGCTGCAATGGAAGGTCTGAGATGCTTAAAGGGCTACTTAGGCGGGTTGCACAATCAGAGCTGCATGCCCAGTAGTAGCATTTAATTTACAGGCTCTGGGTACAGGCAGTACCACTTTACTAGGGACTTACAGGTAAATTAAATGTGCCAATTGGGTGTAAGCCAATTCTATCATGTTTAAAGGAGAGAACCCAAGCATTTTAGCACTTGTTAGCAGTGGTAAAATGTATTGAGTCCTAGTGACAGCAAAAAACAAAGTCTGCACAGCAAAACAGGAGGATTCAAGGCAAAGCGTTAGAGGAGAACCACACCATGGATGCCAGGTCTAACAGTTATAATATCTTACTTTACATTTAAATAAACCCTGATAAATTAACTGAAAAAACAAATGTTAAAGTGAGCCTATAATTAGGTGAAAAGGGCAGTTAAAATTGTACATTTTAAATGCAAAAAGATACTGAAACACTGAAGTAACTATAACTCACACCCTGGCCTTGCATAGTGTTGTCATCAGTTATAGCATTTGTAGAACTGCATGTCTCTCCGTAACAGAGTTGTATTAAGTCAGGTTGTTCCAAAAGCAATCAATGTGAACTGATAATGCTAGGGCAGCGATATGACTTTTCTGGTTGTTTAAGGGTGCACTAGAAGAGATCTCGAGGCACCCAGCATTTTTACAGGTCGATAATGAGTATAATTATAAATAGGCTTGATAAAGTATGCAAAGGGTTTTAAAGTTCAATCTTTTGGGCACTAGCACCCACTGGGCATCTTCAAGTAAGGCTTGATGTGATTTCTTCGCAGTAAATGCGAATGTAATGCAACCACAAAAGAGCTGCGGACAACTTCACATACTTGCAAGAGTCAAGATCATAGGAAACGCACATAGATATAAAAACAATGGTGTACCAACTACAAACTGGCTCATACCCACCTCAGAGCCCGACATCGCCACCGCAATACCTGAAGGACACAAGATCACCCACCATAAGAACATCAACAAGCCTGGGGGTGGGATCGCCATCATACACAAGGAATCCATCCAATGCACCACCACAAAAGACGACATCACCCCAGCCATGGAACACCTCAACATCCACCTCCATATAGACAGCAAAACCACCTTTAGAGGCACCTTTGCCTACCCCTCCTCCACGAACAAGCCCAGACTTCTGAAACATCATCGCTGACTTCCCCTACCCCCTCGCAATAGACTCCAACAACTACATTTTCCTCAGCGACCTCAACTTCCAACTCGACAACCACAATGACATCGACACTACCAACCTCCTCAACAGCATTAACAACAGACTTACCCAACTCATTCATGATCCCACGCACACCGTAGGCTACATGCTAGACACATCTTCACCTCCAGGGACCACATCAGGTACAGCCACACCGCAAAACCCACCTGGCCCGACCACTCAATGGTCCACTTCAACATCACCAGCTCAAGGACCTCTACCCCCATTTAGCCCAATGCCCCCCACTGCAGCTAGAGCAAAGTCGCAAAGGACATTTCGATCAACACCCTCAACACAACCCACCACAACTCCTTAAACAACCTAGACCAGAATGTCAGAAATTTCAACAATTGGATGACCAACTGTGTGGACAGTGTCCCTCCCATCCGCAACAACACCCACAGAAAGTTCACCAAGCAGGCTAACTGGTACACCGAGGACATCAGGACCGCTAAAAGACACTGTAAACAACTGGAAAGGAGATGGTGCACCAGCGAGGACACAAACGACAAGACCGCCTTCAAGGCAGCCCTCAACCTCTACAACAGGCAGTTGAGAGAATCAAAGAAAATGGCCTTACCTCACATATCGAATCAAGCTCCAATAACAGCAAAAACCTCTTCAACATCGTCAAAGAATTCTCCAACCCCTCAGTTGCAACAAACAACATTACCCCCTCACAGGAACTCTGCGACAACCTTGCAAACTTCTTCCACGACAAGATCGCCAACATCTACAGAAACTTTAAACCCCAGCCCAGCGCCACTGACTTCTTCAAGCAACACAACGACCTCGCTACCACCACAGACATCCGACTAACTAAATGAGTCAGCTCGCCCCACAGGACACCCCCATCATGAACTCAGTACACTCAGGGGCCCCAATTGACCCATGCCCTCACAACATCTTAACCTAGGCAAAGCCAGAATCAGTGACGTACTCACCACCTTGTTCAACACCTCAATTGCCACGGCCACCTTCACTGAGGACTGGAAACACACAGAAGTCAACGCCCTTCTAAAGAAACCATCAGCAGACCCCAGCAAACTCAATAACTACCGGCCAATATCCCTGTTCCGGGCCAAAGTATTAGAAAAAGCTATCAACCAACAGCACTCCTCACATCTGGAACGGAACCTCCTACTCGATTCTTCCCAATCCGGATTCCGCAGCAACCACAGCACTGAGACAACTCTCATCCCTGCCACCGACTACATCCGAACCCTACTTGACCGAGGAGAGACCACAACTCTGATCCTCCTAGACCTCTCGGCAGCCTTCGATACGATTTCCAACGACACACTCATCACAAGGTGGCACAACATAAGCATCCAAGGAGCCGCTCTCAGATGGTAGCCTCTTTCCTCAAAATCCACCTTCCCCCTTCACCTCTGAACCCAAGGAAATCATCTCTGCAGTACCCCAAGGATGCTCGCTCTGCCCCACCCTCTTCAACAATTATATGACGCCTCTGGCCAGTATCGTCGAAACCCATGGACTCAACATCATTTCCTATGCCGATGACACACGGCTCATCCTCTCCCTCTTCAAAGACACCACCAGCACCAAGACCAACTTCCAAAACTGCATGACAGATGTCGCCGACTGTATAAAGGACAACTGCCTGAAGCTCAACACAGACAAGACAGAGGTAATGATCTTCGGAAACAAATTTTCCCCATAGGACCCATCCTGGTGGCCCTCTGAACTTCGACATAATCCTACCCCCACAGTCCACGCTAGGAACCTAGGCATCATCCTGGACAACAAGCTAACCATGACGACTCAGGTCAACTCTGTCGCCTCCTCCTCCTACTTCATCCTCTGCATGCTTCGCAAGATATTCAAAGGGCTACCCCAAAGCTCAAGATGCACCATCACACAAGCCCTCATCTTCAGCCAACTGGACTACAGCAGCGTTCTCTACGTAGGGATTGGAACTCACCTTCTCGGACGTCTATAAACCATACAGAACGCCGCAGTCAGACTCGTCCTGGATCTCCCTAGACAAACCCATCACCCCCCCCACCTCAGGAAACTCTACTGGCTCCTTGTACAGAAATAATGCTAGTTCAAGCTACTGACCTACACATACAAGGCCCTGCACAACTGCGGACCAGCCTACTTGAACCACAACCTGCACAACCTGTGAGGGGAGAGGTGTGGCTCAGCGGCCAGGGCAGCTGACTCCGGAGCACGGGGCTCACGTTTCGATTCCCGGCTCCAGCGGCAGCTCAGCCCAGCACCATGTGACTCTGGGCAATAGCTCACTTAATCTTCCCGATGGCCCCCAGCGCCTTGAGACCCTTATGGGTGATTTGTTCGCGCTTTACAAATACCGGGTTATTATTATACTTCCATCAGCCCACCAGACACCTCCGCTCTACTTCTCTCTCTCTGATGTTGTAGATGTGGAGGCCGCTCCTTCTCCTACCTAGCAGCGAAGACATGGAACGAGCTACTATTTCATCTCCAGACCTCCTCATCTCCTCCAGAGTTCCTAATGTTTCTGAAGACCTGGCTATTTGGCTAACCAACTAGACCCTGCCGGTGCCAGGATACCCTCACGGGTGCAAGTTGCACTCTACAAATCTACTGATTGATTGATTGAATGCATAAAAAAACTAAAAGTAAATGGAGAGTGCCTGAAGGGGTTCTGTGTTGAATGCATAGACACCTTTTCTGGAATGTATCCATCAGCATATTATTGAGCACCGTTTTCTTCTTTGTTTCACTTCAATATATTTTCTTATTTTCAGTTCCAATTAAAACAAAGAAGATTTAATGAATAAAAAGTTTGGATATATATATATATATATATATATATATATATATATATATATATATATATTCACACATCAGGATTGCCCAGATACAATACCGCACTCCGTAGCCGGTAAGTAACATACTTTATTTCAGAAGGCATCCAGCTTGGCATCCCCACAGAAAACGTCCCTGGCCTTACGCGTTTCGAATCTCTTTTGATTCTCATCAGAGGCCCGTGTCAGCAGCCTCTATTTTCAACTGCATTCTCCCGCTCGAGTTTTATTCAAATTGCTTGGCTTCAGGTGTGCCTCCAAGATGGAAAGATCCAGAGTTCCATCCTGAAGCCCAATGGAGGGTTATAAACATGTCCCATATCAAAGTGCAGCAACCAAACCCACTGGAGGGTCATGAAAGAAATTAAACAAACTACATCTCCCAGAGTGCTTTGTAAATAATGACGTTCTTTCCATCTTGGAGGCACACCTGAAGCCAAGCAATTTGAATAAAACTCGAGCGGGAGAATGCAGTTGAAAATAGAGGCTGCTGACACGGGCCTCTGATGAGAATCAAAAGAGATTCGAAACGCGTAAGGCCAGGGACGTTTTCTGTGGGGATGCCAAGCTGGATGCCTTCTGAAATAAAGTATGTCCCTTACCAGCTACGGAGTGCGGTCTTGTATCTGGGCAATCCTGATGTGTGAATATGACCGCGGCGGTTCCAGGCCGCGTGAGACGACGCACCATCTTCAAATCAAAGGACCCAAGGGGTGGAAGATTCCACTTCTGTGCGGGCGCAGTTGGTGAATTAAATATAGGCATCCAGAGTTCCATCCTGAAGCCCAATGGAGGGCTATAAACATGTCCCATATCAAAGTGCAGCAACCAAACCCACTGGAGGGTCGTGAAAGAAATTAAACAAACTACATCTCCCAGAGTGCTTTGTAAATAATGACGTTCTTTCCATCTTGGAGGCACACCTGAAGCCAAGCAATTTGAATAAAACTCGAGCGGGCCAGCTTTCATCCCAAGCATCTCATTGCCAGCATCCCCTATGGGGAAATGCTGCGCATACGCAGGATCTGTAGCTCACCATCAGATCTAGCAATATGCCAGGAAGAGTCATTCCAACGTTTCAAACTAAGAGGTTATTCCATAGCCAACATCAAAAAAGCTATGAACAGGGCCAATCAGATCCCAAGGGAAGACCTACTCAAAGACACCCGAGTGGATGACACAAATACTAGTATCCCCAGTCCAGAGCCTTTACATACAGTCACAACCAGATTCATCACGGCATATAACACTGAAGCCCGCAACATCAGAGCAGTGATAAACAAGCACTGGGGCATAATCAAATCTGATCCCATATTAGGCCCAGTAGTGTCAAATCAACCAGACATCACATACAAACGAGCACCATCTATGCATGATGCCCTTGTGAAAAACAGTCCAGAAATCATCTCCAAGAGTAACTGGTTATCTGATATCAAGGGATTCAAAAATGCAACAGTTGCAGGGCTTGCAAATTTGGCAGAAGCATCACCCAGGTAGATTCAGTATTTAGGAAACATCCCTTCATCATAAGGCATCGCCTCACATGCAAAACTGAGTTTGCAGTTTACCTACTTGTCTGTTCATGTAACCTATGGTACATTGGAAGTACAAAGCTACCGGTGCACCAGCGCATCTTACAACATCTTAGGGCCATAGTTAACAATGATTCTACTTACCCTGTAGCAAGGCACTTTAGTGACAAGCACAGCAACAACTTGGCCCATTTACAGTACTCGGTCATTGATTGCATACCTATGCTAGTGAGGGGTGGAAATCGGGAAAAACTCCTTAGACAGCTAGAGAGCAAACACATCATCGAGTTCAACACCAAGGCCCCATCTGGGTTAAACTTGAGTGAAGATTTGCATAACTTCCTATGATTTCTTACTGTATGAACAGGCTATATGCATACACATCGATGACACATAGATTTGTTACCAATGCCCCACTGATTCTGCTATGTTTAGTTCCACCACAATATTTATGGCACACTAGGTGCTTTAGCAAACCATTTATTAGATAGAGAATGGGTATCAATGGCTCAATATGTTCTCGCCATGACTATCTGCTTATAAACTATTTATTTGCACAATATCTAGGTTGAAATCGCATATATGCTTATTTTAGCAATTTGCAGGCTTTATATTAATATTTCTAACAGTAAGCTATTTATTGTGTTATTGGTTTGCTACATGTATTTTTGGAATCCTTGCGTTTTTGCCACACTTCTTAAATATGTCCATCATAGTTTCATGCAACTGCAGCAGTTGAATCTCCATACAATGTTACTAATTTTGTTCCCTCCCTAACCTAATGTTCCCCCTAGAAATCTATAGGGTGGCATACACCCATGTGTATATGTACTGTAGAGGCACTATAATGATTATCAATTTTTGTGTCTTTTGTTTTAAATAACACCCCGTGTGCAGATGTTGTCACATTAACCATTGGGTTTAGTACATTTTTGCGCGACCAGATGCACTCACGGGCTCACTCACATTTCCAAACACCTCCCTCCCTTTCACAGAACACACACACAAATTTAATCACTTATGAGTAACAGCAACAGCATGTACTCGCTATAATACTAACAGGCACTACAATTCACTCGTGGTATTTTTTTAAATCTATCTCTTTGCTGATCTTGCGCCCTTCAGCCCCGCATTTTAATACTTAATACGGGCTGGCCGATTTGATGGTCAATCAAATTTAGTTATGCTACTTGCGCGACTGATTAAATACTTTATCCTAAGTTTTAGGATACATTTTATACTCACAAGCTCGCAGCTACTTTGGATTTTCCAACGCTGTAATATTTGCAATGGCAAGAGCGAGCACGAGTTACCACACCAGCGCTAGCCTTTAGGAGAATGACATTACAGATGCCTTCAACCTCCATATCATTATAGCACCAGGTATGCAGTCATTGGTCAGCACTTAGATTACAGTAATATGACACTGCAGTAAAGCAATGATACTGCAGTAAAAGTGCCACATCATGTTGTAAAGTGCTTATCTGAACGAATACCACTGTAGAAAGACTACTGCTTACTCACCATGTATATATAGATCACCTTCACTTGCAGTGCACTATGTGAACAAGGCCGCATGTCTGGCGGCCGAAACGCGTCTTTGGACAATGATGGTTAATTAATAAACACCTTGCCACTTCAACTGCTGTGGAGTCTGTGTCCTTGTGTAGTGCCGGTGTGACTGGACACTCTTGGATTTTCATGTGGATATATATATATATATATATATATAACCATGGAAATCATTGAGGAAAATGAACAATCCAAATATATATGTTTGCAATTGAAGGTGGGAATTTCGACTGCAAGTTTTTATGAAAAACAAGGAAATAATTGGATGCAGGGGTTTATTGACCGTTTGTTAAAACTTTAAAAGCTTTAATTGGTCTGGCATAACGATGGGGGATAGAGGGAGCAAACGGGAACAGCTCCTGAAAGAGATGTTTGAAGACAATGGAGAGGTTAATGATTTACATGGAAGCACCCAGGGCCCAAACACTGCTAGCACACCAAAGCAACTTTTAAGGGAGTTGGAACAGGCAGGAATAATGGAAATTAATAAATGGTGGGAAAGTTTATCCCTCAAAAAATATATAGAATGCAAACCCATTCTAAGGTGCTTGAGAATTTTTGTCCTCCCCACATTGAGTGATCTGGATTCAGACTTATTTTTTCAGTGGCAAACGGATACCTCCGAATGCTCCATGAAATTAATTAAACCCCTTATTATGCATGCAGAGAGGAGATTATCGTCAGCAATGGAGAAGATCAGTATAATAGATAAATCTCTGGAAAAATTCTATGAGACTGCAGTGGGAAAGAAAATATCTAAAGAACTGGAAAGACGGTTGGAAAAACATGAAAAAGAAATACAACTAAAGAAAATGAAGAAATTCAATAGATACAAAATTGATTATGCCACTGGAAGGGTTTATACATTTGCTCGACGGTATGATGCAAATTATAGCAAACAAACCATGGATCAAATACAAGAATGTGAGCAAACCAAATTTCCCAGGGCATAGAGTTCAAAGGTCAGCATGGAGGACGAGGGGACCTCAAACGGCCGTCAGAGAATGCATTTATTAGGAGACATGCATCTCTTACAAATGACGACACTTGGAAAAGGAAGGGGAGCAATTCCCTCTGCTCTAGGAGGAGAGCAAAAAGAACCAGACACAGCTGGAAAAAACAGAGAAAGAGGGACCAGAGGTGGGAAGAGATAAAAAAAATAAAGACATGCCCGGCTCCAATCCTGAGGATAATTTAGTCATCAACCTCTCTGGAAAGACCTTGAATAAAAAACATATAAATTTACTTAATAAAGGCCTCACCTCACTAAGAAAGTTCTTCGCTATGAAACCTCCAACTAAAAAGAAATTTGGAACAGCACAGGAACTATCAATCTTAACATCTGAGGATATTATCCCTCTAAGAACCCTGCACAGTCTGGAATCAGAGGACGATGATCAATTAAGAGAACTGGAGAATACATCCAACATGGAGCGTGGTGAGATATTGGGCATCAAAACAAATAAATCAGTAAGCAGCAGATGTAAAGTGAAATCCAGATTTTGCCCCCAACTCCCACTGGGAAACAGAATAGATACGTTTCATGAGCTTGTGGCAGAAGACCTGAGAGACATGTTAAACAAAGAAAAGAAACAGAGTGATCAACTACAATCCAACATGAAGGCAGATGACTAATGGGCACTTGCAGACTTATGATGTGATGAGAATATCATTATCAAATCATCTGACAAAGATGGGAATATTGTCGTGATGGATCGTCAAAAATATTATCAAGAAATCAGGAGACAACTGAGTGACTCAACTAACTATGAAAAGTTGAAGGAAAATCCTACCAACAAAATCATGTCAATGTTCCAGACTAAATTACATATATGGTATGACCAAGGCCTGCTAGATGATCTTGATGATGAATTACAATACATTAAGGTCACTCACCCAATTGTCCCAACGCTTTATGTACTTCTGAAAGTGCATAAAAGTCTGGAAAATCCCCCGGGATGCCCGATTGTGTTAGTGTGGCTCTCTCTTAGAAAATACGTCCAGATTTGTGGATATTTTCCTATCTCCATACGTAGCCAACCTACCATCGTACATACGGGACTCAACGGACTTTCTCAATCGCATCAATGGAATTCCTTGGAGATCAGAATATGTTATGGCCACAATTGATGCGGTCTCACTTTTTACATCAATTATTAATGAGGATAGCCTTAAATCATGTGAATATTTTATCAGGACACGTTCATTGAGTCCATTGAGCCACACTCAGATGCTTTTAGATATGATGTCTTTCTGCCTGATCAACAATGTTTTTATCTTTAATAGCAAATTTTATAAACAAAAGAGAGGCACAGCTATGGGCACTTCATTCGCTCCCACATATGCCAATCTGACGATGGGATACTGGGAGGCAGAATGTATGTGGTCAGAAGAAAATATTGCAAAAATGGAAAAGGTGATACTGTGGGTACGTTACATCGACAACCTTTTTCTAATATGGGAAGGCGAGGAAAAGGAGTTGGAAGATTTTTTTGCAAGCCTTGAATCAGAACTCCCTGAAATTGGAATTTACTTACAGAATTAGTAAGAACATAATCGACTATTTGGACATTCGAATATATATTGAAAATGGGAGGATCTGTACCACCCTATTCCGTAAACTGACAGCCTGCAACAGCCTTCTGGCCGCTAACAGTGCCCATCCAAGAGCCTTCAAGTGGAGTGTACCAAATGGCAAATTCTTGAGGGCTCTAAGGAATTGCTCAGAAGACATGGAATATGAGACACAAGTGAACGAAATGTACAAAAGATTCAGGAGACGTTGCTATCCGGTAACTGTGTTAGAAGATGCAAAGACAAGAGCAACTAAGCGAAAGAGAGAAAATCTGCTTGTGCCTAAAATATTGAAAAAGACCTCAGAACCCAGCAGTAAGGTGACAAGATTCATCACGGATTTTAATGTGTCAAATCAAGCCATTTAAAAAAACAATAGGAAATCATTAGAAGGTCCTCAGAAAAGATGAGGAACTTAAATGATGAACATCTGAACATGTGAACATTACATACAGAAAGGTACAATCACTGGGAGATTTACTAACTCATAGCTATTTTACGAGAGGTGGGGCTCGGGAAGAAAATTGGTTAAAGAACAATGGCTTCTTCAAATGTTAGAAATTTGAGGCTTGCTGTTATGGACAGATTAGAGTGGACAGTAGGACCCTCAATGGCACAAAAAGGATCAAAGAAAGGATATTGTGCAAAACCACACACATAGTATACATCTTGAAATGTGGATGTGGAAAGCAATATATTGGTAGGCACACTTAACAAGCTAAAGCTATGAATATTGCAACATCTAAGAGCCATCATGAATAAAGATTTCACATATGTGATGACAAAACACATCTGGAGAGACCATGAGGGCAATCTGCACAATTTTTCATTTTCTGGCATTGAACATATCCCAATCAAGATCAGAGGAGGTGATGGGGAAGCAATTTTGAGACAGGCAGAATCAAAATGGATTATCATGATAGGAACTGAAATCCCCTGGGGCCTTAATACAGAATCAGAGTTATATCCATATTTATGATGTACCTCGATAGGTTGCAAGTGAAGAGGAAATAGACTCCAGGGTTCCTAGGTCTTGGCTAGGCATTGTGTGCAGCTAAGAGAACTTAGTATCTGGCACATACACACAATAATGTAGATATACATCTAAAGAGGTTTTAGATTTGATGCTATATGTATATCACACACATGGATTCTTAGATCCAACACAAAGATTTAATTAAAATCTATAGAAACATGACACAATTCGTCATGAGGACATTCACTGTCCAACCAGCAATACTTGCAACAAATGGAACTCAATCTCAGGGTACAGCAACTAAGATCACACCACAAACATTACACGCGGTAATGGGTAAAATGCCCACAAAACGTGAACAAATACCATTCTGGGTAGCTCAGAAAAAAACACAGCTAGAGGCAGTATTCTCGAATACTACCCCGTATGAAAAACACAGAATGCTAACAATCTGTTTGCCCGTGGGGATAACACCACAAGTAGAGGATTGTACCACTTGGGGTACAGTCTTTGCTGCTGTTTATACCAAAACTCATGGTATCCCATCATTAGCAGTAGTACCTGATGTATTAAGACAAATACAGAACGAGTACGGAGCAGAGCCTGCCCTAAACTTAGGGATGAAGTTACTAGGTAACTATGCCCCGGTATCAGCCATAATACTAGCTAACATTAAAGGGGAAGCAGCATCAGTGGCAATCCGCCAACGCCTAAGGGAGTTCAGTCCTTTAGAACAGGATCACAAACTACCAAAGATAATTGAAACTGCATATGCAGAATTAGGCAGAGACAGTTTGGGTGGGAAAGCATTAAAACCACAACTGATGGGCAGTCCTGAAAAGGACACTTCTAAGCAGACACCTACTTCTTCTAAAAAGAAGTGGGAAAATAAAAAACAACAAACATTTAAAGGAAACAGATCTCAATCCCGAGGTAGATCTCCTTCACAGGAGCCCTCCGAAAAGAGGTACAACCTTAGGAATAGGGATAATATTAGGAAACCTGATAGGTATCAGGATACTGATACACGTTCCTCTCGTTCCTTTCAGGGTTCATAAAAAAACTGCAAGAGGGAAGGACGGTCAGAAAGACAAGAAGAGCGTACAAAGTCCAGAGACAAGCAGCACGCTCAAGATTACACTTCTAAAAAAGAAGAAAAACCAAAACAAAAGCCACAGTTCAAAAAGAAGAAAGTTGCAGGTCCAAAGATAAGGCATGCCCAGAATTCTGAGGACTCGACTACTGAACGGGGAATGGGCTCTGACGATGCTAGACAGTGCGGCAGAAATAACAATAGCTCGCCAGAACCTGAAGGAATTTCTGGTGACAGCGGACTTGAATGATTATATCACGGTAGAAACACCCAATACTAGGGTAAGCGTCCCACATAAAGTATATGAAATTACGCTCCAGATGGAGGGGGACAAGTGTAGAACAGTGAGAGGTCTCTTTTGGGAGAACCTGACGTTGGCTATGATATTTTATTCGCTGAACAAGATTGGCCGCCAGCATTCGTCATGGATTGCCCTAAAGGAGAAACAGTAATTATTCCGGCTTTCTCAGACCATATTCCCAGGCATTTACAACACACATATGCGCAGGAGTAGGCGGTAGCCCAGGCTCCAGCCTTATACAAAAACCATGTTGGATGGGATGAGGACTCAGCCCACAACATTATTCCTTTAAAAATACTCCAACTGCACAGAGGCAGTATCCAATAAAGCAAGAAGCTAAAAACAAGTCAGGGAGATCTTAGATCAACTTGAATACCAAGGGGTGATTGAAACTTGCACCTCACCAATGAACAATCCTTTGTTTCCTGTCGTGAAACCGGACAATTCATATCGTCTAGTTTTAGATTACAGACATTTAAACACTTGCACTAAGACATTTGCAGTCCAAAATGCACACAGTCATTAATGAATAACATTGTGCGGAAAAAATATAAAACAACACTTGATATCTCAAATGGATTTTTTTGCCAAAATATAGCGCCTGAAAGCAGGTATTTGACAGCCTTCTCAGCGCTAGTGACCCAGCTGCAATTTTGTTGACTCCCCCAAGGGTATAAGAACAGCCCAGGATTGTTTTCTGCAAGGGTAATAGAGTTACTTCAAAATTTGGATGAAGAGGCATTGTCCTATGTCGATGATATTTATCTAACGGACGATGACCTGGAGGAGCACTTGAACAGAGTGAATACCATAATTTTGGGTTTTGCATCTGAGGGCTATAAATTCAACTTTAAAAAATCAAAAATTGCCCACCTCAGTGTCCTGTTTTTAGGATATGAGCTTTCAAATGAAGAAAAAAGCCTAGCAGCCAATTTTTTAGAAAAATGTGCGCTGCTCCAACCTCTAAAATCACTGAAAAACTTACTGTCAATTCTGGGATTCCTAAATTTTGGTAGAACATACATTTTGGATTACGCAGAAAGAATAAAACCTTTCTACGACTTAATAAAACCTGATTTCTCAGTAAGACAATGGACACAGGAACATACAGATACACTTTGTTCCTTACAAGCTGACGTGATAGCTTCCAAACACTTACAGACACGCGTAAAAGTACGCAACCTGGTGATCCGTATAGTTGCGGGTCAATCTGGGTACACCTATCTACATATAATAAAGGTGAGACAGTACCAATTGCATACAAATCACATTTGTACACAAATGCTGAGATGCGCTTCGCATCTACAGAAAAGATTCTAACAGCAGTACAGACTGCTGTAGTGAGAGAAAGAGCACTAGCTCAGGGGAACGAATAATAGCAGTGACTCCAGTTCCAGCCTTAGAGGCTGCGACAAAGGCAAGCGTTCCCAACGCTAAAGCCTTACATCCGAGATGAATACAATGGGCTAATTCTCTCACTGCAACAGATGTAGAATACAGGTACGACCCAAATTTAAAGACACAAGCATTCCTGCAATACGAACAAGAATATCCTCTGCCCAACGAAATAATGCCTCTAGATCAGTATGAATATATTATTTACACTGACGGATCTGCTCAACCGGCCATAGGAAGTAAGCAACAATATAGCGCAGCATGCGCAATCGTTAAAGGTCGCATGCGGGATGGAAAATTCCATCCAAGTTGCACGAAAACGCAATCTCTAGGAGACTGCACAGCACAGCAGGCTGAGTTAAAAGCCTTAATACTGGCACTAGTGAATACGGATCGAGAATTTCCCACACTAATTGTGTGCAATTCCTTTTACTGTGTGCAGTCTTACAATGAATATTTGCAGCACTGGGTTCAAAATGGGTTCAAAGATGCAAAAGGTGGCACAATTAAGCATAAAATGCTATGGGAACAGGTAGTGGAGTTGAAATCCGGACTACTGAGGGCTCACGTGATACATACACTGAGTCATCAGCGTGATGGCGTTCACGTTGAAGGAAATTCATTGGCTGATGAAGCCGCGAAGGGGGCTGAACGAACGGCTTCCGTAGCTGCAATCAGTCGTTCTAAAACGAGACTAGACAGTGAGATTATGGTAGCTGTCATTGCTTCATGCAAAAACAGCAAAGCATTACCAAAGAAGTTTCCACTCAAGTACTCCTACAAGTTAGATGCCAATAACATTCCATTTGCTCAGATTCCTGGAGTGGGGGATAGAGTAATTCCAAATATGGATCGTAGGTTAGGTTTAATTCTAGCAGCACATGAAGGGATAGGCTCTGCACTTGCAGGAGTTACGGCGACTGTTTCACTGTTGAAACAATGCTATTGGTGGCCTGGATTAACAAAGCAGACTAAAGACTATGTCTTGAAATGCGACATCTGCCAGCAGAGGAAAGGTTCCACCGTAACACGTCCTGCACAGACACCATTGTTAATATCTGACAAACCACTAACATGTGTTTATTTGGACCACTGCGGCCCCTTAAAAAGAGATGGTGCTTACAGGTATATCATGGTTGCAGTGGATTCCTGCTCGAGATTCCTATGGGTGTGGCCCCAGCGCTCGGCTGACGCTCAAACTGTTATAAAAGATTTGCGACATACACAGATAGGGACATACGCAATTGGGACATTACATTCTGACCAGGGCCCTGCGTTTAGCTCTCGGGCTTACAAGGAGGCCATGCGAGGATTGGGTGTAGCATTGCGGTACTCATCTCCGTACCATCCCGAGGGAAATTCGGTTGTGGAGAGAAAAAACCGGGACTTGAAGCAATCTTTAACAGCTAGAGTATTAGGCACGGGTGAAAGTTGGGTAAAACATTTGTATGGGGTTCAGCGAGCTATGAATAACATGCCAAGAAGTTCTCTATGGGGTGTCACTCCTTATGAGGTCCTATTTGGGACAAGAATGTGGGTACCTGATCTTGATTGTGAAGGCGCAGTGGCGGATGAAAAACCTTTTGACATTCATGATCGTTTGGCTGTTTTACAGGATCTAAATGAATCCAGGACACAACAAAGTAATGTCCACCTGAAGCAGACCGCCACTTGGGAAGTCAAATCAGTCACGGCAAGACCTGTCTGGATCCCAAAAGTCGGGGATCTGGTCAGAGAGGAAATAGCGGACAAGAAAGAATTTGGGCCATCATACAGAAAACCTGTACCGGTCCTAGCAATTGACGGGACAAGAACTGTACTTCTACCGCCTCTTGCCGGAAAAAAGGAGAAAAGATTTGTCTCAATTGACCTAATCAAACCACACTATGTGGCCGATACTGAGTAGTAGGCCACGTGGACTCCAAAGTAGCAGACGCCCTCCTCTCGCTACAATCCAAGAAGTTCAAACGGAAAGACTCATCACGTTCGAAGAGTCCCCTGTACGGAATGACGGACTATGCAACAATGCTATGGAACTCGTTCCTCTTGAACCTGAAGTTCAACTTCAAAATCAAACTCAAAATGACAGACAAATAGCTGTTAGACCAAATACAGATCTACGTCAACGTGCCTCGACAAGAGCAAAGTACGATTTCAACAAATCCTGATGTAATACCAACAATAGATCGAACTGCTTCTGGCTACTTCATAAACTTTGATACGTTTTCTTTGGATCCAAGTGAACCTGAAACTATGCCAGCCCAAAAATCACGCAAGCAGCAAGTAAAAGACTTTCTGAACTTTCTTAGAAGAACTTACCTGGTATCACCGTGGGTAGAACTATGGATAATTACCGGGGTGCTTTTCTTTCTTTTCTGGTTAGGTTTAGTGATAGTTTTTAACATGCTTATTAATGGACAATACATTCGACAAAGCTCTGCAGCCCAAAAGGTGAATCTAATTTTAAAACCACATCAGTCATCTCATCGAGAACAAAGAGACTTATCATCAGTGAACATTACAGCAATTCCTATACCTGATGGTATAGTTTGGGACAAGGTTGATTTCAATATATTTGGTCCGAACAAACTTTTAAAAATACAACATTTATTTAAAATATCATTAAGTGATATCATTACCTCCAGTACATTTTCCGATGATTGGGATTTTGAAAATGTAAATAACATCTTGTCTGATTTGGAAAAATCTGCTGCATACTCTAATAGTGAAACATTGGAAAGCACATCAGATTTTGATAGTATGTATTGTTACCAACATTATGGGCATCACTTTCTGCATAAATCTGCAAATCCTAAAAATTTGTTCACTTACCACCAGTGGGAACATTGTCCAACACCGCCGAAAGGCAGTTAGAAAACATTTACACAGAAGTTTCTATATTTTTCAGGGTTTAATATGTCTAACCCAGCCTCATATTATTATAAAGTTGCACCAACATCAGCACAGAAAAATATGTTGACAAATACCAAACAGATTTACTCTGCTGCCTTTATTGCCCAGCTGTCTGAACAAGGTTTTGACTTATGGAAAGACACCATAGACTTAAAATCAGTCTGGGGTACTAGAGAATGGCAGGTGCAGGGGACAGAAGCTTTGTTTAGAGCATGCCTCATACCTCAACAAATCATGTTTTTGAACGAGACAGTGCAACAGACGTCTTGCCTTGGACTAGCCAAGAACAAAGACTTGAACACACCTCGGTTTCCGACTCCGTCACACACCGAGGGCACCATAACATCACAGGAAGAAATTACAGTAGATGACATCATACAATACAACAGATCAGACCCCGATTGGAGAAAATGGTTGATTTGGCCCACAAACACTAATAGTTGTCAGGCAAGATTCTTGGGTAAAACCAAAGGGTTTAGTATCCATTGGCCAGATCCACGTTACGTACAGAGACAACATCCAGGGGTAGTGACATCCTACAGTGTTGGGAAGTTGTGCCTTGATTGGCTAAAAACCTCAACACTCACAAAGGTGAAACAACACTTATCCTTACTGTCACAGGATGTGGATCGTAGGGATTTTTTAATGGGTCACAGGAAGCCACGTCAGAAACGTTTCTGTTATGCTGTCTATAATGAAATATGGAAAATATCACAACAAGAGGCCGCAGAGAGGTTACGTGAAATAGACCGTATAAATCTAGAAAAATGGTAGACAATGGGTTAACTACATTGACCTCCAGGATATATTCCTTAGGCAACATTGTATCTTCTGCAATAGACATACTAGAACAAGATTTGGCCATATTACAACACGGGCAATCACAGTTACGTTCTATTATGTTATTAAGCTGGACGCTGCAATCTTTGCATGTAGGCAACGTGCCTTGGCGTTATATCAACAGTACGTCTCTGTTTTCTGAATACAATCTAACAGATAAACAGATAGAGATGGCACAAAGGGGAGCTAAATATACAATGCTGCGTATTGAAAAACTGGATAGGTTAGCATTTACAGTGGCAGAATCGCCGTCCACAGAATGGCTAATCCATGGCCACATCACTCTACCGGTCACTACTTTTCAGTTTCAGTATTGCCTTGAACAAAAGCAAGTAGGCAGATATGACGAAATGGGTAAGGAATACATTAAGGAATCATGGGTATTACCATACAGATTTCGATGCCGGAGTGGGGATCGAGAAGTGTTTCTGAGCGGTACCAACTGTGAGAACGCTTTGAATGGATCGCTCATATGCCAGGATATAATGCTGCACGGGGCTTGTAATGGTTCTGTAGCGAACCTATCCTGTCATTTGAGGGGTACCCCAGCTGCAGTGATTACTCCAGCATTCAGGCTACTTTTGAATGGGAGTTACTTGATGCTGAACAGTCAAGGCTGCTGTGGAATGCTCCCGGGCATCGCATATCTGGTAACCGTGAGCTCCAGGGTTACTTGTTGTATGCAAGTATTGTTTCCACCGACACATACAGTCAGGGAGGCTCCTTTATGGCCTTCACTGAATGTTTCTTTAATATGGTTTGATACTCTAAGCAGAATGAAAGCCATGCTTCTACAGAAGTCTGTGCCCTTAACCTCCGCTCGAGAGACTTTTGATCTCCATATCGCTAGGTCTTCGCAGAGATACAAGCGCTCATTCATACAAACTGCCCTTTCCATTTCGCAGAAATGGTAAATCGTATCTTTAACATGTCTGATACGACAGGCATTGTCCACCTATTTAAGACCATAGGTTCTGGACTTCTGAGCACCTTTCAGACGGTATTTGGAGTTATACCAAACTTCATTCATTCCGTATTCGGAAGCATCTTTGGAGGACTTCCGCTGATCCTGTTTCTAATAGCGGGAATCCTGATTGTTATTTTTCTGCTACGCAATGGACGTCCCAGTCACCAAGGAGATGGAAAAAGCACTCCTGGAGCGTAAATACCGTGACCGCATGGTACAACATCTGGGCACACCTCGCCTAAGAGAACTAAGTGCATCTTGGTTCTTGTCATTTTGGCCAGTCTGGATGGACTGCATCTTACCTGTCCTCCGATGCCTGTTTTGCGGAGAAGAATGCATGTTAGACCTTTGTTTGACACTCCCATCATGTGCACAACCGGACGTGAATGCTCTACTGGACCCGATAACGGCCCATGTTCTGCAGTGTCTCCAGCGTATTCCAATGTTGTTGGCGGCATTCCTTGAGCCACCGCAGGTAGTAACTGCACCTGTTGGTATGAACACCGGCTCCTCCACTGACACCCAGGCTTTGGACGGCGCACAGGCTGCCACAGCACCGGCTGCGAACAGTGTGGAACATCATCTGTGCTCAATTGACCTTCTTTACGAGGTGTTACAGGGGCTGTCTACTGCGGGAGCAAGCAACGGAAATGTTGCATCTACCAGCCAGGACACATAAACATTTGACTCATTTGGCTCGTCGTGTGCCTGGAAGAAATTTGCCCTTTTTTTTTTAAACAAGCTCAAATTTGGAACTATGAAACTAAATTGACATTCCTTTCATTTTTTGGGCATACATGGCTTTATAATGCTTATAGTGATTGGGACTATACCAACAAACATTTTAGAGCTAGGGCATGCAACATTTTTTTTAAGACGTTTTTAAGATTTTTTTTTTAGAAGGTTTTAAACATTTTAGCTAAAGAAATGTTTTTATAAACTTTGTGCGTACCACTATCTAGTTATGTTAGTAGTACAGTAATAGGTTACATATGTCGTCCAGTCGGAAGAGGAATGGGTGTTATATTCCATATAGGTACCCTATATAGGCGCAGGTAGTATTGCAACCTTTCACCTATACTCTTCCCTACATTACATACATAACGGTTCTTAGGCACTGACCATTTACCCAGATATGACACTGCATTCAGAACGAGGGTTTTTCCCTGGTTCGATTCTCATACATTATGCATGAGGCTTCTTGGAAGCACAGCAGAACTAACAGTAGGATTACCATCTCCTGTATAATATCTCTGTATAAAGCTCAGGCCCGACGTCATCCTTTAGGCCGACACAGTAACACAGCAAGGTAGGACCCCTGGGGAGACCTATGGGTATATATACATCATGTCTTGCTTAGAAAGATAGAGGAGACCGTGACTTCCCGGCTGACACACTGACCAGAGATGCTGAGGTTCCTGCATGCAGTGGTCTAACATCCCACGCGGGGTGTCCAACTCGAGACCAGGACGGGGTCCCACATTCTCTAACTCTCAGGTAATGGGGGTTGACTAGATCCTAGAGGGATTCTTGGCATAACACCTACATAGATGCTAGGTACATTTAGGTACATCTAGTTAGGGAGACATCGTAGGAGTTCGCACTTTTAGGTTACACCTATTATCATGTGTTTTCTGTACATGTATGTATTCATGATTTCTGGTAGAACTTTACCATCCCTTTACTTTCATAGTATTGCTGATCATATATCTCTGCTACTGCCTAATGGTTGTTGCAGCTCATCTATTCTACACTGGAATAACAACTGTTCAATAAATACTTATTGAAACGCCCAGACTGTTTATTGTGTGTATCTCTCTGAGACAAAACTAAGTAAGCACGAGTGACTGAGCGAAAGGTAGTATATTGTTTCCACGATCCTGAGGGATCAGGGTTGTCATGTTCTGAGGTTGCCAAGAACTATTCTCTCCCTGATAAGAGGAGACTCTAGCGGCACTGTGAGCTAGCTGATACAGACATGCTAACGTATCCGGTGGGGGTGCACAGAATCAGTCTGCCACCAAACCCACAGTTTATGTTATCCAAACGCGCAGATCCTGTATAGGGTATATAGGAACTACACAACAGCACTTGTCAAATGTGAATGATGCATCCCTGAGAGATGTCTGTGTTATTCAAGATTGCACCACAATGGAATCTGTGAAAATGCAATGATGTGTCCTATCCTTAGCCAACCACATAACATTCCTTATATGCTTTTTATCTCCTGCAGCATATGTTGCATGCCTTTTGCAGCCCTCCAAGTACCACACATCGAGCATTAGACTAATGCATTTTAGTGTGGTGGTCCACATAACAGAACTAAAATGCATTAATCAAGCATTTGTAGCACCTTGACAACACCTGCGTGCTGTGAGGAAGAAGCTGGGACTGCAGCTGCAAAGTGCACGTCACGTGCACTATTGCAGTAGATAACCATGCTATATTCAAGCTGCCAGTTGGTGGTCTGATTGTGCAACATACTTTTGATCATCTGAATATTCTTCTGCTACCGACTCTACTAGACCAGTAGGTATAATCGGGAACAAATAAACAAATGGCAGCCATATCTAACCACCAGCATACTTCCATCTTTTTTCTAAATTGCACACAGAGCATACTGGCTGTTGGATTGTAGAAAATGCTGCGTAAATTAAATGCTGGGGTGGCATTCGCATACAAAGGAAGTGTTGCTGTAGAGAAAGTAAGATGGAAGCTATGCGGCGGCGCTTGAGACCCTAATCGCTTTCTGTTCTGGACGTTTGGGCGGCCGGGGCCTGGCTGCCGGCCTAGTGGACACTTGGGGCTGTCTGAAAGGGTAGTTAGTGCCCTGGTAGCGATTCACCACTGGAGGCATCGTGCAGTAAGTCCGTGACAGGTAGCACTGCAGGAGATGGACCCCTCTGCTGTGGGGATGTGGCCCGTACAGGTAAGGGCGGTGGGCTGGGGGGGAATTTTGACAGACGACGAGGGGGGAAATTAATTATTTATTTAATTTTTCCTTTTGGTCGTCTGTCGAATCCCCCCCAACCTGGCCCCACCGCGACACCCCTCTTACCTGCACGGGCCACGGCTGCGTGGTGGCCTGCCACATGGGGCTGCTCAGTGAGTGAAGGGGCCTGGGTCCACTGGGGCCTCCCCTGGCCCTGCACTTGGTGTGAGTTTGAATCGAAGGACCCATCGAACATCCCACTCACCTCCTGGACTCAGTACACAAAAATAGCTTAGCTGCCTGCTCATTTCCGGCAACGCTGTTGCGGGGAACACCCAGCTGCGGAGTTCCACTTTATTTGGGGACAATGTGAGTTGCCCATTGTCTGGACCACCTGGGGGAACTGGCAGTCTTTGGAATGAGCGATTGCCTGATAGCCTCTTAGTGAGAGAGCAACAAGGAGCGCTGGGCTATTTTCCCACCGGAGAAAGAAAAGCACACAAGGAAGAGGAGCACAGGGGAGGGAAAGTTTAAAGGTAGGAGAAACACAGGAGGGAGAAAGCAGCATGGAGCAGTTGGGGGTTGCAGAGAAAAGCACAAGAGGGAAAGAGAGCAGCACGGAGAGCAGGAGTGTTTTGCAGATGTAGAAACACACAGAGAGGAAAGCAACATGGAGCAGGGGAGCATACAAGGGAAAGAGTACACGGAGTGCAGGAGGTGGTGCCTCGGTGACTCTGCTTCGAAATGTGCTTTTAAATTTTATTACTAGCTCTAGCACGCTGCAGTGGTGCCGGTCCGACTACCTCATACCTTGATTTTGCTTGCGAGAAAGTGTCACTCATAGTCATTAAAATCGCACTCATAATTACACTGAAATTAAGAAAATGTCACACTTAGCAATCTGAAACCTTGGCAGCTATGCTTTTGTTATTAGAGCATGGCAGATTGTGTGCCTTTGAAAGTATTCATGTTAATTGCAGTGCCTGTCATGCCTATGCACGGCGCTGCAATTAACATGAATACTTTCAAAAAGGCACACAATCTGCAGCGCTCTTTCAACAAAAGGCATGCAGCAAGTCCAGAAGCACGACGTGTGCTTTAAGAATCCCTAATACATATTAGTGATTCTGAAAGCACACGTCGTGCTCTTAGGCTTGCTGCATGCCTTTTGTTAATAGAGCGCAGCAGTTTGCGTGCCTTTTTGAAAGTTTTCATGTTAATTGCAGCGCCCGACATGCTAATACACGGGGCTGCATTTAACATGAAAACTTTCAAAAAGGCACTCAATCTGCCACGCTTTATTAACAAAAGGCATAGCTTAAAAGCACGACGTGTGCTTTCACAATCACTAATATATATTAGTGATTCTGAAAGCACACATCGTGCTTCTGGACTTGCTGCTTACGTTTTATTAATAGAGCAAGGCTGTGGGGCCGATTGTCAATTTTTAAAAGTATTCATGTTGATTGCAGCGCTTGTCATGCTTCTACAGGGTGCTGCAATTAACATGAATACTTGTCTCTTGGGGGATGTGCTGTGTGTGTGCGGGCTTCAAAGAAGATACTGCGCGCTCGGAGTGATATAGTTGCGCACGGGGCTGATACAGTGGGACTGATACAGGAGGGAACTGACTTCATGAAAAGAGACCCACGGTTGACCCGATATCTATAGCTAACTCTGACGCTTTCCCCTGTGGCCATATAGGGTTGTCCTTGTGACATAATACTTGTTAAGCAACTTTAGGCCACAAGTTATAGTTTCTTAACATAAGTATAACTATAAATATTACTATAACTGCTGAATTTCTATGGTTTTGTGTGGGTAAAACGTCAACCTAACTTTAACGTCCCTGTACCCATTGGTATTTTTAGTGAATATATATCTATTTTAGTAAAATCAAAAGGCCTTGATAATGCCAAACTTTTTAAAAAAATACACTGGATTAAAATAAACATACTCTATCACAATATTGATAAAAATCCTCTACAAACTCAAACTTCCTTTGAGACTCACCTCAATAAAAAGGAAGTAAAATAAATGGATAGAGGCTCATCTCTTTTTGACCGAATTTCCCAGTCAACAGCTCCAAAAGTGCAACTCCTGTCCCTAGATGTCTGCATTAGAATAGAATCTAAGGACTGACTCCGTCCACCCTCCACCATTCCTGAGTTGCTGATACCAGTCTAGTAGGCGCCTATCTTATACACTGCCCTCCCACACGTTACATACACATTGGTTCCAAGTTTTCGAAGTCCATTCATGAATTGTTGCTCCGGTCCAGGTTTTTTCTTTGAATTCTGGGACTCGTAGTCCTGTTTTATATAAACCAGACTACAAGTCCCAGAATTCGAAGAAAAAAACCTGAATTGGAGTGGGCAAACCTTTGCTCCCCTGCCCCTGCAAAGTTATTATCATTTTATGCTTCGTGCTTTGCACTGCTCAAAAGTAGTGGGGCGACGCTCCTCTGCCATAACGGAGGAGCTGCCACTGGGTAGGACTCTCTTTCCGAAACTGATATCATGGTTTGAACCATTTACTTCCCTCATTTACTAGTTATCTTGCCAAGGGTGCCCTGCCTTCTTCAAGATGTTGAGGCTTGCAGCCTGCACCCGCACAGTCCCTACTGAACTTCCGGCAGGAAGTCCCTTGGTATCTCTCGCCACCTCCAGACAATCTCCAAGTCCTACACGCAACGCCCCGTGTATAGGGGCACACGAGATAACAAGTTGAAAACCTCTCAAAGTAAACAACGTTCAAAATATCTTCATCCTCAGGGCATGTCTAAGAAGAGCCTGGAATGCACTCCAAGACTTCATCCGAGATGCGTGTGGAGTGCTGATTATACCAAAAACTGTCTATTGTGCTATAGTTTCATTATTCATTGCGAGAACAGCTGCATATGTTTTTATAGCTCTACTGCTTTGGAACCTACTTTGCAGGTTTCTGGTGAACGTTATTTTATGCATAATTTTTCTCCCATCTGCCGACCTGCTGTATCCTTTGTGTGTCTCTCTCTCTTTTCTCCCTCAGTCTCACTCCCATTTTCACCTAGGCTGCTCTTCCTTGTGTCACTCTACTTCTCTCCCTTTCCACTCCGACTCACCCGTCCCTCCATCTCACCACTGCTCGTCTTGTATCTGATCAAACACAGCACTGTGTGATCCTGTGAACTTAACCTCAGTAACGCAGGGCTGGACTGGCTTGTAGGACAATCAGGCAGTGCCTGAAGAGCAGGTCTGACAGGTCAGGGTATGGGCCATTTTTAGACTGTTTGTGCGACCTTTTTCATGGTT
The DNA here is from genome assembly GCA_963921515.1 of Calotriton arnoldi. Classification (NCBI taxonomy): domain Eukaryota; kingdom Metazoa; phylum Chordata; class Amphibia; order Caudata; family Salamandridae; genus Calotriton; species Calotriton arnoldi. Next base: position 58,170 of record CAWUFW010001214.1, on the reverse strand, counting down.
TGGTGGGCCAGTTTTTAGGTCTCGCCTGGGATAGCACTTGCACTGCATGCGCTTCTGCTTGTTAGAGATATTGCATAAAACAAGGGACTTACAGCTCGTTGCTTAACATTCGCTGGCTTCATTGTCACTCTTATTTGCTGCTTTCTAATTGGCCAGTGTGTGCTGCCTTCACTTTCTCTTCTTTCTCCTGGAGCATGGACCAGCTACTAATTGCTTCAGCTTGACTACTGTCCTTTCGCTGATTGCACTGTGATTGAGGTATTATTTTTATTTTTTCTTCTTCCCTGTCATCCTTGTTAAACCTCTTGCTATTTATAGCTAAGTTTTACTGTGCCACACATACTTCAAAGAAGCCCTTTTCTCCTTTAAAATGGATGTTTATTGTGGCTACAGATGTTACCTGCATTCAAATGTATTGGTGGACATGTAGACATCGACATAGGCGCAATTGCTTTCTTTATGTGATAGGATTTTGTGTCAAATATCATATTTTATTTATTTTTTACGCATGGGGAGATTAACTGATGTGCTCAGAATAACAGAGGTGTTGTGCTGAGACCTAACAAGCAAATCAAACAGGTCTCACCTTTGAGGCAATTGACTCTCCTATAGCCTTTTGTTCATGCTGTACATTATGGGCATTGCTGACTTTGGCAATGATTTATAGCCATGCTGTATGGAAGCGTGGCTGTTGTGCAGCATGGCTAAAAATATTAATAATAAAAAGGACTATGATACATCCAATTCTAATGCACTTTTAAAAAAAAACACATTAGCGCTGGCTGTGTCACAACATTTTTTACATTTGTTTTAGCCACACTGCAAAACATCTGTGCTGATGTACATTATGGCTGCAAAACATTACCAAACCCAATAGCTCTCATAGGCAAGACCCATTGGCTTTGCCGATGCTTGTTTCTGTTAATTTACCTGACATTACCACAAACATTGCCTGCCACAAACACAAATGTGTGAAGTCTCTCATACTTTGTGAATGGATCTGGGAGAGGCCAGACCACATGAAGGGTCCTGACGTTCTTCACGTTTAAGTTACCTGGGTACCTAGCGCGAGTTTGGAAAGGATGAGTTGGGAGGGCAATTTGTAAGCATGTCTGGACAGTAACATTGGTCAACATTTTATAAAGTTGAAATATTACTTTACAATGAGGTGGGAGTTCACAGGCTCTATCTCAAGGAGTTATTTGCAAATAGATTTGTACTCGCTGCATTTGCAAGCACAGTAACCTATGGGTGGGCGAAGTTTGGAGCCGCCTACTTTACAAATGTGTGCAATTTTTTTAAAGCTGTATCAGATTCACATCAAAACTATCAAAGAAAAACAGGGAATAATATTGTGGGCTTCTGGTAGTATCGCACTTTCTGCAAAGAGCCACAAGGCAGCATCTTTCTCAATGTTCTTTCATCAATAACGAAAGTCCCAGCAAAAGGAAGTGACGTAGCTGAGAGTCAGCCACTGTGTTTCTTCATTGCCACTGTCAGGTGACAGTGGGGAAACATGCTTCCTGGTAGTTGGATGTCCTTTGCTTGTTGGGCAGGCCACCCGGCTGCATGGGATGCCTGGGCAAATCGCTACTAAGATGGTCTTGGTCAAATCCGGGGACACTTCATACTTATTCGTAAAGTGAGTACCAGCTTTTAAATACTAGTTCATACTGCAGCAAAACATGTGTTGGCTGCAGCCACCTGTTTATGACACTTGTTCCCATGTACGCATCCTAGATCCGCAGTCCAGGACCAGTCAAGGTGGGCTTGTTCTGTGGACCCTGGAAGGCCCCAGTGGGAGCACTCACTGTGATCAGCAGTTCACATAAGTGCAATGTGTCCAGCTCCAATATAAGCCACTGCACATGCACTTTGTGAAGGCAAGTCTTAAATGTCCTGGTCCCCTGATGCAATGACACCGTCAATCACTCAACCTCATTTCTTTTTTCAGAGTGACCAGCATTATGCTTACCTCTGTCTTGGTCTTTTGTGCCCTCACATGAAGCAATGAGCACTTACATAACAAAATATCATCGTTCAAAATCAGGGCCGCACTGACTGTAGTGAGAACCGGGCGTTTTCCTGGTGGGCCGAAGGGTGGGGTCCAGTTTTTGAGCAGTAGGGTCCAGTTTTGTTACTGGGGGCTGGTTTTGCATCAGTGCTACAATATCGCCCCCTGTAACAAAAGCGGCAGCAGTGGTGCTAAAGCGTCCAGCACTAGCACCCGCCCCAGGTCGGTCCAGCTGAATTGCCAGGGCTGGTTTGTGTTCCCTGTCCAGCCCTGTTCAAAATATCTACTTGCACTTACGAGCAAATCGCAATTCACGGCTGATAGCAATAGCAAAGAAAGACACAAACTAGTTGGATGGTCGAATTTAGCTTAAGCAAGGGCTCCCTCCAGCTATGTATCACACAGCAGAGACTGGGATAAAAAAAAAACATGAGAAGATTATTACTGGCACCAGCCTCAGAACTCAAATTATCAGTAGAGCTGCTCAAATACTAATCGGGTGGCACAGGTATCCCTAAACCATTGGCAGAGGAAAGATTGTCATTTTCACTTTTCGCTCTCACCCTGTTGCCTCAGAGTCAACCTTCATACCCTGATACCCCCACCAACCACCTCCCAAAAATACACTTTGATGAAAATGCTTTAGCATTAAAGCTTAATCTGTGCAGGAAAGCTGAGGTGTTGGGAGCTGCCTTGGCTATGAAGAGAGAGTAGGATTGGTACGTAGGGTGGCCAACTTTCTATTATCACTTCGCATAACCCTTCCTCAGGGCCCACAGCATAGTGACAATTCCATGGCAAGGGTGGTCCTTGGGGTGCCACTCTAGTTGTGGTTCAGTGGGATAGATGGAAACTGTGGAACTTGACGAAATGCTTTTTAATCCCAGCTTCCCCATTTGGCCCAACTATGTGTGATCTTGGAAAATCATATTTACATTTATTTCTCTTCTTCCTTTTTTGGTAAGATTGAAAGTATTTAAAATCAGTCTAAAAGTCACCAGAAAGTGTGTGGTTAAAAAATAAAACTAGACATAATATTACCCTCAGAGTGGAGGCTGTGTACTGTCTCATTGAGACATATTTACAAGGGGTTATCACCACCAGAAAGTCACTTTTTTTGACGTTCTGGTGGTGATAACCTCTTTGCCTTATTTACAAGGCAGCGTTAAGCACTTAGCGTGAAAGGGGCGGGCAATGCATGTTGTGGTGGGCGTTCCGCCGAGACAGCCATTGCTTTTTGACACTGCCCCCTATTTACAAGGCTGGCATATATATAGGGCAGGGTGCCTGCGTGGGCATTAGGCAGCTAAATTTAGCGCCAGCGCTAGGGGAAACGCCGGGGTGCACCATATTATTGTAAATACAGTGCATCCCTGAGTTTTCAGAATATCAGAGCGTGGCGTAACCAATTGTGGCGTAACACCACGCTCCGCCATTCTTTTGCGAATAGGCCCCATTGTCTTTTTACCAAAATATAATATGGTGTAAAATTATAGACTTTGAAGCAAGTAAATACTACATCTCCCACTTTAACAAACTATTTGATATTGGACAAATGTGATGTTTTTATATTTGATCTCAAGAATTCACGTTCTTTCTACAGTGTCACCTCCCTAACCCAAATCCTTATTGCTTTCATTATACGTTTACCATAGGTCTGTGTCGCAAAAGACACGAGTCCATCCTGAGCTTTCCTTTTACAAACACTTCTCCTGTATTGGCTATAGTCCAGTTGGGATCATTCATGGAACTCAAGACTAAGGGGTCGATTCCAATCTCGGCCGGAAGCGCACCTAATACTATTCGTCCGGAAAAAATACGAGCCCAACGCGTTTTTCCCGACCGATTCGAACAGTCGTCCGAGCGAGCAAGTACGCTGCGCATTACTGCTAAAATTCCGATCGAGCCGTACGTACCCATTCCATCTCTAGTTCCCCGACCGAGCTGGATCCGGAAACGCCGATTCGAGTCGCACGGAAGTAAATACACAGCACCTTCCGGCCGTACAAGTACGATGTGCAATCCCTACGCGCCGAACTGGTCGCTACGTCCGGCACGTCAGAGCATCCGGGAGAGCCGCACATAAGCTCCGATTCGCGCCACAAGACGATCCACGGCTACGAGACGAACAAGCCAGCTACGAGTACGAGTCGAAACCACGAGAAAGCCGAACGAGACGAACCAACCATGAATCCCATCGCGCAGGTCCTACCAATACTCTACATCTATTACCGGAACCGGTACGGACGCGTACGGCGCAGACGGTAAGTCAAACACCCACTACACAAACAAACGACACGTACCCGACATATGTCACACACACATAGGGATGCAGAAATGACGTACACTAGCAACAGCAGAACCATAGGGGCGGGATGGCTATCACCAATGCCATACACACCCATAGGGGCCTGGATGCCTACCACTACCACCACCCCTACTCATGGGGGGCTGGATGCCTACCACTACCACCACCCCTACTCATGGGGGCCTGGATGCCTGTCACTACCACCACCCCTACTCAGGGGGGGCTGGATGTCTGTCACTACCACCACCCCTACTCATGGGGTGCTGGATGCCTGTCACTACCACCACCCCTACTCAGGGGGGGCTGGATGCCTGTCACTACCACCACCCCTACTCATGGGGTGTTGGATGCCTGTCACTACCACCATCACCACTCATGGGGGCCTGGATGCCTACCACTACCACCACCCCTACTCATGGGGGCCTGGATGCCTGTCACTACCACCACCCCTACTCAGGGGGGGCTGGATGCCTGTCACTACTACCATCCCCACTCATAAGGGAATTGATGCCTACCACTACCACCACCCCTACTCATGGGGGCCTGGATGCCTACCACTACCACCACCCCTACTCATGGGGGCCTGGATGCCTACCACCACCACCACCCCTACTCAGCGGGGGCTGGATGCCTACCACTACCACCACCCCTACTCAGGGGGGGCTGGATGCCTGTCACTACCACCACCCCCACTCATGGGGGGCTGGATGCCTACCACTACCACCACCCCTACTCATGGGGGCCTGGATGCCTACCACTACCACCAACCCTACTCATGGGGGCCTGGATGCCTGTCACTACCACCATCCCCACTCATGGGGGCCTGGATGCCTACCACTACCACCACCCCACTCATGGGGGCCTGGATGCCTGTCACTACCACCACCCATACTCAGGGGGTGCTGGATGCCTGTCACTACTACCATCCCCACTCATAGGGGAATTTATGCCTACCACCACCCCTACTCATGGGGGCCTAGATGCCTACCACTACCACCACCCCTACTCATGGGGGCCTGGATGCCTACCACCACCACCACCCCTACTCAGGGAGGGCTGGATGCCTATCACTACCACCACCCCTACTCAGGGGGGCTGGATGCCTGTCACTACCACCATCCCCACTCATGGGGGGCTGGATGCCTACCACTACCACCACCCCTACTCAGGGGGGGCTGGATGCCTGTCACTACCACCATCCCCACTCATGGGGGGCTGGATGCCTACCACTACCACCACCCCTACTCATGGGGGCCTGGATGCCTACCACAACCACCACCCCAACTCATGGGGGGCTGGAAGCCTGTCACTACTACCATCCCCACTCATAGGACGGGTAATGCATGACACAACCAGCATACTCCAACATAATGAATGTCAGCAAAAGACATCTCCCCAACATCATGACAAGAGTGTGTAGTCTGTGTCAAATGCCTACAACACGGAACATGACATTGAACATACAATGTGACCCCCTATCACATGTGTCCCACAAAAATGTGTGTGCCCTTCACAATGCAAGCAGACCATGACCACTGTGGGAATGGGGTCTAAACCCCCATCATCACAGTGACCAAAAGGTAAGTGTGGGGTCCATAGCTGAAGCACCTTTTGAACATTGTGGCAATGGGGTCTAAACCCCCATCATCACAGTGACCAAAAGGTAAGTGTGGGGTCCATAGCTGAAGCACATTTTGAACATTGTGGCAATGGGGTCTAAACCCCCATCATCACAGTGACCAAAAGGTAAGTGTGGGGTCCATAGCTGAAGCACATTTTGAACATTGTGGCAATGGGGTCTAAACCCCCATCATCACAGTGACCAAGAGGTAAGTGTGGGGTCCATAGCTGAAGCACATTTTGAACATTGTGGCAATGGGGTCTAAACCCCCATCATCACAGTGACCAAAAGGTAATTGTGGGGTCCATAGCGGAAGCACATTTTGAACATTGTGGCAATGGGGTCTAAACCCCCATCATCACAGTGACCAAAAGGTAATTGTGGGGTCCATAGCTGAAGCACATTTTGAACATTGCGGCAATGGGGTCCAAACCCCCATCATCACAGTGACCAAAAGGTAAGTATTGTCATGGAAAAAGCTGCAACTGCCAAACAGCATGGATAATTCCTGGTCACAGAACAACAAACACATCAGTGGCAAAGTAGTGGTTGTGTCCCATAGCAACATAGATTGGGTGAGGCAAACAGTGCAGTGCAAATAAAACATACCTTTGGCCATGTGCAGACAAACATCACCCATGGGGACTGACATCGTCTCCATTTATCAATTACACAATGCCAGAAGTGACCATCATAATGCAGACCCACATATCTGCACTAATGGACACACAAATGTAGATATCCTGGGGAGACTGTAGATGTGAGGTGAACAAATACCATACCATGGCAGCAATGGGACATACGAACCATGATTATTCTGCTGACTGATGACCTAGGAGTCCCAGGGACAGCATGGGAAATCCTCCAAACAACATACAGGCAATGGCACACCAAAGATATGCCAATGCAGTGGTGCAGATGCACAAACACAAACAGGCAGCCTCACACTGCATATCAAACACAACAGGTGATGGGGGTGTGCCAGTGTCCCCAGGCAACCACACAACACATGAGGAGGCCTGAATTCCAATTACACAGATGTGTATACAGTGCCATACAAAAGTAACTAATGGATCGGATTCCCCTATGTGGGCAATCAGGCATTGTCAGATGAGAGGGAGCCCAAATTACACATGTCACACAAGCTTGTAGGAACAGCAACTAACACATCAAGAGACAGACCCACCACAGCACTACCCCCAGGGACCCCACATTGTGGTGACACTAGCCTGCATGATAATCCCACTGTGATGACAAAGCTAGATGTTGTTCACACTGTGAACCACAGCCATGTGTCCTGAGCAACAAACTACCATCACACCTACACAAGCACAAATCCATCAGCACGGCCTGTCAGCCAAGGCCAATATGGAGGTAGGGGTCTAGCCGTACAACAACTCACATTTGCACACACTCAACACCACACACCTTGATCTCCACCAATGTGCAGCAGTGAAGCTCACATGGACAGGTGACATTGCACATGCACCCATGACAATCCCAGGGGTGGTTGTGGGAACTAAGGTGCAGAAACCCATCACACCTGGCCAGTCAACAAGACTCGTGAATGTCTGACACACTGCACAGTATGCCGTACATGGGCATGACGTGAAATCCACCCCAATCAATGGGATCCCGGCCACAGTCACACACCAATGAAGAAGCCAAGGTCACCCACAAAGAACACACGTAGACAACTTCCAACATTGCAGCTCTGACCCTGAGGAGTGGCAGCAGTCACACACACAACGTGTCACAATCACTGAAAGCTACCACAAGCTGTAAATTACATGACTTGTGTAACCAACAAGTGCCAAGGGGAATCCTGACTGTGTCTCATCTGCGTTTGCCCACATCCCCAGCCCTGACAACAAAGACAACTAGGGATGACAACCTGATGAACATTAGTTTGCCATGCACCCACATCACGGAGAAACCAGGTACAAGATGCTGGATGAACACAGGACAACTCAGCAAGCATCACAAACAGGAACATCCGTAGGGACACAGCCGGTGTAGGAAAAGGGAAGGGAACACACACAGACATGCTTACACAACACACAACATGGGCCCCGGCAATGTCACGGGATTACACACTGCCATGAGGGCACTTCACTCCTGTGGAAGGTCCGCTGTGCCAAACCTTGTCTGTGCACCACTCAAACATGTCAGCAAAACACTCGGTCAGTGAGTCAACAATCACAACACACTGAAGGCTCTGCTCACATCAGCCTGGGTACGGGAGTGTCACGTCAGTCATCTGCATATACCCAAAACACGTGTTAATCAAGTTGCACTGTATACACAGATGAGTCCTTCAACATTGATGTGCTAAACTGCATGTCCAGTGGAGATGGGCACACAGTCAGGGAAATAGAAACATTGAACAGTGGTAAGCCCACCAGATGTGCATCAGTGTAAGCCACAGATGTCAATTTACAAATGCAAAACGTACATCCCTGTGTCAAATGCAGAACATTACACCCTCAGACTGCAGCAAAGGATGCTATGGATCCAGACTAGATTAGGACACATATCCCATGGACCACATGGAGTCCATCACAGCAACACTTCATTTTCCTGATCTGAACACTATTACAACAGCAAATGCATGATGATACTCATCTACATCATGTACATCAAAAGAAAAACCACTAGTAAACAAAAAGAGGCTTTATTCAGCAAATGTTGAAAAAAATTGAAGTCCAAAAGAAACTAAGGCCAATGGCCAGTCCACATACACAGTCCGAACAGGGTGATATGTGACAACTTGTCACCCATTGCTTGCCTGCACTGGTACGGACAGGGGACATCCCCTCGGAGGGGCATACAAGGGGCAGGCCAGGCACCGCAGGGACAGGATCAGGGGATGCCAGAAGGAGGCAGTGAAGGGGTGGTGGGTGCAGGAGTGTCACCGGCAACTGCAGTGGAGGTGTCTGACTCAGTGGGGGCCGGCACCACTGTAGGTCACAAGTCAGATGGTGTGGGTGCTGGCACCACTGCAGTGGGCCGGTCAGATGGAGTGGACTGGGTCCCCACTGCAGTGCCCAAGTCAGACGGGGTGGTTGTGGACTCCACTGCAGTGCATAACTCCAAGGGAGTGGAAGGGGGCAGATGAGGTGGGCAGGACAGAGGGGGGACCCGGTCTCCACACCAGTGGCACAAACAGGCCGAGCGTCTGGCTTGGGGGTGGAAGAGCAAGTGGCAGGGGGAGGGCCTAAGCATTTTGGGGATGCGGTATGGGTGTGTGGGGGAACCTGGGGCAGGGTGTGGCGGGGGAACCGGTGGAGTGGTGGCCTGGGGGATGGAGGAGAGAGACTGTGTGGTGGAGCTGCGTGGTGGTGGTGGGGTCTTGCCCTTCCTGGTCCGGGGGGACTTCCGAATGGGGTCCTCAGTCTGCCTGTGCCTGGGGGAGGGTGTCCGGGTGTGAGGGGCACTCCCCTCTGTGTGTGGTGGTCGCCTCTTCCGCCTGTGCGTTGTGTCAGATGGATCTGTGGGGAAGAGGCCTAGCTCACAGAGGAAGAGCTTCTGGGAGGGGGGTTGCAGGTGAGGCAAGGGAAGGGGTTTTGGAGGGAGAGGTATCTGAGGACTGCGCAGTGCTCGTGGATGCGTGTGTGTGTTCCTGGGCCCCATCCCCTGTGAGTGAGGTATCAGTCCCCTGACTGTGCATGCGTGTGCGTCTGGATTTTGGCGTGTGTGTCTGTGTGCTGCTTGTGTCTGTGATGGTGGGTGCCTGTGCCGGTGTGTGCGTGCTTGGGACAGGCAGGGTGCTGGGGATTGTGGATGGGGCAGAGGTAGGAGGGGTGAGGGACTGTTGCAGGAGGGACACTGCTGCCGTCAGTGAGGAGGCCATGGACTGATTGGTCCGATGTAGGGCAGACATGCCAGATGACATGCCCTCCATGAATGACACCAGTTGTGTCAACAGACCCGTGTGTGCATGGAGGACACTCAGCACTGATGTCTGCCCTACATGGATCTGTTTAAGCAAGTCCACAGACTCCACACTCAGGGCAGCAGGGGAGACAGAGGCAGGGGGTGCGGTGCCTGGCATGAAGGAGACACGCTCCCCTACACGGGAGCCTCCACGGACATGTGGGATGGGAGCAGATGGGAGGGTGGAGATGGTGGTGGTGGCGGGGGCAGACTTGCTTGATTTTGTCTCTCATCTGCTGACACCCGCCTCCACAAGGGAGTCCTCACTGGAAGTGCTGTGGTCCTCAGCCGAGGTGGTCGTAGCTGAGGTCTCCTCAGTGTGGCTCCCCTCACCCTCCGTGCCACTGGGTCCCTCGGTCTCCCCTGCAGTGGACCCAGTCTGGCTCTGCCGCTCCTCCTGGTCCATGGAGCTGTCTCCTCCTGTGGCCGTGGATGTATCTGCAAAGAATCAGGATGAACAGAGCAACATTAGTCACCTGTACTGACCACACATGCCACAGTAAGTACAGCACATCACAGAGCAAGCCCTGCCATCATTTGCTAGACATTGCAATAAGTGTTGACACTGATTTGAAGAAGCCCATTGTCTGCCTGACAGTCATTCATGCCACACATATCCTACCTGTCCATGCACCCATCTGTCTGGTGCCTGTTGTATGCGACTAATCATATGTGCACATATGCACCACATACACAGTTGTTGGACATCCAAGAGAACATGTGGAAATGTGTCACTCCAAACACATGCCATCTCCTGCCACTGACTCAGTACATGTGTCAGGAAACGTGACGGGCAGAGTCTCTGTCGATATGCGGGTTTTGCTTCCATCACCAGACACAATGATGTCCTCATGTCCTGATAGACAATGCGACAATGGTGTGCTTGCAGGACATATCACACTACTGCTGGATCACCCTTTGCGAGTTGAATGTCATGGCACAGGCCTGTCTGGCAAGTCAGTCATAACTGTCTCCTGTCACAGGGGCAGTGCATACACACAACACCAGTCTACACTGTGTCACAACTATGGAAGTTTTGGGTATGCAAGCCCTGTAGCTGACAGGTGCACATGTGCACCCCTGGCCACCCACATCATGAGGACTAAGATGATCCCACGTCAATCAAATGAGACATTTGAGTGACTGCAAACACAAATCCATACACATGGGCACTTCACCGTCTGATGAGAATGAACCAAAGCTGCCTGCACCTCAATGTTTCATACACCTTTGTGCACAGTAAAGGGATCAGAGACCTATGCATTAACCAATGTGCAGATCCTATAGTCACAACTCAGATGGCTGGCCACCCCAAATTGTTAAACACTCCAGGAGTCCACAAAGCAAGGCCACACCACGGTGACACAGAGGCAGACACCTGAGTGCACTCTTCACAATGCCCAATATGTATGCTGACACACGGGAGTGGGAGAACAGAGTGCCTTCGATGTACGGAGTAGGCATTACAGTCCTGGTCCATGTGCAACATGGTATTACCCTGAACACTAGGCAGGTGGCTATGCATGTGTCACACACATGATGTACATACTTCTGAGGCTCCCCCTTGGTCTCTGCTGCAGCATGGGTGTGTGGCACATACCCCAGACATGTGGTGAGTCAGAGCAGCAATTGGAACACATTGTGAAGCCATACCCAGAGTACATGTCAGATCACAGGCATTGTGTGAGCAATTGTACCACCCATGCAGCCCACAACAAAGTTCCTGTAACTGATGCTGTCCCCAACTTGAACCACAGGTAACTGCAAGTACACAGTACCCAAGTGACCTAAGTCACAGACTGTAAGGGCCACACCTGTGTATCAGATGAGGAGGGGGCATGACACAAGTGAGGGACATGAGTCCAGGACGACAAGACAGTTGTACTGTGGAAGTGGAACCAGGCTAAAGGAGTGCATAGAGCATGTTAGTCATAGTACACAGAAAAGGCTAGCACTTACCCCTCCTTGCTGCTGTCTGGCCTTCAGCTGCCCATCCAGGTCAGGGAAGACCACCGCCAGAATCCGGAGCATGTGGGGGGTCAGGGTCCGGTGTCCGCCCCTCCTGCGAGGAGGCGACAGCTTCAGCTAGACCCTTGCGATACTCCGGGTCCAGCCACGAAGGTCCTGCCACCTCTTCTGGCAGTTGCGGATCCTGCGCCTGTAGACCCCCACAGATCTTACTGCCCAGACGATGGTCAGCCAGATGTCCTGCTTCTATTGGGCATCAACCTGTGAGGATGACAAAGTGAAAAGGCCATTACTACACATGCAACATATCCGTGCATCACACAGTTGGATATACATGTCTCAATCACAGGGGCATATGATGTACACAGGTAGTGCAACTATGGCTATGAACAGTTGTCCAGCAGTTACTAAATGGTATCATTGCCTGGGAAGTAAAACCTTGTTGGAATGCACTGTTACTGCACTATACCTGTTCAGTGCATGTAACTACACACTTTGGGGGGTGCCAACTACTCAGTGAGCATGCTAGCCACTGGTGTGCACACTGTAAGTCTTGCTAGTCAGACAACATGCACAATTAGTAAGGCAGTGGACAGCACACTCACCTGCTCCCCTGGTTTCCCATACAGCTTGCTGTACTGTGGAAGGAGGCTGTCCAGCAGGGCCTGGTTCTCCTCAGTGCTGAAGGCTGGGGCTCTCTCCACAGTACGTGCCATTGCAGTAGCCAGAGGATGCAGAGACAGCAGCAGTGGCGGTGGCAGATGTCGTCCTGGAGCATGTAGTGCAGGCAAGTGAGCCCTCAGGGGAACAGCCAGCATTATATGTGTGCTGCAGAGGCAGATACTGTCCCATGTGTCCAAAGTGATAGGTCCAAGTCGTTTGCATCTTCTGAATCTGGCCAATCCATGGAATTGCACCACTTATACACACCCACAGCATCCTTCAAAAGTTCAACTTCATGACACCCATGAATTTGCAACATTGTTGTGGGTGGCCAACTGAATTCACTGCATCCGGCTTGTAAAAGCTTCGAAAACGCGTCCGTTACCATGTCAGTCCATAGCCAATGCGTGCGCACCGATCGGTCCATTGCTGTACAACGCGTATTTCGAAAAACGACATGCATCCATCCACATCATATGCAATGGCCAATGCGTGCGCACCGATCGGTCCATTGCTGTACAACGCGTATTTCGGAAAACGACACGCATCCGTCCACATCATATGCAATGGCCAATGCGTGCGCACCGATCGGTCCATTGCTGTACAACGCGTATTTCGGAAAATGACACGCATCCGTCCACATCATATGCAATGGCCAATGCGTGCGCACCGATCGGTCCATTGCTGTACAACGCGTATTTCGGAAAACGACACGCATCCATCCACATCATATGCAATGGCCAATGCGTGCGCACCGATCGGTCCATTGCTGTACAACGCGTATTTCGGAAAACGACACGCATCCGTCCACATCATATGCAATGGCCGATGCGTGCACACCGAACGGTCCATTGCTGTACAACGCGTATTTCGGAAAACGACACGCATCCGTCCACATCATATGCAATGGCCAATGCGTGCGCACCGATCGGTCCATTGCTGTACAACGCGTATTTCGGAAAACGACACGCATCCGTCCACATCATATGCAATGGCCAATGCGTGCGCACCGATCGGTCCATTGCTGTGCAACGCGTATTTCGGAAAACGACACGCATCCGTCCACATCATATGCAATGGCCAATGCGTGCGCACCGATCGGTCCATTGCTGTGCAACGCGTATTTCGGAAAACAACACGCATCCGTCCACATCATATGCAATGGCGAATGCGTGCGCACCGATCGGTCCATTGCTGTACAACGCGTATTTCAGAAAACAACACGCATCCGTCCACATCATATGCAATGGCCAATGCGTGCACACGGATCGGTCCATTGCTGTACAACGCTTCCCTGTACAAGTCACTCGCATATGTCACCATGGTTGTCACTGGTGAACGTATGCCAGCCACAATTACTTGCCAGGGACTCAGGGGCACACCTACAACACCACAGCCTGTCCACACTGTATCCTAAGGCATGTAAGGCTGCATTACCTGTGTGTGTATGGGGGTCAACATGTGGTTTGTTGGGTGGCACTTGGGAGCAGCCACTCCCAGGCTGTGCACGTGTTCATGGGGACAGAATCCTTTGTGTGTTGTGCACATGACCACTGTAATGTGCAACTATTCAGTTCAGAGCATGTGGCATGGTCACATCTCCAGGTTGTGTATGTGTATGTTATGTCACATACACCCTGAGTCCCATGTGGGATGGTATGTACATCACAGGGTGACCCATTGCCACAATTTTGATGGCCCTCCACAGTCTGTGTGCATGTTGTGTTTCAGATGTCTCGGATTCCATGTGCACAATGGGAGACAGTCTCCACATCCACGTTGTTTGTGCATCGACTTTGATGTTGTGCGTGTGTGTTTCACAGACGTCCATGTCTGTCCTGCAGAGGCAACAGGGGCCACTACCTGTGGGAGTCATGGTTGTTTTGCTGGCGTGTACATGATACTCCATGTCATGCCAGTGTCCATGTGGCAATACAGGGTCCCTGGGAATCTACCTGTCAAAGAGCTGTGATGCCTGGGGCACATCTGTCCTCACTTGTCACTGTGGTGTGTGTTTGGAACGTGACAGCAGTACATGGGTACTGTGACACAGCCGAATGATTTCCCATAGCACAACCTGGAACTTGTTGTCAACACATGTTGAACTGAGATGTTAGATGTTGGCCATGTAGGTGCCATATATGTCCATGCAGAACGGCACACACATCAAGTACTTGTGTCTCGTAATGATGTATCATGTGATATTGAGTATGGTCAATGCCACATATGTGGGGTGACTGACAATCTTTCTTTGTTCACCTATGCACTGCAGGGCACCAGCTGTCCATAGACCATTCCCTGACCTTGCAACCATGGTTGAACGTGACTGCATCCGACGGTACCGCTTCAACAGGCCGCTTATTGAGGAATTGGCGGTGCAGTTGGTCCCACATTTGCAACCTAGCCGGCCATACCCTGCAGCGCTGACCCCCAAGGTGAAGGTGATGGCAGCCCTACACTTCTTTGCCACCGGTACCTTTCAACACACTGTGGCGTCTGCTGGTGGGATGTCACAGACCATGTTCAGCCGTGTGCTACGCAATGTTTTGGAGGCGATGTTGAGATACTTGAACCAGTACATCTGTTTCCCTAAACGTCAACAACTCACTGACATCAAGAGTGACTTCTATGCCCTGGGGAGGATGCCACATGTCATCGGCTCCATTGATGGGACACATGTGGCTTTGATACCACCACAGGCACATGAGCAGGCATACAGGAACAGGAAACATTACCATTCTATCAATGCCCTGGTGGTATGTCTTGCAGATATGAGCATCTCACATGTGTGTGCACGTTTCCCCGGTTCTGCACACGATGCCTATGTGATGAGGAGGAGTCGCATCCCGAGGATGATGTCACAGATGCAGAACCAGCGTGCCTGGCTTGTCGGTGTGTACTGACTTTGTACCATTGTGTGTGTTCTGCAATGTTGTATTCCACCCTCTTTTCCAACTCAGCTAATGTGCAATTGTCTGTATGTTGGTGACTCCGGATACCCCAACATGCCGTGGTTGCTGACACCCCTCAGGAACCCTGTGACACCAGCCCAGATGCGCTACAATGAGGCACATGGTCGGACCAGGAGAGTGATCGAGCGGACATTTGGTCTCCTGAAGAGCCGCTTTCGCTGCCTGGACAAGACAGGAGGTGCCCTCCCATATGCCCCTGCAAAGGTGTGGAAGATTTTCATCGTCTGCTGCATGCTACACAACCTGGCAGTGCGGAAGGAGTTGCCTCTCATCCTGGATGACGATGACCAACATCCGCCACCTGTGGAGGATCCTGGCCTGGGCCACGATGCCAGTGATGATGATGATGATGAGGGTGATGTCCGCACACAGCTCATCACCAACTTCTTCAGCTGAATGTGAGTATACAGAGATGTTATGTCAATGATTTGAGTTTGCATGATATGTGTTGGTGGTGCTCTGTTGCTGTTTGAGTGTGGCCATGTGCTACTTGACTGTATGCGTGCAGCAATGTGTCCTTACAGGTAGTCTGTACTCCCCAACAGTGTTGACATGCTAACTTGGTTTTGTGTAGGTATCTTGTGACATGTATTGGGCATGAGTATTGCAGTTCTGTCCTGTTCTTCAGTGCTTTTGACTGTGTGTCATGTCTGTCCTTCACAGGGTACTTTCAGAGTTGTTTGGTCAACTCGGATCCCCCGACACCATGATTCAACTTCCAGGGTGGAAGCAGTCGTTTCCCTACAGGTGATGTGCCACACACCCCTGGACTTTATTTCCTCTACACTTGGTGACTGTGTGGCCACTGCCACGTGGGATTACCTTGCATCTGTAGTGGACACAACATGTTGCAAATGTGTAATAAACCTGTGCTTCACTTTGGGATGTGCGTTGTCTGTGGTCACACATCTAACTGACATTTGCTTACTTCACCTGTGGGCTAGTTAACACATACTCTGAATAGGTGTGGTGTCTGTGCATTCCACTGTATTTCCTGGCAACATCAGTGTAGGCGGAGTCAGATGGCCCTGGTGTGTATGTGTTGTGTAGCCCTAGTGGTGTGTCTCCCTCATATGTGTCACGTCGCCATGACTCACATGACGGTGTTGAACTTGCTGTAGCAGTTAGCATGCACAGTGTCATTTAGCAGATCATCATCTCCATGACAAAAACAACGTTGGACTCACAACAGAGGCAAGTATGGTGTATTAGTGAGTTTATTTACATACATGTGTGAGGATAGTGCACAGGATGGTGGGTGCTGTACATTGGGATTGGAATCCAAAGTTCCCAGATGAGTTGGAAGTGTTGGTAGAAGAAATGTCCTGAGTAAAGTCCACAGTCACTGCAGGCCCGGTTCTAGCGGGTGGGCCGGGTGGGCCAGGCCCACCCAAACATGAGCCTGGCCCACCCAAACATAAAGCTTGGCCCTGGCAGTGACGTCAGCAAGGCCAACAGAAAATGGCCACTGCAATTTAAAACGTTCTCTGAACGTTATTTTTCTTCTTTCTTTAGGAGTTGCGTGATTGGGCCTGGGCTCTCACCCCCAATCACGCATCTCCTATTAGAAAGGTGGGCTGTGTCCCCGCCCACTCGTGCAGGTACAATAGGGGCATGGCGAAGGGGACAAATCCTTTCGTTGGCACTGGATTTGTGTACCGTCCTGCTGCGTGGATATTTCATTCTTTTCACCTGGTGAAAAGGGGTTTGTTTATGCCGATTCATTTTCCTGACCTTCCTGACCTTCCTGACCCCTTGAGCTGTTTATCAGATCGGGTTGTGACAGAGTTCGTAAGGAGCAGGTAAGAGAATGTGTGGCTATTGTTGCGTTTTTTTTAAATCTGTGAGCAAGACACATACTTTGTGTGCCGTGTATATTTCATTTAAATCGTTTGTTGAAATCGTTTGTATCATTATCATGACTGGTTCTGCCAAGGATGCACGACAACTAAATGTCCAGATAACTCTGGGGATTAATGATCCTGCTGGAGAGCAATCTTTTGTCTGTTTGTAGTTTTTAAATGCAGATAAACTGTAGTTAACGTGGATAGCTCAGTGGGTTACTGCCTTTGTCACAGAGATCCTTTGATTACTTGCAGTTCAGAAGTTCCAATCCTAACATAGGACAGTGACCTATGGACTGTCATCAAAGACCTGCATACAAACCAGAATGGTATAATTATTTTTTTGTATTTTTTTTGTATTACTAGTTAGTTCGAATTTTCCCAGTCTTTCATTATTCTAATGTTGCAATAAAGAGTTTGGGCAGATATACATTCTAATCAGTAAAGCCAACCACTGGGGTATGCTTTAAATCCTGAGTTTGTGCTTCTCCAGATCCAACCCTCTTAAAACATATTGCCCAGCAGTATGGATGACATGTGATTCCTACACCTAGTAATCCTCATTAGCTTATGTGACATTTCCTATAGGCTGATTTACATACTTGTATGATTCATTGTGTCTGCATAATGTGTGCGTGATGTACAGTACTGTGACACCCTACACTACGAGTAGCGCTATACAACAAATAAAATGTATATGAGGGAGGGGCTAAGGAGAGGTGATGGGCACTGTTGGAGGGTGGCAATGAGGGAATCCGAGGGGGATATCATGGGGAGAGGGGCTATGGAGCGATGAGGGGCACTGGTGGAGGGTGGCAATGAGGTAATCCGAGGAGGAGGTCATGGAGGGTGGAGCTACGGAGAGATGAGGGGCACTGGTGGAGGTTGTTTGTGATGGAGTCTGAGGAGGAGGTCATGGGGGGGCTTTGGAGTGATGAGGGGCACTGGTGGAGGGTGGTAGGGAGGGACTCTGATGAGGAGGTCATGGGGGAGGGGCTATGGAGCGATGAGGGGCACTGGTGGAGGGTGACAGTGAGGAAATCCGAGGGGGAGGGGCTTTGGAGTGATGAGAGGCACTGGTGGAGGGTGGTAGGGAGGGACTCTGAGGCAGTGGCGTCACTAGGGGGGTGCGGAGGGTGCGGACCGCACCGGGTGACACCATCACATGGGGTGACACCTTTCCCAAATGAGACTATTTACTAAATAGTCTCATTTGGGAAAGGTGTCACCCCATGTGATGGTGTCATGGGGTAAGTCATGAGGGGGTGACACCATGAGTTACCGTACTGGGTGACACTAACCCTAGTGACGCCGCTGCTCTGAGGAGGAGGTCATGGGGGAGGGGCTATGGAGCGATGAGGGGCACTGGTGGAGGGTGGCAGTGAGGAAATCCGAGGGGGAGGGGCTTTGGAGCGATGAGGTGCACTGGTGGAGGGTGGTAGGGAGGGAGTCTGAGGAGGAGGTCATGAGGGGAAGAGGCTACGGAGAGATGAAGTGCAGTGTTGGAGGATTGCAATAAGGGAATCCGAGAGGGAGGTCATGGGGGAGGAGCTACGGAGAGATGAGGGGCTCTGGTGGAGGGTATTTGTGAGGGAGTCTGAGGAGGAGGTCATGGGGGGGCTTTGGAGTGATGAGGGGCACTGGTGGAGGGTGTTAGGGAGGGAGTCTGAGGAGGAGTTCATGTGGAGGGGCTACGGAGAAATGAGGGGCCCTGGTGGAGGGTGGTAGTGGGGGAGTCTGGGAGGAGGGTGGCAATGAGGGAATCCGATGAGGACATGAGGGGGAGGTGCTTGGGAGTGATGAGGGGCACTGGTGGAGGGTGGTAGTGAGGGAATCAGAGGAGGAGGTCAATGGGGGAGGGGCTATGGAGCGCTGAGGGGCACTGGTGGAGGGTATTTGTGAGGGAGTCTGAGGAGGAGGTCATGGGGAGGGGCTTTGGAGTGATGAGGGGCACTGGTGGAGGGTGGTAGGGAGGGAGTCTGAGGAGGAGGTCATGGGGGAGGGGATTTGGAGTGATGAGGGGCACTGGTGGAGGGTGGTAGGGAGGGAGTCTGAGGAGGAGGTCATGACTGAAAGGGGCTACGGAGAGATGAAGTGCACTGTTGGAGGTTGGAAGTAAAGGTGTCTACGGAGAAAGAGGTCAGTGGTGGGACGCCAATAAATACTTTCGCACCAGCGCTAAAATAGACCCTGTAATGGCCTTTCTGTTTTTGCTTATTTAATTAGCAGTTGGGTCATTAGGGCCACTGTGTAACATATTTTAAAGTGTGTGCTAATTATATTTACTGCTATATTCAGGATTTTGAGTTTGAAGGTGATTTTACTAATGTTTTTTTAGTGGGAATAAGGAAAATGAAGCCGGGTGGTGGCTGATATGGGGCTGGGGACCAAGGTTAGCTGTGAGATAAGGTGCACGGTAGAGGGATAGCAGAAAATTGATAATCAGGCCTGGAAGGGAGTGTGCTGCAGAGTCCGGGGTCAGGTGGAGGTATTAATGAAGAGAGATTCTCTCTGAAGGCTGGCAACGAGGGAGGCTAAGTAGTGTTACTTGCCTGATACTCCCACCTCAGAAACCTCCTCTTCCCATCAAAGGGACCTTACATGGGGAACGAAACACTTTTTGAGAGTGTCAACGATTAGAAAGAGATTTGGAAAATAATGCGTTTTACTGGGCCTTGTAAGACTAAGGAGAGATAAAGGAGGGCCCTGAAGTAGGCCTGGCTAGATATATGGGCCCATCTCTAGGGGTGGGTGGGACAACAAATTAACAGGAAGAGCCGAGGCAGTTGAGCCACCTGTTTGGCTTGGTTCAAAGACCCTGGCAACAAGCCGAGAACTGAAAGTTTGCACTGTAAATTGTACAACATACCGCCCGTGAAATCTCTTCAGTATTAAAAAGTCCTTTCTTAAATGTTGAAGAGATTTTCCAGAGGGGTAACAGCACTTCTCTGGAGCAAATAGGTACTCTGCATAGAGAGTACCAGCACTTCTAAGGAGCAAATAGGTTCTCCGGAAAGAGATTACTGCATGTTCTCAGGAGCAAATAGTTACTCTGAATAGAGAGTACTACACTTCTCTGGGGCAAATAAGTACTCCGAAAATAGAGCTCCTGCACTTCTGGATTCTTGAGCTCTTACAATGCATCTTAGTCCTGATTTGCAGCCCTGCTATTTCTGCATTAATAATCACTAAAGTCCTTTACATTACGTTTAAACAGTGACTTGTAGTACTCCTGCTTTGCCCTCTTGAAAACTGCCTCCGGGCTGATTCTTGCCCTACTGTTTTTGAACTTTTAAATACTCACATGTTGTTAAAACTCACTCACAGTTCACTCGGTGCACATCAACTAGGATTCTTGTCTCCAGTGCCGTTTCTGTATTAATTAAATCTGAACTAAAAGGCAAGCCTGTTATGTGCGCCCTACTTGTGGCTTAGATTCTTAGTGCAGAAGAAGCACTATTATAGTACACTAAATCAAACAGAAAAGGTGTTTTGTATGGTGCACAGCTAGAACACATGTATTTGAAGGTGCACTCTTATGTGATGATGAATAAAGGAGGCTCAGGGAAATAAAGATTTGGCTAGGATCACACAATGGGTCAAGCATGGAAGCCAGGATTGATCCCAGGTTTTGTAGTTTCACATTGTGCAATTCAGTCAATAGATGGGTGTCTCATTCTCCTGTTTTGCATTACAGATTAATGCTTTATCTTTCATACTTGGCATATGACATTACAGCCTGGGCAGCAGGCAGAAGCCAAATGAAAGCTAGGCTTGTTTTGGGGCACGAGGGTCCAAGAGGACCTTGAGCTGAACCAGGCATCTGGCTCAAGCCTTCAGTGGCTTTCCACCTCTATCCATCTCTACTAGAAGGTAGCCCTGGGGCTTCAGAAGCAGGTCTCTATTGTCCCCAGACCCTCTGAGTTCCTCACACCCCTTCGTGGGGAAATACCCAAAGAGGTAAATCTCCAGTCATCCCCTTCTACCACATGCAGGAGTAGAGTTTTTTTCTATTCATACGTTCCTCATTTCACTTTTCCTGCCTGCTTTCTACCTCTGCCTCTCTCTCAAATGTCTAGTATCATAGCCAGTGTATCGTGGCCCTAGTGCAGGCTGGCTGCTACTTGATGTGTCAACAACACCCCTACTTAAGCTGTGAAAGCAGTGTTGTATGGGGGGGGGGGTCTTGATGCCACTGCCTAGAGGCATTGTATTATTGAATGGCATTGTGCTTTGTACAAATGTCTTAAAGTTAAAATGGCAACCTGTATCTGGTGGAAGGATTAAGATACCCCTCTGTTGCACCTAGGTGGATGCATCATGTATATATATACTGGCTGCCTATAACTCTTTGGACATTCTAATGTATTGGCATGCTCATCTGTTGCTGCTAGAAGGACCCAAAACCATCGATCTACCTGCCTATATGCCCGTATCCATGCAATACTTTTCCTAGGCAGGCCTATTCTGGCTGCCTCTAATGGGTGCACTACTTTGGATCGCTTGTCATCGCTGCTGGTTGGACTCAAGATTATTTGCCATGGCTAACTATAGACCATTCAGGCCTATTGGGTGTTCTTCTGTCAATCTGGGGGGTAATATAGAGCTATACCATGACCATACCTTAGACAGTTTTAGTCCCAATGAATCATACAGAGATGTACGCAGCTCAACAAGCCTACAGAATGCAAACGAGGAATGCCTTGTATTGAGGGAGAGAGTTGAAATGGTTCCCACATAACACACATTCAATTCATTGCCTGTGCAGCACTGCACCCTCATTCGGGGATTTATAATTCAAGATTCTTATTTTAAATGCAACATGCAACTCATGGCAGATTTGCCATGAAAGACCAGAGTCTGTTCTGTATATCCAGATAATTTCACTATACCAAAGCTATCCATGGCTGCAATAGTATACTGCTTATTGAGGAATTTTCTAGTTTTTAATCACACACCTCAGGTTTTGTTTTTTTCTTATTCTTATTCTTAAAGGTGACTTGTAGAGCGCTCGTTCACCGGTTGGTTTCATGGCGCTGAGAACTAGGGGGGCTGCCAATCCGGAACAGGTTATTCATAATCCTGTGTGAATAACCAGGTCTTGAGAGATTTTCTGAATATGAGCAGATTAGAGCTAAGTCTGATTTCCAGCGGAATGGAGTTCCACAGACGTGGGGCAAGAGTAGCAAACCTGCAGCCCCCTTGGCGTTTCAGTTTGAAAGTGGGTATTGTCAGGAGGTGGAGTTGGGCTGAACGGAGATTCCGAGTGGGGGTGTAACGAGAAATAAGATTGTCAAAAAATTTGGGGCTGCGGCCGTATAGGGATTTGAACACCAAGCATCTGACTTTAAACGCACATCGCTGAGGGATAGGAAGCCAATGTAGCTTCCTGAGGAGGGGGGAGGCGTGTTGCCACCTAGGCTGTTTGTGTATTAGTCGGGCCGCTTGGTTCTGTACCAGCTGAAGTCGCTTGGTAAGGCCAAGTGGAAGTCCCAAGTAGATGGCATTTGCGTAGTCCAGACGAGACAGAACCAGAGCTATTACCACCTGGACCAGTGCCGCATGGGACAGAAGCCTGATTATTTTTCTGATTTTTCGTAACTGTAGAAAGCAGGCGGAGACCACTGTGCCTACATGCGCTTTTAAAGACAGGTCGTTGCCTATAGTAACCCCTAGACGTTTTACTAAAGTGGAGGGGGTGGGGGGGGTCCCAAGTTGCTGGGCCAGTATTGTGGGCCCCATGGATTGCGATCTCCTCCTGTCAGAATTAATTCTGTTTTACTGGGGTTGAGTTTTAAATGGTTGAGGTTCATCCATTGCTGGATGAAAATCATAGTAGATTGAAAGTCAGTTATAGATTCGGGGAGTTATCAATTGAGAACAAGAGTTGGAGGTCATCTGCATAGTTGAAGGTAGTCACCTTCCTATCTTTCAAAGATCTTATCAGTGGGCGTAAGTAGAGGTTGAAGAGATGTGGTGAGAGCGAAGAGCCCTGTGGGACCCCGCAAGTTGTTTTTAATTTAGGGGCAGTGAATTGGCCAATGCGGACTGCCTGGGTGCGGTTTACTAAGAAGGAGTTAATCCAGCTAAGGGCTTGACCCTGAAGGCCTGCTTCTCTGACACGGTCCACTAGTATGTTATGGTCGACCATGTCAAATGAAGCCGAGAGGTCAAGCAGTATCAGGGCCTGATGATTGCCTCTGTCCGCATTTTCACGTAGGGAGTCCAATATTGCCAAAGTCACTGTTTCAGTGGAATGAGCAGGCCGAAAACCGGCCTGGCTTGGGTCAAAGAATCCCGTCTGTTCCAGAAAGTTGGATAGGCATTTTGCCACGTGGGCTTCTAGTAGCTTAGCCATGTAGGGGAGCAAGGAGATGGGACGATAATTTGCTAGTGTCTGGGGGTCAGCGCTTGTTTCTTTTAGGAGGGGGACTACTATAGCCTCCTTAAAAGCCTTGGGGATGCAGCCCTGGGATAGGGAATGATTTAGGAGGGCAAGGGCTGGGTCTGGGAAGGCCATAAAGGTTGCTTTCAAGATGTGAGGGGGGCAGTGATCCAAGGGGGAGCCCGATTTGACTTTAGCAAGTAGGTTATTCAAAGTCTCTGTGTCGATGGGTAAAAAAGAGTCCAGAGAGTGGGGGTTCCTGGGTGTGGATGAGGTAATATCTTGTGAGGGCCTGTGTGGAATACTGGCTTTGATGTCGGTAATCTTATCGATAAAAAAATTATTCAAGGAGTCACACAGGGCCTGTGACGGCTTGGGTTTACTTAGGACTCTCTCAGGGTTTGACAATTCATCGACTATTGTGAATAATTCCTTAGCTTGGTTATTAGAGTTAAGAATTCGTGTTGAGAAATAGGCTGCCTTGGCTGCGAAAATGGCCTTCTTATAATCGTTCAAGGCCCGGACATAAATAGTTTTTCCTGTTTGAGAATAGTTCTGCCTCCACTTTCTTTCCAAATGACGGAGGGAACGTTTTTGGGAGTTTAAATCGGGGGAGAACCATCTCTGAGCCTCATGCCGGCGGGTGAGGCTAATTTGTTTAAGTGGGGCGTGTGTGTTACTGGCCGCTAGTAACCAAGATGAGAAGGATTTTTTGTGTAGGTTGACATCAAGTGTGGGACAGGGGACTGTGTTAATTAGAGTGGCGGTGAAGTCGTTGTTGTTGATGGAGAGCCATTTTCTCGCCATCCTTCCGCCTAAAGTTGGCACTTTCCCTATGAGCGTGTGTTTTAAGGAGAATTTTACCAAGTGATGATCAGACCATACACAAGGCATGATAGATGGAACTGATATCACTATCATAATCATCGTATGGACACTATTATGAATTTTCAGTAACTTTTTTTTAAGGTGCTTGACCTGTGGTATTTTGATGGAGGAACATTTTTAACTAACCAAAGATTTTTTTTATTTTTAAATATTTTTTTCAGTTGCTTCTAAGCCTAGCTTGGGCATCATGGACAGATTCGTCACTCAGAGAGTTGCTTTAGATGCCAGCCGTAATCCCTTGTGTCATAATCCAAGTCCTGTACCAGCACCCCCCATGGAAGTTGCAAAAGAAAGAAAAATGTATGCTCACCTAAATCATGGTACTGCTGTGAATAAAGACCTTGTTGACCTTGAAAAGCATCAAGGTCATCTCAGCAGCAATGCTACAGATCTGCATAGGGATAAACCATCCCAACCATTTCTTAAATCTTATCCACGAAGTAGATTTGGCGACCGTGAGAGGGCATTCAGCTCGGACTGGTACAAAACTCGACCATGGCTGGAGCACTCTGCTAGTCTAGATGCTTGCTTTTGTTTCCCATGTCGTGTGATTACTAATGGGAAAAATGATAGGGATACAGTTTTTACTGTAACTGGTTTCCGTAACTGGAAAAGTGCGCTAACATCTGGCACAGGTTTTGCTAAACATGTGGCCAGTCAAACTCACACATATGCTGTACTAGCTCTAGCAGAGGCATCTAAGAGAGGGGAAAGAGGAGATACAATTGCCTTTTTATTAGATACGAAAGTAATAGAAAATAATCGATATTACTTAAAAAGCATTGGAGAAGTCATTCAATTTCTTGTTGTGAATGAACTCCCCCTGCGTGGCGACAATGAAAATGTTTTTGATTCAACAAGTGGTTTATTTTTAAAGCTTTTCCAATACACTTTGAAAAAAGATAAAAAGCTAGCCGAAATTATACACTCTATTCCCCTGAATGCAAAATATACATCTAAATGTATCCAAAACGAAGTAATAGATACCTTAACTGGCATGGTTCTCTCACAAGTCAAAAAGCAGTACAAAAGTTGCGATTCAAAAAGTTTTTGTATTAAAAGCGATTGCACCCGTGATAAATGTAACATTGAAAATCTGTCCCTCATGGTGCGTTTTGTGAGCAAAGCCAAGCCTGAGGAGCATTTAATTGGTCTTTTACAGATGGAACAATTAGATGCTGAATATATAGCTGATCGCATCTTAAGCCACTTGGTTGCCAGTGATTTCAAGCCAGAAGACATTTTAAGTCAGTGCTATGATGGAGCATCTGTGATGAGTGGATGCAGTGGGGGTGTTCAGGCTGTTATACAGAGAAGATTAGATAAATATATTCCTTACATACACTGTTACATTCATCAGCTTCATCTTGTTGTCATACATGCCATCCAAAGTGAACCAAGGGCAAAGCGATTCTTTGATCTTTGTAATATGCTGTACAATTTCTTTCATCGTCATTATGTGAGTCAACGATATAATGGACCAACTCTCAAACGTCTTCTTGAGATTCGATGGACCAGCCATTATGAGGTTACCAAATGTGTAGTTGAAAACATTGACACAATTTCTGATCTTATATCAGACATATATCATGATGACAATGCTGCATCTGAGTTGAAGGCAGAAGCTTGTGGTTTACTATCTCATATTCAAAGGGAAAACGTTTATGTTATTGGGAAATTTTTACAAGATCTGCTTTTAACTTTAAAACCTGCTAATGCTGTGTTTCAGACACAGCAAACAAATTTGTGTTTTGCAGTGGAAGTTGTACAGTCCACACTTAGTGCCCTGAAAGCAATGCGTGCAGATCCAATGTTTTCTACCAAGTACTGCTCTTCTGATGATGTGTTAGACGAAACCACACGTGTTAATCGTGGACCAAAAAGGAGGAGGACTCTCAACTGCCGATTTGCAGATTCCGTGGTACTTTCAACAGTTGGACAATCTGCAGATGACTCTTCCTTTTCTCAGCAGCAAGTGCTCAGGCAGCCCATCTTGAACATTCTGGACAGAGCAATAGCTGAAATGGAGACCAGATTCTCCCAGAAGAACATTGAACTTATCGAAGCCATTTCTATCTTGGTTCCCTCATCACCTCATTTTCTTGATATGAACAAGTGTGAACCCCTCCTTGACCTAACTAATGTAATCAAAGCTACTCTTGCAGCAGAACTAACTGTTGCAAAACCATTGTTACAAAAAAAAGTCCCAGATGGTGCAGATGTTGCCACCATTTGTGAACTGGTACGTGATTATGCTGAAGCTTTCCCAGCACTTCATGAAATGTATGTCTCTGCGCTGGTTATAGGGGTTTCAACCGCAGCCTGTGAGAGCTCCTTTTCAACCCTATCCCGCGTCCTCACACCTTTTCGACGCAAAATGAATCATGATCGTAAACAGAATTTGACTATTTTAGCACATGAGAAAGAGCTCACGGCAAACCTATGTATGGATGAGTTTGTAAGGGAGTTTTCAAAGAACAATAGAAGGTTACCTCTATGACTGGAACTGCTAGTTTTGAAATGGTCGGTGTGAAAACTGCTGGCAGTTTTCAAAAATACTCCTTTCTCTTTTTTCAAATGTGTTACTGTTTTTCAAGAATTTTTATCTATGAAAGTACTTTGCAAAAAAATGACAAGAAAATAAAATGTATAAAGTTACATTTGTGCAGAGAAATAAGTGTTGGGCAAATTGCAACGAGTAAATAGCCAGCCTTTCTAGTGCAACGGTGCCAAGGCTTTCGTGTAGTAATAGGGACTTCCTTAATCTTGAATGCTTTATAATATGCTTAGCATTCAAGTACTTGTGTTGAAGCCTGGGCGCTGGAATTCGAGGGTTTGCATTTAGGTCCAGACATTGCTCTTACTGCCTGGCCAGCTGGAATTCGAGGGTTTATAGTTAGGTCCAGACATTGGTCTTACTTTCAAATAACTCTCCACATGCTCTGTGTTCACACAGAAGCAATCCGTTGTACCATGCTGCCTGTTTGCAAGTACATATGATGTAATCTAGGGCTTGTAGGCTACCTCCAGAAGCGACAAATTGGGCCCGCAGTGGCCCACCCGAATGCTCCCTTGGCCCACCCAAATAAAAATTCCTGGAGCCGGGCCTGGTCATCTGATACATTGGTCCAACTTGAACTCCCCATGTCATGTGGGAGAGTTGGGTTGCATTCGACAGGGTGAACAGTTTGCACACAAAGGGGAATTTCCAGAACAGGTGTTGGGTTCCTGGGGGATGTACATGGCCATCGGCCTCAACATTTTTCCTTCCTCGGACGACCCCTCTTCTTTCGGGGGGGACCCTCACGTGCAGGCCGCTGCGGTGCAGAGGACTCTCCACCAGAGTCATCCTCCCTCCCTGTGGCAGTTGCAGTTGTTGCGGCACCAGATGTTGTGGGCACACAGGGAGGTGTGGCCATGTTGGTGCTAATCTGGCGGAGGCATGTCAATATGTCTCTCTGCACCGCTGTCAGTTCTTCCAATGTGTCCCACTTGGACTCCATGCGAGACATGTGTGTCTCCACACGGGACATGTGGGAGTCCAAGCGGGCATGATGGGCAGCCTGCTGCTGTTGAATGTCCTTGAGGATCCCCACTACCTGGCTGACCTTTCCGGTGCTATTCTGGTACGCATCAGCAATGCGTACCAGTTGTGGGTCATCATGCAGTCCAGACCCCTCTGCAAACAGCGACCTCTGCCTACTACCCCTCCCACCACCCCTGGCCACACGTGCGGGACCTGCGGTGGCACGCACAGGTGAGCCTAGGCCCCCTTGGGGGTTGGTACTGGGGTTGTTGTCCATTGCTTCACGGTGGGCCGAGATCCCTGTGCTGTTGTCATTGAGTGTCCTTGGTCTGTCCGTGTCGGCGGGGGTGGTCTGTGTGTTGGCAGATGTTGGAGGAGTGGGTGCAGGGGGTGCAGATGGTGGTCCTGCTGGTGCTGCATGATGACTCACACCGGAGGGGCCAGGTAGGTCTTCGCCATCCGAGGAAGGCAGAGGCTGTTCCACACCAGAGAGCTCAGGGTCCCCCGGAGCCTGGGACAGGGACTCCTCATCATCTGCTGCTGTGTCCCCATCATCACCTGTTTTTGGAAGAGACACACAATGTATGTTATGTTTCTACAGGCATCAATGGTTCAAACACCTGACAGTTGTGACTGTACCTCTGGATGCGGGCCTGTACATTGCATTGTCCTAAGTTGTCAGAGTCAGAGGTTGATATTGGTGTAGCACATTGTCCTGCCAACCTGAAGCATTTCAATGTGAATGTTGAGGTGTGTGCATGACCAGCATTGGTGGCATTTGGTTGACATCCGGCCCTCCTTCTCCCCCCAGCCCAGTTATCCCACCATGAGGCATGCCACCCTTGCTGTGGGTGCAGGTTAACTCCCAGAATGTCAGTCAGTGGTGTCCTGCTGTTGGTTGGTGCCCAGTTCCCAGCAGGGCCTGGTACTCCCCACAACAGAGCACCATTGTCAGACATCTTTGAAGTGGCTTTTCACTCCCTGTGAGGTGTGCATGCTTCAGTGTGAGCTTGCTGGGCCATGTGGGTGGGGGATGTTGAGCTGTGACTACCACTCCCATCATGCTATTGTCTACACCCCCCTTCCCAGCATGCCCATACTTCCTTCCTTTTGAGTGGACTTCACTGTGTGTGATTGTGACAGCAATGGCAAGATGGCTGACAGTGTGGTCCTGTTGTTTGTTGGTGCCCAGTTCCCAGCAGGGCCTTGTGCTCCCCACAGCTGAGGCCAGTGTCAGACATCTTTGAGGTAGCTTTTCACTCCCTGTGAGGTGTGCATGCTTCAGTGTGAGCTTGCTGGGCCATGTGGGTGGGGATGTTGAGCTGTGACTACCACTCCCATCATGCTATTGACTACACCCCCCTTCCCAGCATGCCCATACTTCCTTCCTTTTGAGTGGACTTCACTGTGTGTGAGTGTGACAGCAATGGCAAGATGGCTGACAGTGTGGTCCTGTTGTTTGTTGGTGCCCAGTTCCCAGCAGGGCCTTGTGCTCCCCACAGCTGAGGCCAGTGTCAGACATCTTTGAGGTGGCTTTTCACTCCCTGTGAGGTGTGCATGCTTCAGTGTGAGCTTGCTGGGCCATGTGGGTGGGGGATGTTGAGCTGTGACTACCACTCCCATCATGCTATTGCCTACACCCCCTTCCCAGCATGCCCATGCTTCCTTCCTTTTAACTCTGCTTCCCTGTGGGGTAGTGTGCCTGTGCTGACAGGATGGCTGACAGTGTTGTCCTGGCGTTTGTTTGGCTACAAGTCCCAAAGGTGTCCCTGTGCTTCACACAGCATAACCCAGGGTGGTGGTTCTTTGTGGGATATTTAATTAGAGTGTGAGAAAATGCATTCTCCAAAGTGAGTTGTGTGGAATTTGTGTTAAGGGTGTGTGTGAGAAAAGCTGCTGGTAACTATGGTCAATGCTGTCAGTCCTCCTTCTCACCCAGCCAGATATCCCACCATGGAACGTGCTTCCATTGCAGGGAGTGCAAGTTGACTTTCAGGATGTCAGTCAGTGGTGTCCTGCTGTTGGTTGGTGCACAGTTCCCAGCAGGGCCTTGTGCTCCCCACAGCAGTACCCAGTGTCAGCCATCTTGTCAGTTCTTTTCCACTCCCTGTGATGTGAGCATGGTTCAGAGTGGTGTTGATGGGCCAATTGTGAGGGTGACCAATATCTGTGACTACAACTCCCATCATGCTATTGGCTACACTGACTTCACCAGCATACACAGAATTCCTTCCTTTCAGTGAGCTTCCCTGTGAGGTGGTGTTCTAGTGGTGGCAAAATGTCTGACAGTGTTTGTTGGTTAGATTTGTGCCTCTGCCTTGCTCTATTTGTTGTTAGGTTTGTACATGTCATGACACAATTACATATCACTATGAGATGGCAGGTATTGTGTTTGTCTGACTAGCATACACATCTTGGGATGATTATGTTTTGGTTACTGTGGCTTTGCTAACGGTGCATGGTTTCACTATCCCCTTGACAGTGATGTGTGTGTATTGTCACACAATATTGGGTATATTGGTTGTGTACTCACCAGGCTCTGGGATGTTTGATAGTCCATGTACGCTCTCTGGTGGTAGGATGGCCCGCACCTTCTCCTCCCAGGGCCTGAGGTATACTGGTTTGGCAGGAGGGCCACTGCCGGTGCGATGACTCAAGGCGTAATCCTTCTTCAGTAGGGCCTTGACCCTCCTGCGCACATCATACCACCTGTTCTGGATGTCTTCCTTTGTGCGCAAACATGGTGATTGTGCGTTCACCCTGTCGACGATCCACTCCCACATCTTGGTTTTCTGCGACATGGGGTCTGTTGGACCAATGTACCAAACAGGTGTGGCTCTACCCTGAGGATTTCATCTACCAGGACTTCCAATTCACTGTCTA
Organism: Calotriton arnoldi; assembly: GCA_963921515.1. NCBI lineage: Eukaryota > Metazoa > Chordata > Amphibia > Caudata > Salamandridae > Calotriton > Calotriton arnoldi. The sequence continues at coordinate 27,162 of CAWUFW010001214.1, read as the reverse complement.
GGAACTTTGGATTCTTCTTTGGGGGCATGGTGATGGGTGGTGGTGGGGAGTGATGTGTGTGTGAGTGTGCAAGTGAGGGTGGGTGAGTGTAGGTTTTGCTGGGTGTATGTGAGGGTGCTATTTGGGAGGTGCTAATGGTGTGTGGCTTGTGTGATGGATGAGTTGTGGGTGTGTCTGTGGTTGCTGTCTGATGGTGTTCTGTGCTGGCAGGTCATTTGAATTTGCAAAGGATCATGGTAGGGATTTGTGGCCTTTATATGGGTGGAGTTGTGGGTGTGTCTTTGTTCCATGTTTTTTTCCCCTGTATTTATTGACTTTGTCATTGCTTGTTTGGCCCTTTTTTTTGTATTTTTTCCTTTGTCGTTTTTAGGCATGTAGGAGACGTTTTTCTGACCGAGTAGGACGCTGCAGTTGGCTCGTGCGAGCTTCTCCGAGTCTTTCAAGCTGTGTTTCTGCTGTGTTTCATATGCGGCGTACGCGTCGGTCGCGGAGTATTGGGTTGTTTCGGCTCCATTTTGTATGCGTGTCGGTCGTACGGCTTGTGCTCCGTGCGACTCGGTCTGGTTTTACACGCATTGCATCGTGCTGCGTGGGTCGGAGTTCGCGGGTACGTTTCTGTCGGGTTCATTCCTGGTGCGTGTCGGTCGGTTCGATTCACGTGGTTTTCCGGCCGGAGAGTTGGTTTCCGTGCGGTTCGGTCGTTTGGCTTGTGTTCCGTACGAGTCGGTCGTGATTCACATGCATTGCATCATACTACACGGATCGGGCAGCGCTGGTACGTGTCGGTCGGACTAAATTCCCGTACCGAGTCGGTCGGTACGTTTTCCGGCCTGAATCGGAATCGGCCCCTAAGTCTACCACAATGTACTATGTTGTAACACAAAAGTCAAGGACTGGAGCATTCCATCCTTGGTGACATGGAGACAGTGGGTTACCTTAAATATGAGGGATGTGCCTGTGATGTTTTGCTTATTTTATTTGAAATCATTTACATGTTATGCTAATACAGGACTAACGGGCTGGATGGATGGGTGTTTACTCCCCCATGGTTACAAAGTAATGTACTACGACGCCCTAAGGAAGTACACGCCCGGTGTCATGGCGGTTTTGTCAATGCGTTGTAAGTTTGATGGGCAGCTCTGTCAACATGAAGGAGCCGCATGACAAGCTTACCATGTCTTTGTTTATTTAAAAAAACACACAAAAAACAACAAAGTAGGATTTTGTTTTGCAAAATATAAAAAAAGCAATGCCCCCCTTGCTAAGGGATTTTTTGCTCCTTCGCTTCAAATGGGTCATTAGTTCCACCTTGACTATTGTGAGATGTTTGAAGGATTTTACATACATTGAGGGCTAATCACAAAGATAACTTTACTATGTTTAGCTATTTACAATTTACAAGTGTAAAGTTGCTCAAAGGTGTAGACTTACATGCCTTTACCCCTGTAACAGGGGATAGAACAAATTTACAAAGCATAAATTACTACTGTCAAAAAGGACCATTAGTAAGTCCCGCACCACCCATGGCCAACCACTGATACTCCATTGCCTTCCCATAGAAAATAATGGAGGCATGGACTTAAAAAGAAATCCATAAGAAATAATGTTTAAATTTAAAATAATTTATTTGGGCTTTAAAAAATATATATATCAAATTGAATGTTAAAAAATATATAATATATTTTAAAAATAAATATTATGTGATGATAAAATATTTAATAACCTTTTTACTTTAAAAATAGTTGTAATTTTTTTTTTTAATAAATTAATTTCAAGGCATACCTTTTTCTAATTGTTAATACATAAGTAAGTGCAAATATTTTATTTTCGTAATAAATTTTAGAAACATAATTTTATTTACTTTAATATATATTTAAGTTAATTAAATATTTAATTCAAATTTAAGTTAATAGTGCTATATCATTTTTGTGCTTTATATGCATTTTAATTAAATATATAAAATTAACAGTTTTACTCATTTTTTGAAAGTTTAATAAACTTTTTTAAGTTTCCCTGTACTATACCATAGGGAGATCTCTGCCACGGTGGGAAGGAAGGAGAGAGGCCCAACAGTTTCAGAAGAAATGGACACTGATTTATCTACACTGGACAGAAACGCTGCTGAATGATTTTGTATATGCCCCAGAATGTTTAATCTATTATTTGACATTATTTGTTTAACTATAGCTCACTGTTGTTAATATATTGTCGATTATGCCATTAATGAATAAACTCATAAATTAATCAGAAAGAAATTCTTCTTGAACTATAGACATATTCTATTAATTTATTGTAGCTTTCACCACAGCCTGTTTTTGAATTACTACTTATGGGAGGGAGTGGTATGCCCCCAACCATTTTCTTAACCCATCCCCGGCCAAAACTTCACCAGGCATAGATTAGAGGGGTGACAGGCAACATTCCAAAATGGCGACCTACTTCTCTTTTCTGCTATCTTTACCAGGAGCTGTTGTGGCTTTTCTTTCCAGTGAAATAATTGGATAAGCAACACCTCTTCTCTAATCGCCCACCATCCTTTGCGTCCACATCATTACTTACCATTGGTTGGCTTTCCGGTCAAGCTCATTTGCATACTTCTTATTCTTGTCCCAGCTTGTCAAATCTGCATTTGTACCTCCCATAGAGCATAGCCTCGTTAACATCTCTTTTGATTGTCTTTTTTCTATGCTTTCACTGCATGTGTTCAAGCACTACTTTTTTCTTTTGAGTTATGCACTCCATGGGAAGGCATATGTTTTCTAGCTGACTCCCTCATGTACTTCTCTCCCCCTGCACTCCATGTTGCTCTCTGTTGCCCATGTGCCTCTCCCATTGCCCCCTCCATGTTGCACTAGCCTTTATGTATTCCCCATTGCTTTCTTGCATGTGTGCTTCTAGCTCACCAACTCAACGTTACTCTTTCAGCCGTTGCTTCATCTCCCCACCCACCCCCTTCATGTTGCTTCCCTCACCCACAACATCTTTCTCTCGGCCATTGCATCTCCTCCCCAACTCTCACCCTCTGTGTTGCCTTACCTCCCCCTGACATTGCTTCCCCCACCCGCTCTCTGCGTTGCTCCCCCCCACTCTGGCCCTCCATTTTGCTCCTCCCCACCTGCTTTCATGCTATTTTTTTATTTTATTTATTTACTGATTTAATTTGGTAACTAAACAAACAATATCCTTGTGCGCATGCCCAGAATATGTCTCATATAAATTCTACAGGAGCAACCCATAGAGGTAACTGGATGGAGGTATTAATAGTTATAATCAACAATGTCCACGTGTATGCCCACATTTACACAATATCAGCAATATATTGTAATCACAATAAATGCATTTATTATGATTACAATACATTGCGTGTATTGTATACATTTCTAATATTGGCACCTATATTGATATCGCTGAGTAGAGCCCACAATATGATGCAACTGTCACGTCATAGCTCCTTTTTTTGTTTTCTTTAGCCATGCTGCACAGCATCAGGATTGTTGTACAGAATGGCTAAAAAGTATTGGCAAAGCCAATAAGCCCCAACTGTGAGACCTATTAGCTTTGCCAATGCTTGCTTTCAAAAAGTGAATGGGATATTTTCTTTGGCCATCAAAAGGAAGTGACTGCACAGGTAGGCAGGGAATGACAACAAAATGATGCACACTATGAAGGGAGTGGAAGGGAGCGATGACCACGGCAGGTAGGGGCATGGAGCTTGTGTTCTTTTGGCCAAATGGCCTCATAATGCTGCACTTTTCTCACTTTGTGTAAGCCACACATTGTCAAGATTAATAGGTGCAGCCCTAGTGGCTTATCGTGGTCAGACAGTCTAGCACGCCACCCATGCGACCTAGGTGATATCTAGGGGACAGTGGATCATTTTTTCCCTGACCATACATAGTGAGGGACATGGGTCCAGTAGCCATTTTGACAACTTTCCCTTTTCTCTTTTAGTTATCTACAAGTGTCAAAGAGTGCTCTTAAAGGCAATCTTCTTGTTCTGTATGAAGCCCTGTAAATATGCAATACATAATTTCAACTCAATATTTATTACAGTCTATAAAAATACCGTTAGGAATAAAGAAACTGATGAATTCAGTTGAAAGCCATTGTGATTAGTACTCTAAATCCAGAAGGTAACCCTCCAGATAGGCAACTGCCTATGCTATAAATGCCACAGAACATTTAACATAAAATACAAATAGTGTTTTCCTTTCCATAGCGTGTTAACACATAGAACAGTTTTTCAGGAATCCGTAGCAATATCCTCATTTGAGTTCTTGGACCCTACAATGCCAAAACCTTATATAGGACACTTCAAGAATTCTTACTAGTAATGCCTGTATTTCATCAGCGCAGCCTTCTTGATGTAATCTGATGACACCAGGCCAAGGGAGTAAGCAGGAAATTGAAATAGCCCCCACTTTGGACTCAAGAGATGATGCCTCCAAGCAAAGAAAGAAAATGGCCGAACCCTCTCTAGAACAGCTTTCATGTCTCTTCCATCCATGCATCTAATCATTCATTATTTCACCCTTGCATCCACCTATTGATACTCACAAATTCACCCTTACATTCCATCATCCATTCATTCCTTCATCCATCATTTGATCTTTTCCTATCCATCCATTCATCCATCCGCCCAGTTTGCCATCCTCCATCGATCCATCAATGCACTCTGCCATCTATACACTCTGCCATCCATCCATCCACCATCGATCCATCCATTCATCTACCCATCCATCCAACCACCCATCCATCCATCCACTCTGCCATTCATAAATTCTGCCATCCATCCACATCCGTCCATCCACTCTGCGATCTGTCATTCTCTAGACACTCTGCCATCCATGCATCCCTACAGTCTCCCACCCATCTATCCATCCACTCTGCCATCCATCCAATGCCATTTATCCATCAACCCATCAACTCTGCCATCCATCCATTCTTCCACTCTGCCATCCATCAGTCCAGTCTGCCATCCATCCATCCGTCGACCCACCCATCCATTCACCCGCCCACCCACCAATCCATCCATTCATCCTTCCAATGCATCCATCCATCCAAAATCCATCCATCTGCCTACTGTGCCATCTATCCAACTATTCATCCATGCTGGAATCCATCCAATGTGCCATCCATTCATCCATCCATCCATTCAGCACCTCTTCCATCCATTCTACCATCTATCCACTCTGCCATTCATCCATAAGTCCATCCTCTCTGCTATCCAACCATCCATCCATCCATCTATACATCCATTCCAGTATTCATTCATCAATCTATCCACCCATCCAGCCACCCACTTTGCTATCCAACCATTCATTCATCCAGTTTGCCATGCATCAGTCCACTCTGCCATCTATTCATCCATTCTGCCATCCATCCCTTCACTCTGCCATTCATCCATCCACTCTGCTACCCACTTACCCATCCATCCATCCATTCTGGCATTCATTTATCCATCCATCCACCCACTTCCCTATCCAACCATTCATTCATCCAGTTTGCCATGTATCCATCCACTCTGCCATCCATTCCGTCCCCACTCTGCCTTTAATCCACTCTCCCAACTACTCGTCCAGTCATCCATTTTTCATCCATCCAATCTGCCATCCATCCATTCATCAAGTAATGCCATTCATTCATCAATCAATCCATCATCTGGCTTATAAAGCTCACAGCTACTCGGCGAGTGTCCCAATGCTAGCTATGTCTGGATGGGGGGGTCAGATGAAATGGTTTAATCCTTTCCATAAGGTATGGAAGCCCAGAGTGGTAGAAGGCTCTGTGAGTCAGGACAAGGCCTTGAAACCTGACTCTATCTTTGATGGGAAGCGAGTGTAGCTCCTTAAGATACAGCCGCATGTGACTTCTTTTAGGGCTACAACAGTACTGACCTGTGTGCTAAAGGAGATTTTATACTCGAATTTTACACCGAGATTTCTTGTCGCAGCAGTAGGGGCACGAGGCTAGGTCAACAATACCCATTCCATATCGGGGGAGGTGGGGTGACTTGAACAGTAATATCTCGGTTTCACTGTTGTTACACTACAGATTGCTCCTGTGCAACCATTGAAACACAGTGGACAGGCAAGCCTTAAAACTGATTAGGGAATTGGGAGCATTTTTGTCCCACGTGAGGACAATCAGAGTGTCATCGGCGTAGGACACCACTAGCACGCCAAAGGTTTGGATTAGCGCCGCAAGTGGTGTCATGTACAAGTTAAACAAAGTAGGGCTCAGAACCGACCCTTGGGGAGCGCCGAACACTGGGGGTTAGATCTGACTCTACTATCCAATTATCCGTTTATTTACTCTGCCATCCATCCATCCATCTATCAATCCATCCATCTATCCACTCTGCCATCCATCCACCCATCTATTCACTCTGCCATCCATTCATCCACTTTACCATCCATCCATCTACTTGTCAACTCTGCTATCCAGCCACTCTTTCATCCATCCACTCTACCATCCATCCAGCCTGCTATCCATCCATCATTCATCCACTTTCCCATCCATTCACTCATCTTTTCACCCACTCATCCATCCATCCCTTTACTCTGCCATCCTTTCACCCGTCCATCCACCTATACATTCACCTATCTATCCATCCCTTTGCTCTGCCATTCTTTCACCTGTCCAGCTACGTATCCATTCACTCACTCATCCATCCACCCATCCCTTTACTTTGCCATCTTTTCATCTGTCCATCTGCTCTTCCTTTCACCCACCCACTCATTCATACACATACTCATTCATACACGTACTCATTCAACCATACTTCCTTCTTTACACCCTACCTTCCAATATTCCTTCTTTCTTTCTCTGTTCTATTCACCGAGCTGTTATTTTTTCTTGCTTCTGTTTGCTCTTCTATCGATGCTGTATTAAGCGTTAATTATGAGCTTTTGTATGAGGGGTTGCAGACAGAAGAGGCCCATAAAGAACCCCAGCCCGCTATAGCTGCTAAAGCGGGGGTCCCTGACTCCCCCTGCACCAGGTACAGATCGAACTTTGGGCCACATGTATGAAACTATTTTGCAAATGCAAACGGTGCGAATCGCAAAAATCGGTGGTTTGCGAACGGAAAATAGCCTTTCATGATGCATGATAGGCTTTTTAGTCACAATTTTAGTTAATCACAAAAATTGCAATAACCTAAAATTGCGACTACAAATATAGGGAATCGCAAATTGCGATTCACTTATCACATGTACCAAGTATTTTCTAAATGCAAACTGTGCAAAAATGCGATTACCTTTGACTTTAAGTGGATGATAACCATGTGCAAATTTTGAAAAAAGCACAAAAATGCATTTTTCAAAGTGCCATGTAGCAGCACGTGCGCGCTTTACATGTGCACATTTTTTTGGGGGGGGCGCTTCTGGGGAGCCTTAGGCCCGGTTGCACCCTTGACTTTGCATTACCTAATTTGCGATTACCATTAGGTAATTGCACATTAGTTAATGCAAAACCATTCTCACCTATGGGCCTTTAGGAACCAATGGAGTAGTATTACCTAATAGCGATTACCTATTTAGTGATTCGCTATTTGGTAATATTAAGGAATCGCTGAATCTCTGGCGATTCCTTACATACATAGGGGCACATGCATCAAAGGTTTTTGCGATCGCAAACGGTGCAATTCGCAAAAATCGGCGAATTACCTTTTGCGATGCATCAAGGGTCAAGGCCCTCGCAATTTGAGAATTCTCAATTAATTGCGAATTCTCAAATTGCGATTGCATTTAAGGAATCGCAAATTGAGATTCCTTAAATGCAATGCATTAAAGTAAAAAAATTAGCGATTTCGCTAATAGGGGGAAGTTGAACTTCATGGTAATTTGCAAAAACTTTGAAAAATGCACTAAAGTGCATGTTTCAAAATTCCATTTTACACACACACATGCCCTTGGGGCATGTGTGTGTGCAAGATGTACTCATATGCAGATTTCAGGGGTGCAACAGGGGTCCTTTTGACACCCTGGCACCCTTGAAGTGCATTCTCAATTTGCGATTTTCTAATTGCGAATCGCAAATTGAGAATGTCTTCCCATTCATTCCTATGGGCCTCTCGGCCCATAGGAATTAATGGGAGGTATTCTTAATTGCGACTCGCAATTAGCGAGTCATAATTAAGGAATGTTTAGGAATCGCTATTTTTATAGCGATTCCTACATGCATAGGCTTTTGCGATTCCTTAATTGCGATTCCTTAATAATCGCAATTAAGGAATCGCAAAAGCCTACCTTGATGCATGTGCCAGATAGAGTTTTGCGATTACTAAATAGCGATTCGGTAAAAATCGCTTTTTGGTAATCGCAAAATGTTTTGTTGGATACATGTGGCCCTTTATGTTTTAAAGATATGTCTAAAAGCGTTTTGGATAAAAGCACTGTTTCTTTTTCACCCTGGCAGCCTGTAAGCTCTGCATCATGGCTCTCTGTTCTCATGCCTCGAGTGCAGAGATGTGCTCCTGAAGGCTCGGGCATCTCACATCTCTGCTTGTATTGTTGACATCGAGGGAGAGTTGAGTGGGTTTGGGGCGGGGAGGGCCGTCCCTCGCCCTTTGCCGGGAGGCATCGCACTGACTCCTAAGAAATGTGCACGTCTCTCAGCGCTGTCATGTTTATGACTTAATTGGCTTTGAAAAATAATTTCCCAGACACTTTGCCTCCTTTGATGGTTTCAATCAACTGAACAATGGCCGCCCTGCCTTGAACAGGAGCGGGGGATGTGCTGTCCCCGCACGTTCCTCAAAGGATGGCTTCTTATCACTGCATCTTTGGAAGGGTCTAGGGGAGGGGTGTTTGTCCTGAACAAAGCAGGGAGAGGAGCAGACAAGCATCGCCTGGGAAGGTGCACCGCCCCCTTAAGAGCTAAACTATTCCTTTGTGAGAACATTGTCCAGCACCTGTTTTCGAGGCTAACTCGCTAAGTTTTGCAGGTTAAAATAAAACATGCAGTAGTCTTACCCAAATAATGAAATCATGAATCCATAGTATGAACGAGATGCTCTATAGAAATTCTGCAAAGAATGCCTTCACCTTGCAGCCAAGCCCATCTTTTCCTTTGCCAAACGGGTGGCAGCCGGCCTCCAGCTAGTCTCCAGCCCCGGTACCTTTCATCAGATGTCAGAACTCTGATGGGTGCTGGGGTGTGGAAACTCCATGTATTTCTCTCACGAGCCTTCTGTACTTCTTGCATTTTAATGTTGTAACTTCTCTATTTTGTGCAATTTGGTGTCCCTTACTCTTGCAAGCGTGAGAGGATGTGGCATCACGGCCAGATCGGCTACCTTGAAGCTGAGGAACCAGGTTTCGGGGATATTCTCAAGAACGTGCGATAAACATCGCCAAAATAGGCTAACGCAATTTTTCATATCGCCGTCTATCGCGGGAAAATAACTCTGTGTCAACGTCGTATTCTCAACAAGGCAGTAACATCCGATAGTTTCCCGATAACGCCTCAAATGTCCGCGATACAACTACCGCTACGGCGATAAAAAAGGAAACCCGAACGTGGAAAAAGTTGCGATGGGCCCAACTGCGCTAAAAATCCAGCGAAAAGCAGCGCCAGGTCCGCAAGTCCCACAAGTAAGGCGGGAAAAATCACTATAAAAGCAGCAAAAATGAAATACAAATAAAACACAAACAACTGCGAAGCACCATGGAGGTAGCCGGAGCAAGCACAGAGGACAACCCGAACCCCACAAGCCCCACGGAGGACCAGCCTGGGACCTCGGGGTCAGGGAAGGGCAAGGAGAAGAAGAAGAAGAAGAGGAAGACGTGGTTCAGTCCGCAGGAAAACAGGATCCGGAAGCAAGAAAACCCCTTGGTTCACCAACGAACTCAAGGAATCCAAGAAGAACTGCCGCACTCTCGAGAAAACCTGGCGACTCGACCAGACCACAGACAACAGGACCGCCCTCAAGCACGCCACCCGCAAACACCACCAGCTGATCCGTGCCACCAAGAAGTCGGCACTCAAAGAACGACTGGACAACAACGCCCATGACAGCAAGGAACTTTTCAGCATCGTCAAAGAGTTCTCCAACCCCAGCGCCGGAAACAACGACATCACCCCCTCGCAAGACCTCTGCAACTCACTCTCCGCGTTCTTCCACCGCAAGATCACTGACATACACAACAGCTTCGACGCACAAACAACGCACCCTACCGCCCGAACCAACGCCCGCCACCACCACCCTCTGCAACTGGACCCCGATCAGCACCGAAGACACCACCCGCACGATGAACTCCATCCACTCCGGATCACCAACCGACCCCTGCCCACACCACGTCTTCAACAAAGCCGACGCCACCATCGCACCCCATCTCCGGGACATCATCAACTCCTCCTTCCACACCGCCACCTTCCCGGAGAGCTGGAAGCACGCCGAGCTTACCGCCCTCCTGAAAAACCAACGGCGGACCCCACCGACCTCAAGAACTACCGTCCCATCTCGCTCCTTCCGTTTCCGGCCAAAGTCATCGAGAAGACCGTCAACAGACAGCTTGCCGCCTTCCTCGAGACGAATGGATCCCTCGACCCCTCGCAGTCCGGGTTTCGGGCCAACCACAGCACCGAGACCGCCCTTATCGCAGCCACCGACGACATCAGAACCCTAACCGACAACGGGGAAACAGCTGCCCTCATCCTCTTGGACCTCTCTGCGGCGTTCGACACCGTCTGCCACCGCACCCTAGTGAAGCGCCTCAGCAACATCGGAATCCGAGAGAAAGCACTGGAATGGATCATCTCGTTCCTCGCCGGAAGAACCCAGAGAGTCCGCCTCCCCCGTTCAGATCCGAAGCCACCGAAGTCATCTGCGGCGTTCCACAAGGATCCTCACTCAGCCCAACCCTCTTCAACGTCTACATGAGCCCCCTCGCAGCCATCGCACGCCGACACAACCTCAACATCATCTCCTACGCCGACGACACCCAGCTGATCCTCTCCCTCACCAACGACCCCACCACCGCCAGAGCCAACCTACACGACGGGATGAGAGACGTCGCCGACTGGATGAGGAACAGCCGCCTTAAACTGAACTCAGACAAGACGGAAGTCCTCATCCTGGGCTCATCACCCTCCGCCTGGGACGACTCCTGGTGGCCCCCGGCCCTGGGCACCGCGCCCAAGCCAACGGACCACGCACGCAACCTGGGCTTCATCCTGGACTCCTCCCTGTCGATGACCAGACAAGTCAACGCCGTCTCATCTTCATGCTTCAACACCCTGCGCATGCTCCGCAAGATCTTCAGATGGATCCCCACTGAAACCAGGAAGACCGTCACCCAGGCACTCGTCACCAGCCGACTGGACTATGGGAACACCCTCTACGCCGGAACCACAGCCAAACTTCAAAAGAGACTCCAGCGCATCCAGAACGCCTCCGCACGACTCATCCTGGACATCCCCCGACACAGCCACATCACCGTGCACCTGAAAGACCTGCACTGGCTCCCCGTCAGCAAGAGAATCACGTTCAGACTCCTCACCCACGCACACAAGGCCCTCCACGACCTGGGCCCAAAGTACCTCAACGACCGCATGACCTTCTACACGCCCACACGCCAGCTACGATCAACCAGCCACGCCCTCGCCACCGTACCTCGCATCCGCAGAACCACCGCCGGAGGAAGATCCTTCTCCTACCTGGCAGCCAAGACCTGGAACTCCCTCCCCACTCACCTTCGGCGAACCCAGGACCATCTCTCCTTCAGGAAGCAGCTCAAGACCTGGCTGTTCGAGCAGTAACTTACCCCCTCCCCCAGCGCCTTGAGACCCTCCCGGGTGAGTAGCGCGCTCTATAAATGCCGTGATTGATTGATTGATTGAGGATCCTGATTACGGAGGTGACAGAACACCATCAACAACTGTTCGTCACCTCCACTGTGTCATTGGCAACAAAAAATGGAATATGGCAGTCCATCGTGGACAAGGCGAATGCAGTCGGAGGAGGACAATGGAAGAGGTCAAGAGGCGCTGGAATGATGTGAAGCGCAAAACCAAGCTGAAACTCGCCAACAACCGCAAAGCAGCAATGCAGACTGGGGGTGGGAGTCCTGCGCCACAGGAGGAGCTGGATGAGATGGAGGAAATGGTGTCCGCAGTCATCAGTGTGGAGACGGTGGCAGGAGTCGGAGGACCGGACACTGCTCAACATGACCTGACACAAAAGCACCAGGGTGAGTAACCACCAGGGACTGGGGGGACGGGGGGAGATGGGCACAATGGCACACATGCACAAGTAAGTACAGCACATCTGCGGACAAACCATGCCCAAAAGTCACAACTCCGACCAAGAGCCCAATTTACCCAAGTCTGCAACAGCTCAGCACTGTATAAGCACAGAAGTGAAAGGCACACCGCCTGAAAGGGATAAGGGCCAGCCAAATCAGAGCTGAAGGGGCAAATCACCCACAATGCAGCACACACACATAACACTCAGAGCACGTCAACATTTACAACAAAGTGGACCAAACTGCAACACTTTCACAACAGAACAGAGGACACAACTGCTGCGGCTTGTGTGTAGAAAATGGCCATTCGCATTTGGCATAGCAGGAAACTGTGAGATGATAATGGACAAATACAACCTCACATCCGTGATGGTGGCGAAATGTCAACTGTCCAGCATTAAATAGGCATCTCCACACAAACAGTCACAATGTACATTGACATGCAGTCTGTTTGTAAACTTGGCCAATGCGTCAACATACATGTGAACACAATGTCAAACTGCATCTCCCCTTCACATTGCAGAGGGAGAATCATCACCTCCTGCAGAGCAGACCGTACTCCTCATCACCGATGATGAAGAGGACCTACACACCATCTACCCCGACGCCCTCCAACAGCTCATGGACACCCTCAGCACCCCACCCCCAGGAGCAGGGTAGCCCAGCTGCATCGAGGAGAACCCACCCCCTGCACAGACCACACAGCAGGAAGCACCCACCACCACGGCCGTCTCCCAGGATCCCCACGAGCAACACATGGCATTCCAACGCTGTGTGTCGCAGGGCCAGAAGGGGATGGCAGAGCAGGTGCGGGTGGGGTTCGACCTCATGGCAGCCAAACTAAATGCCATATGTGGGTGTCCGAGTCCCATCAGGGACCACCTACAGGCCCTAACGGACACCCACAGTCCGCTCCATGGTCTACAACAATCCAGGCTGTCATCGCCGGAGTCATGACTCGTAGACAAGAACAACTGTCTAGTCAGAGTGGCTCCAGCAATCTCAGCAGTGAGTTGGCCAACATGGGGAGGAACATGGAGAACATGGAGCGGATGCAGGCGGGAAGAATGGCTGCCACGGCTGCACACCAGCGAGATGTAGCAGGGATCTACCAAGCCCTGCAGATCCTCATCATGGCAATGCGGCCACAAGGCCTGGTGCAGATGAATGCTGCTGCCACTACTCCCTCCACATCACCGCCCCCTGATGTGTCAGTGCCTCACAGTGCGGCTGACAATCCACCTCCAGCCCCTGATGTGTCACTGCCACACAGTGCCGCAGACAAAACACCACCACCCACATGTGAGGCACATCACACATAGGAGGACGATGATGAGGATGAATCTGCCGTTGGGCTAAGCAGGAAGCGGTAGCATTCATCTCCGCCATATGGCCTCTTTCTGCTTGGTTCTGCCCTCTGCATCATGCCCAGGAATAACACCCTCCACTGTCCCCCTTAACACTCTGCGACACTCACCCAGGCCCCCGATATGGACTGCTACATTTGTTTAGGCAACCAATGACACAGAAATCAAACTGCGGACTGAACTCCCTCTCCTACGATGTACCTTTCCCTCCCCAAAGGACCCTGGCTGGCCCTCCACGGGGCAACATTGTAAAGTAGCGTGTGCATGGCCAGGTACTGGTCCACCTTCACCACAACCACCAAATGTGATTAAGACATTCAAATTCACACAGATGAGTCATGTCCATGATCAAGCAAGTATGAAAGTATGGATGTATGTAGGGGCAGTGATTCCAAACAACGGTGCTCCCTGGGAACTGATTTCAATGCGCATGTATGTCCGTGACCCAGATAGGCAGTGAGATGACTGGGAATGTGTGAACTTGCTGTGGCCTCATTGCTCCAAAACAACAATCTCGCTATTTCCAAACTTAGCCCCACGTCAATGTATGAAATAGGGCTGTGTGTCACAAAGGCAAAGTCAAAGTTATGTGGAAGCCACAGCTCAGAGCAATGATTGGTTTGAGTGTGGAGCGCTTGGACTCCTGGGATGGTCGGTGCGTAAGTGTGAAGGTCATACCATGCGAGTGAACTACGAGCAAGGATGCCTGTGTGTGGGGTGTGTATACGTTGGTCTCTGGTTAGCGCTGTGCATAGTGTGGGAGCCATCAGCAGCTGCTATGGTATCGCTCAGGGGTTGCCGGGCGCATGCATTCCCAAGGTCGGAGGTGCAGATGTGCTACCGCCTTCTAGTTCAGACAGAGGGGCTGTCATCCACAATGTTAGTTTGTCATCTGCTTGCATTCTGGAAATGTGATGGGGATTGGGTGGGGGGATGTCACTGCTTCGCCTTCCGGCATGGTTGAACCCTTACCAGCCATGTACGTGCCCTCACGGTCAGTATTGCATGCTCTGATGTAGCAGTGTTGTTTTGCTGCAGTCTGACAGTGATGGGTGCAGGTAGCTGTGAGGAGGCGGTTGACCACTCACCTTGCACCTATTAGCTGGCACTGATCACTACTCTTGATGGATGACGTCAGTGTACACATGTGACCTGTACATGGCACATTTGACCAGGGGACACCTTGGTGTGTTCCACGCAAGGTGGACCTGCTGGCTTCTAGGCTGGTGTGCATCTCCCAATGTTGCTGAGGTGTCCACTGTGCCCACATCCCCCTTACGGCCATGTTGTTCATGTTGTGGGACTCAACACACAGGGTGTATATTTGCATCAGGAAGGTACATCTCTGACCACAAATGGCACCCTGTTGTCTTTTCCTGAACACCAATGACGGCCTTCATGTCATGTTCATGTACACGTGGGACGCTGATGAGTGGCATGACGTACTACATGTGACAGCCTGATATGGCATATCGAATACGTGACGCCCTAAACAGCCTCTCGGTACAGAGGTGACATACACACCATCTCTTCTTGCAACATATGCGAATGTTAGCACTCAATGTTGCACTTACACCCGTCAGAGTAATGTGCTAATGCAGAGGCCTGACATGCACACGGGGACTGTGTGTTGCTAAGATTTTATTTGCACATGCTGGTCATGTGGTCATCTTGTACTGTGCCATGATTGCTGTGGACAGTCACAATGTGACGTGCATCATCTTCCTCATCATCGTCCGGTGCTTCTGGGACTTGGATCCATGGGGCATTGGTGCGTACACATATGTTGTGCAATACACAACATGCAGTGATCATCTTGCACACTATTTCTGGGCTGTACAAGAGTCTTCCACCGGTGATGTCCAGGCACCTGAAACGTGATTTCAACACACCAAATGTGCGTTCAACAATGCCCCTGGTGCGTTTGTGGGCCACATTGTACTGCCTCTGGGCCGGGGTGTTCGGGTCTCGGAGGGGTGTCATCATTCACGGGCAGAGTGCATATCCTTGATCACCTGTGAGAGGTAAGTGAGATTAGTGTTAACTGGTGGTTCTGCATGCTGTGTTGGCAGACATACAAGTTTCGTGGTGTGTGATTTGTGCGACCTTGGGATTCATGTTAGCCATGTATTGCTGCTGGCAAATGTGGTAGGACAATGTGTATTACGTAGCCTCACAGCTGCTCCTCCCTCCCACCGAGCCTATTTACTTGTGTGTGCTGCGCGGTTGCATCACTTGCACTCCTACGGCACACCATTGTCATGCCTGTCTGCGCATGTCCGCAGGACTGACAGCAAGACTGTAATGTTGGCCGTTGAAGGTGGGCGGCCACGTGTGTGTAGGCCTATGGTAAGGATAGGGCGGACACAGATGTGGAGTTCTGGCCTGGCTGAACTTGCGCTGATATTGAGGCTAGGCCTTCGGTTCAGGCTGCGGCAATGTAGATACACACACAACAGTTGGCATGTTTGAGCCGAGACCCCGAGCGGTCTCCCGCTCCTTTATTAATCCAGTCGGGCGAGGCCGCCCTCCTGGTGCATGCTACATTGCAACATTGTCGATTACAGGCTGGGTGGCGCAGACACTACTACGGAGACACACGCCATAGTCACTTTTGTGGCCAGGCCGGAACTGAACCATGCCCAGAGCCCAGAACTGAACCATGCCCAGAGCCCCGGGCCATTTCTCCGCACTCCTCACACGCGTGCGCCGCCGCGGCGGCGCTGGGATGTCGTGCGCTTCAGAGTACGTCTCCAGACGATCTACCCAGGCTTACCGGCAGCCTGCCTGGGATGGGGGTGGCCCCGTGACTGTGAAGGGCTCCAGTGGCGTTACCGAGGACATGCTGTTGGCTACTAGAGGCAGACTTGTGGGGTAGCCCCTCGGGACAATGACTTGCGGTGCACTGAGTTCGGCCCACCGGAAGAGCTGAGCGGGTGTGCAGCCTGCGATGATGCAGCAGGCCTGGTGGCTGGACGGTGACTTGTGGTGCACTGAGTTAGTGGCACCTGAGGCCCTGTGTCCGGCATGGGCCAACCGCCACGTGGCGATGACTTGCGGTGCACTGAGGTAGGCCCACCGGAAGA
Organism: Calotriton arnoldi; assembly: GCA_963921515.1. Lineage (NCBI taxonomy): Eukaryota > Metazoa > Chordata > Amphibia > Caudata > Salamandridae > Calotriton > Calotriton arnoldi. The sequence continues at coordinate 10,458 of CAWUFW010001214.1, read as the reverse complement.
GCTGAGCGGGTGTGCATCATGCTATAATGCTGGAGGCTGGACAGTGACTTGTGGTGCACTGAGTTCGTCCTACCGGAAGAGCTGAGCGGCTGTGCAGCCTGCGATGATGCAGCAGGCCTGGCGGGGCAGACTGGAAAGGATGTGTCTGTTACTTGCTGTACCGCAGTGTGGTCAGAAGGCAGCAGTAGCCAACTTGCAACTCTGCGGTGCTGTGCCGCTGGGTGCGCTGGGGGCCTGTTGCGCAGAATCCAGCGATCGGCTGAGGAGGCTGCCAAGCTCGCGGAGCCTGGCCTTGGAGGTTGCACCGGCACGTGGTGGGCCCTCTTGGAGAGACCCGGTGGCAGCAGGTGAGCAGTGAGGCCTGGGTGCGCAGGGGCGGGCATTTACCGCTGGGCGCAGGTCGGGTCTGGGGATCAGCGGGCTGGGGTGCTGCAGGCGCACAGGATCGCGCAGGCACCACCAGTCACGACGGCGGCCTCGTGGCAGGGTGAGGGACGCCGCCCTGGCAGACACGCCACTGCAGGCGATGACGAGATGTGCGCCGGGTGGCGTTGGACGTAGCCACCTCGTCGCCGGTGTGACTTTGCCCGTTGTAGGTGGTCGGCCACATGTGTGTAGGTCTATGGTCAGGATATGGCGGACACAGAGCCACACGCAGTAGTTACTTCGATGGCCGTCCCGGAAGTGAACCACTCCCTGAGCCACGGCCTATTTAGTCACTCCCGTATGCTGGAGTGGCGTGCGCCGGCCCTGCCCACCTCGCTTACGCTTACAGGGGGGCCGACATGGCTACTTGTCCAAGGTGCTCCCCACTGCCTGTGATGACATGGTTGCGTCCACTGTCCACGACACTACAAACTCCAGCACTATGTGTCCACATGGACATGTCTGTGCTCTGCATACTCAAGACTGTCCAGCACATCACCGCCACACTTGGCATTGTGTACATTGTTATTCATAGGTCCATTGCCTCCTTCGCACAATCGTGGTTCCCACCTCTCCCCACATTCTGCAAATGTGTAGCAGAGGGGCTATGCCTTAGTGTATGGTTTGTCCACATTTCTGGCCCCTCTTACCACGGTTACTTGTGTTGTCGTATCTGGCAGGTGTGCATGTTGGTTGGCATGTTGAATGTGATTTTGTTACGTGTCCATTCCCACAGTTGTGCGTTGTGTGATTGTGGAATTGAGGTGTGTGGTGTGTTCCGTTGGTACTTACCAACGAGCAGTCCATTTCCATAGGTGCCATCCTGAAAGCGCTGGTTGATGATGGACTGTCGGAAGATGTATGAATCATGCACTCTGCCTGGGAAGTTGGCGATGACATTGGTGAACAGTCCCCGGTGGTCCACTATTGCCTGCATATTGATGGAATGCGTGTGCTTCCTGTTGCGGTAATTGTGTGCAGTGTCGGCAGGGGGCACAAGTAGGACATGTGTGCAGTCGATTGCCCCCAACACGTGCGGGAATCCAGCTATGGCGTAGAAGCCTTGCTTGGTCTCCAGCTGTTCCTACGCAGTGTGGGGGAAGTGAAGGTGCTGGGGTATGAAACTGATGATGGCATCCAGGACAGGTGTGATGGCCTTTGATAGGGCTGGCTGTGAGACTCCTCCGACTCTGGCAGTTGTTGGTTGGAAGGTACCAGAGACCAACAGGTGCAGCACAGCCAGCAGCTTTGTCTGTGGAGGGATGTTGGTTGTCCGCTGTGTTGGTACCGTCAGCCTGTGGGCATTGTGGGTCATGATGCGGAGGATGGTTGTCCTTTTGAGCCTGTAGTGGGCAATGACATCCTCTGGCGTTAAGTCTGTGAGGCTGATGCGTTTCGGAAGGTCCGCTGTCTTGTCCTGCGCTGCCTCGGTGGAGGTCCGGGGGGGGGGGAGGTCCTGGGGGTGGGGGTGGTCCTGGGGGTGGTGGCGGTGGGTGTTGTGGCCCTCTTGGGTCTCCAAGCTGCATGATTAGTAGCTCCATGGCATCTGTTGGTCTTCAGATGTGGCTCTGGCATGGGCTCCCTTTGTACTGCAGGTTTTCGTCCTACTTAAGACCAGTAAAAAGCAGGTGTTAAGTCTCTGCTGCCAACGCGCCTTATCGCCTGTTTTTGTCCGGCATTGCAGATCTGGCTGGTCGTTGAGAATATCGCGAAGTGGTGTTTTCATGTGTTTTTGCACGGGAACGCCTACTCTGCATATCATTAGCGTTAATTGTCGCTCTCATCCGTGGCGATGTGTTTTGCGGCAGCTATTGCAGGAAAACTGGCGATGTCGGCAGTTTGCACCAGCTTGTGAATAGGGCGATAAGTCTATTGCCACTTTTGCGGCGCTAATGTGCCGATAAATCGGCGATGACTCCTTGAGAATATGCCCCTGAGTCTCGCCGTCGGCTCAACATCCTGTGAGTCTGCGCAAATTATTTAATCTCCCCGTGCCTACCAAAAAAATTAATGTGTCGTTGTGTAACGTAACTGGTGCTCATGTAAAGCGCTCCAATACCATTGGGTCGAGTTCGCGCTATATAAATCTGCAACAAAAAAAAGCGTTGAGTTTCCTGTGAAGAATGTAGGATCTTGTGCACAGTACTCTGATCTTTATCCTCCCATCTACATATGTTCTTAATAGGAGACGAGATACAGAGTTAAATAAAAGTTATGATGTTACTTTGGGCGTGTTGTATTGCAGTTGTGAATTCAAGTGCAAGGGAAAGCTATGCCCAGGTGTAAAGAAAGTGAGGGCAGGAATCACCACCAACTAAATGAAGGTTAATAATTGGGAACTATGCAAACCTACACTTATATAATAAACTCTTTGCAGACTCCTAGCCTCATTAAACATCAGTTGCTGGCCTCCAACCAGCTTCGTAAAATAAATTCACTTGTCGACTTGAGCCTCGATCCAGAGACTGAATGGTCACAGTGTGGAAGAGACATTACAGTTCTTTGAAATATTGGGACATTTACTTCACTGTGCCTAAGTTGTGATATGAGTGCCGGCGCCCAAAACTGTGCCCTGAAACCTGCAGGCAGTGCAATTAAATGTCGGCACACCGAATACCAAAGCTGCGTAGCCCTGAATCCATATCATGCCTCTTTAACCCACTTCCAGACACTCTCTCTTCATCGGTAAGCCCCTCTTCATAAGCCACGCCCCCGCAGCCTGGCTCATTTGTCCTCTCCCTGACTCTCTGCTATCTCGACCAATGTCCCATCACCTCTTTGCTCTGCTCTCCCGCTACTCATATTGTGCCTCAGTTAAAGGGATGGTAGTCGCTCATATTAGGAGTGCTTCTTTAGATGGACCCAATAGTCCAGCAGAGTATTTACTTTGTTGGTGAGAAACATACAAAATCATGGTCAGTACTTGTCAGGAGACTTGTGACATGGTCCTCCAGGACAAGAAAGCATACCAAGTTGGTTAGACTGAGAGAAAATGGAACACAATGGGATACAGACATTGTGCAGGGACTTTTGACATTTGGCTTACCCCCAGAAGCTTAAGCAAAAACTACTCAGCAGCAGCAAATCTACTCGAAAAGCAGCCCTCTGACTGTGACTGCCCACGACCACCTGTGACTGCTTGCATTAAAAAAGGGCGCATTTTTAGGTCTCGCCTACACAGTGCATGCGCTGTGCTGCAATATGTATTGTTTACAAACCAGTGAGCTTACAACCCACTCACAGCATACCATTAGTTGTTTTCGTTGTCACTCTCATTTGCAGTCTTTCGATTGCTTAGATCCCATAGGCTTCCCTTCCTTTCTTGTGTTAGCTCCTCTCTGAAGCATGGACCAAGTACATGTGTTCTTCCTCATCTTTGTTCTTCCTTCTTGCAACACACTATTTTTTTATGAGCGTTTTGGTATTAAGCCTTGACGTGCAATGTGTTTTCCTACTTTTAATACAGGCATGTGGCCTCTTATTTCTGCTGCTTTCTCCCTATCTGCCGTCTCAATTGACACTTAAGTTACTTACACCCACAACTGTACGAATCTACTCTATGCTACTCCACTCCACGCCACTGTAAGCCACTCCACTCTGCGCCACTCCTCTCTATGCCACTCCACTCTACATCACTCTATGCTACTCTACTCTACACCACTCCACTCTGTCACTCTATGTCACTCTACTCTACACCACTTTACGCTACTCTATGCCACTCCACTCTATGACACTCCAAGCCACGCTACACTGTTCTAACCAACTCTACACCACTAGACACTACCTCTCTATAGGCCATTCTCTACTTATGGTAGTAGTAAGGTAGACTCCTTCAGGAAATTCACACTACAGTGGGGTACCCTGAATAAAATCTGCTGTTAGCACCATCCTTTCTCTTTTTCAATTTCTATTTCCAAACTCACTCAAGATGAGGATCCTTCACCAGGTCCTATATTTTACGCAAGCTGATGGCAGGATTGAGGCTTTCCTTCGAAGCACTTGACTACTGTAGCATACTGATTCGGTAGTTTGATGTTGTTTAGAGTGGGAAAAGAACTAGAGCAAGTGAGCTGCAAGGGCAGAGAGCAGAGTTACGTGCATACCGGAGAAATGGCAGTCATCTTACAGTCATAAGTAAATCATGTGTAAATAAGAGAAGACAGACCCAGTCTTTTAAGCTGCAAAGGAGAGTCAGAGGCTCTGACAAGGATGCTAGACATTAAAAGAAAAAAACAAGGCAATTTAAAGAAAGAAAAAAAGAAACAACAAACGTGATTTTTAAGAAGAGCCATTTTAAATTTGTATTTTAGTAATTTACTTTCGGTTATCTGTTTTCTAGATATGTTTACATAAATACCCAAAAGCATAATAATTTCCATCCTGGGGAAAGCTGAATTCTTTAGACTTTAGAAACAAATATCTAGAAACTTAGCTCTTGAAGGTAATTCACCATCCCAAGTGAATCTGAATAATATTAGATTCTGATATCCCCTGAACGGAAACAAATAAAGGACTGGAAAGGAGTTATCTGAGTAGTAAAAGAAGACTAGAAAAAGACCCTTAACACAGTAAGACAAAACAGATTGGTCATATTTCTCTCACAGTCCTCTGAAAAAAAATACTAACACACAACCTAGTGTGATATTAAATCACATATTTTAATAATTTTAGACTCAAAGAACTTCTGTAGTATTTAGTGAAATGTAAGGGCTGCTTTTAAAGCATCTGCATAAAGTACCTTCTGATGAATAATGAAGATCTCTATTTGGTTGTCAGCCTTGCTCTGCATGATTTCAGTACAGGAAGTGGTCGTTTTGGAGGTGTGTTTACTGTGTCAGAAGGTAAGGGTCTCGGTTTCTGTGTGTATTCAACCACGTAGGAAGTAGGACTGTATTTCTTTGACTCTTATTTCTTAGGTGAGGGTCTGACCTTGCAAGTGCAATACAAGGAGGTTGAAATATGTCTCCCGATGTAAAAGTCAGTTGTTAGTTTTTGTTTTCATAGTCCATCTTAAAATAAAATTATATAGTCCACCTCTTATTCATTTCTTTTGTAAAAATTGCCCATGTTTTGTAGGTCTTGCCTGAGGTAGCCCACATGCGCTGTTGCTTGTGTTGTAAAGTACTGCGTAGTAAAGGTACAAAGACTTACCGGCACAGGGATCCAACAAGATTAACCTTCATCGAAACTTGCTGATGGGTGGGTGGAACCGTTTTTTGATTATGTACCTTCACCCAGTTGGACACAGGGTGGTGTCTCGACTAGCAGGTTCTGATGTACTTGGTTGTCATGCCTCATGTTCTATCTGTTCATGGAAGGGTGTCTGCTTTCCACCTGTTAGTGTTAAACTTAATAAAGAGATTTAAAAAATAAATAAATGAAGGTGGCTTAAATCTAACCCATTGCTTACAATTGGTTGGATTCATGGCCACTTTCATTTTCTTGCTTCACTTTGGTCAGCTAGTGCCAGCTCCACCTCCTATTCGTGTGTTTGTCACTACCCTGGAGCATGGACCCAGTTCTTCTTCCCTTGTCTAGTGTCCTTCCAGTACTTACCACTTTCAGAGCTACTTTTTCTTCTCCTTTTACTTGCACTGTCTTCCTCCTTCCTCTTCCTACATTGTTGCTAGACCTGCCTCCCACCCATGGCTGGACTGGCCAGCCGGGCAAGCAGGCAATCCCCCAGGAGGCTCTAGCCCCAGGAGGCCGGTTTTGACAGTTGGAGGCTAGCTTGGGCCTCTAGGAGTGGTAGTGCACGTTACTTGATCCTGCTCTGGTTCTAGCGTGCATTAGCACGTCTGCACATGGGGCATAAATTTATAATTTTTGCCAGGGCTGTTTTAAGTTCCCAGTTTGGCCCTGCTCCCACACTCCTCCTATTTTCTTGCTTGTCCGGTCAACCATTTCCACATTGTGGCTTGCCCTGTCCACCCCTCACCCCCAAACCTCTTGGTTGCTTCACCCCTCCTGCCCCGCCAGAAACAAAATCACCCAAAATTCACACAAAATGAGTTTCAAGATGTTACAAAGATACTTTGTACCCTGCTCTGCATGAACTTTTTGTTGCTGTCTTCATACCAGGGACAACACAGCAAATGTCTGATCTGACATAAAATAATTAAATGTTTTTATGTGAAGGCAGAGAATAATCCCATACTAAGAAACCAGATCGCTGTCCCTTGTGGTCAGCACTTTTGTTTACAACTTTCAGTCATGCTTCACAGCAGCCATGCTGCTGTACAACATGGCTAAAAGAAACTGACAATGTAAATAGCTCTCCCATAGTCGAGACCTAGTGGCTCTGCCAATGCTTGTTGGTCATTGCTGCTGCATTCTGTTACCTGTCAAACATTGATTGCTATGAGCTTATGGTGTGGTTCCTCTTCTGATGTGATATGTCCAGTAGCCATCCCACCAAACTACCTGGGGGTGGGTCTCTTAGGGCAACCTTGCCTGGCAAGTGTTTTTTTTTTTTTAAATCACACTGATCCTAGCAGAGTGGAAGGTTAGTAGAAAGCATCAAGGAAATAAGGGGGCTGTGTGGGAGTCACTTGACTCTTTCATCCCTCACAAATCTTTGACTCCAACGCGGCGCAGCGGTCGGGCTCCATGGTATACTTCGGAACTGGCGTAACCAAAGAAGGAGTCAAAACAAATTGAAAGAATTTGGAGGAAAGGGTATGACCCGGGCAGCAGAATAATCTATAGACGAACCATAAAAAAGTATCAGCAGGCCATAAGACGGGCCAGAGTCTCCTACTTCAGCAGCAAAATTGAAAAGGCCAGCAACTCCTCGAAGGAACTATACAAAGTAGTCAACATCCTTATGACAACACCCATCCACATAGCAGCCCCTCCGCCCTCTAGCGAATGATGAGATTTGTTTGCCACTGCTTTTATAAATAAAGTAAAGAAAATTCTAACCTCTTTCCCAAGAAGCTCATCACCTGGCCCAGTTCCCCTTGAAGAACCAATAATGACAGCTAAACTGTCATCTCTTCCGTCTCTAAACATAGATGATATTGAGACTATCTTAACTTCCATAAACTCTGACTCTCTATTAGATCCAGCTCCTCCTGATGTCCTACTAAAAGCTGGTGACATTATTCTGCCTACTCTTGTGAAGATTCTTAACAGCTCTCTGGCACTAAGCACTGTTCCTCCTGCATGGAAGCATGCCATAATCTAAGCTCTGCTCAAGTAGCCACAATCAGACCCCTCGATGGTCGATAATGACAGGCCAATCTCCTTGCTTCCAATTGGCAGTAAAAGTTTAGAGAAGCACATTAATACACATCTCTGTAAGATTCTCGAAAACTACTCTATCTTTCATCCTACTCAAACAGGATTTAGGCCAGGAAACAGCACTGGACCGCATTATTAGTGGCTACTGAAGATCTTCGGGCCATCCTGGAACGAGGTGGCTTAGCAGCCATGATCATGCTGGATCTCAGTGCTGCTTTCCAACACTGTATCCCATAGTACTCTAGTCCAAAGACTCGAAAACGCTGGTATCACAGGCTCCGTTCTTAAATGGCTCAAGGCTTTCCTGAACAATAGAAGTTTCCAGGTTTGTGATGAACCATTTCTCTCATCTACCTATCCCATCGAATGTGGAGTCCTTCAGGGCTCCTCTTTAAGCCCAACTCTTTTTAATGTCTACGTTGTTCTGCTAGCAAGAATTTTGCATGCACACAGTTTAGACTTCGTCTCTTATGCTGATGATACTCAGCTGATCCTTGCACTTGCCCCTGAAGCTAAGCAGGCATCCAGTGATCTAAATACCTGCCTTAAGGAAGTAACTGAATAGATGTCAGACAGCAACCTTAAGCTCCACAGTGGGAAGACGGAGGTGCTGGTTGTAGGCAACAATGTATCTAGTTGGAAAAAACTGCTCTGGTCCCAATGCCTCGCAGAATGGCCATTACCCTCCATGGCAGTGAAAAGCCTTGGATTTTGGCTTGACAGCAATCTCACTATGGAAATGCAAGCCAAAAAATGTTCCGAAACTTGTTTCCGGCTACTGCACACGGTAAGAAAATCATGCAATGGCTACCTCCTTCAACTAAAAAGGCAGTCTTACAGGGACTGATCAATTCCCGTCTTGATTACGGCAACTCCCCGTTCCTAGGAAGCCCTCACTATGTCCTAAGATGCCTGCAGACGATTCAAAATGCCACAGCACAATCACATTACAAGATCCCCAAATGCCATGCAGCAGCCCTAGCCATGGCTGCGCTGCACTGGCTTCCAATCCAAAAAAGGATCAATTTTAAGGTCCTATGCATAGTCCACCGAGCAATGCAGGGAAAAGGTACCCTCTGATACAAAGACTAGTCTGCCCATACGTGCCAAGAATATCTCTTCGCTGCGAGAGCTCCTCTCTGTTGACCATCCCCAAGGTCAGGAAAGCCAGAATTGACAGCCAGTCTTTTGACAATCTGGCTGCCAAGTTGTGGAACGCCCTCTCTGCCAAACTAAGACTAACGCAGCCAGAAACTTCCTTTAGGAAACTTCTAAAGACTAATCTATTCTTACTTCAGCATGAGTGGCCTAGGTCTTGCAGGTGTGCCTGTCTCAGCGCCAAGAGCTACATAAGACACCTAGAATCGAATAGAATAGATCACAAAACGTCCAGATAAATCACATCTTAACCTTATTTAGAGATGCTCACCGACATTGTAATAACTCAAAAAATGCAGTGAACCTTTCCCAAATTCCCAGAATAAATTCCAAGTGCATATACACCGCATTGGAAAATTCAGATGTGGCATCCGTATATTTCTTTTGGCTGATCAAGGGAAGAGCGTAATTTAAAGCTACAGAAGGAACCTAGGGTACCGTCATCGGTGTCCAACTGCATTCTCAAAACACCATACAAGGGGGAAACATCGTTTACATTGCGGTTTTTACACCGCATACCTTTACAACGCAGGTATTACAACGCAAGTCGTTACAACGACTTGCGTTGGGGGGCACTCTAACATAAGGAATAGTATGGTTTACTATTCCAACACCTTCCCTACTGTATGTAGACTGGTGTTGGAATAGTAAATCATACTACTCCTGTCCAGCGCCCCCCAACGCAAGTCGTTGTAATGACTTGCGTTGTAATACCTGCGTTGTAATGGTATCGCGGTGTAAAAACCGCGATGTAAACGTACCTATTCCATACAAGGTCACACCTGCAAGGCCCAATTACATACTCAACAAAAACACTGTTTGCAAAGACCTTGGCTGCAGAAGGCGCCAGCTGCAGACATTTTACAACTTCAAGGTCACAGGTTAATGTCAACTCAGACTTTGAAGGGAGATGCAAGATATTCTCTCCTTTTGGAAATATTACACGAGTCATTGCAAAATAGCGCCCTGAGCACAAAACATATGACTCGAAGAGCAGTGTCACTGGCACCATCTTGAGAGAAAAGTGAATGAGAACATTATTTAATTTAACCAGACAATGGCACAAACAAGAAAGGTCTTGCTCCAAAATGGATGTACGGAAAAGTAACAACTAGCACTGTGTTTTTGTTTCCTATGCGTAGCCTTATGGAAATGTTCTTAACTTCTCAAAGGTTGCAAAGTTTTAAGCTTCGCCAATTCATCATGCCACACACTATGTTGTGAACAGCATCATAAATCCCCAGCAATGCTTGATAGGAGCAATCATAAAAATCAAAACAACAAGTCTAACAATTCATACGTTACAGATGACAGATCAATCTACTTCGCGGTCTCCATGGTGGCAAACTCAGGAGCAAAGCTAAGAAGATCCGCTTGGATACTAGAGAAGAATACAAATTCCAAACACTGACGTGGTCGGTCCAATGCCTACATGCTGATAGTCAGTGAAAAGCAGGCCCGAGCACACCGTGCACCCCAAACATAAGATCCACGGATAACTACCTTATCTTTAGAAGACTAGTCAAGAGTTGGCTCTTCCCCACATAACCACCATACGCAACCAGAAATATACAGCATATCCCTCTGTATGTAAGCAATTATTTGGACTATAGATGTGTACTGATGGAG